>OX381715.1:52146221-52770010 GCA_947462335.1 Harmothoe impar | reverse complement strand
TAAGTATTGCTACATATCCTGCACTGATAGGAGAGAAATAAATAAATAAATATATATATATATATATATATATATATATATATATATATATATATATATATATATATATATAGAGAGAGAGAGAGAGAGAGAGAGAGAGAGAGAGAGAGAGAGAGAGAGAGAGAGAGAGAGAGAGAGAGAGAGAGAGAGAGAGAGAGAGAGAGAGAGAGAGAGAAAGAGAGAGAGAGATAGTATTATAATAACGTTTCTCTAAGGCTCCTTGCTATGGCATAACGTTATAAAAAAAAATTGAAACGTTATGTTGACGTAAAACAACGTTTTTTTTTGTTAGATCTGAATCATTAAGAGGAAACTGGGAGGAGACAAGGTCCAGGAAGATTATACTGGTATATTACATGGTGTATTGAGCTACATATTACCAAAGGTGTTAGATGACAATTAATGTGACAATTAACATTAAAAACTAAAATAGTGAAATTAACTCCCTCCACTGGAGAGAAGGTAAGCAGAGAGGGGCACCTGTGTTAGACAGGGGAAGGCATTACAGTGGATGGATGGATAAATAGAGGGAGATGTAGGGAGATGTATCTATAGAGCCTCTAGGGAGATGTATGCGTAAGGAAAGAGATAGGCATGGTGATATAGGTAAGGATGACAGGGTGTGATATTATGAAGGCTCAAACCGCTATTAATTGACCAAGAATATCATATACAATTGCTTTGTCTCCGCCTACAACATAGGACATAGCATATCCACACCTGCTACCTGGTACCTACACCTGCCACCAGTGGCGCTGCACCACCCTATTGTATATAAGGGGCACGCGCTACTAACCACGCAGAGAGAGCTGGGTAGGGTACTAGGTGCATACCATCGCATACCTAATGTACAATAAATCCAAACTACACACCTAACCGCCGATTGTAGTGTAACTTACTTTCGTGCATATCAAATCTCAGATATTAGTGCAATGCTAATTGACGATGGCCCGATATTCATGACATGGGGATAGGCAAGGAGATGAATAGGCAGGTCCTCATGTCGATTTAAAAAAAAGCCCATGCCCCATGTCTCTGTTACCTAATAATCACCAGGCTCTGTGTTAACTTTAAGAAACACGATGTGCCATGTTGATTTTAAGAAATGCCAATGCCGCATGTCACTATATGTTTTTATTCCTACTGGAATCCGTCACTATTAAAGCCTAAAATGGGCATGTCGCCATGTAAAATTTAGGGGTCTAGAGCTATAGTGCTAGGTAGGAAACGGATAAGGCATGGGAAGGGGTGGGTATGGAGGGTAATACTCATGGAGAGAATAGATGGAGGGACTACAGGGAGAGCAGTTATATGCAGCAGATCCTGGAGAAGCAGGGTAATGGACGTGCAGGGAGTGGGGTGAGTAGAGGATAGACAAAATACGGACATGCAGTGGGGTGGATAGGTAAGTGAAGAGGTACATAGGAGGATGATAGGTCAAGAAAGGCAGAGGGAGGAATAGACATGGTGGTACAAGTATAGGATATAGGTAGGTCATAGTGTCAATAGTATAGTTTATATAATATAAGACCTCCCAAATCCTTCAGGACCTAGATTATGGACTAGATACCATTCTTATCATGTGACCGGAACTTCAGGGATGAAAGTCGACTATGTCAAAAAAACTTGAAGATATAACATACCTCATAACTACATTATAGAACACTATGAATGTTTATGCATCTATAGACACATATATCTAGTGCTGTGCAGCAGGATTTGTCATGTCTATATTCTCCTGGACGTCATCTCCTGCTGAGGAGAAGCATTTGTCATGTCCATGTGATCATGGACGTTATCTCCTGCTGAGGAGAATGAGAAATCTGTCCATACACTCTCCATGCATAGCACCTTAGTTTCAGTGGCTAAGCCTCATGTGAAGAGTGTAAATGCATAGGACTATAGAGGAGAGAGAGGGCTTCAAGGTTTCTCAAGTTAACTTGAAATTGGCTGAGAAAAGCTTGACACTGAGACCAGTGTGGTGTAGCCTGTCTGTCTATGGGTAGGACCACTGAGGATGAACCAGTGATGTGACTGCAGAGGGGTTTTCGGCGACCTGGCGACCTGGGCTGTTTTCCAGGCGACTTTTCGACCTGGACCATTAATTTTCGTGACCTGCGACCTGTTGTTTTGAAATGGCCATACTAATATATAATAAAAAAGTGACCTGCGACCTGGATATTTTTGCAAAAAAAGCGACTTTGCGACCTGTAGCCCTTAAAAGAGGCGACTTTGTGACCTCAGGGGGGGACTCCTCTGCACCCCCAGTGATGATTCTGCTGTCTTATCATAGGATTACACAAACAAAATAAGTTTGTTTGAGTTTATATTGAGTAATTATCAAATAATTATATCCTAATCCTGATTATATTTTTTTGATTTAAAAAAAAACTGATTTCAGGGAAAAACTTGAAGACTTTCATCCCTGGGAACTAGTTCCGAACTAACACCTTCCTGTGACCATACTTTCCCACAGAGCAGCTCAGAACACTCATTTAACCCCTATCTGTAGTCTATACAAATAGTTGTCCCACGCATAGAACCAGACTATTGGAATGCATGGGAAAGCAGCTCCCATCAACTAATTAACATATCTCCATGGACATGTATCCATGCCCTCCATGCGCATATCCTATGATCCATGTAGATATAAACATCATGCATGCAGGACCGCCTGTCAGAGTGCGACCCTCCAGCCTAGAGATAACACCTCCTAATAGCTCCCATCTATACTGTCACCACTCTCACATATAGACATGTCATTACTATGTGCCAAAATATATAAAAGATGAGGAACTATGTCTCAGTGTTTTGTTGATTCTTTTACCCATGTCAAAGACTTGGCGTTATGTATTGTCCCCCATGCATTTGATTTAAGCCATCTATATTTATGTTATGTGGCATTTAGACATTTTAACTCAGAAGGGTAGCACATACATGGGTGAACCATATATTAGCACAATATTTTGCACGCCCGGGAAAGCTCTCGGCAGTCTCCTAGGTGCACGGACAAACGTTAACAGCGCAATCTTAACACAGAATTAAGATCATCTTTATTATCTTAAAATTAGTCTTAATCTTATCTTAACCTATCTTAAATTACACAGTCCATTGTAGGATAGGCTAGTCGACTACAAGTCTGCCCTCCCACCCCCGTTTTTGCTCTTTCTCTTTCTGCATTAGATTAAGACATTTTAAGGTGTAAGAGTAAGATTGTGCTGTTAACCTTTGTCCGCGCACCTGGGAGAGCTATCCCGTATTTGCCAATATTCTATCCTTAAATATTTCCCCACAAATAATAAAGAGATATTTTAATTTAAATCTTTATTTTCATCAATTAATTTCATATCCAATCTATTCATGAAGAAGTATCATTTTAACAAATTTTACATGATTCTTGTGAGAGACAGGCGGCAAGGACTGTAGGACTCATGAGTAGGAGTTGGCTCTGTGTTTGGGTAAGAAGGTGAAGTCATCGGGAACTGGACCCAGGAGCATCTCACTGAAAGGGGATTGAAACAGTATACACATGGTTAAAGATAAACTTGTCACATAGCAGTAAGTCAGCTCTAAAGGAGCAGGAAGGGTTTATCAATTTCCAAAATATTCAAATATAGAAAAATATTCCCTAAAATCCAAAGTCCGTGCTTGCTCTATGTTGAAGATTGAAACTTTGACCAAATAAAATGTGCTTAAGATTTCCAAAATATGATTTTCTAGAATTGTGTCAGCGAACAGACTAATCGTTCTTGTGATTATCCAACTGGACAACTGCTCTTTTGAAGTCAGCCTATAATACATTAAAATATCAAGAACAGTACAATCCCAACATATTTCCCTATTTTCAAACACTAAAAAGTTTAATATATATACTTGCTAGTAGATGTACCAGTCAATGTGTAACACAAACCACCCATTTACCTGATCTTGACCCAGTCAGCACAGCTGCTGCTGGCCATGAGCGTCTCCAGGTCGTTACGGCCAAAGAAGTAGGGTGGTTTCTCATTGATACGCTGTGGTGGGCGCTCCAGGATCCCCACTGGGATGTATCTGACATAGCGAGAGATAACATGTACATTTGTAATACTGTGCTAATAGTTAACGATGTATCATGTCACAGATAGGTGCTTTGTAACAGTATACGGCTGTGTCTCATGAGATCAGGCCAATTTGAACGTCTTTGACTGGGTGCCATCTGTGACTGGGTGGTACAAAAAGTGACGGCCCATATTCATTTCTCCATATTAAAAAATTAAAGTAATCCTTTACAGGCCGCATAGAACGTTATTGTGCTATGCCTCTGGTTGTCATGATGCGTGAATGCAGCCCTGACGAGTAACTCACCAGTGTTGCATTCAAGCATCATACCGACCTTATGGGGTTGAGACACTTCAGAAGAGTCGGCATGATGCACCAATGCAGCTGCATCATGCAATGCAGCTGCACTGGTGCATCATGACGACAAATGTCACCTATCAGCGACATGCTGTCCTTGAGGGGTTACTTGACTTAATTAAGTGCCTACCTGTGCAGGAAGGAGAGCCACTCCAGCAGGAAGCGGCGTGTGTTGGCGATACCCTGCTGGTCGCTGCCCCAGTGCTCCATGCCCGCGTTACAGTAGCGGCGCAGCATGTCGAGCCGCTCCGTGGACGAGATGTCCCAGTGACGCTCCTCCTTAATCTCCGTGAAGATCCACG
Source organism: Harmothoe impar (assembly GCA_947462335.1). Taxonomy (NCBI): domain Eukaryota; kingdom Metazoa; phylum Annelida; class Polychaeta; order Phyllodocida; family Polynoidae; genus Harmothoe; species Harmothoe impar. The sequence continues at coordinate 52,765,274 of OX381715.1, read as the reverse complement.
GTTTGATCAACGCACCCCTGTAAGACACACACCCTCATGTAGCATTGTTTTTTTTGGGGGTCTAAATTCAAAAGAATATCCAGACTGCCACAAGGTTAGGATTATTCCTCATTTGAATACCATACATATAAAATGAGGACAGGTATTCACTACACAACTTGTCCCCTCCCCCCTTCCAACATGGAACGTGCAACAAGTAGAAACGTCTATGTTATAGAGTCCTGGTATAAAGAGCTAACATGTCCTTACCTTGCCAACATCAAGCCTGAGATGCCCGATCTCTGACGTTGTGCTACTGCATCCTCGTACGACAGAATGTCGCCATTGCCTACCAAGTGGAAGAAGGGTAGGTTATCAAGAGACAATGAAACCAAGGAAATTGGGCCCTTCAATACCTGTATATTCATTGGATATATATGTACTGGTACTTTGCATTTCAGAGGAGTAAGAGTAAGGAACAACATAAAGTTATAACTATCCTAATATCCAGACTTGTTACTTGTTCCTACACATGAATTTATCTGCAGTCCATAGCAGTGTACAGATTACGAGGTTGCTGCTGTCACAGATAATCATTTTGATATATGGTATAGTACAGTATTACATTCATAAAGCAAACAGATACTAGGTTTCTTACCAAAGAATGGCATTGGATCAGCTGTAGCGGCGCACTGTTGTATGTAGTCCCAGTCAGCTAACCGGGTGTACCGCTGTTCTCGCGACCTCCCATGAAGCTGCCACAAAACAAGGATAAGTATGCTTTAGAAAATATCACTAAACCTTTTTTCAGGTATATTTAACCTCAATTCTAGCCTGCAAGTAACTAGAAAAAGCTGCATTCTTGCATGGTGGGGAAATAAACTTTAATGTATTCGAAGCAGAATGTATACATTTATAAGGGCAAAGAGTGCTAATATTATGAAGAATATTCATCTTTTTTTTTGTACAAGTGGGATATGAAGCATTTGATCAGATATTGGCATCATATAAATTCAACGGCTGAATATTTTAAATCCCAAACTCACTGTAACTGCGGAGATCCCCCATTCGCGTAGTTTCGGTACGAGTGTGTGTGCTATACTCTTGTCTCCAAAGATACCGGTGCGCATCTTAAGTGTGAGTGGGACATCCATGACGGGAATCATGCTCTTCACAACCTGCTCTAACTTGTTGTGCCGCCCCATCAAGGCGCTCCCCTCACCCTGCCACAGAAAAACGGGTACTGAGTTAGTAATAAATTAATGTGCCACAAAGCATAGTACGGTCAGAAAATGAGGCCAGCAAAATCCATCGATAACTTCTTCAACATAATGTTTTCCATTTGCGGAAATATGGTGCACGAAATAAATACTAGTAGGGCCATCAATAGACCAACAATAGCATGTAAATATATAGAGCTCTATTAAAGCAGTGCATTTCAATGATAATGGTATATTTTCAAATACCTAACTCACCCGTTTAAAGATCATGTCGATGGGACATCCGCAGTTGATGTCGATAAAGTCGACGTCCGTGTTTTCACAGAGGAGCTGGGCAACCCGTGACATGCTGTCTGGGTAGGAACCACACACCTGAAAAATGTCAGTCAATTTAATGTGCTTATCTTGTGATCTGGTTACATCATTCAAACATTACACAATGCACTTCAATGGGCAGGCAGATTTTCTCATATATGACCCGATCTCATAGCGGAAAGCGTTTCCGTCTTTTGGGGTATAAACACTTTGGATAGATATTTAAAATTGTCACATGACATGGTTCAGAATGTTATAGAGATGATTAACAATGGGAAGCCTATATATTTCAATATTGTCTCAGATGACATACTTATTTTACTAAAACGGAGCATCTAAGGATAACCAAACTTTTTTAAATATTGAAAGGCTTCTATGTTACATTTATAATATACAAATGTACACACGATGCTAAATGGTTATACATTGATTATACCATGGTTATCCACTTTCCAAACTGGAAAACCACCATGTATTAGCAGTGGATAACTGCACTACTAAGACGTCACATGGTGGATTTTCATGATAAACACGAATTTAGGTTAAATTTAGATACAATTTATTTCTAAAACTGTGGTATAAACGGAATAATACATGAATAAGCCAGCACCCAGGCTGGTCATCTATGGTAAGGCACTCGGCTGCGTCTCATGCCTTAGCCATGGATAACCAACCCTTGTGGTAGCTTATTCATGTATTATTCCCTTAATAATAATACAAGAACAAAAGAAGTACTTGATAACCCTACTAACCTGAGCACCAAAGATGTCCTCTGACTCGTGTCGTTTAATGAGGGCCCACTCCGACTGCTGCCCCTGGAGGAGGTTAGTCGCCAGCGCCATCTCACCGCACGTGATGTCTGCGCCATATTCCTTACACACGCGTCGGAACGGCAGGTTACCCACCTACAGCACAACACACAATAGGCCGTCAAAGCCAACCCGTTCCACCGTTTTACTGGTCGCAAAAGCCCTCGAATCAGGACAGCAAGCCACAGCGCGGTACACTTTAAGTTTAAAAAACAACAACAAAAAAAACAACCTTCCGAGGCCTGTGTCTATGATGAAGGTAAAGTACCGTAAATCAAATGAGTGAATTCCTAAATGTCATCAACTCGCATTTCACATATAACCCACTTAGGAACTTTGAGAAAACCCTAGAACTCGCACCTTGGATCTAATGTCGGCTAATTTAGTTCGTAATGCATTCCCAAAAAGCCCTTGGATAACCCGCAATCAGATTGTGCCCAAAAGAATAAGCCGCACTAGAGGTTTGGTTGGCTTGTTAGTATGGTAATTGCTTTTACATAGATATATCTAGGTACTTCTTGGCAGTATGATTTTTAATTCGGTTTTCAACAGTGAAAACTTTCAGTGTATATACATTTGTTAATTGGCTATATTCCTGTGTGTTCATAGACCTACAAATAAATGCAAAAGGACACCTACCGTTGTTAATGGGGCGAGGTAGAGCTTGTTGGAGAAGTCAACCTGTAATTAAAAGAAGGGGTTTTCCACTTATTTCAAATAATCCAAATATTGAAAAGAAATTTTACATTTAATAGTCAGCAGTATATCCTCTATTCTACTGTTTATTGAAGACATATTTCGTAATATACACAATGAAGAATTACCTTTTTTCTTTCCTCTGGTCTGAGTCGAGTATAGGTCTCGGTTAAGGGTCCCCATTTCTTTACCACCTTCTCCAGCAATGGGGTTGTCTGTATTGAATCGGCTTCTTGTGGCGTTGCTGTAACTTCCCCACTGACCGCTACCTCAGGTTTATTACCTGAATCTGCCTCTACATTCTTACTAGGTTTATCCTCAGAAGCTGCCTCTACATTCTCACTAGGTTTATCCTCAGAAGCTGCTTGTACATTCTCACTAGGTTTATCAGTTACAGGTTCCTCTGTCTGAGGCTCAGCTACTTTAGTTGACTCTACATTAGTATTTTGACTGTCATCTTTTTTTACTGAAGCAGCAGCTTTTGCCGCTTGAAACGACTTCTCCGCCTTCTTGAAATTGTATTTTCTCTTCCATAATTTTCGTTGTAGATCCTTGTCAACGAGGTTTGAAACTGTCACTATATTGGTGTATTTCTTGATAAGTTCCTCGTTATCTGTACTTGTTAAGTCGTCCGAGGTGTGGTCTTTGGCGAAACGACAGGTGAGACCGTAACCGCAGCGTCCGTAGGTTCTGTACAGATGACACGACTCCCCAAGGTCCACAGGTTTGGTCTCCATGTATTTCTTTACGTCATGTAAGAATTTACATCTGCAGCATATCATAAATAGAAGCTAACCTTTAAAATGTATTCCATTTTTTGTCAAGTAATTATGCTGTGTTTATTTACCATAAGTGACCTTACCGTTGCAAGTCCAAGGTTAATATCTAAAAGACCACTATATAAAGGAAAAAATACACAATAATAACATCTAAATGAAACAGTTGAGCTTAATTATCCTAAAAGTATTTCCATGACTTACTTGTCTCCAAAGTTGCATTGCCTGCGCTGCATGATGGAAGGACACAGTCGTTCTGACATAGCCGCCCGCTTTTCCCGCGGGCGATCTTTGTTGCGCCCCTTTATCTTGGCCTTCTTGGCAGGAGGCTCACCACTCGCGGCATCTTCCGACTTCTCCGTCAGGGCCGCTATGGCTTTGGCCGGCAGGTATTCAGTCACCAACTCACGCACATGGTTGTGGTCTATGAACCTGCAAGTTTAAGGTCATTAACTTTCATTAGAAAAAATATACTTTGAAGCATAACACCTACCGGGAATAGCGTTATCGTGTCCACAGTTAAAGTTGGTATCCCAACTGTTGTGGTGACCAATTTCCACTTTAAGCATAAGGATAAGTATGGTGATGTAGTAAGTCATGTGTGAAAGTATTAAATATCTGTGAGCAATATTTCTATACAGGAACCCGTTTGATAGGAAAATCATTATTGACCAGGGTTCCCACAAAAATTTCAGATAAAAATTCAGTGACAAAAATCTCAATTTTCCATGACATTAAAACAATTCTTGTGTGGGGTCATAGGCCTTGGCCCCTGAGATAATCTCTAAAATCTAGCAAGCATATGGTACATTCTCGGAGGTTTTGTAATATTCTATTATTTTCAAATTCCATGACATTCCATGACAGATGGCAAATTTTTACAAAATTCCATGACAATCCAGACAGCTTTCAAATTCCATGACACGTGGGAACCCTGTTGGCTGATCAGTCAAAAATAGGGTAATTAACATGCTTCTCTCACTACACACAAGATGTCACCAGTGAGTAACTAGTATTTACACCATCCCCACTGCAGACACAATAGCTCTTTCCCATTCATGCACACATTAGTGCTTTAGATTCTATACAGGTGGCAGCATCTCTCGGATGGTGGCCCATGGTTGAGGGTTCTCAAACAAAGCTGTGGATATGTGTTCTATTACATTATCTTAGTATTCTTACATTTAGACCCTTGGTAACAGTACCGTATTCGATGTAATAAGCGCCCTCCCCCTAATAAGCGCCCCCCCCCCTTTTTGGGGCATTTTAAGACTAGAAAAAAGGCTCAAATTTCACGATTTTGGTGACAATTAAACTCTTAAGTACTAAAAACGCCATGAAAATAATTTTATAAGCGCCCAGGGCGCTTATAAATTACGTCGAATACGGTAATCATATACTCATTTCAGAAGAGAATTAGATATTTAGGGGTTTCAGCTAATTATTGATGGAGGTCAATTTCAGTCACCCTAGTTGGGATACAAACTTTAAGATGTCATTGACCACATGTAGTTTTATCCAAAAGTTGATCTATATTTACGGGCAGTACATATATTTATTTCATGGTGGATACGATGACCACTATGCTTAAGTACTAGAAATCCTGTATCCCATGCCCCCCATGGGATACGGTGTTCCCGTATCCCATGGCCTGTGACGTCATTATTTGTTCAAATCATTATGGCCATTTATATGCAATTAAACATATTTTGAAGAGTAAAAACCATGAAATAAAGGCAAAGACTCATAGCCTGAGCACATTTTGGTACCGTTCCCCCCTCGGTGAGGCTGGGGCCGCATCTCACTCAGCCTGCGGCTTCATGGGATACGGCCCCTGCCTCACCTTGGGGGGAACGGTACCAAAATATGATCTGGCCATGGGCCTTTGTCTATTTATTTTTTTGAAATACAAGATTTACTGTACTTGACTAAAGGAAGGGCCGTATTCAATGCCCCCCATTGAATACAATGTGGCCATATTCAACGGGCTAAGAAAAAGCTGTCTTTTCTACATTAAATGGCTTAAAATAAAAAAATAAATGCAAATGCCAACTACATTGATACCTCTCTGCCATATATCACTAATGGGGGCTGGGGCATATCACACTCAGCCTGCAGCTTCCTGGGATATGGCCCGGGCCTCCACTCGTGGAATACGGCAGAGACGGTATCAATGGGCGTTGGCATTTGTCTATGTCTTTTCCTCGCTATTGCATGGATGGCAAGATCATTTAACATGAAAAATTGTTCACTAGGCCGCTTAAAGATGATTATCAGCTTTGCGCATACTTTTTGTGAAGAATATCTTTCGGGGATGCGGTAGGGATTTCAAAATCATATATTTGTCATCGTATCATCAGCACATGGAAATAATCTTAATTGATTTTAAAATCTTATTTGAGAAGTATATAAAAATAAGGTTTCGTTTTCAGTGGTTGATCACAGGAAACATGGGTGTATCAAGTACTGTTAATTGCAATTTATTCTTACTCTGCTTTGATTAGACAGACTCCCGCTTTACGCGCTGCTGTCATTTTATCAGATACCGCAGCAGGTTCATCTTGTTCTTTGACCTGCGGTGGGAGACTCCCCGCCGAACCATTCTGGTTTTCCGCTTCATCCGCCATCACTAGGCCTATGTGTCTGTATGCAAAATAAAGATACAAATGTAGTTCAATTAATGTATCGAATGGGTGATTTACATTACAATTGTCTCAGGGTCAGGGTGAACCAGATATAGATTTGGACAAAAATAAGTAAAAATTTATTAATTTACTGAAGGATAGAATGTGTGAATTATTTCAGTAGCAAGGGATTACTTCTTGATTCTGAGTGACCGAGACATGGACTACTCCATAATATTAAACTCTACACTATGGATATGCCCTTAAAATTTCAAGTTGATGCAATGGAAAATAAGGATTCTATTGATGAAATAGTGTGTCTAGTTCATGTATTTTAGTTTAATCTCTTAAATCCACATCACAAAAAAACTGAATCACTCTTCTACCATTTCTATAGTGGGAGCAGGCTCATTATTTCGACAACAAAAACCTTGTAGATTCAGTTCTAGACTGGGTAGAAACTTAATTCCAAAGGTTTTGGAAAGATCTCTGTGAGCTTTATCAAATGTGATCAAAATAGTCTTAATCAATTAAAAATCTATTTTTTATCAAAGTGCCTATTTATATATTTCAATCAATTTACAATACGGTATTAATGCAAGCCCTGGTGTCCTTTAAAGTTTAAGGGCCTGTTACACTGGCGGCATGATTAGGCCTACATTGTTGAGAGCAACACCTTGTTTATTACCACTATTATTGACTATAGGACCCCTATGTTAGTATGAGGCTGTTTTCTGGCGCCGTAGCGCCAGATGTGTCGGACTACCTGGACTGGTACTACAGTAAAATCTCGTTATAAGGAGCACCTTTTGGCAAAGCAAATTTTCTCCCTCTAAACAACCTTCCTTGTAACCGATTTTGGTCATATATAGTTCTTAAATATTAAACTGAAAGCATGGGTTAAATGAGCACTGGCTTATATACCGAGCATCTTGGGACTTGGACATTTCCGTAGTAAAAAAAGCTTTGTTAAAACATAGATAGCCATTAATTTGCTTATAACGAGGTAATTACTCTAGAAACTGCTCCCAGTGTGTAAGAAAGTAGTGTTCCCCTCACCCCAGGTAATCCCCCACCCGCCTACCCCATGAGCCATTCTCACAAAGCCCCCCCCCCCCCCACCTCCCAATAGGCGGTGATCCACTGCCGCGAATTTGCTGCGATTTTGCTGCTAATTGCACTCGTGCATGTAAACACCACCTAATGTCCACCCCCCCCCCCCCCCCCCCCCCACACACACACACCTCACATGGCCGTACCTACACCCATGTGCTGCCCATATCAAAGCAGGGATGCCATGACACAGCCCCCCGGGGGGGCACTGAAGTATGTTTTGGATAACCACTGCCGCACCTCTCCCAGGAGCGGTGGCGGTGGGTTTACAGGGGGGATGAAAAGGGGGGGCGGTCAGCCCTTCTTAATGTTAAAAGGAGGGGTGGTGACCCCCCTCCCCTGCTTTCTGGATAAAGGTTTCTTATATACAGCAATATTGGGGCACAAACATGGTTCTGATGGCTTATAATGGGCTAATTGGTAAGTTTGCCATTGTTATGTCTAGCACCTGATGCTCAAATGGGATGAAAGCAGGAGGCTAAGATTCAATTTGGCCTGTTTAGGGGGGCGGTTACTCCTACAATTTTCCTCAGTATGGAAAAGGAGGGGCAGTCAGTGACCCCCTCAGCTCCCCTCAGTAAGAGGATGTGGGGCGGTACCGCGGCAGTTGCCACTGACCCACATATAGTCAGTGCCCCCCCCCGGGCACAGCCCCTGCCTCCCCCTGTCCACCCCACCAACGACTCATTGTTGTCACACCTGTGCTTACCTTTTGTTATAATGAGCACAACCTCCTACTATCCCTTAAATGGCTAAAATGTGCTCCTTATAATTATAAACGATTTTTCACCAGAATAACTCCTTCTTACAGGTTTTTTTTTTACTATAGAAATGTGTGGAAAAAGAAATTGGCATGGCAAATGTGCTCCTTCTAACCGTCTGCTCCTTATAACGAGATTCTACTGTATTACTAGGCCTACTAGCCTATGCCGTCTATGGTAGTGGTACAGTCACTACCGTAAAACCTCGCGTAGAAGCCGCGGCTAGTACGCGAGTCAGATCGGCGGTGCGGCTTATAGGATCGGCCCAAAATCTGGGTGCGGCTTATACGCGAGTTTTTCCCAAATTTGTATTTCAAAAATGACCCTAATTCCGACTTAGGGCAGTAAGAGTTATGCTCTCCCCACCAGCAGGTATATAGGGTACCGGAGCAAGGCTTTAACACCTCCCCCCCCCCCCCCCCCCAACAGTTGGCAACACACACGTATAGGAATCTGGAGCTATGCCCAGTGGGTCCGCCATTTTAAATTTCGCTGGTTGAGGTTAAACCCACTGATAAGACATGCCATGATGGGCACAAATAGGGGACAAACAGGGGACAGGCTAGTAACAGTCTTATCAGTGCGGGCCGCCGCAACCAGCTCCAGTCCCGTCTAGGCCCTATATGCGTAGTACATGTAGATGTACCGTAGTAGCATTGCCCTAAGAAGAAAGCTGTCATAGCACCTTGTGTGTTACCTGTCAGACATGCGCTAACCCCCCCCCCCCCCCCCCAACTCCAAAATGCCCACACATTACTGCTTGTGTGCCGCAGTTTTCACATTTAGGGCTGTGCATAATACTGTGCCTTGTGTGCTGCATTTCTTACAGCATTTTTCACACTTAAGTGCACGTATGACACTATAACCTCCCCCCCCCCACCACTACACACAAACACACACACTCTCCCTGTTGCTACCTGTGGGCGGCATGTAATAGATAGACAATGGTTATGAAAAGGTATACAGAATTAACCACAGCTTTCTGGTGGGGCCAGACGAGGGCGAAGCAATATACCCAAGGTGTGATTTCTTTGTCTTTGCCCTCCACCGTGGTTTAAGTGGGGCTCATACACTTAGGCTTGAGTTAGGGGTGCGGCTTATACGCGAGTTTTTCACAGGGACCATTCAAGAGGCCTCTGCGGCTTATAGGATCGGCCCAAAGTCGGGGTGCGGCTTATACGCGAGTTAGGCTTATACGCGAGGTTTTACGGTAGTCACATGTAGGCCTACAGTGTCAGTGGGCTGAGTGGCACGGTACACGGACTTTAGGCACTTGGATTTTAGGCACCCTGCCTTTAGGCACCCTGATTACCGGCCCCCTGCCTTCAGGCCCTCCGGATCTTAGGCCCCCGGTCTTTTGGCACCCTGGCCATAGGCCCCCTGTCCATAGGCCACAACCTGCCATACATCCAACCCCTGTCATACGTCCACAACTCTGTCAAACGTCCAACCCCTGTCATACTGTCTCTAACTAATCATTCTACATCCACTTCTCTCACGTCCACTACCACCTGCTCACGTCCACTACCTTCCCCTCACATCCACTACCTCACATCCAACCTCCTTCCTCACATCCAATCCCCTCCCTCACGTCCAGCATCTTCTCCTCACATCCACTTCCTCACGTCCACTTCCTCACGTCCACTACCACTTCCTCACGTCCACTACCACTTCCTCACGTCCACTACCACTTCCTCACACCCAACCCCCTCCCTCACATCCAAACCCTTCCTCACGTCCAGTACCACTTCCTCACGTCCACTACCTTCCCCTCACATCCACTACCTCACATCCAACCCCCTTCCTTACATCCAACCCCTCCCTCACACCCAACCCCCTCCCTCACACCCAAACCCCTCCCTCACGTCCAAACCCCTCCCTCACGTCCAGTACCACTTCCTCACGTCCACTACCTTCCCCTCACATCCACTACCTCACATCCAACCCCCTCCCTCACATCCACACCCCTCCCTCACGTCCAGTACCACCTGCTCACGTCCACTACCTTCCCCTCACATCCACTACCTCACATCCAACCCCCTTCCTCACATCCAGGGATTTTGACAGGGCCGCGCCCTGCGCCATAGACGCATCGAAATCCTAGATGGCACATTGGAATTCCTTTAGGTGCGCCCTATGGCGCATAGGCTTTCTAAAACTGAAAGAATTTCTCAAATATTCCAACTAGAACCAAAGTTAGGCCACTTGAAAAAAAAGTTGTTTCTCATCACCTGGCAGTGAAAAATATGACGAGGGCATTTTTTATTTCACCTTTTTTTTTGGCTGAGGGCTAAAATGTTCAGGAAAATTGAGACTTTCCGCAAATGGCTTTCACATTTTAGTAGTAAAGTGTTTAGTGATATCCACAAAATGTATTATATTGTAAGTTAATCCGAGTTCACTGCATTACTGCAATTTGATACCAAATATGCCAATATTTGTCCATTTTTTTACATATTTTTCATTAAACATATAAAAAAAAAAGAAGTTTTCCCCCAATTCACGATTTTCATGATGCGCGCGGTCATGAGAAACCAGTTTATTTTTTTGAGTGGCCTTATGAATCCATTTTTAATTTATTACCCCCTCCCTTCTCCCTAAAATCTTGCCTATTCCGGTCATTCAATCAGAATCTCACACCCCAATCTCAAGGCACAATTCCTAAAATGTTCTTGCAAAGATGACCTTAAATTACATCAAATCGAATGTAAAAAAGATTTCTGTCCATCATATGATTTGTTTCAAACCACTCTGAATTCACAAATTTACACATGAAATTTCAAATTTTCTGGAGGCCTGTGGCCCCAAGATCTCCTCCAATGAACATACCAGGTTTTTAGAAGGTTTTAGAAGCTGGGCCCCCAACTTCATCTAGGCCTACCTTTTGCCGCCCCTGTTAGTATCTCTACCCCCCCCCCCCCCCCCCCGCCCATGCCAGATGATGCCCCCTTCAGTCTAGGAGAATACGACCCAAGTAGGCCTATGTTTGCTTGACCAATCTAAAGGTAATATTTCACAATCTTACTCCCTAAAGACCCCTCTCCCATCTCTCAACACGTTTTGTTGCCCATGGCTGCAAGCTAATGGAAATCAGATATGTGCAATTTAGTTACTATATATTTATAGGTGTTCTACTGTATGCACTGTGATGGCCCATTAACTCTCAAAATAGCGCATCCTTCTTGCTAAGGAGTGCGCCATTGTCCCATTGAAAAAATTCCTGTCAAAATCCCTGCACATCCAACCCCTCCCTCACGTCCAACATCTCCTCACATCCAGTATCACTTCCTCACGTCCAGTACCACTTCCTCATGTCCACTACCATTTCCTCACGTCCACTACCACTTCCTCACGTCCATTACCATTTCCTCACGTCCACTACCTTCCCCTCACGTCCATTACCACTTCCTCACGTCCATTACCACTTCCTCACGTCCACTACAAGTTCCTCACGTCCACTACCATTTCCTCACGTCCTCTACCACTTCCTCACGTCCTCTACCACTTCCTCACGTCATCTACCACTTCCTCACGTCCAGTACCACTTCCTCACGTCCACTACCATTTCCTCACGTCCACTACCACTTCCTCACGTCCATTGCCAATTCCTCACGTCCACTACCACTTCCTCACGCCCCCCTTCTCTCACGTCCAACCCCCTCCCTCACATCCAACCCCCTCCCTCACATCCATTCCCTTCACTCACTTCCAACCCCTCCCTCAGGTCCAACCCAGCTTCATGTATTGGTATTTTATGGCAAATAAAGCTCTTTAAAGTGGCATTCTCACCAAGTAAGGGGACCACGGAATGGGTACCCAGGTGTAGATTCGGTGATTGGGCCCCTTTAGACTGAAACTGTTATGTCTAGGGGGTTGGACGTGAAGGAGGGGATTGGATGTGAGGGGAGGGGTTTGGATGTGAGGGGGGGTTGGATGTGAGGAGAGGGGGTTGGATGTGAGATAGGGGTGGGACGTGAGGGAGGGGGTTGGATGTGAGGGGAGGGGGTTGGATGTGAGGGAGGGGGTTGGACGTGAGGAGGGGGTTGGATGTGAGGGAGGGGGTTGGATGTGAGGAGGGGGTTGGACGTGAGGGAAGGGTTGGATGTGAGGGAGGGGGTTGGATGTGAGGAGGGGGTTGGATGTGAGGGAGGGGGTTGGATGTGAGGGAAGGGTTAGATGTGAGGGAGGGGGTTGGATGTGAGGGAAGGGTTGGATGTGAGGAGGGGGTTGGACGTGAGGAGGGGGTTGGATGTGAGGTAAGGGGTTGGATGTGAGGGAAGGGTTGGATGTGAGGGAGGGGTTGGACGTGAGGGAGGGGTTGGATGTGAGGAGGGGGATGGACGTGAGGGAAGGGTTGGATGTGAGGGAGGGGGTTGGACGTGAGGGAGGGGGGTTGGACGTGAGGAGGGGGTTGGACGTGAGGAGGGGGTTGGATGTGAGGTAAGGGGTTGGATGTGAGGGAAGGGTTGGATGTGAGGGAGGGGTTGGACGTGAGGGAGGGGTTGGATGTGAGGGAGGGGGTTGGATGTGAGGGGAGGGGGTTGGATGTGAGGAGGGGGTTGGACGTGAGGAAAGGGTTGGATGTGAGGGAGGGGGTTGGACGTTAGGAGGGGGTTGGATGTGAGGGAAGGGGTGGGATGTGAGGGAGGGGTTGGATGTGAGGGAGGGGGTTGGATGTGAGGGAGGGGTTGGACGTGAGGGAGGGGGGTTGGATGTGAGGGGAGGGGGTTGGATGTGAAGGAGGGGTTGGACGTGAGGGAATGGGGTTGGACATATGATTTGTAAGAGATAGTGTTGGACGTGATGAATTTGAATGAGATAATGGGGTCTGGACGTATGAAATGGACGTGAGATTTGTGCCTACAGTCCGGGGGCCTGTGGTCAGGGGGGCCTAAAGGCAGGGGGCCCCAGATCCGGAGGGCCCGTGGGCAGGGGGCCTGTGGGCTGGGGCCTACAGTCAGGAGGGCCTGTATTCCGGATACCGAGTGGCACTGTTGCCGTGTTGGTCCGGTTAGATCATCTACCGGGCATACTAAATCTTGAAAACAATTATAGCACGCACCAATCAACTTGTCAACTTACGCATGTTGATGTTAATTCATACGCAATATACATACCTGACTGTGTCAACTCAAAGCAAAGTAGAAAGTTGCTAAATAACTCTGAAAACAACCACACTTTGCTCATCGGAAATACCCAAAACACATGTGGCTCCCACCAAGGTCAAGGCCGAGCCATTATTAGCCTGCAGAGTTCGGACAAATACAGTTTATTGGTACGAGCGTTTTCTAACAAGAGAATCTCATGGTGCGAGAGTCTTGAGTCTATCTAGATTATAGACGGTACAACATGAGAATTATGTTAGTCTAATATCCGTTTTATTGAGAAAGAATTGCCTAAGAGAAGAACAAAGACAGTAGCTTAATTATGTGCATGTATAGTTCGTCATATGAACACCAGGTGGTGGCACTGATCTAGTTGAAGGCATTTTGCATGTCGCACCAGCCTTCCACATGAAATAATTTACCAGGTGAGTATTACTCATCAACTCATAAATCATACATTGAGCTTTAAGGTTTAGTTATCATCATAATACTTAGCTTAAGGAATTGCCTTTTTTTTAAATAATCATTAGACTCGGGGGGAACAGAGGGTAGGTTAAGTTAAAACTAGGCCCTATAGGCACTGAAACAGGTGGGGTAAAATAAAAAGGATAAAACAACAGAACTGGGAGGGGTATGAGGTAAATGTGAAAGGTGAATAATTAGGGAGTAAGGGGACCCAACCCGACAATAAGCCTACTCAGCTAGTTAACTGAAAAGACAAGACTATCATGCGTTTGCTTTAACATAAGTTTTATTCCAGGAAATGCAGTTTTGCTTAAACGTGATAACATTTCTGATAAATTCAGATAATCAAGTCCGTCTGATCAAACATCATTTTTATAAGTTACAAAGATTGTTCAAATTGGACAAAATAGAGTCGAGAATACGTTAATGTACATTCATTTAAAATGGTTTATATTCTTAAAATTTTGTACCTTGTCTATATCTTTTGATTTCTAAATTAGAATTTACTGACAATCTAAAGTTAATCCTTTAAGGACCACATGACGCTTAAATCAATGTGCTATAACCTCAGTGTGATCATGATGCATGAATGCAACCCTCGTGAGTAACTCACCACTGCTGCCCCCAATCATCATGTCGACCCTAGAGAGTTGATACACTCCCGAAGGTCAGCATGAGACACGAATGCACCCCTGGTGAGTAGAATAGACACAACATGGCTGCGTTCATGCATCATATCCGCAAAGGGCACAGCACATTAAAGCACAATGTGGCCCTTAAATGGTTAATCGTATATAGATCTAGTGGTGTGTGAATTCATGTGTTCCTGCTTGCATTGGACTAATGTCTTAGGTGCATGTATTCTGCACATGATTAGTAGGAACAGACAACGTGTCATTTTTAATATACACATTCTGGCTGAGTCGGTTCCAATCACTTTTTAGTTTTTTGTCCTTCCTTACCTCCTACATGTATGTCAATAATATTTGGTTACAGGATCTTCTCTTTGATATTTTCACTATAAATCAATAACAACTCCAAGATAATTTCACATTGGCGTCTTAGTACTTGGAACTAGTAATAGAGGTCATAATTATATTCAGATTTACTTACAACTTGTGATTCATTAGATATAATACATGGCCCACACAGTTAGATTGACATAATCCTTTTCTTTATCATTCTTCATGCTGGATATTTTATTACATTTTCTGCCATGTACAAACAGATCTTCACGAGTGTATTAAACATTCTTATTTTGACCGGTTTCCAAAAGTTGTTTAAACTGAAATGGATACAACATATAATCATTACAGGGAAACTGACATTTTCAGTTTTATATTTTTCAGATGATCAAAGCATAAATGCATTTCCTATGTTCCAAGATGTACAAATTCCGAAGCAATTTTGGATGATTTAGTTATGCTTTATTAATGCGTAGGTTTCGTAGACGAATCAATTGAGGATTGGCTAAAAAGACGCCAGAAGATCTACCGGAAGGGTGAAATTTACAGATATTGGATAGCTTTCTAAAGGTAGGCCTAATGGGAGAGTTCAATAGTAAAAATGTAGTATCCCTTGACCATCTGCAACTCTGTCTAATAGACAACGCCCAGCATATTGATAGAATAGTTTTTACTGGGGGTTTCACTGGATATTGTTTCATTTTGCTTTACAGTCAATCGGCATAAACTGGATTCACAAAGACATCTCCATAACCAATCACATAATTTAAGAAGTTTGTGGGGTGTACGACGACTAATTAATGTGAATATATATATTGAGATGCGGTGAAAGAATAACAACCAAATCACTAAACCCAGAGAGTGCTACACACCGGTTCTTCCTGTAAGACTCCACAGCACGGTCGCCATTCTCCGCCATTTACCGTGCAACCAAAACATACTAGAGTCCTTTCAGGTATGATGCCACAGGGAATGTCAAGTTAAAATGAAGATGTGTAATATAGGAAAATTGTTACTAGAAGTGGCATTAATAAACATATAACGCTACCTTGAGTGTCTGAAAATTTGAATAAAAATCTAGCTTGTTGCTTTTTGTCCACTATTCCGTATAAGTTTCAATTTAATAGGCCCCTATGTAAATGCCTTTGGTGTCAGTTTCAAACTGATGGTATCTAAAGAAGTACAGTATAATATTGTCTAAACTATCCATGTTGCGGTCTCGTGTAAACCACACATACGCCTAGGGTCATGTTTTGCCGATCATGTCCCACCACACCCGTTGTTACCATATTTGTGCTACAAATGCAAAGAGAGCCTCAAACAACATCAGTAGGCTCCTTAGCTTAGCCATC
The DNA here is from genome assembly GCA_947462335.1 of Harmothoe impar. Taxonomy (NCBI): domain Eukaryota; kingdom Metazoa; phylum Annelida; class Polychaeta; order Phyllodocida; family Polynoidae; genus Harmothoe; species Harmothoe impar. Next base: position 52,749,094 of record OX381715.1, on the reverse strand, counting down.
CTGAACAGCGCCAACACTCCAAATACATACATTGAGTTTCAAACATCAACTACTTAATATTTACTTGCAAAGATGTATACTTGAGAGTATGGGATGCGATAAACACCCAAGTCGACATTGATCATATTACTACATAGCATGCACAAATAAAACATCTTTACATGTCTAAGGTTGCTGGTGGTCAGATATGTCCAGCCCCAAATGATATGCATAGCTTCACAAGTCTCCTTTATACAATACAATTTAAGTCTTCTACACATATTGCATGCTTTAATTAAGAATATTATTTCGGGGTTAATTAAGAATATTCCTGGAGTAAGCTCTGTTACTGTGAAATTTATTAGGCAGAAATATCTGAATTGGGTTATAGTTGCCTAAAGGTTTGATTATCAGATTGTGTGTAGTATGAAGCTTGTTCATGTCAAGCTGCCTACCTTTGCAGTCCTTTATATGCAGGCAGATGCCACAGCAGGGGCCACACCAGAACAGCTAAACTCTTCAGAGCTAATGAATTTTGCACATTAGGTTGTTGAATTGACTCTTTAACACTTGGACCTGTGCTTTCATCTAGATGAAAATATCCTTGCTAAATGCTATCTATTTTTTTATGATTGCTAAACATGCAATTTCCAGCAAAGCAAATGAAGCTATGATACACTCTAATTCGACCCAGCATGCCTTCGCAGTCATCAATGCATTACAAAAATCACCCTTCGCTCATTTCACTTTTTAACTTTGTACATATAATACACTGGGAAAGAACTTAATCTGAAGATGCTTATAACTATATATTAGTAACTGACCATCCGATAACACACTTGACCTGTACTCTACCAATCATCAACTACAGCCAATGTTACAAGGATAATGTTATTTATATTAACCATCACCGAGCTGAACAGAGCTAAACCTGGGACCAAAACTGATCAACAGTCAAAGTTAACTAATTGAAAACAAACCTTTTTTTTTCCTTCTGACAAAAGTAGCATATGGAGTACACTTTTAACTCTTTTTACAATTGAGAATGCAGAATTGGAAAGAGTAAGGGCAGTTGAGTAAAGTTGAGGACTTAAGTCTGAAGCATACAGTACTGACACAGCTTCTTCAAATGTAAAAACATCATTCGCTACAGATCAATCATAACTTAAAAAAATATATCAAATGAAGCATAAGCATCACATTTTAACTGTCATCTTTCACAATCTCATGAAGGTCTTGTCAAGCTTAACACTATGGAGTAACTGTGATGTTAACCAAATTTTACTTTACTGACACCTCCTAGAGGGGCCATTATCATTTCAGTGAATATTAAATTACAGTGTATGAAATGTCAGTCAATTCTCCTATGATTTGAAGAAAGAAATCCTACAAGCACATCTTCCCACATTCTTTTCCATTTTATAATCCACCGTATTGAGTACAATAAAGCGGAGAAGAGATATAAATCCTGGAAGAAGTTAGCATTTTAGTGCAGTAGGATCTTTCATAATGGTCTTCCGGGAAAATCCACTACAAGATTAGATAAAGATAATTATTATCAAATGGCATTCAAGTATTGCTGTTCTAAAAATCTCCTTGATTATCGGAAATATCTTCGCACCTAAATATTCTTTCATGTAGCGATTGTAAGCTGATCTTCATGCAGGTTTTCAAAAACTTGTATCTTTGCTAGGCCACTTTTACAAAATTTGGAAAGTTTGGATGACAAGAGAATGCAACTTATGGCTTTGTTTAGTAGTGACATGGTCATTACATGACATGAAGTGAAACTTGTACAAAAAGGCCACAAATGTCATTATCACCATCAAAATCCTCATCATCACCAAGCATATCACAGGTCTTTCCCTTCTTTATCTACACCCTCTCACAGTACACACTACCTCATGCCCTAACTGGTATATATCCAATGCCTGATGGTTACCAACTACAAGAACCACTCTTGAACTATCTCTCAGTTGATGTCAGCAGCTTGTGAAGGTGCAGACCTTGAGGTTTTACATGCACATCAGAAATCCACTACAAAACAACAGAGAAGCACAATAGTTGTAACATGAACCATTTAAATAGCCTCACTGGTCAACCTCAGCCATTCACCAGTCAATGTCTTTCTGCAAACATTGCATACTTGACCACCTTCACCACATACGAGTCCACACAGGCTTGCAATAACCTTCACTGATACACAACACATAGTGTTCTGCAAAAATGACACATTTATAAACTTCAGCCTCAGGGTAGTTTGCTATGCAAAGTACATTGCACAGCTCAATAGTCTACACATCTTATGTTAACATTGCATATGTTGTGTGCATTAGTGGAACTTGCTTAAATTTTGAATTTTTTTCAACATCATGGTTAGTCTAGATTAGTGCTGCAAGGGTGTCATATCCACCCTCAGCATCACAAATGACATTTTCGCTTAATTTTGGACAACTCACTGCTTGTATAGTGTTTGAGATTCTAACGCTGTCGCGAAGCATCAAAACCAGTTTTCCCGGATAACGCAAATTTGCACAGTATATGCACCCCATATATTGGAAGTAGGGGTGGTATGCTACGGTGTGATCTCAAAGACTCCAAATATCAATACCTAGCTAATGATGTGAACAAACATGATGCATTTTTGTTACTAACCTTTAGATAATTAGTTTCTTCCAAACATTGGTCCTCCTATCAGTGGGGCCAATGATGTTCAGAGAACTAATTTTCTGAAGTTTCTAATCAAGCTTTCCAACATCATAATTATAGACTAAAGTATAAGAAGTATTGTGATCCCCTAAATTAATTACAACAAGTTGGCACCTACTTGGCCAAGAAATCGGAAGCTTGAAGTTTAACAGGGCTATCTACCATCACTGATCTAGGTCAAATCCATGAATATGGATGGAAAATGTAGACAGCAGAAAGGTTGGTTGCAGATAAGATGGCATCAGATGAACCTTTGCCAGACCAGCAGAGAAAGGTATATATATACAACGGTTAGCAAAAAGGGAAATCTACTTGGCACATTAATGTATCTATACTGGACATCCAAATAAAGGGGTGTTGACAGGAAAATGCTTAAACCACAGGTCTCAATGTACTATCTGTTATGAAAGTAAATGAAGAGCTAGTAAATCACACATGTATCCTCCTCTCTTCACTAGCTGTCTTCCTGCAACATCAGCAGAGTGCTGCTTCTTCCATTTTCTGTTTTCACAATGAAGATCAGAAAATACTGTGGATGTAACCACTAACCAAGTGTCCAAGAATTCTCAACCTTCCTGACCGGCTTATCACCCAGTGTTTTGTGTGGGCGGTGAGCGAGATTTGTCTCACCAGTCTAGCAACCGTACTGAACTGGCTGCAGAGGAATTCTTAATGAGTGCAGTGTATCAACTGTTCACCATCACTATCAAATTACTAATCAATCTCTTAGAACTGAGGTATGAAGAATAAAGGGTATATATATATTACTCGCTGTCTCTGCTGGCAAATTGGTGCAGTTCTTGTACAAGTAAATCCTGCTCCTGTCGCCGTTGCAGCTGATGTTGGCATCGCGTTGGTGTTCAGAACCCTAGGGCCCAATTCGGTGCGGTCCAATTAGGTGCTTCATACGGTGAAGGAGTTGGCCTACATGTTGCTTGTGGTTCCATCACTTATCGTAAGTTGTGCAAAACCTATCAACGCCTTGTCGTCAGGGACTTCATTGGCCCCACAACCAGAATTCTACAATGGAAGGTACAAATATTTCATTCAATGTACTAACACAAAAAATATGAATTCTTTCTTTATAGTTCTTTTTTTTTTAAACTGGTAAGTCTGGGCGGGAAAAATGGTAGATGGTCTACTTACCAGACCAAAGGTGCGACTTTTGGTGTCGGGCGGGTTATCTATAATCTTCTGGAGGTTGGCAGCGACTACTATCATGTCCTTACCATCCACCAAGCCTGCCTCGACCAACTCCCGCGACACACTGTCAGGGGTATCTATAACAAAAAAATCATATACAATAAAACATAGGAATTTCTATAGATGCTGTTAGGATAAAAATCCATGAGAACTAGAAACCAATGAGCTGGCAGCAGATGTAACCTGCACAACTGCAATGAATCTATTTTGGACGCTATATCTTTTAACACAGAGGTGATAACAAGTTACCTTGATTTGGAGTGAAGTCAAATTTAATATCGTTCAATTCTTTCCTTTCATTTCTCAATCGGAGAACAAGGTTGATAGGCACTGGTGGTAGTGCTGCATCATTTGCCTGGAAGAAAGTAAAATCATATCAAGAATTTTAAAATGTTTGCATTTTAAAAGTAAAAGTATGGTGGTTTTATAGATTGAAATTGAATGGAATTGTGCTGCTGATAAACCATAATGTTGCCATGACAACCAAATGTACAAATAGTTATGTAGACTATTATCAATAATGACCACTAATGGTGGTTATCTCTATACATGTATAAGTATCACACCTCTGATCCTTAGCCAATACATACAGTATAGATACAACTAGATGGTGCAATTTCACAGGTTGACATCAGCTTTTATTTGCCAAAAAACATGCCATGGTTACACTAGATGTGATAATTCCATAGATTTCATCAACTTCACATATCTTTGAAGCATGTAGATCAGAAGTATATTTTAGATTCATGGTAGGACCATTTATAACTCTTTACATGTAGACACATGTATTATATTTCACTGTATTAATATTTGACTCACATGATCTGGAGTGGTTGCCGACGCTTCAGCCACCTGTAGAAACAAAAAAAAACACCTCTGTTTAAGACCTTTGTATATATTTTTTTCTAATTAGGGTAGACCGACCATGAGATGACTAGCTGCTCTGTTGGTACCATGAGTAGACTGGTATGTCTCATTCAGGGGGCCATTAATCATGGGGCCAATCTTCCACAGGGCTATCATAGACATTGGGCCGATCATTCTTAGGGCAATCGTCATAGGGTCTATTGTCCACAGGGCTCCTGATCGGTGTACCAGTCTACTCAAGGTAAGGTACCAACAGACCAGCTAGTCATCTCATGGGCAGTCTACCCTAAAGAAATTCATGGGTCTTGATTGATCAGGAGCACCCTTCAACACCAGCTGTTTTCATGTGCATGGCGCTCATATGTTCTTATATTCTGACAATACTATTGTGAATTTTAAAACAATTGCAGGAGGACTGAATTTAATTAAGGAGAATTAATGTGAAATTGATCACATCAGACTGCCTTCAGTTTAAACACTGGTTTTCTAGTAAGCCTAATATTGAAATGCCTGTCGCGCTTTATTGGTTTTTATTTGATTCTTTACTTTTTTACGGTTTACTAACAACGTTTTAATTCCTCACCACAACTGTAATGGCTAACACAAATTGCAATCATCTGTTGGTTATAATATTTGATATAGTTATTTCCTTGATTCAGATGACCTCTATCACTTTTCAACCTGCCCCCCCCCCCCCAGACACAGCTAAAGGCAAATTGCTTTTTCACAAGCGCGCTCATAAGCCGTACCTGCAGACAAATGTGAAGCATTAGAGGCAGAGTTTTTACAGCACACTATTTCACTGACTTAACTAAATGTACACTGGAACCAGTACACAACATTTCAACTAACCATTCTCTCTCAACTCCAGAGACAGGTCTACAAATATGAACTCATTAGGGGCCTTACAATGTTGAGACGCCATACCTATTTGAGATATGGCCACTTAGAGTCGATTATCAGCTTTGCGGACACCATGCGCACCCTCTAAAAAGGGCCGCATTGCACGATATGCAAAGAAAGTGCAAAAAAGGCAGCACCTAAAATTTTGTTTTTATAAAAGTTGCAAAATGTTGATTGAGGTAGAAATAATTTAAAAGGCATTTTAAACCTTATTACTACAGGCAGACTTTCAATTTCAAGAAAAAAATGAAGAGAAAGGCCCTCCCGCACACACAGAAAATAGTAAAACAAAATAAATAAAAGGCATCCTCCCGCACCCTTTTTTTCGCCTAAAAAGTGTCCGCAAAGCTGATAATTGATTTTAAGTAGCCTAATCTCTAATGTTGTTGGAGGCTGCTATTCATAGTTCATTATGCTTTGGGGACCTCCATGCCTATCTGTGAATGCTCTGACCAGATTGATAAAATCTGTGCCTTCTCCAATTGTTCAGTTTTTCTTCGAATAGATTATGTTGCTCAAGTTCAGACTGGCAAAATACCATAAGCTAGTCTCTCTTCAATATCATATTTGTGTTATGACAAATATGAATGGGACTCAATTGAAATATTTAAAAAATACACTTTACAGGTGATGTTAGTGAATTCCATGCTATTCTTGTTAATTGGCAGTGAACCGTAGCACACTTACATTGTTGACAACTTGGGAATCTGTGCACAATAGGCACATGTTAACAAATGGCCACGAATACAGTACAACTTTTAAACCACCAATGGATTGTACAACCTTGGTTATTTTTAAAAATAGCGAAATTCCATATTGTAAGATGGAAAAAGGTATACTCTCATTTCTGCAGTGCAATACTCATTTTGAATGTAACATGGTATGACACCCATCGTGCACAGATTCCCACTTTGCTTACAATACTTGGTATATATATATAGCACTGTAAATGTAAATACAGAGGTGGCCAACACAGGCAGACTTCTACTGGAACAAAATAATAACATATCAGAACAACAAGAACTAGCATTATTCCACACCGTACACTAGTCAACAAGTATAGGCAACTTTACATCACAGATCACAATGGTACTGCAAGCTTTATTACTCAAAAGGTGCACTGATAGTATGTAGAGGGTGGGGTAGAACCTGTCAGTCTATACCTTTTCATCATGTTCTGGAGAATATTAGAGTGGAAAGGAGTTCAACCAATCGACCTGCCTGCAGTTCATTGTTCTCTATGACTAGTTTGTTACTTTCTGCTGTATTGACCATGAGTAAGGTATGAAATAACATATGTATTGCATACTTATGTCCTTGGGGTTCACATTAACTGAACCTGACTTGATTAAGCCTCAAGTAGGAGTCGCTATCAACCACTTAAGTACTAGTATTGACAACCAGACGTATGATGCTTATCTTCTCACATCAACATGAGTGGATAACAACAACTAGCAAAACCAAACATTCAACATTCAGACCGCGAATCAATGCTTAATGTTGAAAGACTGATTTGAAATTTGAAGGGGTAAAACTGGAAACCAGGCTTATTCTTCAAAATTCGTAACAAATGGGAGTGGCAGAGTCAAGGCAATGGGACAGCAAAGACAGATGTGCCAGGCTTCATGTGCAGAAGAGAGGTACCGCACAATAAATAGCCTTGGCACAAAATTATTACCGATGCTGGCTCCTCCTCGGTTGGTGACTGAAAACAAATACATATGAATTAGCGCATACATTATGTCTTTGCCTGTCCGCAGCAAGAATGGACAAAGACATCACCACAATAAAGTCATTGGTGATAACTGGTGATGGACATTTTTATCACTCAAGTCCCTCCTGCTACTCTCAGGCTTTAAGGGTAGGCAGCTGACTGCTGGCTGTCATTATCATATTGACATAATCTGCGAAAAAGGCAGTGCAGGGTGCACCAAGGACCCTTTCCCAGTACATGTCACAATTTTATTAGCAGCAATCAATGGGGGGTCAGAGTAAGGCATAGTGGGCTTATAGATGAACTTCATTAAAAGCTTCAATATCCAAAACTGCTGGCAGATTTTGCGATGCTCTACCACAAGCATCGCAGAAAAATAAATTTCATTTAGGAAATATGAGGTAACATCAAATGCAAAAGAGGAAACCATCATTTCAGACTTTAACCTGCATAAAGTATTAGAGAAAGAAAGTAACTTTGCAGGGATAAAATTCTGATTAACTTTGATGTTTTCACAATGGCTTGAATAAAGAGGAAGAATGGGCATTAACTTTCAGCTCTCTTTCCTTATAAAGTCACAAATGCTCAACATTTAATACTTTATATAAACAGATGAAGCAAAAAAGCCAACAGTGCATTGATGTGTTACCTCTGTGATTATGCCCACTTATCATGATGAGTAAATATAACTTACCAGCGGGGAGGGGTTAGCGCCCGGTCGTTGCGGAGCGACAGGTGGGACATCTGGCACACGTGGTGACTAAAAGGGACAAAGTGAAATTTGCTATCATACTATACACATCAATGTGCTGGATTATTTGGAAAATAGTGTTAACTCTTTTTACTTAAGTATTTCAATTAGATTGATCAGATGGAGATATCCCAACTCATAAAGACAGTTGATGTTTTAAGATGACAACCTACCCTCTCACTATTCATGATGTTCAGGGCCTCTACAGAGTCCTTGTCCATTTCCTCATCAGACCATTCCCATTCTCCATCAGCAGTCTTGTGAAGACGCCCGCTAGATCCAGGCACACGCTTCACCTAAAGCAAATAAAGGTGCATACATTGTATCCTCTTGAATCCAAAGCTGAAGGCAATGTAGGATGGCTGAATTTGGATTGCATTAGCTGAGTTCAGAAAGATTATGTTTAAGCACTTTTCCAAATTGAAATTATCTGAGTTCCGTAAAAATGCACAATAAAACATAAGTGATTTGATTATTTTTTTCTCAATATGTAGGCCTGTCAAGCCTAAAGAACCATATTTAGTAATAGAGAGTTCTTAATGACCTGCCAACTTTGGTACTTCTGTAAGAAGGAGCTTGCATTGAACTATCATTTCCTATTACTGTAAAAGTTCTTTATTTCACTGGGTATATATTTTTCGCGGAAATGAAAAATCCGTGAAATTTTCATATGCTTAAGTATGGAATAAATACCCGCGAATTTGCCGATTTTCACTCATCCCCGAATATTCAAACCCGTGAAAATAAGTAGTTTCACGGTATATGGACTATTCGGAATAACTATTTGTGCTCACTTTTTGTGGTTTGACGTGTGTGCCTTCTGTTAGCAGTGTCTTCACCAGGTATGTCTTGTCCTGTGGATAGTTAAAACAAATGATAACATATAATAAATATGAGAGACAAGTGCAAATAGTCTACCCTCTGATGCTGCATCATTTGGAGGTTTTTGTCATCTAGAGTCAATCCAAGAAGTGTAAGTCTGCTTCTGGTGAATACCCCACACTCCCATCAGGATTCTTTATCAATCAGAGCAGTTTAGGTAATTGATGATTGCTTTTAGAGTGCTAGACAAAGGTGGTTCAGAATTTTTGAAAGGTTCAAAGTATGTGCCATGTAGTGTGTTTGGAGTGGATAAAGATGCCACATACTTTTTCCTTTGATGTAGAATCATCTGGAGCAGGCATTAAGACTTATTTTCCTAATTGTGAATTTAGATGTATTGGTATACAGTCCTATGGATATGATAGCTGCTTTGGCACAGCTTCCAAGAATTATACAAACTAGATATGGTTATCAGTAGGTAGCATCATTATCATGAGCCTGACCACACTGTCTATCAGTATCACCTTCCAACAACCATGACCAGAGTCCAAGCCATGCCAGAAACAGACCAACAGTATCATAGAAGCCCTGAAAACCAGCATTTATGAGTGGTGGAAGCCAAAGAGAGAAGAAGCCAACCTTCACCTAGAAGGAACATCTACAGAAGGCAGAAGATTGCAATGCCGTGTCCTGCAATGTGAGATCTTTATTTCAGATTAATTCTAGTAAACATTTTCTGATTATTGTGTTTCATGCACCTACTAATCATTTGGCTGTTCAACATGCTACTCTAGTTAAGCTAAAACTATCACTCCATCGCAACTCTGGACAAGCAGGTCTTTCCCCATAATAGTTCATGTAAAACTAGATGAATACACCGTGTTCTGTCATCATTGCAAGCTACATGTACTTCAAGACTAAGGAATTGGATTGAAAAAGTCTTAGTAAAGACCTCTGAATATTCTAGTCGTGCAATGGATGACTTATACGTGAGAGGCATACATACTGTGTGTTGTGTTGCCTATGCGGATAGTATTAATTATGGTGGGGGGGATCTTTTCTAGCCAGGCTATACATGTTGTTTGTAAATAGATTATGGACTCAGCTACATAGTTCTATGTAAGGAAACTAACCATTTTAGTATGGACCCTTACCCTAACAGAGGTTTACGGTATCATATCCTAATCTACCTCTTATCATTAGGATCTTACAGGATTTATCTCTCAGGTATCATCTTTAAAAATGTATGATACATGTATGCCAATGCTTATCCAGTACCAGTACTAGTTTCTTAAGTTCTACATCAATGGAATCTAGTTGCAAGGGCTCATAGTACCAACATACAGTTTCTGATACAACATACATGCATTTGTTTACACATTGGTTGGGTTGAGTGTCATGGCACATTAAAACACCTTAGATTCGTACAGAGGGAGGGAGAGAAAGAAGTCACTGGTACCTTAAATCTACCACTTTATGGTCAGAGGTCTGACCAGAGTGGTCTAAATAAGAGTCTATTGTCACTGGACAAGTGTAGCTACTGGGAGAGACATTTCAATATCACTTGTTGACTGTCCTGTGTAATCTTCGCAGATATTGAAGGAACACTTCCGTCTCACATCATATTTTTCACACATTATCTTGACAAGAATGAAAAAGGAAGGAACTTCAACTTAATAAAAGTTGGAGAATTCAACGTTATAACTATAGGAGTTAACGATTTAATTGACTAAAAGTGGCATTACGTATATAATTCAGAAGTTGAGCTTCAAGACAACATTTTTAATAAGACCACCCCTTTTCATCAGTTAATGTGGGTATTGAGTATTGGTTCAATTAATTCACTTGTCAAGATGATATGCTATCTTAATATCAATACACACGTAGGAATTTGGATGACAGCCAAACATGCAAGATTTTTGCCCATATTTAGCATACTTTCTGGTAAACACGTAATGACACCTTTAAGACTAGAAAGCCTTCCACATTATACATATGAACTTCACGTTGAGGAATCGGGAAGCACTGTTTCTTTTGCAGTCAGTAGCTAGAGTATAATACTGATGTACAAAGAACAGGTCGGGGTGTACATTTACGACCATCGAGATAAATACTGACAAGTGTTGGATGCTTAAAAAGACAATTCAGCCTCCTTCCGTACCATACAGCCAACTTCTGTCTTGTAAAAACAGAGCAAATTTCATCTCTTTACATGCAGTTTTAAACAAAGTCACTAATTACAATGTTAGTGCAATCAGCACTACTACATGCAAATAATGGCTTTAACACTATGGATAAATGTAGTTGAATATTTTATCAGTTAAAGCATCTTAAACCCATTTGACTTAAAAAAAAAAAGATTCTCATCACTTCTTGAGACAATTTATTATCTTAATTTGATGGGTTTGATTTATTTTCTAATCTGAGGGGATGAAGCCTAGCGAATTGTGCTTTCAAGTTGGCAGCTTGAGATACATTTCCTTAACGTAATCATCTTTCAGGTGCAGATAAATGAGAAAAAAAAGATCTGAGAAGGCAGGGAATAGTAAATCAGTCATCCTTATAGTGCTTTGACCCTCTTCATCAAAGTGCAAGTAGTCGCTGTCAATACAAGAGTGGGATGTTATTATTAAAAGGGGTTACTACTGTTACCATTAGAGTTCCCACCATTGGCATACCTTTAATCCGGCCAGCGTCTGGCGGGGGTCCTGAAATGAACAACCAGCATGCTAAAGTCCTTCCGCCAAAATCTAATCTCCTTAGCAAAATTAGGCAGAATATTAAACCACTGTTCCTGTTTAGCTCCTAGATTCGCGAAGTAGGTAAGAAATTCTGCAGAGGAATGGCTCGGATGCTTGCAGTGACGGTAGCTATGATAATTCTCATATGTATACCCTGTTGACTTTTGTGAATCAGTTTGTCCTCATGATCCCTGTTTTTCTTTTACAATAAAAAGAACATCTAGAAGCAGGCAGTAGCTGCATTTGCAGTCCATTGCTTTGTATATTTGTAGAAAAGTTAATGCTTACGCCTCTCCCTCCTGCCAACAATGCTCTATCTAGGCGGTGCTTCATGCTTTATTATAATACAAAAAGCGGCCTATCCTTGCATTTTTGCTTGTATGAGGCGCGAGTAGCTACATGTCCCTACAGATTATTGAACACACATAGAATAGTTTTGACCCATACCTTATACACCTTTAATAATAATGCAAAACAAAGCTATTAATGGCGGGATAAAGTGTATAGAAAAACATAAAAGTTGTCAGTACAATAGGACAATGACAATTTGAAGAATGTTGCCATATATAGTCATGAAGAGCACCTGACCCAAATTTGGGCCAAAGCCATGCAAGACCACCAAACATGCACCAATACAGTATCTTATGTGGGTCATTCTGGGATATTTCTTGAATTTTCTTCAGGTCGGCATTATTCCGAGCTCCGTCCTTCATCTACGCATTCATTTGCTCAATCTTTCAGAACTGACATAACATATCCACCCTAATTACAATTCATTAGATACACTTCCAGGCCTATAACTGAAGGCGTTGGGATATTCTATGTACATAGACACATTTAATAATATACAGATCACAAAATAATGGAAAAAATATATTAAAAAAATAAAATAAAAATAAAATAAAATGATGAAACAGATCTTGTTTGTAGTCTACACGATAATCGGTATGGACTGTTTCATTCACCTACACAGTTACATATATCAGAGAAGGAGGGACATCACACTCACAAGTTTTATACAAGTAATATGTGGCTGAGTCTCACGAGACGGGGTCAATGTGAATGTCTTTGACCGGGTGCCATCTTTGACCAGGTGCCATCTTTGACCGGGTGCCATCTTTGACTGGCCACCATAAAAAGAAAGATTTAAGAAAGATAAATTTCTTCCTTGGTATGTGAGAGATGAAATAAAGAAAAGGGTGGTGGTAATATCTCCATATATAGCTTCACCTGCCGTACATAAACCATTTTCTGTCAGGAAGTCAAAGATGGCACCCGGTCAAAGATGGCACCCGTTCAAAGATGACACTCAGTCAAAGACTCTCAATTTGGCCTGATCTCATGATACACAGCCCTGTACATGCCAAATAGATGTCCCTAACACTTCACCAGGACGGTAGTATATGTGGTAAGCAGAGACTACTATTAGTTGTGGTTCCCCCTTAAAACGTTAAGGGCAGCATTATGCATTAATGCGCCATACCTTGGTCTTCATGATGCATGAATTCAGCCCTGGCGAGTGGCTCGGCAGTGCTGCATTCAAGCGTCAAGCCAACCCTACAGGGTTGAGACACCCTCAAAGGGTTGGCATGATGCACCAATGTAGCACAGAGGGAGTTACTCGCCGGGGCTGCATTGGTGCATCATGGCGACAAATGTAATCTTTTAGTGACATGCCGGCATTAAAGGGTTAACTGTGTGCACCCATCCACCCCTGCCATGCAGCATGTGCCATGTGTGGTTGACTTGTTAGTTCTGGTGTATTAAAGTGCATTGATCATCATGTACAAACATTGATCAATGTTTCACAAATTTTATGTAAAACACTGACACGTTAATGTATATATACCCTAGTTCATAAGCCACGCAGGGTAACCAAATTTCTTGATATTTGATCATTAAATTGTATTCATGAAAATCACCTTGTGAAAATAAATACTCTTTTAATAAAACTCAAAGAAACATTCAGAGACCACTCACCTTGGCCTTCTTGAAGAATTCATTTTTGAGTAGTTGTTTGGCTGTGGGTCGCTTTTCTGGGTCTTTCTTGAGACACTCCGCGATCATCTTACGGAAGACCTTGCTGTAACTTTTGTACTGGTCCTTGTCATCGACCCCCGTGTCCAGCCCGGGTGGGTCGTTCTGAAGGGTCAACATCAGCACCTGCGCCACAGTAAAAGGGGGAATAAGGCTAGGGCCAAATAAAAAAAAAGAAGTTTGTTTCAGGTCACCCGACCGACCCTACTTAAACAGGGCCGACCCTACGGACTTTTTTTTATGCAATTTTGAAGAAATTTTCACATTTTATGCCTTTTTCGTCAATTTAAGCATTGCCCAATAACTGACTAGTACTTTCATGTTTAAAAAAATAAAACAAAATTTAAAAAATATCCGACCTACCGGCCCTGGACTTTCTCCCCATGTTACCTGAAACATACCTTTTATTTTTTTGGGCCTAGGGGTGATAAGGTGTATAAAGTTAGTACGTTTAAAGACTTATTTTTTAATTCATCAATTTTATTAGTTGTTGGAGGTTCAAAAATGGCACTAAATTCTGCCAGAATATATTTCTCAAACGTATGTTAACATGCAGGGCAGACTTATAAGCCTAGTGTACAGAAGAAGTATGGTACATACCTTCATGGGCGGGTACTTATGATAGGGGGCAGTACCCGACGCTAGCTCGATGGCAGTGATGCCGAAACTCCAGATATCTGCTTTGAAATCGTAACCAGTCACCTTGAAATCGAACATGGACGCTTTATGACATCACATTCCATTAAAGAAGACCTAACAGTCATGTATTATGTTTCTGCTAGTATGATCACTTTAGGGTTGTATGTGGAAGTTTAAGGTACATGTACTTCAATTTAATAGACACTATATTGGCATTTCAAAATGTTCCAAAAACGTCTTAAAATCAATCTGAAGCGGTGCATATGACTCAGCGTTCGTAACCCTGAGCAACTATCTGATCGATTTAGGGATTCATATTCATATTTAAGATTTGTACATTTTTGTACAACGGCCTACAAGCACAGAGCCAATCTCACGTTAGAGTGCTGTTACCATGGTTACCACATGACAACTAACAGATATTTACCTGCTCCATGACCTCCGGGGCCATCCAGCAGGGCGTGCCTACAAACGTGTGCCGCACACTGTCACGTACCAGGTCCTTCCCTGTCGCCAGCCACGCACTCACACCAAAGTCTGCAAGTATATAGTGAGCATTAGCACCATACACTCACACCAAAGTATGAAAGTATAGTGACCATTAGCACCATACACTCATACCAAAGTATGAAAGTATATATAGTGAGCATTAGCACCATACACTCACACCAAAGTCTGCAAGTATATAGTGAGCATTAGCACCATACACTCACACCAAAGTCTGCAAGTATATAGTGAGCATTAGCACCATACACTCACACCAAAGTCTGCAAGGATATAGTGAGCATAAGCACCATACACTCACACTAAAGTCTGCAAGTATATAGTGAGCATTAGCACCATACACTCACACCAAAGTCTGCAAGTATATAGTGAGCATTAGCACCATACACTCACACCAAAGTCTGCAAGGATATAGTGAGCATTAGCGCCATACACTCACACCAAAGTCTGCAAGTATATAGTGAGCATTAGCACCATACACTCACACCAAAGTCTGCAAGTATATAGTGAGCATTAGCACCATACACTCACACCAAAGTCTGCAAGTATATAGTGAGCATTAGCACCATACACTCACACCAAAGTCTGCAAGTATATAGTGAGCATTAGCACCATACACTCACACCAAAGTATGAAAGTATAGTGAGCATTAGCACCATACACTCACACCAAAGTATGAAAGTATAGTGAGCATTAGCACCATACACTCACACCAAAGTCTGCAAGTATATAGTGAGCATTAGCACCATACACTCACACCAAAGTCTGCAAGTATATAGTGAGCATTAGCACCATACACTCACACCAAAGTCTGCAAGTATAGTGAGCATTAGCACCATACACTCACACCAAAGTCTGCAAGTATATAGTGAGCATTAGCACCATACATTCACACCAAAGTATGAAAGTATAGTGAGCATTAGCACCATACACTCACACCAAAGTATGAAAGTATAGTGACCATTAGCACCATACACTCATACCAAAGTCTGAAAGTATCTATAGTGAGCATTAGCACCATACACTCACACCAAAGTCTGAAAATAGTTAACATTACTACGGTACCATGGTGAAAGAAATTTGAAATTTGATCAAGACTTACCAGCCACCATAACATTTCCGTCTTCGCCAAGTAAGATGTTTCCCGCTTTGATATCTCTGTATAAAGCACAGGAAAAGAATATTTATAAATTGAAATGTGTGTGAAATAGGGTGATAATTATCAAGCGTATACTAGTGTCAATTATGCTCTGTGGGTTAATAATGTCTATGAAGTCACTTATATTATAGAGTGCTCAACATTTTCTACTGGATCTGTACACATTATATGGATACTCATTTAGCCCTAGAACAGCTGGAGACTCCCATGCCTGGACGGCATACTTAAATAATGCATCATGCCTTGGTCGTCATGATGCATGAATACAGCCCTGTCAAGTAACTCGCCAGTGCTGCATTCAAGCATCATGCCAACAATACAGGGTGGAGACACTCCCTAAGGGTCGGCAAGATGCACCAATGCAGTCCTGGCGAGTTACTCACAGGGGCTGCATTGGTGCATCATGACGATAAATGTAATCGTTTAGTGACATGTCGCCCTTAAAGGGTTAAGCCCATACCTGTGAATTTGTCCATTACTGTGGAAGTACTCCAGACCCTTCAGGACCTCCTTCAGGACTGTCGCGATGATCGTCTCATCAAGGACCCCGTTCTTGTAGTCTGATGTCCGCATCCGATGTTTGATGATGTCCAATAGAGAACCTGAAAAGTGGAATACCAAGTGTTTGTTTTATATTTCATATCATATGACAGCAGCTTATTCATGCCCTAGTGAGTGAATAGGATTACACTATTGATTTGTACTGCAAGGTCATTACTGGTATATGTTTTAGTAGAGGTACTGCAATGCTACACTATAACATTTTATATAGGTGAGGTGCAAGGTGAAAACCAATAAAAATAGTATCACGTCGCGGATCTATTATTGGATATAACTCCATGTAAGTACCAAGTCTACCCTTACCTCCAGCACACAACTTCATCACCACCCATAGTTCTTCTTTGACGACGAACGATGTGTGGTAACTGACAACATTGTCATGGTTACACTGACTCATGAACTGAATCTCTTTCTGCAAACAAAACAGGCTATTAATATAAAGTTTACGAAAAAGTTTAAACGTTAAAGATGGTATAATGCCTAAAGCATTCATGTTGAGTTACTCAACCAACAAAGGGAATAGCATATTCGACGTAATAAGGGCCCTGGGCACTATTGGCCCACCTCTGTGACTTCGACTACTCACTGCTATGCCTTCACACTTAGCCTAATAACTGTTCCATGTCACATAAAGATGTGAAAAAAAACGCAAGAAACTCTGACGAAAATATTTTAAAGGTCCGGGGAAACACTCAAAAATGGGGGAGGGGGGGGCATGCTTATTAAGGGGAGGGCGCTTCTATTACGTCAAATACGGTAAGTGCTTAACCCTTTAAGCAGCTGCCTTTAAGGATAGCAGGTAGCTTAAAGATGGAATTTGTCGTTATGATGCTGCATTGGTGCATCATGTCGACACTTTGTGAGTGTTTCAACCCTTGCTTGAATGAAGCCCTGGCGAGTTACTTGCCAGGGCTGCATTCATACATCATGACGACCAAGGGTACGATGCATGAATACACTATGCCGTCCTTAAAGGGTTGGACTGGATTTCTAGCCCAAGAAACAGCATTTCATGTAGACTCTACTGCCAGAGACATAAACTTAGTGACTGATAACAGAAAACCTCAACTTACTAAAAGCTCCTCTACGGTGGTGTTGCATTTTTCTAGGTTAATTCTCTTGATTGCACATTTCTCGTTGCGCGCTCTACACGATGCTGCTTGGACGACGGCAGTTGCCCCCGCACCTGTAAAACAACTCTTACATTAATGCCATGTAAATGCACAGACAATTTAGTACACATCACTGAATGATTACCTTCCCCACCTCCACTTCTCTATATGGGTTCATTTATGACATCAATTTACATAGTGACTGTGACCTACATCTATTATAAACATACCCGTATCCCATATATATTCTTGATTTGTAGATAATGTGGCCACTGGTGAAATGGATATGAGCCCATTTTCTGGTATCATGCCACGACTAGCTAGTTACAAAAATGTATTAGATTCTAAATCTTATCAGCGACTAGTTCAATGAAGCACTGAAAAATAATTTTCCATAATCAAACCTATTTAAAGCTAGAAAAACAGGGCCGACCCTACCTTTATCAAAACCAATTCCAGTAATGCTGTTTACAAAGCTTTTGAGATTCATCAAGTTTATCTTGAGCATATATACATGCTGGATATTTAATACCGTACAATATAATATTGACAATGCTTTTTCCCACGGAAACTAGCAACATTTAATCAGGGTGTAGGCCTACATTATATACATTTGATTTGATCAGTGACTTCCAATAGAGTAGTGTCATTGATTTGACAGAGACATCATGCGAAAAAGGAAAGAAAATCAGGAATTCCAACAAAAGTATGAAAAGTGGCATCTCTGCAATGGTTATAATTTTGAGGGAGAGCATGGCCTCCGATGTCTTACGATATGATTATCTCGAGGTCCACATGAACTGATGAAGCTTTATATCCACCCTGCCCTCCAAACCCATAATTATTTAATCACAGGGTTCCCACTATATTTCAGTCACAGTTTTAACTGACATTAACTGACTATTATTTAACTGACTAAAAAGCTTTTAACTGACACATCTAGTATCATAAATTTCGTGCATAACTCAAATGTTGCATATAACCATACCCATATTTTATTTTTTATCTAGGGAGTCAAATGGTGCATTCCATAAATTTTGCTGAACATATTTTCTTTACTATCAGACTTTTAACCGACATTTTCTCAGAAATTTAGAAATTAACTGACAGAATATGACAATCTTCTTTAAACTGGCATTTAACTGACTTTTAAAGAAAGAAAACCTTAACTGACATTTAACTGATGGATGGGAACCCTGATAAATGACTCCCAACCCGCGGAACATTATCAGGTCAAGGCCGAGCTGCCTACAGGATCTCTCACTACTGCCAGAATATTGAGTGTTTCATGATAAGGTGCAATCCGCTCACTTCAACCATGTATGTGTATGAGGACCGTCACTGATAAGGCTGATAACACATAGTTAAGCTGATATGATCTAAACAAGTAGCCTTTATTTTTTAACAACAGAGGGTGTTTTTTTTTGTGTTAGTGCGCCAATATCTTTTCCATCCCCAGCCTCCCATCATGGATCACAATTTTCACCAAGCCTTAAAATACGCCCTCCAGAGGTTGCCATTTCACATGCAGAGTTTGCTTGTCCCGGAGCTTATTGTGCCAGGTTCCCAGCGTTTTTTCTCTTCGTCAAGTGTACTTCAATCTCGATTTTCTCACCTATTTTACATATTGGCACATCGGCTTTTACCGATGTAGAATCATGATGCCCGATGTCAGGCCATCAGAAATCAGCCACCATGGCCGACCACGATCTCAGCTTTCCGACAGTGAAAGAATTTTTCAAATATTCCTATTAAAATCTGAGTTAGGTCCATCCAACTTAGCATAGCCATAGGCCTATACCCGGTACGCTTATATCCCAAGTCTTTAACTAGCCACTGTAACTAGTTACTAGGCCTAGTAACTGTGGACTCTATACTGTAGTATGGAGTCACTCCACTGTCACAGACTGTGAATGGAGAAAAATTTGAGAACATCACAATCTAAATGATTAGATGACGCGATGAGCATAATTTAATCTTCTAGGATTGTTATTATCGCTCTTCTAGGTACTGAGATTTTGCAATTTGAAGACCCAGACTAACACAGTATCAGTGTTTTTGCACCATAGCCTAGGAGATAGTGTTATCTAGAACCAAAAGTCAGCAATAATTTATCAAAATCGAAAAGAGCATAGGCCTACCGGTAATTGTGGGATTGGACTAGAGCTTAGATTTTTTCACAGTATACTCACAAGACAGCCTACGGTACTATTATAGTTACTCATGTTCGTGCTTAAGCAGGGAGATATAGTTTTCATTCTAAGCCTCCGATTATTTAATAGACTAGTGACAGATATGAGAGGGGGGGCGCAAAAATTTCCGACCCCTCCGGAAGGGGGGGGGGGGTAAAAAATTCTGATCCCTCTTGACGGGGGGGGGGGGGGGGGGGGTGTAAAAAATTTAGCCCCTATTTAGCAAAAAAGCCAGCGCCTAGTTCAAAGGGGGATGGGCGAAATTTTTTCGCCACCTGATACTGTATGTTCCCTGGCGAGGCAGCCTCGGCCAGCGACTATCCTACCAGTTGGATATACACAGCAGAGGAGGCCGGAGCAGTGTTGGGGTGGGAGTCCGAGACTGTTTGATTTCACTGACCATAGAAGGTACGATTATAAATGACACAATAATAGACCATAAAAGGTACGATTATGAGTAAAAGACCATAGATTGGTACAATTGAATGGTATACATTAGGAGTGGGTGGGTGGGCAAACTGACTGTCCCGTACAAGATCTAAGCGGAGAATGAACAAAGGCCCTGTGGCGGGAATGAATTATGAGAGGTTCACCGCTTTCCCGTAGGGGGCGCCAATGATCACACATAGCCTCAAACCAGACCATGTGTACACCATTAGCCCAACCCATATTCAGGAAAGAAGAGGAGCTCAGATTGGAGATAATAAAGTTTATTTTACAATAAGACTTTATGATTGATTTGAGTTATAAAATGATTATGTACATTTTATACAGTAATGAATTAATACATGTTGTTGACATGACTATTAAGAATTGAATAATAAATAATGTAAAATATTACAATAGGCCAAAGAACCAAGAATAGGGTGGGAAGGTGGGATTTAATAGATTATGCGTTCTTTAGAGCGCTCGAGATGGCATTGTTCACAGGAATAAGGCTGTCTTGGTGGATGTAGGCTCTATAAGCCTGGGAGCGCCACCCTCCAAAGTTCTTGATGTCGAGCTCTCTGCAACCCCCTTTATACGCTTGGGTGGTCGCTGCCGATCTCAGGGAGTGCAATGTGAACTGTCTCTCCGGATGGCCCAGGGCCTTTAGTTGGGCCCGCCACTCCTTTTCTATCAATGTTACCGGTACTGGTGAGCGATCCAGGTTCATGAAGAGGGGGTCTGAGTTCTTTAATGTTGGTACTCTCGAGATGGTCTCCTGCACTGCCCTCAGGGGGCATGAGAGGGGGTCGTCCACCCTGAACAAGCGCACTGTCTTGCTTTCGTTGAAGTTCTGTAGATTCTTTGCACCCTTTATTACTAGGTCCATTGAGTCTCCCGTGATTGTAATGTCCCCTCTTGTGAGGTGCCACGTACTTCTGAATCGTTTGATAGATGGGGGCAGCACCTCTGTTTTCCTTAACGCTGCCTGGTATATTATCACAATTGCTGCCCAGACCAGACTGCCTTTGTGGTTGTCGGGGAGGCGAGCAAGAATTGTCCTGAGAAGGCTCATCGGGACCGGAGCCTTTTTGTTTGATTTCACTGCCTTGTCCCTTTTTAATGCCTGTTTCGCCCTGATGACCCGCGGGTGACTGAACACATCTGTAGTCACTCCGGCGAGGATCAGGTGTTGGTGCACGTGGGACAGGTTGTTGCCGATTGTTCCTGGGTGGCGCGTCGTGGTGGTCATGAATTCTATGAATCCGCACAGCATCTGTAATGTGGGGCGTAGTGGGTCTTGTTCTGTTCTTCTTGTGTATAGGTACCACAACCCTGCAGCCGAGCGACGGTTGAGGTCGGTACCCACGGCCCTTGCCTGTGTTTGCCTGATGGCCGCCCTCTCCTGATAGTAGTTTTGTTCCTGATCTGGAGAGAAGAGAAGGAGACACTATGCTTAACATATATGTGCAGGGGGGGATTATGCTCAGTCCATATTTATCACACAGCATGGCAGCTCTTTTAAAGTTGCTGCCACTCAGGTGGGCCCTGCTCAGCGCGTCCGCCAAATCGTTGTCTTTCCCCGGTATGTGGTCATAGGTTATAGTTAGGTTGTGGGTAGCCTGCAGCATCCAGCATGCCCGTGCGCAGTCCAGGAGGATTTTATCCTTGCCTCTCCCGTACCTGAACACCTGTACCGCAGCTTCATTATCGCATTTTATTGCGATGTGCGTTCCTGTGTCTTTCTTTGTGATGAATGAATGCATGGCTATCACCACGTTGATGCCTTCAAGGTGTGTAATGTTGTCGACAGGGTCGGTTGTAGGAGTCACTTGGGTTGCATATGCTAGTGTGCCATCACTACCCCCGATCCCTGACCCGCATGCGTCCACATAGAAAGTTCTTGCTATGTGCTTTGGTGATTTTATGAACCCTACCCCGTTCCATTGCGAGGCAAATTCATGAAACCATTTGAGGTCTGCCCTCATCTCACTGTTCACGTTGATGTATTTGCTGTTCATGTTGCGCAGGTTTTCTAGCAGGCGCGAGACGAAGAGCCTTGCCGGGCCAATGCACTTCGCTGTATGTAGGAGTACTCCAAGGATGGACTGCAGTTGTTTGCGACTCATAGACTTGCGGCCTGCGTAATACCTAGCCTTGCCTTTCACCTCCTCCAGTTTATCCGGGGGGACCGAGACCGTCATGGCTCTCGCGTCGATCAGTACCCCCAGCCATTGAACACACTGTGAGGGAGGCTGCAATTTGTTGGCTGCTTCCGGAAGTCCCAAGGCGGCTAGTAGGTGTCTGGCGTCACTGTAGTCACGTTGAGCTCTGGAAAAGTCATTGGACACAATAAATAAGTCATCCAAATACATTCTTGAATAAATTCCCCGCGCCGCCAGGATCTCTACTATAGTGTCGGCTACCCGCTGCATGTGTGAGGCACTTGCCCTGGACCCAAATGGCACGCTGAGGTCCACGTAGTGGCTACTCTCCCAGTTCAGGCACAGCAGCGGGTAGTCACACGGATCCGTCATGAGGTTCTTATAGGCGCGGGAAATGTCGATGGTCGATAAAAAGGCACCTTTTCCCACTTTAGCAATGTAGGATAGGGCCTCATGTACCGTCGGTAAACTGTGATCTCTCACGACGCCGTTTACAGTGTTCTTATATATGAAAGCATTAATCGAGTTTTCTGCGGGGAATGTCATGTCACTGATAATCCTACGGGCCTCTGAGTCTTTCTTTGGTCTGGACATCAACGGGGAAATGTGTGCCCATGGTTTGAAGGGGGGTGAGGGAAATGGGCCTTTTAAAGCTCCAAGTCCGAGTTCTTTCTCTACATAGCTGTCTACATGCTCTTTGTGTTGTACAGCGCTGGGATGATTTGGTGTTTCTTTAGTGTCAGAGATTGGCCCCATGTAGCCAAGTGGGAAGCCGAATTTAAGAAAATCAAGCAAGTCAGATTTGGAGGGATCGTTGCCGATCAGTTTTTCCCAATTCGGGATGTTTAAAGCACTGTTGACAGGGATGCGGGCGCAGAGTGCATTCGGCAGGCCTGTACGGCGCACTGCCTCATAGATCTTGGCTATTTCGGGGTGAGAGTCTTTGTAAACAAACTCTGGCCAGTTGTGTATTCTGTAGCTTCTGAACGCCATAGGGGAGATGTCAATGTTCTTATTTATATCATTATTTTCACACATAGAACGGATGTCTTTGAACGGTGGTAGCGTACCTGTGTGTGAAGTTGAGTTGCCGATGGTCGACGGCGGTGACTCGTCTCCCCGGTGTGTCTCCGGGCGATCTGCTGTATTGATCGGCTGTGAGGTGGATGAAACTGTGTTATATATGGAGGGCCCGTCACGTAGCTGCTCTGTGTAGGGCGGTAATAGTGTATGTACAGCGTTATGCGCTGAAGTACAAACAACACTGTCTTTGGAACTGATCTGCGGTGGCCGTTTGCCGCCATCTTGTCTGTTTATACACAAATGAGTGACGTTCTCCTCCGATTCAACATGGCGGCTCGTGTGTACTACGTCATCGTTTGCGTGCGTCTCAATCTGGGTCGTGACGTCACGGGGATTGTGTAGTTTCGGGGCCGTCCGGGGGTTTCCCCCGATATGGGTGACGTCAGAGTCTGTGTACACATGGGGGATGTCGCGTCTGTCGGTTCTAGACCCGCGAGGCGATACGATCTCGTCGCCCGCGCTTGTCTTATCAATAATACACGGAATCTGCTCTGTAAATAAATGTTCTGTAACTTGTGTCCTCGCGTCTCTGGCCTCTGCACCGGAGACGCTCACTGCCCGTTTTTTGGCGCTGTGTTCTGGGCCGGATTCTGTAGCTGTTGCTGGCCGTTGTGGGTGGGGCCTCGGCCATTGTTGTTGTTGTTGTTTTGTGACCACGTGGCGGACTGCCACGTGCTGTTCTGGTTGTATCCGGGCTGCATGCCGTCGCGCTGCTTTGTCTGGCAGATAAAGACAGGGTGGTTCCGCTGGAACCCTTTACCTATACAGTATATACAGAAATGTGTGCGCCTGTTACCTTGGTCCCCGTGGTGTCCATCAAACCTGCAACCCCTTTGGGAGTTGAAGTCTGCACATGTCTGTTCTCCCGGGAAGTTTCTCTGCCCGTTATTGTTGTTGTGGTTGTTGTTCCTGTATTGTGAGCTTCCACCGGAGTTTGAGTTGGCGGACTGCTGAGCACCAGAGCCCCCTGAGTGGCGGGTCCCCCCTCCCGTAAAACAGATCTCTACCCTACTATCTTGAATGGCATGAGAGTCAGACCATTCATATTGTTTCTTTTCTACAGCGTCAAAGACGCCGTCGAACCATCGGCGCACGTCCGGCCAATGACGGTACATGGCGTCTTTTGTGACGTTCCTGACGTGCTTTGCAATGAGAGATCTCTCCTCCTGTGTCCATGCACTATCCTCGTCATGCACGAGTCTGAGGCACGCGTCGAGGTACTCCAGGGGTTGGAGGCTGCCTCGGACGTCAAGCTTTTGTTTGAGGGTATAGCAGTTCTCCCGCTCCACATACATGAAAGGTTTAGGCTTGGTTCTACTAGGAATGATGGAGGTGAGAAAACACATCTTACTGTCTGTGATCTGTTGTTCGTATCTTTCTCGTGCAAGTTGCTCTGTGACGTAGTCTCGGGCCCCGGGCTCTCTGCGCACCTGGTTTGCATCGGGGTACACATTGTGAGCCGGGGCTTGTTGTAGTCGCTGTTCTGTCGCTGGTCGTTCCCCTGGAGGGTCGTCGGCCCTGCCGGGGAGCGTGCTGTTCTGGTCCGTGTTGTCGGCTGCTGCGGGGGTAGCGGCGGTGGCCGCTGCCCGGGCTGCCTCGGTCTCCGCTGCCGCTGCCCTGGAGGCCGCTGCCTCCGCCTCCTTCCGTATTCGGCGTTTCTCCCTGCGTTCCTGCTTCTCGCGCTGCTCCTTTTCGATCCGCTGCTTCTCGTCTGCTGCTCTCTGCTCGACCTCCTTCCTCCTGGCTTCGACTTCTCCCAGTTGACGTCGCTGTTCGTCAGCGAGCTGTATTCTGTCCTTCTCGATCTGAGCTCTGGTGGCTTCAAGCCGCCGTTGATTCTCAGCTGACTCTCGCTCCTGTAGGGACACCTCTCGGTCTCTCTGCACCTTCTTGTCCTTTGCGTCTTGGACCAGGAAGGCGATGTTCGAGTTGAGCCCACCCACATCGGTGGATATTTGGGCTAGCTTATCCTCCAGATCTTCAACGCGCCTTGCCAGCACACTACTTGTAGTAGAGGTCTTCGAGACTGAAGAGATCTGACTACTCATAGAGGCATGGCGGGAACGGCCGCCATTGTTGTTGGGACGCGCCGCCGGCGTTGCTAGGGACGCCGTGGAGTGTATTGCCGCCATAGAGTGGTGGCGGTACCGGGTATTCGGGAAGCTGATGCTGTCTGAACTGCTTGAGTCGTCCTCTAGGGACTTCTCTATAGCAAGAGTCTCATTCACCAACCGTTGTATCCTCCAGTCCGTGAGGGCGTCTTCGTGGACTTTTGTCCGTGCCCTGGTGTTGTGTGGAGATACCGACGAGGCGGTCGGCATGTTGGGAATCTGGTCGATAATCGCACGTAGGTCCAGTTATTACTTAAACTAGATATACGTTAGTGATAAAAACAGGTTCTAAAAAGTTCTAAAATTTTGTTAACTTCTCAGAATCTGAATAGTATTCCCCGCTTCGAAAACTGACTGTCCCGTACAAGATCTAAGCGGAGAATGAACAAAGGCCCTGTGGCGGGAATGAATTATGAGAGGTTCACCGCTTTCCCGTAGGGGGCGCCAATGATCACACATAGCCTCAAACCAGACCATGTGTACACAATGTTCCACACACTCTCGAGGGGGGGGCGTAAAAAATTTCCGTGCAAAAATCTCACCACCCCCCCTCAGCCCTGTAATTAATAAATGAACACTCCCAAAGAATGACGTCACTCTGATAAATATTGGGCCCACAGTCAGACACACTGTTGATCTGACTGGAGGGAGTTTCCAAAGCCAGCGGAGCGTTCTGACGTTTCATGGCGCCCCAAGCCATTGCACTAGAGCCAAGGCCAAGCGGTAGGCCCTACGCAGGCTACGCCTATACGGACGGTAGTAGGACAGTGGGCCCCTAGTCCTAGACAAGAAGAGCACCTGTCAGACGCTTTGCGATCGATTTAGTTTTGTTGAGCACGTTCAACTAGGCAGTCAGTAGACAGAGACTGTGAGAGGGAGTGCTGAGTAGCTGACAGTGGTCTGAGACTAAGTACTTCGTTTGTAAGTGAGCGAGTCTGAGACTGAGCCAGTGGCAGTGAGTGGACTGTCACTGTGACTGTCTTGTCACTTGTGTCACTCACTCCGGAGTCAAATTTTAGACAGAAAGTCAATATTTTCTAACTGCAACACAATCAACTGAAGTGCCCTTTAGTATTTACTCTCACATTCAGTAACAAATATGATACTCACCAATAACATCGTGTAACTCATAATCGTCTTTATCATTCGACCAGGGAGCTTTTTCAGCCATGACTGTATGTGTCCTTGACCTTGCTCTTGTGTCCAGCGATAGACTGCAGGTGCTTGGAATTTTCGTAAGCCGGTTTGGGAGGAAGGTCGGTGCGACGTGCCAATAGCTAACACAGCCCATGCAATCCGCGGTGGTATCGCGTAGCTCCAGTTACCAGTTGACATTCAATGCCATCTCTTCGATGCCTGTGTGGTACTTCTACTTTTATGTGGCTGTGAAGTGTTTTTTTCCCCAATATCACCGAAGTTGATCGGGAGCCCTGGGAGAATTGGGACACTAAATTAAGGGAGTGCTCATTTTTTAACAACAGGGGGGGGGGTGGTGGATTTGGTGGGGGGGGGGGGGTAAAAAATTTGGACCCCTTGACCGGGGGTTTTTCAAGCAAAATGTTGATACAGTTCAAAATATGCTTAACTGTAGCTGGTCATTTTGCCATCCACTATCAATGCTACATAGTACCGTAATGCAACACAATAAAAAATTCTCATCAAAAGGTAACACTACGTTAATTCAATCATCAGAGACCTGAAAAAAAAACTTTTTTTCCTAAAAATGTCATAATCTGTTATAGTTCTAAGTATAATAACATCACAGTAATTTTTTTATCATAAAAAAATTAAACATTATCGGCCCAAAAAATAGCATCAGTGGCTATGCATTAAAGTTATTGGTTATGGGCAGAATATGCAGTGTCCCAGTTCTCCTTTGTCCCAATTCTCCTAGGGCTCCCCTACATACTTACTTTTGTAAATATATCCTGAACCTAAATATGAGCACAGACAATTGCATGGCACGGGGAGAACTAGGACGTCCTAGTTTAGAATGTATCATAAAACAAAGAATGCTCAACTTTGGACCGGATTAGTAACTGGGAAAAAAGAGAAAATAGCTTATAATATAGGGTTCATTCAGGTAAAGTGGGACACCTAAGCCATACCCTGACTTTATGTACAATTGACACATTTGGTAGCCTACTTATAGTAGAAAATGTCAAACACATCAAATGTGACCAGGCTAGGAAAAAGACCCATCCGGGGAGGAATTACTATTTAAAGTTGGTGTCATATCCTTTAAAATGAGATATCATGAGTTAAAAAATTCCTGGTAGTTTTGTGGGAATTGATTTTCAAAGATTGGTACATATCAAGAACTGAAAATGGTAGATAAGCTCTAAAAGCATCGCATCCCATAATAAATAGCGATAATTATGAAAAATCAGTTTCATTGATAAAATAACCAAATAAAATGCTACTTTTTAGTCTAAATTTGGTTCTAGAAGGAATTTTTACAGTCTGTTTTCTGTTTTGAGTAACTGATGTGATACTTAAGAACACGGGACAATTATCTCCCATTTTGTGTAATGGAATGGTTTCCATGGCAACCAAAAAATGTCTTATATGCTAATTTTCCGTAGAAAACGTTCTTTTTGCATTCCCAATATGGAATGTTTACAGTAAAGATAGAACAATTATAATAAGTCTATTGAATTCTACACAAAAATATAGCTTAAAGCATTTTTACTTGAATTATGCACTCTCTAGCCCTTCTGGTGCCCCCTAGTGGCCAAAGCCAGTACTAAAAATCCCCCGCGGATGGGTCTTTTTGCTTGTTGGGTCACAAATAGTTTCAGTATTTATTCCTTTAAACCAAAATATAAAAAATATATTAATTAGGCCTACCTTAGCCAATGTGGCCTAAATAGCCCATTTCTTAGAGATGCCATTTTAAAATTGAAGCGTCCCACTTTACTTGTATTTTTTGGTAAAATGGGACACTTGCTTCATGTAAAGTGGGACAATTGATAAGAATCGACCCCCATGCTTTATAATCCATATGACAAAAATGGTAAATGTCAACTTTTGAAGGTGAGATTATATTTTGATGGACTACACCAAAAACATTAAGGAAATTTATGTAGGGTCCTCTACAGGATGAATCAAGTACACAGAGTATAAATGTAAAACTGCCAAAATACTGTGCATCTAGGCTTAACTTTGGGCAAGGCTACACTACATTATGTTATATTTGTACCCTAACTGAATCTCTATCCTCAGATTATTTTACATAGTGCTAAATAATGTTATGCACAATTATATAGCTCATACTCTTAATTGTAAGCATCTAAAATGAAATGTTTTGTTAATGATAACGATGGACAAGTCTTTTGATATAGATTGGAGTTTTTATCCTGTGAAGTAACATGTCAACAATTACATCGGGTACATAATAAAATATGGCAGTTGAACATCTACCCTGAACATGAGAAAAACACAGTGTATATGTGGTTTAGAGATCGATTATATGTTGGCGACTTGAACTGTTCTTTATAAGGACGGAAAGTCAGTATGATAATGTTTAAACCTCTAATATTGAGGTGTGGGTGGGTGGGAAGAGAAATCCCAAGAACACGTTGTGGACCGAGGAAGACGAAGACGCTTGTGGTGACGTCACAGACGCTGAGTTCTTTTCTCCCTGCAGGGGGCGCTAGGGGGTTCCCGCGCTGCTTATCTATCCAAAGTCTTTCCACAACCATTACCCTGGAGTTCAAAAACTCCTGTCCAATGATAACGATGGACAAGTCTTTTGATATAGATTGGAGTTTTTATCCTGTGAAGTAACATGTCAACAATTACATCGGGTACATAATAAAATATGGCAGTTGAACATCTACCCTGAACATGAGAAAAACACAGTGTATATGTGGTTTAGAGATCGATTATATGTTGGCAAATAAGGTAGCCATTTTTGTGGCGACCTCTGTAGAAGATGGAGAGGCCATATATACACGTAGACTTGAGTCTGATTTCCATGTGCCATGGGCAGCCAGCTGTGACTTAGAGCAGCCTGCTAGCTGGGCTGCCTGAGCACCACCTCTCCTGAGAGAGTGGGCTCTGATGAGGTGGGCGTATGGGCACCCCGTGTTTGTGAGTGCTAGTTGTAGCACAGAAACCAGTTGGTTTGGAGATACCGGTACTCCATTTGGGAGTATGAAGGCAGGCGATGAGGGGGGAGCTGGAACCAGCTGCACATATTGGTCCCAGGCAGTAGTAGGGCACACAGTGGCACCTGGGACTCTTGGAAGCTGTAGTGAGACTGGTACCATGCCTGGGAGTATTGTTTTTGACGATTTAAGTGTGACCACCAGGCCCTTTGGAGTAGAGACAATATCTGATCTGGTGAGAGTGTGAGGTCCCCTCCACAAGAGGGCTGAGGGGGACAGGAGGTTAGATGAGCGTAGGAAAGCGAAGTATCCTACACAGATAGCAGCTTTCAGGGGGAGTCCAGATGATGTAGTATCTAGGTAATTGCATACCGAGATAAGGTCCTTAGGAAGTAGTGGGGGTGCTGGGTTAGGTAGAGTAGGGGCGAGCCTGTAGGCCCCAAGGGCCACTGTCTTGGCCTCCTGTGAGTGGAGGGCTGTGGGGTCCCCTCCATGCTCTCGGACCCATATACCAGCACCTGATGTATAGCATTTTCGTGAGTCCTTACTTTTAAGGGAATTAGCCAGATACTGCTGGAATAGGCATGCCTCCAGCAGCGTGGGGTTCATAATATTAGTACCGTAATAAAATGCAAACGTTAGATACATTGTAGCATGGGTCACACGGTTGAGGTGAGTTTTTGTAGTGATGGCCGCATTGTAGGAGGCGATAGTTTGATCGCCTAGGGGGGTACCTATAACAAGATAGAACATAGGTTTAGATTGTGGTGAAGAAGGGGTGGGGGAGGGCAGGCTCCTTCTTGGTCAGACCCTTTATATTGATTTGCCTGTCAGCGTACTTTTTCATCTCAGGCTCGTGATACCGGCTGAGGGCATCGGCCAACGGTATGAGAGCTCCTGGTTTGTGCTTAATCACAATTGTGTGATCTCCCAGAGCAGCATCCAGCCACAGCTGTCTGGAACAGGCGGCGAGAGCTGGGTCCTTGGTCCGGCCTGAGCGGAGGGAAGATGCCGACGCCATATTGTCCGTATGGACAACAACTTGTAGACCAGCTGTAGACTCAGGCTTGAGTGTCCTGTAGGCCGTCACTATGTTGACAGCTTCTAGCTGTGTTATGTTCGTGTACCTCTTGCAGTGAGGTGCGCTGTACTGGAGAGTGTAGTAGTGTGTAGTACTATTCCCACCCCCGGCCCGGAGGGAGGAATCACACTCAATGTGGAACTGCTGTGCATCGGGCTCTAGTAAGTGCACTCCGTTTGATGCCTCTGCATAGCACTTAAACCATTTTACATCTGCCCGGAATGAGACTGACAGAGGCACAGTACCAACATCTGGGGCAAGTCGGAGAGTGTCCAGAATGCGGCAGATAAACCTTCTTGCGTGACGCACACATTTGGAGACGTGGACAAGTTTTCCAGTGAGGGACTGGATCTGCTTCTTTGTAGCTACAGTCTTCTTCAGCCAGGCCGAGCATTCAGTTACTATGTCCTTCAACTTGGCGTCAGGGACTGAGAGGATCATCATGTCGGTGTCGATGTAGAAACCGAGCCACTCCATGGCAGTGGAGGGTGGGAAACACTTGTGGTCAGCGAGCACTAGGCCTAGATGTGACATGAGTAGTTTGAAGTCATCGTATGATTTTTGAGCTAGGTCACGTGACTTCTCAACACCGACAAAATCGTCCAGGTACGCGAGGGCCCAGTGTCCTTTTTTACGCATGAGATAGGTTACCGCCGCCGTTGTCCTCTGGCACGCCATACTACTTAGTCTGCAACCGAAGGAGGGGCACAGATCTAAGTAGGTGAGGCCATTTACTTTGAAGCCTAGCAGGGGGAGATCACCTATGTCTGTCCGGAGCTGGCGATAGGCTCTTGCCATGTCCGCCTTCCAGACATAGCATGAGGGGCCGAGCATTCTGACCCTGACTGCCAGGTCCTCTACTGAAGGGAGTGTATACGGGCGGTGGCATCCTTCGAAACAGTTTTTGGTAATGCCTGCATTCACACTTTTTCCTTCCGGGTGGGACAAGTCCAATATCACACGCCTGTCTAGTGAGTCTTTCTTGGGCTGTGTGATGATGGGCGCGGTATGGGTCCACGGGGTGAAGGGTGGGTCCCGAAATGGGCCCACTATTCCACCAAGCTCGAGCTCTTTGTCAACAAAGTCCTGAATCTGTTTTGCATAACCGAGGGCTGAGGCATGGTTTGAATCAGTGGACTGTGGGGGAATTGTAGCTGTATATCCCACCGGCCAGCCATACTTGAGAAACTCACATATCTCCCTGTCATGGTATGAGGCGAGTTCTTTTTCCCATGCAGGGAGATTGAGACCAGATGGTAGCGGTATGCGTGCTCCCAGCCTGTTGGGTAGGCCTGTGGCAGCGACAGCAGTGTAGGCAGCTGCACAGGAGGGGAAGTCACGCCATTGCACATTATTAACAACTGGCCACATAGCAAGTTTGATGGGGGCATATTGTGCTGGGGTTGGTCCAATAAGTGTGGGACAAAACTCGTCAGCCAGGGTAAGACCCTCACAGTCAACATCAGCATGGGTGAGCAGGTCACTGTTGTAATCACAAGGGAGGTGACAGTGGAATGGTTGGAATGTGTCATCATCCAGTTGCAGTGGGGTGCTGGCTGTTGTAGGCTGCTGCTGAGTATGAGGAGTAGCCTCTGTGCCAGCCATGCTTATGAGGCGAGCACTAATCGAGCTGTTGTGGGTAGTAGTCAGAGCAGTATTGACCGGTACACAGCCCAGGTCAATTGTTGACCGAGGCTTAAATGTAGGGGCCAACGGGTTCAGTGATGTAGCAGGTTCTGAGCTGTGGGCCGCTACATTAACGTTCATAAGTCGAGGGACTAGAGGTGGTTCAGCTTCAGTTCCGACCCTACTCCCATCTTTGGTGGGAGGTGGGCAGGTAGTAGGCAGGTTAGTAGTTGGGCCGGTCTCTCCCGGCCTGTGACCGAAAGAATTGGGAGTGGTTGTTGTACAGGCTGGGGTTTCTGTTCCTGCACTCATGCTTTGAATGAAAGTAGAGGGCCGACATGTGCTTGCGACAGTACTTACAGTGGTGACCCTGCTGAACTCCTGCCTCGAGATGACCATCTTGTTTAGTACATCCAGAGGACTTGTTGTATGCAGGGCACGGGGTATCAGTGCGCCCAGCTGTAGACCTGGGGGCACGCCTGTTTCTCTCACTGTGAGTATTGGTAGCCTGACCGGTAGCCCTAGAGTGACCGGTATTCGACTCCTGGGGCTGGTGTAACATGCCGGGCTTGAATTGTGATCTCTGGGACCTGAGGTCATGTATGGCAGGTGCATCGTACAACCAGTGGAGCCTACCATTGGCTACTTTGGTCAAGACATCTTCGGACCATTGTCGCACCTGGCCCCATGAGTACTCGGCTGCATCCTCCAGCACATGATAGAAATGCTGCACAAGACTAGGGCGGACATCTTCAAGGGTGTTGGGATCTCTAAAGAGCCTGACCAAGCCGAATAGATACTCTGGGGGTGACAGGGATTCCAAGGTTGTTTTGGTACACATAGGCCCACGTGTTATGTAATCGTGGGGGTGGGTGCGCCTACCTTTAATTGCTGATAACTGGTGCGCTGTAGTAGACAGGAACGCTTGTACTTGTTGGTTGACTGCAGGGTTGACAGCCTGGGCCGCGTTGACTGGTAGTGCACCATACATAGTAGGGGCCGCAGCCTGCAGTATGGCACAGAGGTCAGCCTCGGATGTACCAGCCTGGGGCAGCGGGGCTGATTGTTGCTGAGTAGTCTGGGCGAATGCCGGGGTGTTGACACCCAGGCGGCCTGGATGATGTGGGAGAGCGTAGGGGGCGTATCTAGAAGCTGCCGTAGATGTCGTAGCTGCCGCTGTCACAACGACCTTGCCACCACCAGGCGGGCGTTGATCGACCACGGGCGGGGTGACAGCGGTGACAGCCGTAGAGGTCACTGCACCAACGCTACTGACAGGGGCGGTGTTGACATGTGTGACAGCAGTGTCAGCGACAGTAGAGGTCAGCGTCAGGACACTGGCGTTGATCACTGGGGCAGCCTGTGGCAGTGCTGCCGTGGTGGCTACAGGCACAGGTTTATCAGGCACGAGTACTGTGAGTTTAGAGAGCATGGTATTGGAGGTGGTCTCTATGGCCACAACTCGTCCCTTCAACTCACCGACTTGTGTTTCCAGTGCCGAGACCCGCCCGGCCATTGGTGAGTCCAGGACGGGGACGACCAGCGGTGCGGGGGCGACCTGCGGAGGAGGCATAGTTTGTTTCGCCGCTGCCGCCTTTGCCGTCGGCTTCTTCACTCGTCCAGAGGCTCTAGTAACAGCCTTAGCCTGTGCTGCAGTCGTTTTCTTTGTTGCAGGCATAATAACTATCAACTTAATGACGATAAAAACGTAAAAGGGGGAAGAGAAATCCCAAGAACACGTTGTGGACCGAGGAAGACGAAGACGCTTGTGGTGACGTCACAGACGCTGAGTTCTTTTCTCCCTGCAGGGGGCGCTAGGGGGTTCCCGCGCTGCTTATCTATCCAAAGTCTTTCCACAACCATTACCCTGGAGTTCAAAAACTCCTGTCCAATGAGGTAGTAATGCAGGAGCATTTCAGGGGCATATCAATCCCTATAGGCCTAAATGACTGTGAATGGCAATGATTTCTATAAATCGTAAGAAAGTAGTATTGGTTAATAATTTCTATGGTTTTAGCCTCAATGTATATCAAATACCAATTCTAAATGGATTTGCTACATATTTTACCGTTTATCATCATAATGTATGATTAAAAATCATTAAAGTTAAGAAATCTCACAATAATTATCTAAATTATGATGGAAGTCAATGGTTCGCTGATGGAAGTCAATGGTTCGCTCATTTAAAAAATTATCATCAGTTAAGTCACTTGATAAACCACAATCTGCAGCACTAACAAAGCCCTATTCTGGCTGTTATACTTAATAATTTGGTATCATTTACACAACTAGGTATACAGCATGTCATACTAGAGCATTCCTTGCTTATAAGCTGGTGGCTGTGATTGGTCAATTCCTTGTGTACCTGAGGTGGACTACTAATGAGCAGGGCAGAGTGTACCTGGGGTGAACATAAAGCTGAACATCGGCCCAGCTGCTTGTCGCAGGAAAGGACAGCCAGGGCCCACAAAAGTGTGTGATATAACCCCTATATATGTGCGTGATATAGGCCTAACCCAAATCTACCCAATTTTATTAATCTTTTTTGAGAAAGTTCAATATGCAACCATCTGTTTCTTATATATTTTTCTACCTTGAGTTTCATGATGATTTTTATTTCATCACAAATATTGGAAATGAATAAAATCTTTACAAAAAAATGAAGAGAAAACAGTACATTGTGGCCTAACCACTTCAGTACCCCATAAAAGGCAGAAAAAATGCCTACAAAATACTTTTTTTCAATGCTCTTATTCTGTGCATATAATGCTATTAGAAATTATTTTTACATTTTTCTTTGATCATTTTCCCTCTCTGTACAATCTCTCTCAGAGGTATCATAATTATCCTATCTGATTTATAATCACTACTGGGAGGGGGTATACTCAAAACTGGTATAAATGTCATCCCTGCAACATGTCATGGACATATCTCCATATCACATCTTTTTGACATGTCTAAATTTATACGTTTCAGACATGTTTTACAGCCAGTCAATTATATACGTCATTATTATTAAGTTCAAACATATCGTTGATATACATTTTTTTAAATGTAAATATACTTATGTAAAATACCCATGCAAAGTGACACGTAAAAACTTCTTGCATATGTGACATCTTGGGAACGACAATTGACATCATCCAATGATGTCACCACCAATCAGAAAATGATGTTAAAATGATGTAATTTACATGAGTTTTGCTAGCTGGGTAGAGGTTCCCAAATAAAAATATTTTGGTTTATAGTGTGGGCTATTTGGAGCTATAATCATTTCCCTGAAAATGGTTGATTACCCTAAAAATGATGCCACCTCCAGTAGAGTGTCCTATATATTATATTAGTCAAGCACCACACATGATATGTAAATAGTTGACCAATGAGAAAAGATTTTGACCAATCAAATGCAAGGAACAGAATGATGATATCTCTAAAAGTTAATGCTAGAGAGCCCCTCAGAGTTCTAGCAGCCCTTGAGTATCTAGCCTGGGAAGAACCTACCCAGTGGGCACAAAATACAGTTCAATGCTGAATTAACATTGAGTCAACATTGAATCAACATTGGCAATCACATTTCAATGTTGATTCAATGTTCTGTGCCAGTTGGGAGTTGGGACATGAGTTGGGACGTAAGACATGAGATGGGACATGAGTTGGGACATGAGACATGAGTTGGGACATGGGACATGAGTTGGGACATGGGACATGCAATGGGACATGAGATGGGACATGGGACATGAGTTGGGACATGGGACATGAAACATGGGACATGAGACATGGGACATGAGTTGGGACATGGGACATGAGTTGGGACATGGGACATGAGTAGGGACATGGGACATGTGTTGGGACATGGGACATGAGATGGGACATGAGTTGGGACATGGGACATGAGTTGGGACATGGGACATGAGTTGGGACATGGGACATGAGTAGGGACATGGGACATGTGTTGGGACATGGGACATGTGATGGGACATGAGTTGGGACATGGGACATGAGTTGGGACATGGGACATGACATGGGACATGAGACATGAGACATGGGACATGAGTTTGGACATGAGACATGAGATGGGACATGAGACATGAGACATGGGACATGAGTTGGGACATGGGACATGAGTTGGGACATGGGACATGAGTAGGGACATGGGACATGTGTTGGGACATGGGACATGAGTAGGGACATGGGACATGAGTTGGGACATGGGACATGACATGGGACATGAGACATGAGACATGGGACATGAGTTTGGACATGGGACATGAGTTGGGACATGGGACATGACATGGGACATGAGACATGAGACATGGGACATGAGTTAGGACATGGGACATGAGTTGGGACATGGGAAATGAGATGGGACATGACATGGGACATGAATTTGGACATGGGACGTGAGTTGGGATATGGAACATACATTGGGACATGGGACATGAGTTGAGACATGGGTTGGGACATGGGGCATGGGTTGGGACATGGGACATGAGTTTGGACATGGGACATGAGTTGGGACATGGGACAGGAGATGGGACATGAGTTGGGACATGGGAAATGGGATGGGACATGAGATGGGACATGAGTTGGGACATGAGTTGGGACATGGGACATGAGTTGGGACATGGGACATGAGATGGGACATGAGTGCACCTGCGCTTATAACAAGAGGAAGTTTGGATCACTGTTACATTTCGAGGAGAAAACCAACTACCTGAGTCTTTTGTGATTAGGATCACACGTTAGATTTTTCATAGACGTAATAGTCCAGTGCCCATACCAAAAAGAAAAAGGGTCGTATTGGAAGTGACAACGAGCGTCAGAAAGTGGTGAATCTACCCTATATTGACATAAAATAGACATACTTTTGTTATATTAAAATCTCTCCTATAAAAAGGTATCTCATCTATGCCAGCTGATTTATAATCACGGGTGGTATACTGAAAACTGGCATAAATGTCATCCCTGCAACATGTTATGCTACGTTCATATATATAATCTTTATAATATTATTATATCCCATTCCTTTTACATGTCTACACGTGCATTTACAATATAATGATTCCATCATTATCTAGTACATTGTAGCATGAGTGGTTCTTGCCCTCGTGTTGTTCCCTGGATACTTTACCTGATTCTTTCAAAATCTTCTGATTGTTAACCCAGTTTAGGATTGGGGTCGTCAAATGATATTGCCTCGAGGCGGATAGTCTGCTGTTGATCTCTTTTCGAGCAGCTTCAATGTCTAGGCCGTACGTTAGCTCAACATAGGAGCCCTTTTGCCCCCTAAAGGCTAAAACATTTCCCTATTGTGCCCAGAAA
The DNA here is from genome assembly GCA_947462335.1 of Harmothoe impar. NCBI lineage: Eukaryota > Metazoa > Annelida > Polychaeta > Phyllodocida > Polynoidae > Harmothoe > Harmothoe impar. The sequence continues at coordinate 52,711,275 of OX381715.1, read as the reverse complement.
ATGAGCGTTGAGGTTAAACATCAAATAATTCATGTTGTGCCAACGTTGGCAAATCAATGTTGGCCCAACATTGAAAATACTCCCAGCAATGAGAAGAAAACCAACGTTGGCCAAACGTTGCATCTATAACGTCCACCAGAGGGCATTGATGGTTGTATGTAGATTTTGACCAGGCAGCCCCATTATTCTTCACCATAATTGGGCACTAATATCACCCCTCTGAGTTGTATAATTGTTTAAGCAAGAGTTATTCCATTTATAAGCTATAAAATGTTTAATTACTAAATTTTTAGGTGAAATAACATAATCCTGGCAATAATTGTATGAGGACACTATTTTGTGGGGAATGACAACTAGATAAGGGGCATGGGTAAGGGTCTTATTCTATATCACTTCTCGGCCCTTTGAGCTGAGATTAAGGTGAAATGTAAATACAGAACTAAATGGCTATCTCTATAAAATGATGACATGTTGGTACAATTTGGTACAATGTTGGGCCAACATTGAAAATGAATATTGGGTTAATTTTGGGAAATATATGTTCTAACAACATTATCTTTAGGCTCTAAATATGGTTGGCTAGATGCTGGGACATTGTCTATGTCCAACGGTTGGTGCAACATTTGGCCAACGTTGGCAAACAGTGACATTGGGCCCACGTTGTACCAACGTCACTGTTTGCCAACGTTGGCAAAGCGTAGAAATGGACGGCCAAAAAGCACTTTAGCCAAGGATAAAGCCCAACGTTGGCCCAACCCCAGCCACTGTTGGCCCAACGTTGGCCCCAAGTTGAATTGCTTGCTGGGTAGGACGGTATGTGACTCCAGCAGGAGAGCCCTGGTTTTGCCTCCAAAATGACTCCCTTTTAAGACTCCCATCACAAACAGAGAGGGATCAACATAGCTATGTGATTGTAGTTGGTGGCGGGGGTACATGATACTTGTGTGTTATATTCTTCCCCTTTTTAAGAAGAGGGGAGAAAGGGAGCGAGTATAGTTGCTCTCTTTCTCCCCCATATAATATAGTGACTGGGCATGGTCCCCTCAAGACATCCGCACATTCTTTATGGCTATCTCCTTTTAAATAAATTAACCAGACTCCCCGTCCTTGCTGCTCCCTAGGGGCCATCCATACCATTCTATTACCTTGCATAACATGGTCCTGATAGATTTACCTACAACAGCATCATCTGTGCAGTCCCTCATCTCATCTAAATATTCTATTATCTCTGTGTTGTCCCGGCATGATCCGTATGGGCCCAGTTGCCTGCAGGCAGAGGCAGTTTTAAACTATTCATCATCATCGTCATCATTATGTAGAAAAATACCATTTGAAGTCAAGTGCTACCACTTATAAGTGGGAAAAATTATAACTAACAGCATCCGATGACTCCCTTTGGTATAGTTTAGGCCACATGTGAAACCCTCAACTGACATCCATGAGTTGATAGGAAAGGGAGTCCGGACCGTGACTAAGAGAGTCAGATGACTTCTAAATATCAATGCTAGATGGCACTACAGTCATTTTGGTGTAGTGCCTCCTACCCAGTCAGCAAAGATACTTTGCGTCAACGTTGGGCCAACAGTAGTCATTGTTGGAATGACGTCAGATTCTGACATTGGGCCAACGTTCATTTTTTCGTCCAACCGAACAACGCCATGATATTGCAAAGAAATTATGTTGGCCCGAAATTGGGCCAACATCAGGACGTCTGTTGGTTTAATGTTGTAGAGCCTTAAGGTGATGTTGTTCCAACATATATATAGGCCTCATAGAAATATTGCCAAGATTCTGTTATTTCACCTAGGAATTTAGTAATTTAATATTTTATAGCTTATAAATGCATGGAATAACTCTTGTTTAAATATTTATGCAACCAAGGGGGGGGGGGTCATATTAGTGCCCCATTACGGTGACAAATAATGGGCCTGCCTGGTCAAAATCTCTCCATACAACTATCAATGCCCTCTGGTGGATGTTAGAAATGCAACATTGGGCCAAGGTTGGTTTTCTTCTCATTGCTGGGAGTATTTTCAATGTTGGGCCAACATTGTTTCACCAATGTTGGCACAACATGAATTATCTGACGTACCAACGTTGGCAAATCACTAGGAATATTGCCCACATTGGCACAACCTAAATTTGCCAACATTGTACCAACATTGGCACTACGTTGAGATATTGCCTACGACGGTGCCAACCATTACCAACATGGCCTAACGTATCCTGGCTAGCTGGGTACCTATACATATGATATGTGTCCTACTTCTGTCTTGTATACTCACTTCCGTGACTTGTTTAGGGAATCTAGGTAACCATGTATTCACCTCGGCTAACCTGGACTCTGTTTGATCTATTAAAATAAAGACGAGTCAGAGAAAGGGGAGTCAGACAGTGTGAAAAGGGAGCCAAGTGCAACAATGTACATGCGCGTAAGCATCTGCACACACTTGTTTCTCCACCCTCAATGCACTGATTTCCTGAACTCTATTAAGGAGGAACGGAGATATATAGACCAACCGGATAGCATCGCAATCCTTGGAGGGCTACTCTTAATTGCAAACCTATACGTTACCAAAAACGTGCTTGAACTGATTACACTAACCAGCCTGATGTTCTGATGTAGTACTAACAGACTCAGTGAAGGGAACTATCTTCACCTCATATGCAGACCTGGAATCATATGGATAATTTGACTAAGACACTTGGATTGTGGTCAGCTACACTGATAAAATCAAAGTATCTAAAGTTGTCAAATAGAAAGACTTCAGGATATTCTTAGTGACTGTAATAAACAAGTTAATAGGTGTTCATCTGAGAAACTACCAGGTAACCATTCCACAACATGTCACTAGCCTCATCTGACTGACAATGTCAGCCCAGGCAGTGGCCCATTGGCAAATGCAAATAGTGGGTCAAATGCCAGAGTGGACACCAGCAAGACACGGGTGCATTAAAACACAAGTGTTAATTGTGGTCCTTCTCCCAGTGCTCTTCTCCGAACCTTGACAACATGACCCTGCTTCTAAACGGCCAAGCACTAGAAGTTATGGGTGACTTCAACAATCTAGGTGTCATCATCGACCGGCACCTGAGCTTTGTTACGCAGCTCATGGAGAGGATAGACCTAGTCCGAACACGTTTGAAGCTATTAAAACATGCCAGAAAGGCATCAGACAGAGACACTGCCCTGCAGGTCTACTCCAGTATGGTACGCTATATAATGGGATATTGCAGGTTCCTCACAGACGTAAGATGCAAACCTGGGATGCAAACCCTGCAGAATGATGCACTCTGTATCTGTGAGTGAATCCGTGACCGATATCAATGACCTTCACACCAGAACCAACACAGAGAGAAGTAAAAGCGTCGCCATGACTCTTTTACCATAGTCAACTCTAGTTAACTCTGGTAGCAGAGTCATGAGTCACCCACCTACACAGGGCGAGGTGTGGGAGTAGGTATAGGCGGCAGGTAGAGCCCACACATCACAGGGAAGCCAGAGCCACTCACCCACCTACACAGGGCGAGGTGTGGGAGTAGGTAGGCGGCAGGTAGAGCCCACACATCACAGGGAAGCCAGAGCCATTCACCCATTGGGCCATGATTGCTTCATTTTATGGTATTATGCTCTCCACCCAGTGTAAAGGTGCATTTTATCATCCTAGACCATTTACAATGGGGCTAAATGTAACCTAGAAAAAATGGTCATTAAGAATATTCCTGTTGCTATTTCACAGGATTGTGTGCAGAGGCTGTAAATGGTCAAAATCCAAGATGGCGGCGGATAAATTAGAATTCTGCTTCACAATGTATTAATAAGGAGTCTAGAATAATTCTGATGACACCTACCCCTAGTAAATTCACCCCAAAGGTTACCATGGAGTAAATAGTTTTATCCTAGAACCAGTGGTTGCCTAGCAACAGTTGATTTGCACAGTAGCAATCTAAAAAGCATGCTCGTAGATAGCTTTTTCCATAGTATTTCATCAAAAGCCAAGTACGGTCAAGCAACTGGTGGTTTGCATAGCAACCAGTGGTTTGTATAGCAACAATGCAAAAATACATGCTTGCACACAAGTATCAGCAATCTTTCATCAGCATCTACATCCAGATAGGTGCACTTGCATGAACCAACTACATTATATCACAGTATGACTGACACAAGGTGCAGGTAATACACCATTCAGAGCAAGTGGTTTCATAGCAACAGCAGACTTTTATAGCAAGGATATGATTTAGTTTTGTGGAAGTATATCCCTGGGTAATGACACTGGTACTTAATGCAATTGTTTAGACCAATAACAGACAGTTCTAGACTACAGTCTTAGACAACTATTGAAAATCCATTGGAACATGGAAGTTGCTTAGCAACTGGTGGTTTGCATAGCAATAGAGCAACTACTTTTATTCTAGAGCCAGTCATTGCTTAGCAAATTTACATACCTACCCACCCAAAAGGTATGCTGGAAGACAGCTATTCCCAGGTCTAGGCAAATACCAGGAAAAACCCTTTTCCACAAGGGGTTCAAGGAGGGAAGCCAGGGTGAAAAACGACTACAGATTCAAAAATCACTAGCATGGTCATTTTAAGGAGTTACCAGCACCTGATTCCCATAGCAGTTTCTTAAAATCAAAGTACAGATGAATGCACTTGCATATACTTGCAAATCTTGCAAGCTATGAATGAGACCGGGTACAGAGAATTCAGCCACCACAAATAGTGCATACACAGAGAAAAAACTGAGCGCTATCTGGACTCTCCCCAGGGTCAGGCACTGCCTAACTCAGGCGAGATAGTCTGCTGAACTTACACTTCGGTTAAGCTGACCCTCCTTTGATAGTCCCATAAAGTTACTCCCTTTTGAGAGTCAGCCTGATCCTTGAATGATAATCAGGCAAGGCACTTCTTCATACCAGAGTCAGCCTGACTTTCTTTCCACAGTCAGGCAATGTCTAACTTTGGGATGAGTGTCAGTTAGCCTGAGCCTTCTTTGTTTGCTACCAGGACACAGTACCATATTAAGAAAGGATTTGGAAAACATGTACACTATAGGATTCTGGGATCACCTCTGAAATATGTTGGTACATGGATCTCTATGTTGCTACATACCTAGATGATTGGTCCAACATTGCCAGACTTGAACTGTAGAGAGGGTCCAGCACTGCCTAACTGTCATGCCACCCTGAGCCCAGCACTGCCTGACCTTTATGACAACGAAAGTCAGGCATTGCTGTACTGTGCTTGGAGAGAAAGTCAGGCAATGCTCAACTCTAATTTTCATGAAAGGAACTAACCCTGACTTTCACATGAGGGTGCTATTGGTGACATATGCCTGTCTTAGGCATGTGAGTCTAGTTGACTCTCACATTTCTCTCTTTGTATTGATAGCAGATTGCAAGGCAACCAGGCCATACTACATCTCTGAATGCAAGGATTTCCATGGTCTCCCCCTGAAGAGATCAACCATCACTAGAAGATACTATTGCGTTCCTGATGCTTATCCTTATATTTTCATACAAACATTTCTTCTTATCCCTCTTGGGGTGGAATACAAGCTTCCCAGGGATAGTTCCCCATGCACCCTTCACATTGAGAATAGCAACCATCTTATCTCTACTTATTAACCTGTAGAGGATTTCTGTCTACATGCCACCTATAACTGCCTCCCCTCTCTGGCCTGCATGGTGGCTGTAAGTGTCTTCCCTTGCCCTTCCACCAGTAGTTACCAACTACAGACATGGTTGCGCTGAGGCAGGTATGTTGACCACCATATACGGGGCACCATCCCTGTACTGTCAGAAGTTAGTGTAGCTGCACAGCGAGATATACTGTGGATTTACGGTATAAAAGGAGGTATTTTTGGTTTCCAGTATCACATACTGTTCAGCTACTGTCACCTACTGTAAAACCCACACACAGGATGTCCTTGGATCGAGTCTTACCTTGGCACAATACGAAATACGTTTTTATTTTTTTATTTCTTTAATATATGTATATTCGATATGATATGTAATAAATGAGTTTGTACATCACATTTGTACACAAATGTACTACAGGGTGTTGCTTGTAATTACACTTGGTGATTGTTATCTTTGTACATAGAGGGGTAGCTTTCCAGGTCAAAGAATGCAATTGAAGTATGCAGCATATAGGTATGGTCTATATAAATACAAATCTGGCGACAATATGAGATACCAATAGTTTTTGCATATCATTATTCTTGCCATAATTCGTGAAATACAGTCATTACTCAACCCAGTGTCATAATCAGATAAAGAAGATACAACATAGCAGTATAGATAATGTCAGTCTTGGACCGTTAGGGCTCATGCTAAACCCTAGCACTCAACAAGTCTTATTGGGTATTAATTATAGCCTTTTTTTTTAAATTCTGGCTCTTAGATCCTTAATCTTATCAATTTCTATTTTGAATTTCACTTTGCTGGTCGCTCTCTGTATAGCAACAGGGAGAGTGTTCCACAGTACAACACCTCTATAAAAGGGTGACCTTTTATAAAAGTGTCCAATCAGACGGGGTAATTCAAATGTAACCTTGGCATTTCCCCTGGTTGTAACCATGTCATCATCAATAATTGACTCGCCTGCTTGGTATTGTCTCAGTTCAGAGACCTTGTGTACATTAAACTAAGTAGCAGTTTGTCCATGCGTCTTTGGACAGTTTCTATTTAACATGGCTGATGTAGTTCATCTACATGATATTTTCTGATATAACTATTCAGACAGATTCGTAAAGCTCTATTCTGAAGTCTTTGTAGTTGTTTCAAGCCATCTTCATTACAACTTGTGGTTATAAAACTACAACATTCCAATATAGGCCTAATGGTACATTTATACACAAGTATGCTATAATCAAGTGTTAACCACTTCCCCAATGATGCAAATCTGAACAACTTGTTACAGATATTCCTCTTAAAGCAGCAACTCGACCTCTTCAGACCTCTTCCAACTCTAGCATGAATTTAATATTTATAGGACCATCATTTGTTTTTCTTTAAGGCAGAGCAAAATAGCATAGCATATAACGCCTCTCTAAAGCATAATGGATGGGTAAAAATACAGATATTAATTCCTCTATGGTGGGAAGGAAAGCCATCTCTGCAGGGGCCAATGCCAATATGACCTCTTGTGGTCGAAGATGGAACTAAAATGGCTTAGTCATGTGCGGCTAGTACACTTAGAGCAATCAGTACACACTTATGGCGGAGGTCTACATACAAATAAATAGGGAAGTATATATAATGTATAATCTGCATGAATACACATAAAAACCCTTATGGTTGTGGATGGGAATAATGCTTTCATTATGCATATAAATAGGAGCATAGTGAGAGGTAGTTCACCTCAAGCCCAATAGGAGGCAGTGTGAAGTAGGTAACCTGCAGATCGTTATGTTATCCGGTTTGCAGTTGGTTGACTGCTATTCTTACAGGAGGTATTTCACCTATTTTCATACAGAAAGAAGCACCCATATTATTTGTAAATCAACCTGTCCACATATGAGTCTGTGAAGATTGCTGACATGTTATTATCTAAAATTTGATGCTTGGAGCTCGAGTAGCTGCTTTAAGTAGTTTAACCTGTTTGTCAAATGACAGCGAGCTGTCAATAGTGACACCTAAGTAAGGAAAATGTTGTACAGTTTTACCTGCTGTCCGTTAAATGCGATAGTTGTGTCAGGACACCTTTTCAGTTTATTTTTGCTACAGAACCAAACAGAGAAAAGTGAGAGTCATTGTCAGGCACTGCCTGACTCTCAGGTGAGGGTAGTTTTAGCGACAATGATTCTCACTTTTCTGAGGGTGCACATGAACTCAGTTTTTATAGGGTTAATTGTTGCTGATGAAATATTGTTCCAAACATTTTCTTAACGTTATTTAGAGTCTTTTCGTAATAAAGACGTTTCGAACACAAACGCTTGTCAACCAATTGGCATTTCTCAAAATGGACAAGTGACACAGCAACCCCGTCTGGGGCCCTATAAAGAAAAAATCCTCATTTGGAGTAGGGGAAGATGGGGAAATACGGGACACCTAAGGGTTTTCATGCAATTTCTGCTTTTCTGCTGACCATAAGCAAAATAATTTTTCACCTACGTTTTAATCATTCCTCTTTTATTTTTAACCGTGTTCAAGAAAAATTTCCTCAAACTCCCTAAGGTACAATGGTTGAAATTTATAATTTCAAAGATTTTGTGACCCATATTACCCCACGTTGGGGTAATACGGGTCACCATTGTGGGGTAAGAAGGAACGGAATGGGAATTGTCAGTGAAAATGGCCAAACATCTTTCATGCAGGGGTGGAATTCTTTGAATGAGAAGCCTTTGAGGTATCTTAACAAAATATATGGTGATTTAAACTGTCTTAAATTATCATAAAGATACTTTGTTACCTCAATGAGTGCTATATGCCTATTCTTGTCGAGAGAATTTGTCAAAATATTAAAGAATTAGCAAAATTTGGCAAAGATGGAGTGTTTACATCGTTTCGATGGTGACCAGGATGTCATGATATACCCAAAACCCTATTTATTAAATGGGGCTCCTCTATAGCTTTGATTCAAGCTATTTTGTGACCATTTATTTTTGAGATGCATACTAGAAACGGCAAAAATTGTGAATTGTCCTTGATGTTCAAATTGACCCTGACATTTTTTGTATTTTCAACCCGCCATTTTGGAAAATGGCCGCCACACAAAGCATAACCATATGCAAATTTAAGACATGAAAAAAATTGCACAAAGAACTAAGTTTATTTATTTTTTATGGAATACTGCAGCCCCATTGATTTAACCAAGGAGTGCCGTATTTAACAACCCCCGTGAAATAACCCACAGCCGTATTTCACGGACCTGTGACGTCATCAATATGGCGGTTTGTTTACATTTGAACGAGGTAGAAACGGGACGGAAATAAGTTATTTTAGGCTCCCCCTACAATAATTTTGGTAGATTCAATCGAAAATCATAAAAAATAAACACAAAGGTACACTTATTTCAGTCTGTTGACTGGGTTATTTCACTTGTTGACCCTTGGGTCGCATTTCACTCGGCCTACAGCCTCGTGAAATACGGCCCAAGGTCAACTCGTGAAATAACCCAGCCAAAAGACTAAAACTCGTGCACCTTTGTCTATTTAGATATCTTGAAAAAAGTAGTTTCTGCAAAAGCACTCTTTCATGTGGAATTTTAAAATAAGATTAATAGCTTAACTTTTTTGTAGAAAGAATATATATACAAATTGCCATAGGGATTGCCTTTGACCCGTATTACCCCACCAAAAAATGAGGTTGGGGTAATACGGGACAACACACAAATAGTAGTGTCAATTCCTAGACACTTCACAGAAAATAACCAAACCATATTTAGTTTTATAAGCTAATGGGTGTTTTATCCTTAGCACTTGAAACCAGGAAAAATATTACCATTTTGCTCAAACTAGGGGCTTACATAAATAATGATGTGTCTAATTATGCTTCACTAATCAAGATGTCAGCTCTCAATATTCCAGGCATTCAATTTTATTTTCCATATATAATTCAAATAATAACTCCTCCAACAGCATAATAAATGCTGCAATATATATGATCAGGATGGTGTTTCTCCACAAATTTGCGGAGGTCCGCAAATTTGCGGAGGTCCGTAAATGCACTCTCCATATATTTATGGAGGTCCGCAAATATATATGGAAATGTTTTTTTAGTACTTAAGCATACAAATACGGAGCTCCATATATATTTGTGGAGCTCCGCAAATTTATGGAAGCAAATTTGCGGAGCTCCACAAATTTGCGGAGCTCCGCAAATTTGTGGAGAAACACCATCCTGATGCCTACCTTTTATTATAAAACCAAAACTGAGTTATTAGTGTTACCTTTCAGTAAGAAATATCAGTCTGAAATGAGAGTGTCCCTTATTACCCCATGGCCCGTATTACCCCATCTTCAGCAGGTTACCCAACTTTTTCTTCAGATTTTGTCACTGTATAGTGTAGGTTGTCAATTTTTCTAAATTTTCCAGGGGCCTGCGGCCCCAAGACCCCTATGAATGGGTCCCTTAGTGACACTAGTGACATGACTTTTTCCTTAGTGACATGTGACATGGTCATTTCTTAAAATCGACACGTGACATCTACCCCCCCTATTGTGTCGTCTGGAGCCAAAAAGATCGAGGCACCACCGAGGTTCGAACTCGGGCTCCTGGATTCAAAGTCCAATGTGCTCACCACTACACCATGGCGCCGTGCGTGGCTTGGACCGGCCAGGTGTGGTACAGGTACACAGGTACACCTGTAGGCCCCCATACAGTGGGCACACCTGGAGTAGACGCTACTTACCTGGAGGGCGGGATTTAAGGTGTCACGCTCTACTAAACTGTAGGGGCTGCTGCAGCAGCAGCACGGCCCACCCCTCTCCCTGGGGGGTAGCTTGACCTAGCGTCAACCAGTAGGCTAGGCCAACCTTAATTGTGTAATTAGGAGGATGCATGATAGACATAACCTCTCTAATTGCTTTTTAAATTACTGGAAAAGCAACACTTAAAGTATACTGAATATATAAAAAGATCTAAGGCCTTTCTTGAATGACTATAACATTGAGGTGGTCATTAAAGCATTGGTTAACTCTAGGTCAATCTAGACTTACCCAGGGCAGGAACTGTCCAGTCTTGTTGAGAACCTTTTATTGCCTGTATATCATTATGTTGTGTCTGTATTAAAACTCCATAACAGTTAATTCCTATCATCGCTATCTCTTATCAGTAGGATGCTTCCGTTACAAGTTTCTTTTCGCTGTCGACCAACCGGAGACACCAGGGGAGGTGGACAATTTTAAAAGAAAAGACCAGTGTGATTTCATGTGGTCTTTGGTCGGTATAGTATTGGTGTTGATTAGCAAGATTCTGACTTACACACTATGAAAATGTACAGCATGTAGCATTTAAACCAGAAATAAAGAATAACAGAGTGACGTCACATGAGGCCAAAGATGTACCCAGCCATACTAATCCTATACAACTACAGTATATTCTACTACAATAGACAGAGTACTAGACAGGCAATATATACTGTTATGGGCATATTTATTGTATACCTGAAGTAAGTACGAACACCTTTTCCTTCTCAGTTCATACATAGAGTTATAGAGAAGGCCACAAGAAGCAATCTAAATGAAACAAAATATGCAAAATTGTCTGCAACTAGACTGCCCGATGATTGACCCTTGAGTGGCCCCTAATTGGATGTCATTGCATACCAAGATTGGTGTAGATTACCGAGCAACCAATCAAGATGTTGTCATAGTGGTGTCATAAGCAGACGAGCTGGCTACCTGGCGTACACGAGTTGAATAAACTCACGAGTTTGCAGACCGCGTGCCATTTTAGATTTATTATACCTAGGAGAACAAAGCATACAGAGTCCCTATCGCTTAACTATAGAAGCTGCCGACAGCGTATTTGTGTCCATTTGGCGCCAGATTTGGTAACGTAATGAAATTGTTTTGCCTGACAACCACTCCCCTCGATTCATGATCTTTTTATAATCCGTTTACTATAATACTTCACATTTGGTAGAATTCACCCTAACCTTGATGTCAGGCTACTCAGGGTTGAATGATTAGGGAAAGCTGATTTGAGGCAGAACTGGGGCACGGTCACTTGTTTTGTAGCCAAGACAGTATCTGCTGGGAGAGTGGGACCACAAGCCATGCGGACCGACCGTGCTGAGGTGCCGGGCTGAGGTGAAGGTGATTGGGGCGGCCGCGGGTGTGGTGGCGGGATCAGGGGTAGCTCTGTCTGCTCGTCCGATCCTATAAAACTCGCACCGTCGATAGACTGCCGGGTAGACTGCACAAGTTTACAGATGATATTTGATCTAGATCAGGGATGGTGGTGGAAGTTGTGAATCAAGACGTGTACGCCACGCTCAAAACTTGTACACCACGCTCAAGACGTGTACACCACGCTCAAGGCATGTACGCCACGCTCACGGCCTAGGAGTGGCGTACAGCCACTTTTATCTCACAAATACGCCGTCGGCAGCTTCTATAGTTAAGAGATCGGGACTCTGTATGCTTTGTTGTCCTAGGTATAATAAAAATCTGGTCCTTTGTGAATTCATTTTTGGCTACGATATATGTCAGTGTATATTATCTCATACCTGTATAATGTGATCCCTGATAGCCAGTGGTCAACTCTCATGAAAGAACATTATAAATGTACAACCCTGGGATAATAATTGTGATGGATTTTGATGATGACATTAATACAATATTTATATCAGGTGTCCGACTTCAAGTGAAATCTTTTTGAATTCCCTAGATTTGATTACATTTTATACGTAAATAACTGGTTAAATAAATAGCTTCCTTTAATATTCAATAAAAGCAAGGACTCTCCTTCCCATAGCTACCACTAGGACAGCAGATGTACATTCTTAGATGCATATATGGGAAGATAAAAAAGGGTCCCATTCTTAGTACAAACGAACGTCCGAAAGTGGTGAATCTACCCTATATGCGAGGTACCTACTGTGATCCATGTTTGTAATTAATGAGCGCTCCCCATTAGGCCGATACATGTATAATATAAAGTTGATTAGGTTGATATAAAGCCCGCCTCATCTCCATAGGCGTAGACATAACTTGCATGGGTCATTGCAAAACCCCTGATTATAAGGACTGAGGCACTCAGAGATAGTGATATAGTCATAAGGAATTACATAAACTAAAATATGGATGTAGTTAGCAGGGATGAGGGTAATTGATGAGGCCATTCGGCCATATCTAAATTGTTCTCGATGTGTGACATGTACTGAGAAAAGGGACATTAATGCACCCTGCACTAAGGTCGCTTTTAGCTGATTGTGTCACAAATATCTGATAGACCTAGCATCCTGGTTGATGTAACAAATTAATGGAATACTCTCAGAAATCTGAAAAGTATAAAACAATAATGGCAACCAGCCAGTGCCATATGGAATTCTGGGATGTAAAAAATATTGTGCATCTTATTTTAATAATGATATAAAATGCAGAAATTATATCTTCATCCTCAACTAATTTTCAATCGTTTAAGTGTAACAAAAGCACATTATTCCTATTAATTTGCTATTGTCTCTAGTCCTAATCAGACCTAAGATAACATACTGAATTTAACATGATATATCTGATGAATGTAACATCAACCTGATGAATGTAACATAAGGGGACGTTCATAAATGAAGTCACCTGTGATGAGTCGGGTCTATGGGTTTAGTGACGATATATGACCGAGCACATGCATTTGTACAGGTCAATTTTCCTAGAATAGTGACAGGGGGTGGGAGGGTTCTTCAAACCGCTTCAAAAAGAGGCAACGTCTTTTGTGAACGTTCGCTAAAGCTTCCTCGTTATTCATAGATATAAATGGGCCGATCCTATAAGCCGTACCAGAGATCTGATTATGGTGACATTAAGTATTGTACCCTAGTAGCAAAAACTCGCGTATAAGCCGCACCCTGATCCTGGGCTGATCATATAAGCCGCACCGCTGATCTGAGTCGCGTACTAGCCTCGGCTTATACGCGAGGCTGTACGGTAGTCTTTGTTGTAGCATATGGTGGTCACTATGCTAATGCTAGCTGGCCACTGGGTGCATGCCCCTACATATACAATCCTGGATATTGATCGGGCACAGCGCCGTAGTGGCGGATTATGGAACTACATCCATACATGGTGGTTATGCACGAGTATCTACTATATATGTATGGTAGTGGTTAAATCCTTCACAATATCACATAATCACAACTAGACCCCTGTACTGAGGATATTGGCAACAGTCAAGGCTGATCACAAGTCGCACATGAGTGTGGTCACCCATGACTAAGCCAATAATAATGACTAGGCCAATAATGAATGAATATCCCCAGTACAGGGGGCTGACTGTGATTTAACTGACTTATGCCACACCAGTGCACACCGCTGTTGATTGTTTAGTATATGTTTTATACAGACAGGTAGTTTCTTTTGTCTTTTCACCCTAGAGTGGTATAAAGGTACTTGATTAATATATATATATATATATATATATATATATATATATATATATATATATATATATATATATATAGTTCCCTTCTCTTTGAAATAACATTTACTTACATAAAACAGTTTCCTCACCAATTACTCTCTCAAGTGAATTAAAGGGGTCCATAATAGTATTATGGTAAAAGAGATAACTATCGGTCCATAATAATATTATGGTAAAAGAGATAACGATCAGCTTTGAACTACATTATATAACTATTATTGGTAAATCACCAGTTTCTGACCCTGGCATTATAGGTATAATACCACACGCCGCCGCTTATAACCCGTAGGCCTGCATGGCAGTCCCACTGTGACGACACTAATTGCATCTTCTCAGTCGTCATTACATCTATTTCCGAAATCATCACAGTATTCTGGGTGCAATCAATGTCGGGCTGGTATTTTTGGTCCAAATTGAGCAAAGAGGGCGTTTAGATTATATGTAATGATCCAGACAGGTTGAGCCGTATTTGGTATTTTATAGGTGCTCATCTTTTCCCCATTTCGGATCCTCGATTCTCGCCATTTCTCGCTGTCCACTATTAAAAACCAACATGTTGGTACCCCTACAGAAACAGTGGGAGCAGAGCCATGGCAGGTACCCAAGAATTTATATGCGGTGGATGGAGGTTTAAAATCAATAGGTGAAAAGTGAATCAGGTAACGGGCGAATACTGCACACAGTGTATCACTATTCTTGTTGTAGGAGTACACAAAGTCGATGACGGATATCATTCCGTAATTACATGAGCAATTACTGACAACGTTAGGTGATTGGGGATTTAATAAGCAACTGGCTTAACATGGCTTATGTACCGCGTAGTAATGGAAGTGCTTCTCCCACTCCCTCCTCCTTTCCCTCCCTCGATCTTTCGTTAGACCTACTTGAATTCCTTTTATCATTCTTTCCTCATCGATCCCCCCTCGCTCCCCCTGCACTGCTTGCCTGATTCCTTCCTTCCTTCCTTCCTTCCTTCCTTCCTTCCTTCCTTCCTTCCTTCCTTGTTTCTCTCCTTCATTCAGTCCTTCCTTCCTTTCTTGTTTCTCTCCTTTCTTCATTCTTTCCTACCTTCCTTCCTCTTTGCCATCCATTCATCTATTCTTTCTTCTTCCCTTCCCTCACTCCACCCTGTATTCCATTCTTCCTCCCCACCAAGATCCCACCGGGCTGGGTCTACCTCACTCCCACAATCCAGGAATCGGGAAGAGGGCCTTCTTCTCTCCTACGGCTGCGACTAGAAGTCTCCCCGTAGGTTTAAACATTTTATAATTTCATTGCAAACCCCTGAAGTAGACCCAGTGTGCAGTGTCATCACTGCTCATATGAAGGAATCTAATAACACACCCATGCTCCGTATCAACATTTCACTTCCAGATAGTTATAGATACATAAAAAAATGACGGTGCTAGACTTATTCTTTAATTACAATTATAATATCCAGGTCTGACGTAATTAGGACTATAATCAGAACTGAAGAACAATACAAAAACGTAATGCCTGATGAGTGCAAGGCTGTCCAGCCAAGGCACATTACAATTAGTTGTCCCACTACCCGTCCACCAAAAGAGAGTGTCTCATATGGAAATTGCAATTATCAATTTATTTTATACTATACTGTGTGGCAAATGGACACCTTAAATGTCCACAGCACAATGGTCAAATGCCAAGAATTCCTCTCCATTTCATAGCTGTCATGTAATAACTACTATGCTGCTGTCACATAGAGCTCAAACTCAACAATTGAATTAATGTAATTCAATCCACGTGGATGGGTAAGACAAAAGGGATTCACACCTTGGTTAGGGAGTGTTCATTTATTAGTTACAGGGGTGGTGGATTTGAGAGGGGCGTAAAAATATCCGACCCCTCATGAGGGGGGGGGGGGGGCGTAAACAGTTCAGCCCCTTTTTAGCCAAAAAGCCCGCACGTTACTATAGTTCATTTTTTAACAAGGGGTGAATTATTTTTTCACACTCTCCTTTTTTAAAATTCATATATTTTCGATTATCGTTCATAGCACGCACAACGACAAGATGGCTTGGAATCGGGCCTATGGGTCTAAACAAGGGGGAATTTTATTTATCATCATTTCTAGTTCTTGCCATTTTCTGTACTTCCGGAAGTTTCTTGGACTTAGAATAAATAGTTGACATTAAGATCTCTTTTCTTCCACTTTCGTGTTTACGAGTTTCACACAGAATATTTAGTAACCACTAAAAGAATCATTCGCCATGAATATGACCATAGTTGCAAGAATGGCGTTAGACATCCATTACCCAGGTGGCATAAGTACATTGGGCCATGATTGGGCGAATATACCACAAACAATTGGGCCAATGCTATGCTTCATCTATGGTACACACATGTAAACAGCATCGTTATGTGCTATTTTGAACAGCTTGGAGACTCTACATATAGTCTTCGTTAATACTACAAGTGTGCCGGTCATGGTACCAATTCAATTCCCAAAGGCTATTATATTTCAATCAACATTTTCACAATACATCATTGTAAATTCTCGCGTAGAAGCCGCGGCTAGTACGAGAGTCAGATCACCAGTGCATGCGGCTAATACGATCGGTCCAGAGTCACGGAGCGCCTCATACGCGAGTGTTTGCTCCAGTACAACAGTATTAAAGCCACCATAATCAGATGGCCAGTGCCGTACACAGATATCTGAATAGACTAAAGCATTACAAATAGTATTCCGATGAAAATTACTTCGTACGTCATGAGGATTGGATCACTCCATTTATAGGTTATCTGTTATCAAAGTCAGTCTTCTAGGTTTCAGCTCCTCAACAGGGCCACCCATGGGCGGTTTACCCTACCCCTCCCTGGTGAAAGGGTCGAACTTAAAAGAACAACAACTGATAACACAGCTATTACCTAGCCATTCCCTTTTCCCCGTTTCAGCGAGCTCTAAGCGAGATATTTTAGTTCAAAGTAGGCGGTGGACAAGGAATCCATGTGATGTTTTCATTTAAAATTAAAGCAAAAATCGTATGTTTCAAACTTATGATTGCCGCCTGTTAACACCGTTTTCCTACTGGCCGGTTATCTGCAATATTGTCATAATCATGTGCTATATGAGAGCTCGAGTCCATTGTTATCTTCAATAATATATATCAGCATAAGGCTAATACATGTTCTTAAGGCTTCGACAACAGTGTCAACTGGGGCGTCATCAGGTACCAAATAAAGATGATGCATTCGGTTTCAAATTATGGAGTATCGGCCAACTTAAACACTGTGAGGAAGGAGACTATTGTAACTGAAGTTACCAGATCACCCTTGAGGGAACCCCTCTGAAGCATAAAGACGCAGAAGTAATGAGTACACTGTGTTTATAGCAGCTTGGGTATTGCTAAATATATAATAGAATTGTCTAGAACAGTCGTATAAAGAGATTTTAGAACAGTTGGACTATGGTCACTGTTTTGCTCTAAATAACAAGTACTATGGTAACTGCATGAGGGTAACTATGGTAACTGTCCTTTTGAACAGAGCTATGTATGCCCTGTATCATAGGAAAATGGCTAGTAAAGGCACATACCAGGTATGAATTCATGATATTGATATTGATATTGATATAGTGCTATATATCATATTCAATCTGAAATATAACATCCATACTTATGGGCATTTAGAGTTAAAGGACCTCAGAACATGTAGAATACATAGGCCTTGTTGGGCTTACTGGTAAGTACTATTGGAAACAGCTGCCCCCTGCAGCAGATAAGCCTTCTGTGCTCCCTTATGATAGCTCTAAATGCGTTAGAATATTAATACAGATACCAAGACTATCAATTGAAGTCATCATAAAACTAGGTTGATGTTTTCTTTTAAGGGTCTGCAGTAGTCATGATGGCCATGCCCTACTGACTGGTCAGACATATCCACCATTAGGCACTACACCTTGCAGAATGGTCATTTACCTTGAGGTGGGTAGTCCCTAAAGGCTAAAAGTACCGTTTGAAATTGTTTAAAAAAAAGTGGAGGTCCCAAGCTAATAACTGAGATATCTGACCTTGATCAAAAAGTGTGACGGATCTGTTATAGGATTACATACTGTATGACATATATATATATATTCACAAAATAACATAATTTATGATCATCTTTTTCATTTCACTAATTTAAACATTATAGTCCACCATTTTTTTCAGTAGACAACTGTAGTAGAAGTTTTCTGATTGAAAACCTCTCATATTGATGGTTCCTGATCAGATGGTCCATAATTTGTGAAAAGGAATCGTAGCTCTCTGATAACTGTTGAGCAGAAAGAAAATGAAATTAGGTTCCATAGTACTCGTTTAAGCAGTTACCATACTACTTTTGGACCAGTTACCATAGTAGTTTCCCAACCAACAGGAACAGTTACCATATTCCTACACAAACAGTTACCATAGTCCAACTTATTCTAAAACACCTTTATACTTCTGTTCTAGACTATTCCATGATACATCTAGTGGCCCAAATGATAAGTTATGGTACCAGCTGTAACTATACAACTATGCACTACCCAAACTGCTATAAACACAGTGTAATCACTACTTTTGCTTCTCTATGCTTCAGAGGGGTTGTGAGGCCCCTATCTCACAAACGGCCCCTATCCCACAAAGTTTTGTAAGATAGGGGCCGTTTGTGAGATAGGGACCACCTGAAGCCCCTATCTTGCAAAGAGCCCCTATCTCACAAATTTTTGTCAGATAGGGGCCACTCTCAAACAGCCCCTATCTTACAAATTTATGTAAGATAGGGGCACTTTGTAAGATAGGGCCAGGCCAGGCCCCTATGTCACAAAAAGTCCCTATCTCACAAAATCCCTATCTTACAAATGGTAGGCTAGCACTATATCAAGATCAAAGTAACATCATATATGTGAACGAGAATACAGTAAGCCCTCAAAATCAGTTTCTCTTCAGCAGATCAGTAAAATGCTTTTTGAAATCAAAGTTGAAGTAGGCCAAAAGAAAAGGGTTGGGTTCTAGTAACATAGTCTAGCAAGCTGGGGGGGGGGTGGCCGTAAGGAGGGAGTTGACTGTAACCCAGTGAACAGAGAACGTTATACAACATTTTATATTTTATAACATTATATAATGTAATATAATGTTTCTCTAAGGCTCCTTACGATGGCATAACGTTATATAAAGTTTTGATACGCTATTTTGACGTAAAATAACATTTTTTGTTAGCTGGGAATACATGTGAATATCTATAAGTGTAGAGACACAGGTCACGGCATGGTCATTTTTCTTAAAGAGGGGGGGGGGGGATTCTTAAAAAACAGGGAGATTTTTCCAGTCCCCACCTTCCCACTTGGGCTGAAAAGGGTTGGACATGTTCCGGTCCCCCCTAGGGTCCAGGTTTTGAAGGTTTTCTACCCCCCCACCCAGTAAAGAATTCCAACCCCTGTTGTTTACAAATTACCACTCCCTTAACCATACAGCATACATGTGTTCTATGTCAATCTCATGTCAACAGGTGCCCTGTGGTCTTCTGTGGTATAGTCATTGCGGGTATTAAATACCCCTTAACCCTTTAAGGGATGCATGATACGTAAAAGTGCTGTGCTCCTTCAGGATGCATGGGTGTAGAACTAGTGAGTAACTCATCATCAGTTAACCTGCATTCATCACCCATCATGTCCATTCATCATCAGTCTATCAATCTGTTGGCAGGCATTCATGCATCCATTCATGGATGATCACTACAATCACTCTGGGGCCCTTCAAGGGTCAGGAACTATCTGTCATAGTAAATCACAGAGTGCCCTATTTTGGTACAAGCATAGTCTTTGCCACATCCTAGACTTGTGTAAGCCTCTAACTGCTCATGGAGTGTTGAAATATATCATGCTATTTATATTACAAACAGTGTACTCCATCAACACGCTATTGACAGATTGAAATGTCAATAGTAAAAAATATTTCTTTTATTGACAGTGTATTCCTGTTGTTGACAGTTCCTCATGCAAACTGTCAACGGTGGATAAAAATCTGCCTCATCTCAAAAAGCGCTTTTGCACTAAAAAACGGTTTTTGATTGGCAATAATATATGACTGACCTAATTATTGATTGATCTAATTACCTAATCAATTCATCATCAGATGGTCACATCACTATGAAATAGATTTGGAAGGTATATAAAGCCCTATTAAATTAGTTACCAGTGACCTAATTATTGCTTGATGACCTACTTACTCAATCCTTTAATTATCAACAGCGTCACGTAATTATTTGCTGCATTTGAAAGGCAGGAAAATCCTTAATTTGCAATGAAGGATGGATGACCTAATTAGTTGATTATCCTGGCTAATTAGCTATAATTTCCCTTAATACAAATGCCAATTCTTACCTTAATAACTGCTGTCGGTCAAATACCAGAGAATTTGCGATTTATGGACTTAAAAAAAGTATTTGCCACTTAGGGGCCTGACGTAGGCCCTATCTGTTAAATGGTTTTGTGAGATAGGGGCTTTTTACCAGATAGGGGCCTGATATGGTCCCTATCTAACAAAATGGATTAGTTTGTGAGATAGGGGCCGTTTGTAAGATAGGGGCCTCACAGGGGTGCCCTCAAGGATGATCTGGTAACTGCAGTTAAAATAGTCTCCTTCCTCACAGTGTTAAAGGGGCAATGTCACCACTCGCTGTTAACCACACGGTAGACTAGAACAGTACTAGAATTGTGAATGGGATACGCTTGGTGATTATGCCACTATACACCCCTAGGAGATGGTTATATTTAAGAGCTTATGTCGGATATACTCCTGGTGTCTCGAGTCAATATCATTGATATAAGACTCGGCCTTGGCTTATATCAATGATATTGCCTCTCAACCCCCAGAAGTATATCCAGTACTTAATTTATACCTGCTCCTCCGGTAGGGACTCAATAATCCGCTAGGTGAGCCCCTGTGCACAGTGCACACAGCAGGTGAGTATTTTGGTGTAGCGGTGCCTCACAGATACTGTTATAACCCAGCTAACAAAAAAACGTTATTTTACGTCAAAATAACGTTTTAAACTTTACATAATGTTATGCCATATTAAAAAGCCTAGAAAAAAGTTGACAAACAACGTTATATAACGTTATAAAATGCAGCCAGAAATGCAGTCAAGAGAAATGCCTATCCAGCCATCCCCGTACTAAGTGACTGCAGCTTAGAGAAGTTACTGATTCTTTTGGAGATAAAATAGATTATCTCAAAACCCTATGAATTCATGAATGCTTTTAGTTGCTTTTAGGTATGTGATATCATCCAATAGGTTGTTATATCATGTTAATAAATGGAAGCAATCAGAGGATGCTCTCACCTGTTCCTAGACATAACATCATAGTACTTATGATTGGGTCATCAAATTGGTTTACTCTATCCAAGTATAATGGGTGATTATGTTAAGAGGGTCTGTCAATCATGGCCTGGCTAGCACTTCAAATGCCCTCCAAACCCCTTACATACTCCACTCACCTGGCAGACCCTGTCACCCTCCCCCACGGGTTCACTGGGACTCCAAAGCTGGATAGCAATTATATAGGAAATGTACTAGGGGAACTGGGTGGATTTTATTAACACATATTTGAAGATTGTCTAGGCTCTATGATATATAGAAAGACAATTTCAAGATTTAGTTTACATCTCTCACATTCTACATCAAAGAAGAAGTAGAATTGATCATTTAATACTTTTCATTTTTTTCTGGAGTCCCTTCCTCCGGCTTCATAAAAACATCGAACAGTGATCACTATATAGAATTTCGGGTCGTGATCCCATTTGCCGGAGTGAATTCATCGGCTTGTTTCGGCCTGCACTTGGACGTTTTACAAATTACATACAAAGCCCACACATGGCGCCACAAATAGCCTCACGGGGACTGGAATAGCCTCAAAGCAGAGCCTGATGGAAGACTTTGTCATTGTGGGGTCATTGATCGTTTAGTTGTAGTATCGATTGTCGACCTGACTGCCATTAATGCCAATCATGGATATCGACGTCGTGCATCGTCACTGGTCCTCATGCCAATTGTTACATTGCTCACCCCATCATCCTAGGGGGGTATAGATGGGGGGGGGGGTCCCCATGTCACATGTCGATTTTAAGAAATGGCCATGTCACATGTCTATGTCGCTTTATAATGCTCATGTGCCATCTTGATTTTAAGAACTGTCCATGTCCCCTGTCACTATCTTTTAAGAGCCTCATGTTGCATGTCGATTTTAAGAAGATGCCATGTCGCCGTGACAGATTTAGGGGTCTACCCCTATACTAGGGATACAGGCCTCCTGTGAGGCCTCCATCTCTCAAAATTTGTACATTTGAGATATACCATTGAGACCAGGTGAAAGATTCTCCAAAATTGAGAATATTTTTTTTCAAGGTTGGCCCATTTCCAAACCTAGGACCAAACAAACCTAGGGTTCGGTTGCCCAAAACACACATTCTTTCTTTTATTTTGGCCTAACCTCACAGCATTGTGTTTTTTGGAGGCGTGGTTTCCTGCTGCCACAGTGAGAAATACTCCTAAGAATTATTTACAAATGCTTTTGCTGGATACAGAGGGATAGGGCTTTTGATACTAGGGATCTTTTGTAGGATAGGGGTCTGACATGTCTCAAATATTTGTGGGATAGGGACCTTTTGACATTTAGGGACTTCAGGTATGTCCTAAGTCTCAAAAGGCCCCTAAGTTTCACAAATATTTGAGGGATAGGGGCTTTTTGAGACTTAAGGTCGGAAAGTCGCAGAGAAAAGAAAGGGCTGGATTGTAAAGTCACCTTGCCAAACACTATATATATACATATATATATATATATATATATATATATATATATATATATATATATATATATATATATATATATATATATATATGATAAATTGGGGGCTCGTGTGGTACTGTATATATAGAGCAACTACATGGAAACACTTGCTGAGATGCCGCTATAAGTCTCCATTGCGTCTAGACGTCTCAGGTCTTCTCTCGAGTTATAGCAGTCAGTTGCCTCGAAAAACAGAAAAACAAAAAAGAAAATCATATTGACACACCCTTGATTAGTTGGAGTTTAAGTACCATATACATATATCAATACATTCTTATTGGTCAACTAGCATGTCCATCCATCCTATCTATCAGCATGTAGAACATATTTCATGATGGTCATAATGCCATGCATCCCCCGCGAGAATCACGCAGGCAGGTAGAATGGAGTTGGGTTACTGGAGCAGTAGCTAAATCACGTGCCCAGCTGCACGCTTAGCTCGGAAGACCTGACCCAGACCCCCAAGTTCTGCCAACATATTTAACAGTATTCTAGACGATGACGTTGGTTTTAGTTGCACTGTGGGCCAAATGAGGATGGTCAAGGTTTCCATTGCATGTTTGTATGTTTATCTATTATCTAGCCAGAAATCATTTAGACTGACATGCATGCTGCGGCTGTGCGCTTCACCTGCATTGACACACACACAACCTTTAACAATGCCATTGGTAGGGACTCAAGAATCTGCTAGGTGAGTGCACACAGCAGTAAAGTATTTTGGTGCAGCTGTGCCTCACAGACACAGTTATAAAACTCCCCTCTTAGGGAGTGACATGTTATCTGTTACTTTTAGGTTATCACCCAGAAATGAAGTCAAGAGAAAGGCCCATCCAGCCATCCCTATAATAAGTGACTGCAGCTAAGAAAAGATGCCAATTTTCTGGGAGATAAAATAGATTATATCAAAACCCTATGAATTTATGAATGTTTTTGTTTGCTTTTAGGTTTGTGATCTCATCCAATATGTTGTCATATATCATGTTAAAAAATGGATGCAATCAGAGGATCCTCTCACCTGTTCCTAGACCATAACATCATAATGCTTATGATTGGGTCGTTAAGACAATTGGTTTACTCTATACTAGTATACTGGGTGATCATGTTGAGAGGGTCTGTCAATCATGGCCTAGCCTAGCCAGTACTTCAAATGCCCCCTTACATAACTACCTCCCACATACCCCACTTACCTGGCAGACCCTGTCACCCTCCCCCCACAGGTTCACTGGGACTCTAAAGCAGGATAAAAATTATATAGGAAATGTACTAGGGGAACTGGTTGGATTTTATTTACACATATTTGAAGATTGTCTGGGTTCTATGATAGATAGAAAGAAAATTCCAAAAGATTTAGTTTACATCTCTCACATTCTACATCATAGAGGAAATAGAATTGATCATTTAATATTTCTTAATTTTTTCTGGAGTCCCTATCATTGACAACGCTTCTTGGAAGAGGTCCTAGAGAACCTATACGATACCCATATCACCTGTCGCCTTACCGAAATGCCACCTGTCAACTTAAAGAAATTCCCATGTCACCCTGTTGGCTTAATGAAATGCCCATGTCACCCTGTCAACCAATAGAAATGCCCATGCCACCATGTCGACTTATAGAAATGCCCATGCCACCCTGTCGACTTTAATATAGAAATGCCCATGCCACCCTGTCGACTTTAATATAGAAATGCCCATGCCACCCTGTCGACTAATAGAAATGCCTATGTCACCCTGTCAACTTAAAGAATGCCCATGTCTCCCTGTCAAATTAAAGAAAAGCCCATGTCTCCTTGTCAAGAAATGCCCACACCACTTGTCACCCTGTGGGCAGTTGTCATGTTGGCGACACAAACTCTATTTCCTTCTCTGTGAGTAGTACAGTAGATGGAAATAATCTCTGTGAGTAAGTCGATGGGAAGTATCTGTGTGAGTAGTAGCTGGAAAGTATCTGTGTGAGTAGTGGATGGAAATTATCTCTGTGAGTCAGTCGACGTAAAGTATCTGTGTAAGAATTAAAGTCAGTGGAAAGTATATGTGTGAGTAGTAGATGGAAAGTAAATGTATGAGTAGTCGCTGAAAAGTATACGTGTGAGTACTAAGATGGAAAGTAAATGTATGAGTAGTCGCTGAAAAGTATATATGTGAGTAGTAGTTGGAAGGTGTCTCTGTCTGTCTCTGTCAGTGGTAGATGGGAAGTTACTTACAGCAAGGTGAGGTCGGGGATTGCTCTAAATCGTATAATTCCAAGGGTGATTTCCTGAATCCTACCCTCCACAGTGTAGGGCGTTCAGACCATTTTTATTGAGTGCAGAAAAGTTATGTTTTTTTGTGTGCAGGATAGATAGATGGGATACAAACTAAGAGAGTTCTGAAAGAATTGTAAATCTACCACAACTGGAACATAGTTAAATTGATTTTGTTCTTTGCAAAAAGTAAGGTGTTTTGGGAGGACAAGAGAGCCCTGTCTAACCATGCAGTGGATTGGTCCTGAAATAGCACTCCTCTGCTACAGTGTAAATGGTAGGGATCCAGGTGCAGTGGAGGGTGACTGACATAGGGAATGTACTACTCCTAAGAAAATGTAGATCCACATAAGTGTAAACCTGCTGGCTAATTCTTTTCCAATCACTTTGTTCTTCAGACAGGAGATAGTAAACATAGATGGGAAATATTTTGCTGTAGATCTATCTGGTAGTCCATATAACATGTGGGATATATGTAAATGTAGGCCTATATCTTAGCATTACAGTCCAAGCCATTATGAATTGACTGCAACAAACATTATACTTATAGTCTGGAGGTTGTGAGCAAGGACCTCGCAGCGAATGACGTACGGAGGGTTTTTGGTGATTCTGGCTCGTGAGACCCCACTGAACATAATCCCACACGGTGCCAAGTTGGCACCGCCGGGGAAAATCTGTAAAAGACGTTTTTCCAAAATGGCCCCTGGGAAAATGAGGACATTTAGAAAAATGGATATCTCTGCTGTTTGTAGGTCTAGAATTTTGATTTCAACACCAAAGGATATGTTCACAAGGTCATACGTTCATAATCTGTCCATATGAAAGTGATTCAAGGTCAAGGTAAAGGTCAATTTAGAGGTCAAACTTTATTTTCCTGTATTTTTCATAAAAATCAACTATATAATGCTAGATATTATTATCAGAGGCATATTGAAGATCAAATGATTCAAGATCAAGGTCAAGGTCAAATCAATGATTAAGCTTCAAATTTAGCTATTTTTCATTTGAATCACGTGTGGGTCCAATCTATCACATGTCATAATGTCACAGGCTCTTACCATACGGATATAAGAGGTAATATTTCTCAAGGTCAAGGTCATGTTACTGATTAGCTTACTTTTTACCTTACATTTACATGTACATTTGGCTGTGGTACAGTTGTCACATGAGTGCTTGATCAGCTTTAGAATGTACTGAGGAGCTGGCAGTGTGTTCTTAGGGGTCATAACAGGCATCAGCATTTTATTGACTCTGTCCTTGGCCAAGCCATACTGCTCAGGATCCATCTTTGGGGGATCAAAATCCAGGCAATTAAGCCAGGTGCTGGCTTGGAAGTGTGCTCTTTGCACATTGAGTTTGAATGCCTTATAGGTAGGTGGGAGAGACATCAACTTCGGGGATGACACTAAACTTGCCCTTCCTGTCTTTCCCTTCCATACTTTGAATCGCAGAGAGGCTAGGTTGTCGACATCTGGATGGCCATAGCAGGCTGCCGTGAAGGTTGTTGCTTCCTTAATGATGTCTAGAATGTTTGCAGTTACATTCCCCAGTAAGTCCATTTGAGCTCCTGTTTGGAGAACTTTAACCACTTTGGCCTTCCCAATGCCCCAGCACTGTGCTACAGTGTCACATACTGACAATGAGTGTGCAGCAGGTAGCCTGGGTATTATTTGTTTGTGTTTCTGTACTGTAGCTTTAAAGTCAACGCATTTCCTGTTCTTTGATGTTTCTTCCATGACTATGCAGAAATTTAAGCTATACTTGTTGTAATAGTAAAGGAGAAGCATGAACACATCAGTGTCATCAGCAATCACTTTGATTTTGCATGCTTCATTCCCATTGGTGATCCATAGAAATAGCTGAATCATTATGATATCAGCTTCCTCGTGGGTGGTCCTCATTTCCGCGCTTTGAATGCAAAGACCATCAGTGAATTCGAAGGGATCACCATTCTGGCCTGTTACAAAGAGCTCTTGCTGACCTGTTTGAAGTTCCTCTTTGCAAACCACAACTTCACTCACAATCAACTGAATCAGCTGGACCTTGTTATGTGAAGAGCTGAGTATGACCCTACAAGGAGGTTTTTTTGGTTTTTTTTAGTTGAAATAATCTTTATTCTGGTATAAAATAACTTACATATCGTCGCCTCAGTATACAAAGGTCGTAAGTGGAATATTCATGTTTTGAGATATGAGCAAAATAAGAAAAATCAATGTGGTCTTCAGGCTGTAATTTCTATAATACATGTTATATTGCCCCCGAAATTGCTTTACATGTAAACTATGATAAGTATAAACATATCATATGAATGATGCAAAAATATATTATGTAATTCCTTAGTAAATATGGCAATAATGCCTGAAAAATTGGGAAAATTAGGTCACTTACGACCTTTGTATACTGAATAGTATGTATACTTTTGTATATTTAATCAGTAAACAAAGGTGGTAAGTGATTTATCCAGTCCAAAACTGTAAAGAAATGTTCAAATAGTCGATTGATTTATCCCTAATGCCCACTAGATGAATCTTTTATATTTTTAGTAGCTTATGTAACTTAAAATAATTGTACACATTTTGCTGTTGCCTAGCAACAGTGAACTGCTGCAAAAATGAGCAATTTCAGTCATTTCCCCCTTAAATTCACCCCCTTTACACTTCAAAGTTAACATATTTTTGTAAAAAAATATCCAAATGTACACATATAATAGGAATTATAAAAAATGGTTAGAAAACCCCCAAAAAATACACTGATTTAATGATAAAATACATTTGGGTTATCATTTTTACTTCACTTACGACCTTTGTATACTGAGAAAAACCTCACTTTGTCAGTTACGACCTTTGTATACTGATCTATTACTTCTCAGAAAAAGGTCAAATTTGAAAAATTCCAAAAATTGTCGAAAATTTATAGGGAAAAGAAAAATATTCAAGAATAAAAAAAAAATCTCATTTTTTCACTTACGACCTTTGTATACTGAGGCGACGATATATACATATGTGTTTTTTGTTTGTAATACCAGTCTGACCAAGTTGGTATGCGGTCGTTTTTCAAATATGATCAAATATGAGTCTAATTAAACATGTATTCATAGTGTTTGCGAGACCTCTCGTCTCTTTTTGAGCCTGTAGTTAGTAGTGCAGATGATGTATGAATGGCTAATATGATATCCTATTTATATATCCTTTACTTATACAGAGGCATACCTATACCCTTTCCCCTAGGTGGGTAGGGTGTATATGACTTAGCGTTGGCTGGGCTAATCTCTCGAGATAGAATGGATAAGTTTGTTTAATTAAGTAGAGGAAGTTAGGAAAGGTTGGTTTTAAAGGTGAAAAATAGGTGGATATTGTAAATAGGTTGGAATAAGAAAAAAATTAAACAAACATATTAAATTTAGTAGAGGGGGGGGTGGGGGGGGGTGCTGGTCTGTGCACCTGATAGCCTTTGGACCGTCCGGATGATTTTAGATAGCAATTCTGACTTTCTCAATAAATGCAGGTAGGGTGGTAATGTTTCGTATATCAGCATCAAACCCATTCCACAAAATGGCTGCCTCATAGGACACACTTTTGGTGAATTTGGCACATTTGGGTCTTATTACTTTGAGCAGTATAGCATCATGTGCTCTAGTGGGTATGGCTCTGTCATCTCTGTATTTGGCCATTTGGGCCCTTTTAAAGGCCATTTTAGCAAGGTTTAACCTCCTCCTTTTATTGAGATACATCACACCCCTATCTTTATGTAGCTCATCTACATGGGAAAGTCTATCCCTTTTTAGTACTACCCTTAAACTCCTATTCTGGAATGATTGTAACCGTTCTAGCTGATTGGCATTGGCCCCATCATATATACAGTCACCATAATCAAAATAGGGTATCGACATTGTCTTATATGTATTAATACTAGCTTTTGCATCAAGGTTGATGCGTATTCTACTTAGTAAATGAGATTTGTGAGTCACATTCCTCCTAAGTTGTGACATATGTTTACTAAAGTTTAGTACAGAGTCCAGAATGAAACCTAAATATTTGTATGTAGGGGTAATATCCAGTGGTATACCCTCGGATTTGGCTGGTATATTTATAAGGTTTTTTATTTTGGGCCTCGAGGCAAATACTATTTCCTTAGTCTTTTTTAGATTCAAAGTAAGCTTATTGCCCCTACACCATTTTGCAAAATTCGACATATCCCTAGACAGGTGAGTGTTGCATTCACCAATGGTTCTTGCACTATAGTACAGCACAGTATCATCGGCATACAATTTATAATTAACAGAGTTCAGCACACTAGATACATCATTAATATATATAGCAAAAATAAAAGGGGTCCCAGGGTACTCCCCTGAGGTACTCCACATCTGATTAGTTCTGGTATTGACAGGTAGCTGCATATTCCAGGAGATAGATGTCTTCTGCTTGCTTCCGTGCTCTGCCCACAGCAAGTGGCCGATTTGATGCTGAAGTCAAGGTATTTATCAAACACAAGGTACACATTGGCCGTCTTCAGTTTCCTCTCGATATATTCAACAATATTGTCAATGCAAGCTTTTACAGTCCCATTTGATGGCCAGTGCACAACCCACAGCATGGCACAACCATCAAGGATGATATCTGTTGGTTTGGGAATATTCTCTGCAGGAACTTCCACTTTCAGGTTGGTCTTCAATGTCACCTTATTTGTTGGATTCCGCAAATCACCAGTTTCAGTGAACAGGGAGATTGGCACAGCTGCTGATTCATAGGAAAGCACACCCTGTAAGTCTAGATCTCGACCTGAAGCCTGCAGGCCAACAACCTGTGTGTATATGGCACTGCTATAGTAGGTTTTTGGCAAGTTTATTCCAGCACCTGGCTTTGTAGCATGCATTGTTTTTACACATTTTGGTAGTGGTTTGTTAAAGCTGTCTGGCCAGCCCTTCACAAATTCAACCAGCATCTCCTCTCCCATAGCTACTGAATTATCCACATTCACATCATTGACGATTCTTCCTGTCACAACATGTACAATTCATCAAAATCCCATTGGTTACAAGTAAATAATATTGACTGACTGACCTAGCGCATGACCTGGACCTTGCCATTGGTTTATTGTGAATGATATCATCAGGATAGAAAATAGATTATAGTATTACCTTGAGAAATGTCCCATTTAATATGGTTATGAAAATAGTATCTAGCATTATATAGATGTCATTTCTATCAAAAATACCAAATTTGAGGTTCAATCTTTGATTTGACCTTGACCTTGACCTTAACCTTGACTTTGACCTTGACCTTAAATCATTTGACCTTCCATATGCCTCTGATAATAATATCTAGCATTATATACTTGTTATTCAGTTGATTCTAATGAAAAATATCAGAAAATGAAGTTTGACCTCTAAATTGACCTTGACCTTGACCTTGAATCACTTTCATATGGATAGATTATGAACGTATGACCTTGTAAATATATCCTTTGGTGTTAAAATCAAAATTCTAGACCTACTAACAGCAGAGATATCCACTTTTTTGAATGCTATCATTTTCCCGGGAGCCATTTTGGAAAAACGTCTTTTACGGAATTTCCCCGGCAGTGCCAGCTTGGCACCGTGTGGGATTATGTTCAGTGGGGTCTCACGAGCCAGAATCACCAAAAACCCTCCGTACGTCGTTCGCTGCGAGGTACAGGTAGATAGGCCAGTCCTGGCAACTGGACTATTACCGTATCGTTGCGATTTAGCGGCGGGGCGCTCTTCAATGTGGAGGGGCTTTTATACCCAAGACAGGTGCTTAAATTCAACATCCTAATTTAGGAGCCTTTCAAGACCCCTGTACCCCCGGCGCTTATACAAGACCGGCGCTCTTTTGAAACCGCTGCTTAATTGCGACGGTACGGTATGTTCCTCTGATTAGGAGAATGCCGGAGGGGGATGGGGGCGAATACCATGTGTGAACACGATTCCAAGGAAAAGGGTCCACTTTTGGGTCCTAGGAAAAGGACCTGCGCAGGTCCTTGATAAGGGGTGCTTTTTAGGCAATTTTGGAAGGAAAGGGGTACATTTTAAAATCACGTTAAAGATTGATACGGACATTTTCCCCCTTTTTACCTATCATATTTAGTGATCACCCATAATTTATTATTTATTATTTATATGGCCACGCATGGTAAGGGTGAATTTTTCATGATCCTCCCTAACAAGTGCATCATTTATAGATCAATCTTCCATAAAAAGGGTAAAATTTCTGCTGCTTTTTCCCCACGATAAGAGTACCAAATTTGGGGTGCTGTTCACACAAGGTGACTATAGAAAAGATAGGGAGTGCCCTCCCCCTTTGGGAAGATTGCCCCCTGCCCTAACGACTGGTTTGCTGAGGAAAGTGCTATGGCTTCTACCGGTATATATATAAAGGACGGACCTTAGGGAGTGTTCATTTATTAATTATAGGGGGGGTGGTGTGATTTCTCGCGGAGGGGCGACATTTTTTTACAGCCCCCCTCGAGAGCACGTGTAACGTTTCGCAGCCCCCCCTCGGCGAAGGCGCCGGAAATTTTTCGCCCCCCCCCCTTTGAACTATAGTAACGCGCGCACTTTTTTGCTAAAAAGGGGCTTACATTTTTACGCCCCCCCCCTCAAGAGGAGTCAGAATTTTTTACGCCCCCCTCAGGAGGGGTCGGAATTTTTTACGCCCCCCCCCCAAACCCACCACCCCCCCTGTAAATAATAAATGAACACTCCCTTAGGGCCGAGTCCCGAGTCCTTAATTACTAGCTGGGACGCTTGGTGGATTTTCCCAAAACAGCAATTTTATTCTGCCCCTCCCCGCACCAGTTAGCCGAAAGTAATCTCGACCCCCCCAATACATTCGGATTTTAAGAAATGCCCTCCCTCCTTCCCCCTTCCCCCCCCCCCCCCCAAAAAAAAATGCATGCGCCTGTGGAATCATGTGGAATCATATGCAGGAATCTGAATGGAATGTTTTTAATTTTGACCCACCAACAGGTTTTGCCCCCCCCCTCCACCGACCGAGGGTCTGTGATTCGTTATGATCCCCCCTCCCCACACATATCCACTAATTAAGCCCCCCCCCCCCCCCAGCTGACAATAAATGACTCGGCCCTTACAGGGTGACTGATATGAAGTGATAGCCCCTGCATATTGCATAACACGGCCTGTATGCATTTTTAGGCTGGTCCTAGTACATGTACATTCTCCTGATCAGAGGTACTTAATGGCATACCTCTGCCACAGGCCCTTATATAACAGAAGTAGATCGGTACCCACACCTGATGACCCCCGCTGCATGTAGGGAGGGAGTGGTCATTTCATCACAACAGGGGTGGGGGGGGGTAGGAAATAATTATTGGTGCTTTAGTCTATTTCGAAGAAATTGGTGCCTGAGAACTAGTATACTGAGAGGTAAGGGGCAGTACCCATTTCTAGATAATGTGCTTGTACATTCAACCCTATCATTAAGGCCAGTTGAGAAGCGTGATTCTTGTTTTTTTTACAATAGTATAATCCAAAGATATCAGTGCCCTAGTCAGTGGTAATATCACCCTTCCCATTTTGTTGACAAATGACCACTCCCCACATACACCAGTACTCCATGTGGTTATCCCAACAGCATAGGTCTGTATAGGCCTCTACCGGGATCGGACTTTTTCCCGCACCCACACTGTTTACACTCACACCAGCAATCTCGTGAGACCTTGGCTCTGCTCTCATATTGTAGCCTGTTCCCCGGAAGCTATGGTGTGTGACTGTCTGGCCACTGCCTAAGTCTCACGATAAGTTGCGAGCACAGAACTAACATGGCTGCCCATACAGAGAAAACCAAGTCATCGCTATAGTACCCTGGGACTATTTCCCTGAAGAAAAACACTCTTAAAATCATTGTAGTTTAAATATATCTATATCTGAGATAGAATATGAGAATAGCACCTGTGACTATATTAATCAAGGGAAGAAAAAGTTATCAACAAAAGACATAAATAAAGATAAACATGAGTATGAATATGGACGAATTTGGTCGTAATCTGGTGGCTGGAGCAGAGAGTAATCATGTTTGAGTGTTTGTTGTGATTACCCGCTGCATAAGGAGAATGGTATATGTAAGCAGGTCCTACTACTTGTAGGTAGGTGCTATTACACGTAGGCGGGTCACATTATGATAATTAGCAAGCTATAGAAAAAAAAACGTGGGGCCAAAACATAGGATTACTGCGGTTTTAAGTTGATAGTTATGTTCTGCAGAATTGTTAGCACTGCGTGGGCTAATTGCTATGACAGGAAGCTCAAACGTGTCAAGGTATGGTTCATCCTCCTACTCTTTTTGTGTTGTATCACCACCGCCCCACCCCCATACACGCATCAAGTTCAAGTTTAAGTTCAAAACGTTTTATTGAGTACAGTCATTACATATTATGCAGTCTCAATAATGGGCCGACCAACCCTCGCTAATAATTATTACAGTGTATATTCAAATAATTATCAATAATTATGCAGTGATAAGTCAACACGGTTTGGCGTTTTAAAATGTTATTATTACAACAACAATTAATACAAATACATTCCGTTCTTTATGAACTATCATCATTATATAACCTTAACCTATTCATTTATAAGGGTGGTGGGCGGGAAATTGCGTCCGCTCTGAGTGAGTTCAAAGTAAGATGGCCGATTTATTGGCGGCACTACGTCACTTCCTGTCCCTCTAGGTGGCAGGTGTGTGTCATACACTGCTCAAATGTATCATGATTGGACATCATGTATAATGTGTACTCACACAAAGAGTAAACGATGTATTAGATATACATATAATATTCTGCATATGTTTGTTGAACAATAAAGAGAGATTCATAAGTTACGACAATTCACTGTCGTAACTTATGAATCCCTCTTTATTGTTCTTAATAGCAAACAGAGCTAACGTCTATACAAACTATTGCTGGCATACTTTTCATAACCTAGCATTCACAATCTAAGAGGTTTTAATAACCGCTTAGGGACTATAATCATTTTGGTCTCATACTCTAGGGATGTTCTCCAACCCTCATTACTAGATATGACTACAATGTATATAAATTATAGAAATACTTAACCTCAGGGATGCGTTCCACAGTTTCCCGTAAATAACCCCTCTCGCAATCATTTGTGGGTGCTTCCACTGTGGGAGCTGCGTCAGTCGGCGTTCCAGACAAATTCCCGCACCCGTAGATACGCTCTGCAGATCTGCAGAGCGTCCCGACATTTGGGGCGCATTCCGTATGCAGACTTGTGAAATAGCCCTAACCTGCTAACTCCATGTATAGGTCTGGTGGCCCTCAGGTCGTTAAGCCATAAAACTCGCCGGCCAGAGGTCGGTACCTCTCTTATCTTCTTCAAAGAGAATGCCGTCCTAATTACCCCTGAAGGGGT
The DNA here is from genome assembly GCA_947462335.1 of Harmothoe impar. Lineage (NCBI taxonomy): Eukaryota > Metazoa > Annelida > Polychaeta > Phyllodocida > Polynoidae > Harmothoe > Harmothoe impar. The sequence continues at coordinate 52,676,714 of OX381715.1, read as the reverse complement.
GTGGGGGCAGTTTGGGGACAGGTTGGGGGTCAGTGTTAGAGCCCCAGAGCTCATTCCCCATAGGAATAGCATTGGAGCTGCTCTCTGCATTCAGCAATATTTCAAGAAAACCTCTCAAACTAAAATACTAAATGGTTTACATAGAAATGCTTGGGGTGTAAGATAGATAATACCATGGGGGATCCATCTATGGAAGAATTTTAAATTTTAACCAAAAGGAACCATCATGGAACCACTTTTATATGCATACCCCCAGTACATTTCCTACATTTTCCATGTACACACATCATATATCCTACAATATAAGTATCAAATGTTTGAATAAATCTCCTCCCTGATAAAGCAAATTCCTCTTTATGAAACTAGTAGTAATATGGGAAATATAAAAAGTTAGGCTCTGATATTGCAGGTTAAAATGTAAATTAAGCACAGTATGCCCCTACTACAGCATGCAGCAGGAGGGGTTGTTTGACCCCCATGGGCGTGGCAGGGGGAGCAGACGACGTGGTGGGGAGGAGAGGGGTAGGTGGGGGTGAGGACCAGCCGACCACCTCCACTATATATAGACTTAGAAACTCAGGCCTATTTGCGTTTACCTGTGGTACTGGGGTCCGCGAAAATGGCCGTTTCTATTCTCAATTTCAGAATCTTCTAATTTTTTGTAAGAGATAAAAGGAATTTTGGAAATATTACGACACCTGCATGAAAGCCAAGGATTTGGGCTATCAGACCATACATGGGGCTACCTGAATGATACAAATTTCTGAAGCATAGATATCATCATTCTCACCATAACATTCCGCATATCAGTCACTGCACGGTGTAGGTATATTTGTATAGAGTGTCTGAGATCTTCTGTCATCCTAAATCCGTGCCTTAGTGCATTGAAATAAATCATGTTGATACCCTGGGGGTGTAGCGTTTAGGGCAGACTTGTAGGTCAGACTTTGCCCTACACCATCCTCTTTTCTATCTTTTTGCCAAGTACATGTACTCATAAAAACTTGGATTGAGCAATTCATATGGCATAAAAAAAACTGAATAATACTGATGGACACCTTAGACACATCTTAAAATGTCATTTATTAGCTCCAAGAACGTTATTGAATGTCAAAGTGTATCTCCAATTTTCAAAAGTTGAAAAAGTAAATAAATCATATCAATATGAACCTTGGCAAATTGATTATTTAGATGTAGCAGATATGATTCTCTCATTCAATATCTGTATCATGGTATGTCTGGACAATTTGGGGAATCATTAGTCATGGAAATATTAAGCCCTGAAAAAAACTAGAAAAATGTGTGCAGCAGCGGCTGATTTCTGGTGAATCTACTCTATGTGAGCTTGTGAAGCCGCTGTCTGTCTGTGTTTTCCGAACGCTCCCCATGTAGTGGCTGGTGGGTGGGAGGATGGGAGCAGGGTGGGAGGGTGGGAGCAGGGTGGTTAGGTGGGAGATGGGTGGGTGGTGACTACAGCTGTGACTAGTATAAAGGTGTGGGAGGAGGCCTGGGACAGCAGAAGTCACCGTCACAGCCGGCAGATTGAGCAGGAGCCCTGAGAGGAGGAGTAGGTAGCAGTAGAAGCACCCAGAGAGCAGCTCAGCATAGCCTCCCAGTGTGAGCGGCTCATACTAACCACTTGGTTATAACCCGTCACCTGCTCACAGGGAGATCCAACACCCAAAAAGGTGAGTCACACATATTGAGTTAAACATCAAGGTATACTCACATCACACAAACCATCAAACTCTGATTGATATGATTAATTGCACAAATGTTATTATCCTAGTCGAAATGACTCGTCTCCAAAGGTCAGTGCACCATGCAGCGAGTCAAACCCCGACCTGACTCTCTCATACCACTATTGACTCACTTTCCTGACAGAGTTAAGTTGGATTGACTCTGTATGTAGTTGAGTCAAACTGACTCCGACTGTTGTTCAGAGTAAAAGTGACTACGAGGAGGTGACATATGAGAATTAAGTGATTTCTACCTTTGTCACTAAGACTCACTAGGTATAGCCTGCATTAGCATATTTAGAACATATGCCTACGACCCCCCCCCCCACCCCCAAGAAGAAAATAAGTATATATCCATGATTTTGTGATGGGACAACTGGGACCATGGCGTCCCCCCCCCCCATTGGAATTAAAATAAACATATTTGAATTGAATTGAAATTGAATTGACCTTGGAAATATTGATAGGGACATTTCAATAAAATCAATATCACCCTTATTCGCAATGCTATAGCAGGAATGACGAATTTTGTGGGAAAGGTATGCATTGGACTGCATCTGTGATATCTTCATTGTGCTGCTAGACCCTGAAAATGTGGGTGTATAGACACTTCAAATGAATGTTTGTCTCCCATATTTGCAAAGCAATGCCAAAAATGGTGAATTTTGGTAATGGCTACCTCTATCTAAACTCTATGAGGTAAAATATGCATTAGAGACAGACTGTGATGACTTCATTGTGATGATAGACCCTGACAATATGTGTATAGACACTTTGAATGAATGTGTAGCACTATTACTTGCAAAGCTATTGCAGAAATAGTGAATTTCGGTAATGGCCATCCTTTCTTCCCTACCAGTCACAGTGGGCACAAGATTCACATTGCATCAACGTTGAATCAACATTGAATCAACATTGGCAACCAGTTGTCAATGTTGATTCAATGTTCTGTGTCCACTGGGATGTGTTTCTATATGGTGGATGGACACCCCTCCCCACTCTCTTGTTTTTCCCGTATATACCTTTATTGGGCCCTATTTCAGAGATCAAGATTCTGCCTCTCTATACTATAACATTCCTAGAAATGAAAAGACTGAGGTGGGTTGGTCAGTATTGACTGACCTGATGTACCGACCTGATTGACCAATATCACCTCTCACACAGGTGAATCTAGGGGTCAATTATGAATGTGTTTTCACAATCAATAGATCGATGGCAACATGGTAGTCAGGGCTAATAAGATGCTAACAAGATTACCACAGCCCTGCCAATTATATTGCCGCGGGTCTCTTCTCTAGTGTAATCACTATTTATTAGAGTAGAATCTAGTTTCTACTATGCTGTACAAGTGTACATTCTGTGAACTAACCCCTCCCCCTACAGTTATTGGGAACATTGAATTTGCAGAGCTTTCTGGCATAAGCAATAGACCATAATTATCTAAATTATTTAGATCTGAGTTTCGGCTCAATACGCAACAGATTTCCTGCAGGCATACCACAGCCTTGAGTTACATCTGTTGTGATCTAGAGGGAGCTCCCGAATTCGCACCAGAATACAAATTCGCAGAGATCTTCCAGCCTAAATCGTCCTCTGAGATTTTACCTTCATGCATGGATGTAGCTAGGATAATTATGATAAATAACACTGTTGACTACATTTCTACTTCGAAAAAGCTCTCCTTGGAAGACCGTTTTCGCTGCCACTAGTGACACATAAATGAGACTTGAAGTAATTTTGTATGGTCCTAAAAGTCCCTACAGGACCTAGATATAGCGTCAATCACAGTTAATGATCTCTGAACGCTACTTTAAAAGCTGGAGGCCTAAAGCGGAAGTAATTTTCTGCAGAGGCTTAGCTATAGAACGTAACTATTTGTAGACACTGGTACACTGTTATAATGATATAAGGAGGCATAGAGAAATGTTCTGAAACGTTGCATAACGTTTTTCGTCCACTGGGATATTGTATGCCTGTATTCACCTCAGGTGCTGTATTTGTTCGAGTTTTGAGGCTTCTTCGAGGCATGGAGTAAATTGATGTTGCATGGCTGTGAAATGGTATTAGAGTATTTGGAGAATGAGGAAGTGACGTCAGTGGTGGTGCTAACATTATATGTCAACCACCAACACCTCCTCACGTCCACCACCACCTCCTCACGTCCACCACCACCTCCTCACGCCCACTAGCACCTCCTTCCATCCACCACCACCTCCTCACGTCCACCACAACCTCCTCACGTCCACCACCACCTCCTCACGTCCACTACCACCCCCTCACGTCCACTAGCACCTCCTCACGTCCACTACCACCCCCTCACGTCCACTAGCACCTCCTTCCGTCCACCACCACCTCCTCACGTCCACCACCACCTCCTCACGTCCACCACCACCTCCTCACGTCCACCACCACCTCCTCACGTCCACCACCACCTCCTCACGTCCACCACCACCTCCTCACGTCCACCACCACCTCCTCACGTCCACCACCACCTCCTTCCGTCCACCACCACCTCCTTCCGTCCACCACCACCTCCTTCCGTCCACCACCACCTCCTCACGTCCACCACCACCTCCTCACGTCCACCACCACCTCCTCACGTCCACTAGCACCTCCCCACGTCCACTAGCACCTCCTCACGTCCACTAGCCCCTCCTTCCGTCCACCACCACCTCCTCACGTCTATGGCCTTGATTTTCCTATATACGGACATGATTACACCCCCGTTTGTCTATTTTCCCAGCTAACTCAAATTATCCAGACCAACAATGAAAGGGATTATGTGGGTTCCTCGCTAATTCATATCGGATTTTCAAAACTATAGATGTATTTCATTTCCTTTTCTGGAAATCAAGAATCTTCGAATTTTTAGGTGTTGGGGAATGGGAAACACAACATACAAGGTGTAACTAGGGTCCTTTCATGAAGTATGCCCCCCCCCTCCTTCACACACTTCTTCCAACAAACCCTAGAAGAGTATGTCACAAATTATCTTACACTCCCATACAAATACTATATCTGTGAGCCATGATGAAAGGATGCCAAATACCTGGGACGCTTGGTTAGAATATGGCCCCCTGCATGGCCGCTACAGTGAAGATTTGTCTTCTTCGATTTGATCTGAACTGACAATATTTCGCAGATACTGGATTGGGTGCATATAATATCCTTTATCTCATCCTTGACACTAGAACAAGCAAAGTAATAAGACAAACATTTAGACTAATTATCCACTGATCTGGGCAGGATGTCTGTATTGAGTGCAAGGAACACATAGATGGGTATTTCCATGGACCACGTAATCTAATTCTCTATTGAATAGTCTGAACTAAATTGAAGACCATGGCCCTGGGAGAAACCTATCCCTAAGCCACACTGAGAATAGACTTCTTGATTTGAACAACTTGTCTGAGTAATTCTATCCCTTGCAACCAATTAGGTTCCATAGGCGCAATCCTTTAGCACCACCTTTTTGGTTAGATGACCCAACTAGATGCCGGCACCCATGACAGAAATCCAAAAAGATTGTGTCTTTAGAATGTCTAAAAAATTTAAAAATGTTTTCATGTTACAACCAAAGGCTTTCAGAATGTCACTGTTCCGTAAACCCAAGATAGTGCGTTCCGCAGGCTTTGCTGTGATACCTTCTGCATCCATAGTATATAGCCCACAAACCCTGGGCACATGGGTCTGTGGACAGAGACACTTTTGTGTCCTTAGCTTTTACAGCCTATACACTAGAACCCTGTATTATGAGAGCAGACCCAAAGTGTCATGGGATTACCTGTGCCAGGAACCACATGAACCGGGAACAAGTTCACTCCAGTTACTTCGACATTGTACATTTCGGCTTTCACTGACATGGTAATTCCTCATGTCATATAGCAGTTACTGGTACTGCTGGATCATATAAATATTCTGCAATACTAGGTAGTATCCTTGATGCACCGAGATCATAATTCTTTTCTGCTACAACTGATTAATTGCACATTTGATGCTGAGGGGATCTCGTGATACTGGCTACAGAGGTTGCTGGGGGTTGGGTTAAACAGATGTGGAGTGATGAAGGCTGAACAAGTCTTAGTGATGGGAGGGCCTGACACATGTTACTGTAAGATGAGGAGCATACATGCACTTTACCTGAAGATGTCACTGATTTGTTATTATTGATATCAGAGATTTGATAGAACGATGTCACACAGTCCCGTTAATATATTTATTCACTCCCACCCCCTGTCACACTTTGTCACAAGAAAAAAACGACACCCCTTATGTGTGATATACTTTATGAATGGCCCCCTATTTGGAATATGTCGAGTGAAGGGCGGTTGGTTGTGGGTTAAAAGATGGCTCCCCGGGAGATGTATGGAGGTGGACGTCGTTAGACGCCATTCACTGACGCCACAACAATGTCATAATCATCACGTGATATGCCAACCGGAAACAATCGGAACTGCCTCGTTTTGATGTTAAATGGGAGGTTAGACTTGCGCTAGCCTGATCGCCGTATTTCTATAGCTCACAAGAGAATTACAATATCCCCTACACACAGAAAAGTAAAAGAGTCACCAAAACTCTGACAACCAGAGTCGCAATTTGTCTCCCACGTTGCACCTGTAGAGGAGAGTCAAATGAGTTTGCACCCTTTGACTCTCCATTCCTCAAGAGTCAACAACAGTTGACCCCTCAAAAGAGCGGGAGTCAAAATTGATACTAGAATACATGAGTGGCATGCAGGTAAGGTGGGTTGCATACTTATGGCAGGGGTGGAGTGGGGGCAACAGATGTATGTAATTAGACAAGCCATGTGAGGCCTGTGAGAGAACTGAGTAGGTGAGGTTATTGCCCAAGAGAGCTCAATAACAATACATGTTGTCATGTCCACCACTTCTCCCTGTGTGAAAGCAGTCTATACGAAAACCTGCCGGACAACGGCTATAGCCGGCAAAAAGTCTCCCCGTCCGGAAGAAAGGTGTCTAGTGCAGGTTCGAATAGCTGGCTGTAATCTTGAGGTCCATGCCTACATTTCACTTTTTACGGCATGTAAATCGGACCATTATTAAAGTTTCTACAGCATAAAACAGAAAGCTAATATATTTTCTGTAATGTTCTTCAGTAAATTACCTATCAAAATGATTTTAAGATACAAGGGAATGATTTTCAATATAAAATCAGTACAAACAGTTGCTTCAGTTGCTTCAGTATTTATTTTTTAAGATTGTACTCCAACATCCAGGCTTGCAAAAATTAAGCCGGGCCTGCAACAAAAGAAAGTCTGCAGGACCGAAGGTCCTTCATGGTGAAAAAGTTTTTGTATAGACTGGTGAAAGGGAAGTTATATCTGCCTCACACTACATTCTGCAGACCATTGGCCACATATTACTAATACTATTATTAGAAGCCAATATCAGACCTATATGAAAAAGTAATCAGTGCCATACATTATATCTCACACACTTAGTGCCCAGCCTTATGGTTATTTCCATCACCCACAAATATCGTGACTAAGCACTACACTATTGATGTTCTTGGAATGAATTGTGTAGTTTTTCCTCACATTTGATTCAGGTTAGGGAGTGGTCATTTTTTAACAACAGAAGGGGGGGGGGGTCGGTAGATTTTCGAATTGAAATTGGGCGCGGCCGACCCCTTTGAGCTATAATAACACGCTTTTCTTTTTTTTACGAAAAAGAGGTGGACATTTTATGGTCACCCCCTCAGGAGGGGTCCAAATTTTTTTGGTCCCCCCTTCAAGGGGTCCAAATTTTATATATGCTTTTCCGTTGACATCCCTTAACCACACTATTTTGATATAGTCGACCTTTCTATAATGAATCAAAACTGAGTGACATGTAGCAAAGATCTAAATCATAGATAGTGGCTCTGTCTTGTGGTTGCCACTAGTGCCAAATTTGTGTTGGTTGCCGTACCAGGTGGCTTCATATGCAACTAGTATCAGAGTCAACAGATTTTTTATTTGACTCTTCGTGAAGGGTCAAACAATGAACGACTCTATTGTGGGCAGAGTTAACGGCACTTCACTCTGCACAGATGGAGTTAAGAGGTAGAGTCAATTTGTACAAGAGTACTACCAGAGACAACTAGAGTTGACTTTAGTAAAAGAGTCATGGGACGCCTTTACTTCTCTGTGTGTATATAATTATCATAAATGCTATGCCACAATTTCGCATTTCCACCATATATAACTGAAAAACACATATCAGCCCTATTTGGGCTTAATAATGCAAACATTAGTCTTTTCCCACCAAGGCAATTTTGTGACATTTACATGCTGCATTTGTTCTCCTTATAGCAGGCATATCATTAAGCCAAGAAAAGAAATGTGTTCAGGTATCTCAACCTACATTTTCGGGGCTGAACCTAATCCTTTTTTGACATTTTTAATTTTTTTTTGATTATTAACTATTAAGACACAATGGTAAATGAATCGATCTTTCGACCCTACGTCTTTTTAGACACGCTACCTTAACACAACATCTTTAGACTTTATGAAAGACCGGCTTGTTCAGGGTCATGTTCCTGAGGTATTGCACTTGGGTATGATATATTATTTCCATATTTGTTTTTTACCTGTACCGCTGCTAATTGTGCATAACTGACGCGTTACACTCATGGGATTCTATTTCAAAAGTGAGGGGTATGTGAGCGGCAACTAACCAAACAAGGCTGTGTCTCACAAAATCAGGCCAATGTGATAGTCTTTGACCAGGTGCCATGTTTGACCAGGTGCCATATTTGACCGGCCTGAATGAAAACGGTTTATTTAGGGCAGATGTAGATAAAAATTGGCTGAAAAGGTTAATGGATGTTATAACACTTTAAATTAGTAACTAGTAGCCCATTTATATCCTCAACCGCCCTAAATAAACCGTTTTCATTCAGGCCGGTCAAAGATAGCACCCGGTCAAAGATGACACCTGGTCAAACATGGCACCCGCTCAAAGACATCACATTGGCCTGATTTCGTGAGACACAGCCACAAACGAGTAGGTCATACAAGTGCACCCGTACCACCATCACAGAAAGCAGCCATGTTGTTTAACCCTGGAGGCAGACCCCTGGTGGAGGCAGACCCCTGAAGAGTGTAAAACATGGCAATTTCCAATAGAATTGCAGACACTTTGCGCAAAGCACTTAACCCAGTGCCAAGTTGGGTGAAATTCCACCCACCTGGCACAGAGTGCTGCATGTGAGGAATACCCGGGGGGTAATGTGGAAAACACGCGGGAGTATCATATAATTATATGACCTAAGTCAGTCTTCAGGTCTTGTTGGCAGTGCCGTAAAACCCCGCCTTAAAGACGACCCCTACCTTGAGAAAAAAATCGACTTAATCTCTTTAATCCTACATAATAAAACCTCGCCTTTAAGACGACCCGCCTACTTTGGTGAAGAAATCTGTCTTGTAGGAAAAATAGATCCCAAAATAAGGACGAGGTTTTACGGTAGTTGGTATTTATTACAAGATGACAGCAACAATTCAATAAGTACAAGTAAGTTCCTCTCAGTTGCACCTATCCACAATAGTATAGGACTTAGTATACACTATAGGGACCACTAGAGTCAAGCCTCAAGGTGTCCTGCACCCTACCTGATAGTAGGGCATAGCCAGTAGCCAGAGCTGTGTTACACTGCAGTAGAGGTAGAGTGGTAGAAAGTGACAGGTGCATTCTCCCTACATCTTATATTTCGAAAATCATAGGAAATAGTCTATCAATGATAGGTCCATAATGTTTGCAGTTCTGGATTCTACCTGATCACCTTAACATACTGTAGGCTCTCTAATGTTATATAACAATTTCCTGAAAATCCGTTGTCCTTCCTACTAAGACTGGTGAATAAGACAATAAAGACATGGTGTTAGGACAGGTGGAAATGCATTTAAATAAGCCTCTAAGCAGCCATTAACCTGTAGTGACCACAAGTGACTCCCATGGGCACAGTGCATGTGTCCCGTAGACCTAGTTTTGTGACTGCCTCTTGCCAACTTTGATATAGGCCTAAGTCAGTGAGATAAGTGTCTGGTGCTCCTCATTTCACCGACCTCAGAAGGATAAAAAGCTGAGTCAACCCAGAGAGCTATATGACTCCTCCAGGTTACTCTCTTAGGTCAGCTAGGTCACCTAGGCTCCCTTAGGCGACCTGGACTCCCCAAAACAGGGGAGTCATTCTGGAGGCAACATTGACTCCCTTTTGACGCCGTTTCTTTTCTCTGTTTATGTATTAACGCATGCATACATTATGATATCGTTTCCAAAGACCAATTTCATACAATTGAGAGATATATATAGTTTGTAAAAACGCTGATCCACACAAAAGCAAACGAGTTGACTTTGGTAGAAGCTTTTTATTGGGATAAAAGAATCATCGAACTCTGGCGGAATGAGTATAATGATGAAACGTTTTGTGAACATTTAACAACGCTTCTTCAGGCAAATGGTGATAAGAGATACATATGATGTACGTAGTCAGCCAGCCTGTACCAAGCAAACCTATGTATCAACACTTGTCTCCATTATTGATAAAACTAAGGAGCTGAATAACTCCCAACATCCTGGATGTACGTGGACGATGATGAATAAAAGTAATTTCACTAATATAGTACTATAGGGTGAAGATAACAGTGTATTATAAGGATGGCGCAGGGGTGGGCCGTTGTATTATGTAGAATTTCTTACACATCTTATTTCTGAGTTATAAAGATGTATGCATAGATTTACTTTTGTATCCTTTAAAAAAAATATAATTATGTAAATCAGCCATAAATCTCTGACATGCTTTAATAGAGTGAGAGAGAGAATGGGGTGGTGGAGGGAGTATTTACATACTTATACTCCGTTCAGGTGTTAGTCCTATTGTTCTCACTGTAGGTTTATTCTCATATTCTTTTTCTAGCACCCTGAGCGGAGGTTTTGTAGCTGCTGTCCGGAGGTTTTGTGACAGAGACATATTGTGTGAGCGAGAGAGGAAAGGGCAGTAGAGGATAATTTACTGAAAACTGCCTCCAGGTAGTCAGTTGTTTCCCATATGTCAGAATGAATGTACACTTATATTGGGAGCAATCTCTATACTCCTACCCACCTTCAATGTTTCTTATACAAACTAATCCAGGAAAGACATTGTTTCCTAAAGCTCAAAGTCTGACACTGTTCTTATTGGCCGCTATGTGTTATACATATATCTATATATATCTATATATCTATATATCTATATATATCTATCTATATATCTATATATCTATATATCTATATCTATATCTATATATATATATATATATATATATATATATATATATATATATATATATATATATATATATATACATACATAAGTCATCATGTGCATATATTTCTTGCAAAAGAGATCTACTGAGAATGAAACAACTATGGATGAATTTGGTATATTGCAGAACTGGTGACTATACTCTCGTTGCACTTTTGGGCTGTTTAAGTATGGTGTCATCGCAAGTTAGTGTGGGTGGGGTTACCTTGGCGTTCAACAAGATAGGAAAAGAACAATTAGTGGACGCTTCAATGATGCTCCTAAACACAATCAATCATGAAATGAACAAAATCCCATGGAAGCCAAGGCTAAACAAGATAACCATGGATTGTTTAAGGAGGAGTTATGACTGCCTTAGAGAAGCATGTGCTCCCTAGGTCAGAAAGAAACTTTAACCCTTTAAGGGCCGCTGCTGCCTCTGGGCAGCATCTAAAATACCCCTGAAAAACCGCTGCTGCCACAGGGCAGCAACAGTACTACCCAATGTCAGCAATACCACCTGTTTACTGCTACCCTATGAAACAAATATTAAGTATTTTTGAACCAATCCAAAAATATTCCTGCATAAATACTATGTCCCCTTGTCAGAAAAATGTAAATTCTATAGCCAATGCAACTTATTTCACTCTTTAGCCATCAAGCCAGGGATGACTTACTTACATAATTACATGATCTTATGGCATAGGGCCGGTGGTTAAGGCCCAAATTGCATTTTTCAAGGCCAGCAGTGAAAGGGTTAAGGATGGCTTACTTGTCCATGAGAAAGAAAATAACAAGTAAGTAAGAATTGTGATATGCCCTACATCAGTAAAATCAAGAACAGACAAGAAAATAGGAAAGACATTATGTATGGTGTGTAAAAGTCACTGATAATCAATAAATGAAACTGACATAATGCCGTGCAGTAAACACATGAGGGGCTTGAGTGGTGATATATCTGAAGTTTAGGAAAAATTAACGCTCCAATACAGACTTTTGAATCTGGAACACCTGAAATCGGCGTTTTCTTCCATTAGCCAGGCTCTTAGCATCAATAAACCATAAAATCATCTGGCTTATGAAGCCAGACGCCCCTCGGTTTGGTATGGGGCGTATGCGAACACATCATACAATACTGGCCATGTATTACGTTAGAATAAATAAATGTATGCATTTCCTTATGTTACTCCCTCTGCAAGTACAAGCTCGACATGATTATTTTCCATATAGCTCACATATACATAGCCCAGGACAGTCAAAATAGTAAACACATATTTACCTAATGGAAATCACAATGATTAGAAGGCAGTGCATGTCCAATTTGGGTCATCTTCTTATATCTTAAAAAAGCCTAGTAAAATGCATAATACCACATGGAAGCTGCATCTCCTCATTATAATTAATTCAGTCCATACCATCACAGTGAATCTACTATCCAAAATGTGGACATTGAAACCCTACACCAGGGACCCTGGTGTCACTAACTAACTGACTATTAAGACTATTAAATAATTGTATTAATGAGAAAACCATACTAGGCTAGTTGGCAGCCCTAGTCATGCCCACATGGAGAATTTTTTAATTCTTCAGAATAAAATTCTGCATTTTGGTTAGTTTTGAGAGCATTTTAACATAATGATGCAAGCTAAGAGGCTATTCTCATTCATGTCACTAAGGCTAATGTCGCATGTCGGACTTAAGAAATGCCCCATGTCCCATGTCACTAGTATGGCCATGTCCCATGTCGATTTTAAGAAATGGCCATGTCGCCATATCGAATTTAGGGGTCATACCCTGTGGTACCCAGGAGACTGAGAAAAGGAGAGGTACAGGGGCCCAGTGGAAGTTACATAACAGGCTGATGTAAGAGGTGGCCGTCGTGAGGTCCTATACTGTATTCCCTCTCATGTTGTTAGGAATTGACCACACCCTTACCTTTCTTCACATTTTGGTAAGTTCAACCCCCAGCTGCACCATATGCATCTACCTCCACAGACACTCCCATAGACGCCGTTCATGAATGCCTCATTCCTATCAGGATACATGACCCTTAAACGGCAGCCTATAGGTTTTAATGCACCATATGCCCTTTTGCCATCTTGCATCAGTGCGGCATTGATGTATCATGCTAATCCTGGCACATTGGCCATTGCATCAATTGCGGGTAACTCACCAGTGCTGCATTAGTGCACTATGACAACAAATGAACCTGAGGCATCCTCCAGTCCTTAAAGGGTTAACGCTTATAATATTTGACTTCCACTGTATACATGCCTCCTACATGCCTTCTGGGAGAGGTCTCCAATAGACAGCTGCATGCATACATATTGTCAGCAAACATAGGTCATGCCTGTATATGGTAGCTCTGATTACTTATCACTCGGCAATTCTGTATGTATAGGGAGATATCAGTAACTTAAGATTGATATAATTTTGATTATTAACGCTTTTAGATATTGACCATAAAATTCACAAGCGAGTTCCGCCTTTCAATTTCGGCCTATATCTAAATACAGAAAATGAAAATGAAATTTAGTATAGTAAATGGACTTGTTTTGAATCAAATAATTACGTATGAATTGTGTTAATATTGTACAGACCTATTTTTTTGGATGGAAACCAACCACACATGAATTATATGAATACGTTCTTAAAAATTACATTTCAAGGTGTCGGTAAATTTCTTAAATTACTTGGCTTTAAATTGCAACAAGAGATCATTTTATTACATTGCGGTCCAAAAGTTAGAATCTCATCAATTACCACCCGAGATAGTTAAAGTATGATCTAACTCACCATGCCACCATTACACATTCGTTTTATCTGTGTTTATAGTTAACGTATATTCATTACACCATGCATCCAAATCGATTGTTCTTTTTCAAGATAGATACCCACATACATTCAAGTCATCTTGTCGTAAAATCCTTGGATAAGTAGCTTAAATACCCAATAGAATCAGCATACTCGACAGTTGCATCTAATAAAGTCAACTCTATCATCCCCTATAGAGAGGCATGATTAGCGTGAATCAAATCTACTGTAAACCAATACTATGACCAAAAGAACATTTGTATATTTAATCTCCGTTTGCAAGTCCACTCTCGTCTTTTCATGTCATGATCACATTGGAGCATATACTATTAAGTTTCTAGTACAAATATATCATTGTTTTCCATCAGATAATTACTTGACATGGAATAATCCCGAAATAGCAGAGTACCATAGGCCCCGGTGGCTTTACTGGGACCCTACATGATCCGACATGACCCTCATCACTCATGAATACCAAGAGCCACCGGTCACATCTACCCCGCCCCCCCCCCCCCAATCAGTACCATCAACATTTACAATCCCCACATCCGGGACTGAAAGGAGCAATCATGACGCTTGCTGAGATGATGGCCTTCTGATTGTCGTGTTCTGAAGGAGCCTGGAAGAACAACCTGGGGGGGGGGGGGCACTCCCTCAGCTTTGCTTACTATGTGCGAATATGATTCCATGGGAAAGCCTCAAAGGGTATGTTTTTTGGACCCCAGGCACAGACCCACGAAGGCCCTTGAAAAGGGGTGCTTTGTAGGTAATTTTGGAGGAAAAAGGGTATGTTTTAAGGCCTTATGACTAAAAGAACGTACAGGTTTAAATGTCATTCTATTTCTGTTTTGAAATTAGAAATATTAGGGTAGGGCCTACATTTTAGGCCCACCTTTTGTGGGGTTCTTCTACGATATTTCTCGACCATCCTTGATAAGGGTATATTTTTCCTACTCTTTCTTGATCAGGGTATGTTTTGAGCTCAATTTTCCGTGGGAAGGATGCTATATTGTTGATTTGTCTCATGTGGAAAGGGTATCAAATTTGAGGTGATGTTCACACATAGTTACTATAGAAAACATAGGGAGTGGCCCCCCGGGCCCTGCCTCCGCCCACTCATGTCCTTACACAGCTAGGCTAACCCTTAGGGGAAGCATGGTGCTTCAATGCCTTATGCCCTTTTGTCAGCATGACACATGAATGAAGCACTGATGAGCAACTCGCAAGAAACCCTATACGTGGTTGATGCACTCCTGAAAGGTCGGCGTAATGCACCAACCAGTGCATTGTTGGCTAATCATGACAGCAAATGAACATGAGCTGTGAGGAGTCATCTTGTCGTTGAAGGGTTAACTTAACTTGGGGCGATCTGTCATTATTCCACGCAGCCAACCTCAGCCTCATCAGGTTTCTATGAGGGCCCTCCACCCACAAGTTGTCATAACCCTTCTCCCTCAGCATCTTTCATGTCGTGCTACTACAAGGTCACAACCACCCACACACTCAGGACTGCCCTATCTGCCTCCACAACCCCTCACTCAGATTATGTTACAAAACCCTTAAGGGACAGTACAATTAGGTCCTTTTACCATCATGATGCATGAATGCCGTATCCATGCAACATGCCAATTCTATGGGATGGATAAATGTTCATAGGGTTGGAGTGATGGTCAATGAAGTACTGGCAAGTTACTGCATTAGTGTATAACTGACTGGCATTACTCGTATACACTTATGCAAATCAAGAGACAAACAATAACTCACCAAAAGACTATTGCTTAATATGTTTATTCTTATGCCAATTGAGTGACTCTCACTCTAATCTATTGGAAATCTTAGTCTAGATGTATACTTGACTTCATATTAAAAAACTTCCCAAAATGAAAATCATCCAAAACAAATACGATCCCGACAGCAAGTGAATATGAAACTTGAAGCAAGTCCTTAAAGGGTTAAGACTGTTCTCCTAACAATGTTTGACTTGAGCTGTATGCTGACTCCTACATGATTTCTGTGAGAGGTCTCCAATAGACAGCTGCATGCATACATATTGTCTACACACACAGGTCAATTGTCTATGGGTGTATATATGTCAGCCCTGATCAATTATCACTCGGCAGCCTTGGATAGACTATGTAAAGAGAAGGCTCAACAACCAAAGGGATCAGCATGAGGAAGTTTTCCTCACAGAAGCAGGTTACATGGGGGCGGGTCGAGACATTTGGATGGAGGGGAGGCAGTTTATTAATGTGGTTTATTACAGCTGTGTTCTATTGTTAAACCAGACACAAACAGACTTAAATAGAAGGCTTAGTTATTACCTACTTTTTCAAATTAAAACAATGTATCTTCTACAGATTCAAAGTTTAACAGGCAATTATTATAAACTCACTATAAACCCAGCCGGCATTGGTCTCTGGGGCCCATATGTGTTTTACTTGGGCCAGCTGGCCTTGCCCATATTTGGGTTATGGTCCTTTTTGTCCAGGGCTACCAGTGGGAGTCCTGAATATTATGGGATGAACTGCCTAGAAAACTAGATTTTTAGAGCTTTTTTGACACTGTTTGATGTTGTGTGAGCCTTTAACATCATGAAACATTAACACACCCTGTTCCATTACGACTCTCAGTGTGTTACATAAAGCAGGCTTCATACAAGCTGAGCGTTTACACAGGGTTTCATGCTTAAATAGTCTCCTCCCAATTCTCTTTTGAGTTTATAACGTTTCTTTATTACACATAGTGATTTTCTTAAGAAAGCGATACAGTGAAATGGGTATTAAAGACCCAAAGTATCTAATAAATGTGCTTAGGCCTACATTATATGAATATGGTACACATTCGACCAATTGCATACAGGTAATCAGGCAGATATCACAACATACCATTGTGCTCAAGCAATATATGCTATTCAGCTTACAAATAAGCTCAAGTATTAACAACCAACACGATCAACATATTAACATTAGTATAATATCGAGGCCCAGTTTAAAGCTCATGACAGTTTTTTTGCTAGGTTGTGATGTCACTGATGGCCTTATGTGATTTAATTGCTGTCCTTCTTATTAGTCGTGTAGGCTTGGTGGGCTTCAATAATTGTACACACCAGAGGCCTTCGGCCTATGGTGAGTCGTATCCCTGACCTACTTGAGCTGACCTACATAGGCTGGCCACGTGACCTGACCTATATGTCCAAATAAGGCAGACATCGTTCGTTTCCCCATGAGTATGCTACCCGGCGAAGATTCATTGTAAATGTATTTTAATAAAAACAGTGCATGTCCTTTATTCAACTTGTGGGTCGGGTGGGGCTTATAAGTTTGCGTCATCCGACATTATTTCTTTATAAAGATTGCACATAGAAATCATATCAACTCATTATATACCCATCAACTCATGATATTCCGCACTAGCTGGATGTCCACTGGACAGCGCCATATTGGACTGGTCCCAGTATGCACCCTCTCCTTTCCAGTCACTAGCTTCAGCAAATCATGTGGACCAGATCAGGGGGCTAAAGCTCTGCTTGGAGAGTGGAACTACTACATTCCCTGCATGCTAGGACACCTGCAATCTTTTACCTGTCCAATATAGGGTTGTGGTTAGGACAATGGACTCATGACTAGCAGTACCTAAGTTCAAATCCCCTCCAGGCTAAGTGTGGTGACCATTGGTTGCAAAAGCTTGCACCAAAAGTTTTGGCAAAACGTTTTTGTAAAACATTTTATGAACCTTTGCAAAAGATTTGGGTATAGTCTTTTGGTAACCACTTTTGGTAACCATCTATGTTACACTAAAAGCCACACCAAGGACCTAACCCAGGACCCTTAGATTGGGAGTTCCAGGCTCTCCTGGTTGAGCTATGGAGGCTGCTGGTAGATCAAGGTACAATAGGTAAACATAAACTTTGTTATTGATTATCCTCATTAATGATCAATGCTATTAGGGACCTTTAGCAACTACGTAAAAGCTCATTAGGGACCTTTAGCAACCACGTAAAAGCTCATTAGACGTATCCTATGTCTTCAGCACTGCTACGTCTGCGTTTAATGAGCTTTTATGTGGGTTGCTAAAGGTCCCTATTAAATGCAGATGTAGCAGTGCTGAAAGGATAGGATACGTCTGCGTTAAATGAGCTACGTCGGGTTTGCTAAAGGTCCCTAAATAATGGTGCATTGTGATAGGGACCTCGAACAACCAATGGGGTCGAACCCAGGCTAACAGTGTAGACTAGACCATTCACAAATAAATCTTGTTTATTTTGGGTCTGCCCCTGATCTGTTAGGGAACATGCCTTTGAGTTTATTACCTTGGGTTCGACCCCATTGGTTGTTCAAGGTCCTATTACAGTGTAGGCCTACCATTAGGGACCTTTAGCAACCACATAAAAGCTCATTTAAAGCAGACGTAGCAGTGCTGAAAGCATAGGATACGTCTGGGTTAAATAAGCTACGTCGGGTTTGCTAAAGGTCCCGATTATTTAGCATTGATCATTAATGAGGATAATCAATAACAAAGTTTACCTATTGTACCTGGAACTACCAGCAGCCTCCATAGCTCAACCAGGAGAGCCTGGAACTCCCAATCTAAGGGTCCCGGGTTCGGTCCTTGGTGTGGCTTTTAGTGTAACATAGATGGTTACCAAAAGTGGTTACCAAAAGACTATACCCAAATCTTTTGCAAAGGTTCATAAAATGTTTTACAAAAACGTTTTGCCAAAACTTTTGGTGTAAGCTTTTGCAACCAATGGGGTTAAAATGGTCACCACACCTAGCCTGGAGGGGATTTGAACTTAGGTACTGCTAGTCATGAGTCCATTGTCCTAACCACAACCCTATATTGGACAGATAATAAACGGTGTGTCCAGGTACAACCAATGCATAATACACACGTAGAAGCCTAGTGTAATCATTGCTCCACTCTCCCCCTGATGTTTGGCCCCCCCTGAGACCCAAACTGCTAGTTCTAAGTGTCCCCAATTGTGGCAGCACTGGTATCCCGCTAGTGAGGAATAACCTCCTATTTCCTTCATTATCTGGTCACTTTAACATAATGATGTGAGTATGACGTGTTTTGGACTGTTAATGATTTAATACTGACGAGTAAATTACCGGTGTTACATTTATGCATCACACCGTATTTAACTCATGATATTACCTCCTATTTCCTTCATTATCTGGTCACTTTAACATAATGATGTGAGTATGACGTGTTTTGGACGGTTAATGATTTAATACGCTATGTCCACCTGATGCCCCTTTGCCTGTATGATTCATGAGTACATGACTGACGAGTAAATTACTGGTGTTACATTTATGCATCCCACCGTAGCCCCAGGGTTAATACACATATCAGCATGAAGCATTGCGGCATCATTCCGTCCAAAAATGGTTAATACATATTGACTCTCTGCACCACCGGGTGACGCACTAAGGCATCTTATCGCAATCATTTATAATTAATGTAGGAAACCACGAAGCAACATTTCAAAAGGATTTTAAGATAATGGTTCATCTTTAAAGGCACTTAAAGTATACTCCCACGCTTTTCTAATTAAAAGAAAAAAACTGATAGAGGAATGATTCCAGCTGTCAGGGGAATGAACAGCCTTGGGGATGAGAACTGCAGGAGTGGAAGTTTTAGATAAAGTGATTTAGAAAATTTCCATCTTACATTTCCCTTGAGAAGGGACTTCCTGACATATGTGCAGTCCTGTCTTAGGCCCTTCCTGGCAGGGACACACTCGTATGATACTTATAGTATCCTAATTTGCAATAGTTGGAGGGAAGACTATTAATTAATGCTGTCTAGACCAGACGTTTCTACTTTTTATTTGCTGACTTTTTATGTGCCTGGTTGAGCTGGACTACCTAGAACTCCATTCCTGTCAGAGTTGAATTCTCCACAAATGCCGCTCTCTCCAATGACCATTTCTACTAGTAATACAACTATACATTGCAACACATTGTCAAAACACCATAACATGCTATAACAACGCCTTTGGGTTTTTTTTCTTCCAGAATGTCAGTACAGACTCAGGCATTGTTCTGCATATTCATCGCCATCCTTCTCCCTGATTGGCTGTCCTCTGCAGAGCTCCGCCCATCGGCCAAACAGCTGGCTCCGCCTTACATCCCATTACCTGAGGATTACCCGTATATTGAGGACATGTCGCCCCCTCTCGTGGAGGAGGAGAGAACCAGGCCCTCCAGGAGGAAGCGTCTGATGGGGATATTTCGGTGTAATGGCTGGGGTCCCGGCTGCACCCAGTTGGAGGGTGGCAACGAGGGCGGGGCCGGCGGAGGGGGGCGTGGCCATGGACATGATAGACATTATCATGGCGGTGAGGCGGCGTCCAACCGGTCACCCATAGAAAAGTTCCAGCCTTTCTTCACACTCACCTCAGGTCAGTCGAGTTTTAGATATCATCCTCTCTGAATTTAGTGAACACTTTAAATGTTGCCTACATACCCTGTCCCCTTTATTATCCTTTATTATGCACCTTACTGAACTTTCGGGAGGGTATCAACCACATAGAGTTGACATGGTGCAGGACTGAAGCACTGGCTTCTCTCCAGGGCTGCATTCATGCAACATGTCGAACCTTCCGGAGGGTCTCAACAACAAAGGATCGGCATGATGCATGGCTTCAGCACTGGTGAGTCATTCAACAGGTCTGCATTCACGCATCATGACAACAAAGGGCAATGCTGTAAACTGGATTTCGAGATTTCATCCAATAACTCGTGATCTCTTCAAGAAATGTGGATCGACGTGGCTCGAAAACATGTGGACAGCCTTTCTCGAGGTGTACTTGAGAAATTGTCCAATTGTCTAATGTCAAACTCCCTTGGGTGAGCCAGGGAGCTTTGCGACTCCTCTAGGCGAGCCAGGGAGTCAAGGCTCCCATGAAGGGGGGAGTCATTCTGGAGCCAGTCCTGGACTCCCCTTTGACTCTGTCACTTTTCCCTGTGTTGTGTTATGACACTTGATCTCTTTGGGAATAGCATACATTGAGAGAGAACTATGAACATGTAGACAGCTTTTCTCGATAGGTTCCCATCTTCTCATATCGTTTCTGCACGCTGTTTAGTGCGATGGCACATAAAATCACTAAAAGTATTAATAAGTCAAAGATGACAAGACGTTAATGCTATTTAGTACAAAGGGCGTTTTCTATGAATCATCCAACATTAATTGCTTATTGTCAAATCCCACAATGCAAGAGAGAGTTAAAAAATGTTGTGATTCGGCCCTGTGTGGGATATTGGCCCCTATATTGGCTAAGACATGCCAATTATCTACATATAACTCTCAGGTATGTCTTGTGTATTGGCCAATCACAAAGATCAAACCAGTTTGGTATTTTCTCCCAATTACAATGTAAAATGTTGCCTATTACAGTCTGACAGAGGTATGGTTTATAAAGGGGGGGGGGGCACCCCAGATATTCATAGGTAAATTTATAAGAAATAATCTGTAACAATCATACTATGAAGTAACTTCCCTTGTAAATCGTAAAGGTCAAATCCCACAACGCGAAAAATGGGCCAGAAAGTGTTGATTATTGACATAAAAACAAGGGGCAACTGTTGCCAATATTGTAAATCGCAACACTTGTCCCCCGATTTTAGGCCTCTCCAAATCCCACTGTACCCGATTTGGACAGAGAGAGTGTTGCGATTTGGGCCATGTTGGACATGGTGTAGGGTTTGAATTCGCAACAGAAGGGGCTTTAATATTCAAATCTTAAGGAAAATTGATGCAATTACAATATCTGCAACTACATTCACCAATATATGCATAGCTAGACATTATAAATCATAGAGCAAAATCTCTTATACATGGATCAGGTGGGATTTGGATAATGATTAATCAGTGACACAACCATTACAATATAGCAAGAAACCTTGACATATTCCAATAAGCAACATTTTCTAGGCCTTCTGGGGGAAAATATCAAACTCTTTTGATCCTTGCAATATCCCAAATCACAAGACATAGGCAACCCTTCCTTGCAGATTTGGGCCTGTCTTGGCCAATGTAGGCCCCAAAATCGTTGACATTACCAATTTGCAACATTTTCTGGCCCTCTCTCGCGTTGTGGGATTTGACCTTAACAGTGCAGCCCAATAGGCAACGCCTTGCTACCCTAAATCAAGCACAATGGGATTTAGAGAGGCCTAAAATCACGGGCTCAGTGTTGCGATTTACATTATTGGCAACAGTTGCCTCTTGTTTTTACCTCAACAATCAACACTTCTAGCCCACTTTTCGCTTTGTTGGGTTTGACCTTTATAAAGATAGGTGTGAACTCACATTTACGACATTATCTCACTGGCTTGTGAACCCTGTATTTCACATATTATTTGATTTTTGTCATATTGACTTATATTGAGGATGAACCATGCCCTGCGTGATGTACCGCTGGTCATTCTCAGTGACTTTTAATAGATTTACTTTGATAATTGATTGACCAATACGTTAGATTAAAAGAACAATCAAAATATACGATGTTCCGAAAGTCCCCCATTCTCGCTGCGCTGGTCTAAGGTATTGCGGGAGGCAATGTTATGCAGTTGGTGGGGGTATGTCATTAATGTAGATGTGTACGTTACATGGGATCGTGTAAGGACGTATAAATAGTCCTAATACTAAATTAGCCAGTGGTACGGGTTCATTAACCATTGCCTATATCGGTCTCTTCTGGAGGTCATTTCATAATGGCCAACGACCAGCTACTAGCTGTACTCTCAGAAAATTAACCTTCTAGTACAGAAAAAAGGGCTAAAAGTAGGTTTTACCCGGCATTATTGAGAGAATTGTACCAACCAATAGTACAGAAAATAGTGACTCATGTCACAATGACACTGCGGTCAGGTCACATGTAAGCCACAGTGATTGCACATACTATTCATAATGTGCTGATAGTACAGAATACAACACATTGAACATGTTTTACTATTTGTTCCCTTCTTACTATTTGGGGGTATAAAGGAAAAAGTGCTAATGCTATACTTTTATCTCTACTAGAGGCAGGTACTATTTCCCCGAAAAGGTTCTTGTAAAGGCCACTTTAAAAAAAGTGGTTTCTCACCACCAAGGACTGAGAAATTTGACAAGGGACGCTTTTATTTTAAATCTTTTTTTTACTTGCGGGCCAAAATGTATAGACAAATATATCTTTTTCACAACCGAAATTCAAATTTTAGTAGTTAAGAATTCATTGATCTGCATTGCTGACAGCATTAGCTTCAATTTGATACCAAATATGCCAATATTTGTCCATTTTTATCATATTTTCCAGCAAAGATTTAAAAAAAAAAAGAGCTTTCCTCAAAAGCAGATTTTTATGATGCGCGCGGTGATGAGAAACCATTTAATTTTTTTAAGTGGCCTAAGAAGGTGTATTTGTGTGGGTCCTACAATCACACACATGTGTAGTAGTAAGCATAGATTATTATCACCCTGTACAGTTAGACCTAGTTGTAGTGTTAGTGGGGCACACCTTGACGTAAAAATGTTATGAAACGACACCCTGACCCTTCTGGCACTTGCATTAGTATAACAGTGGCATAAACCGGCCTCTAATAACACCTTTATTGACTTATGTGGTGGAAAGTGTGTGCGTATATTTCCTTAATATGCGTACTTCCTCTAACATATATGTTAGGAGAAGTATACGTAAATGTACCATACACACACAGAAAAGTGAGAGTCATTGTCGCTAAAACTGCCTGACTCTCAGGTGAGGGTAGTTTTAGCGACAATTACTCTCACTTTTCTGAGGGTGTACACTACATTTATTGTTGAGAGACTGTCTCTGGTATCTAATAATAGAGCCAAACATGGCATGTGTTATTGGCATTTACCCCCGGGCATTTACTACTATTTGCTATGTGGTTATTGGTAGTAATGCTCCACCGCTGGCAATGTACCGTTTGCGTTGACCGGTTTGCCTGTACCCAGCAAATTAGTTCCAGATTGTTTCACCCTGTTTTACCCCTGGAACTGTGTGCTCATTTCGTGCATTTTGTGTGACATGTATACCATGTAACAGACTCACACACACTGACACAGTGTTCCATGGAACAGATTCACACAGTTTTGTAAAAAGCTTTTTCACACCAACTGACAAAATATAATGCCCTAAACCAAAATGTTTAGTCATGTATTTTTAGTTTTATTATGAATTACTAAAAGATAGGAAATACTGTAATACTTTTTACAACCAGCAGTATTTGACATAGATAGTCATAGCACACTATTGGTGTGTGTGCTGCTGGTCTGTACAAACTCATTCGATCAGGTTCCTAGCATTTCAACATAGGCTGATGAATATATGTACCATTATAACCATCAACATTAGAGTTCACTTGAGCAGCAGGAGATAGCCAGGCTTTTATCCAAACATGATGACAAGAGGAAAGGTGTCTAGCATCTGGACCTCTTAATGCTGCTTTCATTAAAATGATACGGCATCTATTTATTTACATAATGAATGTTAATAGAAGGACAGGTGCATTGTCTGATTCACAATACATTGGGACCCTGTTTAGATACTTATAGCTAAAGAAAATCATTGTTTTAATCAGGAAAAGGGGCACAATCAACTTTGATGACACCTGGTGTCACACATAACAGGTATTTGTGTGATGTAGTGTCACCTAGTTTCCCTTCTGGCACACACTCACACAACTTCAAACATAACCATTATCACTTTGTCAGGTTGGAATAGTGCATGGTTTTGACACCAGGTGTCATCTTTGTTGTTCCTTGTTATTCTCATGGGTGAAATGGAATCATTTCCATTGTTTATAACCATAATAACATGTTGTCAATGCAACTTAGACCTAGCTATACACCTCTAATTCTATCAAGTTCCATTAGTGATTGAAAAACACACCATATGATTTGATTAAAGCGGCATTAAGAGGGACAGACCACAGACACCTTTCCTCTGGTAATCTTGTTTGGATAAAGGTCTGACCTTTTGTTACATGTGTATACAGCTGATAATTGGCATGAATTGTACACAACTTCATCAGGCCTACACTACCATGGTAGGAATCTTGTTGAATGAGATAGTATGCCCATATACAGCAAGGAGTGCACTAACAGATTTCTGCCATGGTGCCCTATATGCCACCTTCTAAATATAATGAGTATTACAAACTAAACAGACTTTCCTTTCTTTTTCAAAAAAATCAAAAAAGTGAAACAATATGGTTGGAAACATTTTTGTGCCATGGTACAGGATGCTGTGTGAATATGTGTGAATTTGTGTGAATATGTGTGAGTATGTGTCACTTCTTGTCCTATGGGGTATTGTGTCATATTGTGCCAATTAGTTCCATAGGACACAGTCACACAAAGTGCACGTTCCAGAAACTAAGTCAAACTAATTTGCTGGGTACTGACCCAGCACTCACGCTCTGAGGAGGTCAGTTTCCAATCACTTCACCAAATGTCATATTGGATAAGTGGCCTACATAATAAGTAATAATTATTATTACTTGATAATTCTGGTTTTCATTGCCTCACAAAGGTGAGAATTAATTATAATCTATTACGTAGACAAGATTGGTCGCCTTCACTCATGGTAATTAAAACTAATTGAGCAGAGATGTTTGACAGATCACTTATTTACACAATCAGCTACCCAGGTAACAAAGAATCTGGCCAACGTTTGCTGATAGACATTATTTCGTCACTAATTGTAGGGTTTTGAGGAAAACATTATCTAAAAAACTTTGGTTCAATCACCTTCCAGCCCCTGGTTCAATGTTAGAATATAGTTGGGAGATGAACGCTTTTTTTCAGCTAGCTTTAAGTCAACCTGGATAAATGTTCACAACGTGGACTTAAATCAATGTTGATTTAACCACTTAGTTAAACATTGATTTAATTTTTTTCTATTTTTTTCTTGGTGGTGATATTATGTAGAATTTGTCTCAATTATGTATCTCGTAATACACTTCATGACAAACATTGGCCAGCTATTTGGCATACAGTTCTGGGCCAGTGTTGGCATGCCAGCATTATCCCGGTACTGGCATACTATACTGTCCCGGTGTCGCCTTTTTTTTCACTTTTCTACTGGGCCAGAACCGTATTGCTGGCACCAACTCAGTACTATTGACACAGTATTAGGCCAGCACTGGCCTGCTAAAGGGGTGTTTGCTGGGGTACACTTCCTTATCTAAGCAAGTCAAATTAAAGCAGTAAACTCTGAATGACAAGGATTTTATGAAAAGCGGCAACGCACCATTGGACATTATAATAATACATGCATGCATAAGGTCAAATCCCACAACGCGAATGAGGGCTGAAAAATGTAGTTTATTGTGAAATCCTGATCACTTAGCCATTATTGGTTGGTTATATCGGCTAAAACAAGTCCAATGTTGGTCATAACCCTTGTCTAAGTCTTGTGATTATAAAAAAAAGATATCAACACATTTAGATATTTTGCTCTGATTATGCTCAAATATGTTGCTTATTAGAATATGCCAATGATTTGGTTTATACAGGGGGGACACTCCAGATATCTTTAGGCTAGTTGAGAGGGAATAATCAAGACAAATCATACCATGAAGTAACTCCCCTCAACTAGATCCATTAACCAGTCCTGTAGGCAACACTTGCTTGCTTATTATTGACCACAGTGGGATTTGGAGAGGCACTTTCAACACTTTCTCACCCATTTTTCGCGTTGTGGGATTTGACCTATACATCAGAGTAAATGAGGAATTCCATATGATGTATAATTTATCAAGGCACTTCACTGATTGGACACCACATTCTTGGATAAGAAATGATACAAAGCTTCACTGCAGCCGAAACATAGCCTACATATACTTCTGGGACATGGAATACTGCGTCTATCAAGCCATTCCAAAGGGGCAATAAAAGCTTGACAGTTTCCTTGTGAATATGCATCAATAACACAGATCTATGGCTAAATATAACTATTCTAATGTACGTATACATATCATGTCAATCTATTATACATTTAATTCTAAAGGTGGTAGAAAAACGCAGCTCAGTCCTAAACGTCCAATGAACCTAAGTAGGGTAGATTCACCACTTTCGGACGCTCGTTATCACTGCTAATGCAACCCTTTTCTCAATGAGTATAGACAAGGCCCCGTTGGTGTATGCTGGATGTTCAACTACTTATATTTACCCTATTTATCAGTTCCAGTGACTTCTTAATTTCATTCTCTTATGGTGACGTATGTATCTCTTTTGTAACGTCAGCTCATCAATATAATATCAGGACGGATAATCTAAAGTATTGTCAAATGAGTCCATTATCAAAACCTTTCAGACGATGACTTCCTATTGCTACTTGCAACAGGTTAGAATATAGAATAACAGAAATAGAAATGCAATTATCCTTTGATGGTTGCATACAGAGTTCCCAAGGTTGTTCCCACCATAAGCCCACTCAACAAAAAACGTTATTTAACATTTGCAAACGTTTAAACAATGTTTTCAGGGAAAGTTTCTTTAAAAACATTGTTTAAAAGTTTCTATATGGTTCATAATACAAACGTTGCTATGTAGAACATTATTTAACCTTTCTAGGTGGTTTAGAGGAGAACGTTTTATTATATGACGTTATATGACGTTTCGGCAATCTCCTGGATTAAGTCGCTATTCAGAGGGCCAGAATGATTAAGTCGCTATTGCCAGACAGCTAACTATGGGAAGGCACAGGTTAGGAGGAAAGAATGGAATGTGTAGGAGGAAAACGGAAGGGGCTGCCATAGCGACCTAATCCGTTTGGGGTGGCCAATAACGACCTAATCCGTTTGGGGTGCCCAATAGAGACCTAATCTGTAGGGGGTGCCTCCCTGTATTTGCTAACACACTTCACTCCTCCCTCCTATTGAATGGTTGTATTTTACTGAATAAGGGTATCCCTCCCAGCATTAGCTAACACACTTCCCTCCTCCCTCCTATTGAATGGTTGTCTTTCAGTGAATAAGGGTATCCCTCCCAGCATTAGCTAACACACTTTCCTCCTCCCTCCTACTGAATGGCTGTCTTTCACTGAATAAGGGTATCCCTCCCTGCATTGGCTAACACACTTCCCTCCTCCCTCCTACTGAATGGCTGTCTTTCACTGAATAAGGGTATCACTCCCTGCATTGGCTAACACACTTCCCTCCTCCCTCCTACTGAATGGCTGTCTTTCACTGAATAAGGGTATCCCTCCCTGCATTGGCTAACACACTTCCCTCCTCCCTCCTACTGAATGGCTGTCTTTCACTGAATAAGGGTATCCCTCCCTACATTAGCTAACATATATCCATCCTCCCTCCTACTGAATGGCTGTCTTTCACTGAATAACAGCTACACCCATACCCCTTATAACTTTCCTACAGCCCCCCCCCCCTCTATCCTGCTGCCCTTCAAGGGGACATGTCAATGCATGGAGGGAGACCCTTATTCAGTATAGGACAACCATTCAGTAGGAGGGAAATGTGTTAGCTATTGCTGGGAGGGATACCCTTATTCAGTGAAGGACAACCATTCAGTAGGAGGGAGGAGGGAAGTGTGTTAGCCAATGCTGGGAGGGATACCCTTATTCAGTGAAAGACAACCATTCAGTAGGAGGGAGGAGGGAAGGGTGTTAGCTAATGCTGGGAGGGATACCCTTATTCAGTGAAAGACAACCATTCAGTAGGAGGGAGGAGGGAAGTGTGTTAGCTAATGCTGGGAGGGATACCCTTATTCAGTGAAAGACAACCATTCAGTCTTGCACACTCCTCCCTCCCACTTCTACTAAATGGTTCTCTGTTGGTGGTGCCCAATAGCGACCTAATCCATTGTGAGTGCCCAATAGCGACCTAATCCTTCTAGCATACAGAAATGAATGTGATCCACTCCCACAGCGACTTAAACCTTCTAGACTTAAAAGACAGTCAAATGAAGGCCACATAGCGACCTAATCCTTCAGACATGGTTTAATGAATAAGGCTGCGCCACCTACCTTCTATTTCCCCCAAAAAACTCCAAGCCCCATTTTTTTAAAGATAGACCCCTTCAAAGAAACCCTCTTTCCTGGGAAACTTCCCCTTGTAGTACCTAGTTTTACTTGAAAACAATTACAATTTTCTATATATATACTCCTGCTTTAGGTCGCTCCAGTTTAAGTCGCTATTTCAAAATCTATCCTATAGAATAGAAGCTAATATAAAATTGTATTACAATAGCGACCTAATCCTTCTAGCATACAGAAATGAATGTGATCCACTCCCACAGCGACTTAAACCTTCTAGACTTAAAAGACAGTCAAATGAAGGCCACATAGCGACCTAATCCTTCAGACATGGTTTAATGAATAAGGCTGCGCCACCTACCTTCTATTTCCCCCCAAAAAACTCCAAGCCCCATTTTTTTAAAGATAGACCCCTTCAAAGAAACCCTCTTTCCCGGGAAACTTCCCCTTGTAGTACCTAGTTTTACTTGAAAACAATTACAATTTTCTATATATATACTCCTGCTTTAGGTCGCTCCAGTTTAAGTCGATATTTCAAAATCTATCCTATAGAATAGAAGCTAATATAAAATTGTATTACATGTATTTTGGGAGTTTCTGGGGGTGTTGGCCGTTGTATATGAAGAGTTTGGATGCAAAACGACATAAATCCATCCCAGAATTGAAGCACATAGTACATTTTGTAAAGCCACCCTTGGGTCAATTTTAGTAATTTGGTAACAGATTGTGTACTGAGTAGACCCTAATGCGATGAAAAATTGTTAATCTTGGAAAATAGTTTGTGAGTTATATCTAGGCACCCCTAATCAATCTTTTTGCCAGATTTTTGTCCCTTTTTTGGAAATGGCGCTTATGTCGTTTTGCATCCAAACTCTTCATATATACTCCTGCTTTAGGTCGCTCCAGTTTAAGTCGCTGTTTTAAAGTCTATCCTATAGCACAGAAGCTAAGATAAAATTGTGTTACATGCATTTTGGGAGGTTTCTGGGGGTGTTGGACCCCTGTTTTAAATTCTAACCTATAGTGTAGAAGCTAAGATGAAATTGTATTGGATGAATAATGGCTGAAGGTTTAAGTCGCTGTAGCAGGGCTGAAGGTTTAAGTCGCTATATAGCAGGGCTGAAGGTTTAAGTCGCTATAGCAGGACTGAAGGTTTAAGTCGCTATAGCAGGGCTGAAGGTTTAAGTCGCTACATGTTTTAAAAGAGTTTCCTCTTGTTTTATCATAAATCCACTTTTCTATTTTTTTTTACATAGCGACTTAAACATAGATATGGCCGACGTTTCTACAGGGTTTACATAAAAACGTTGCTATTTAAAACATTATTGAACATTTCTATATGGTATAGAGCAAAACCTTTGCATCCAATACATTATTCAATGTTTCCACATGGTTTGGACTAAAAACGTTTGTATAAAAACGTTATTTTGGTGTGAATAAACGTTTCTCTTGATGCCAGTATCTGCAACCAGGGGGCATCACTATTCCTTTGGTGGTATTTTGTTGATGCTTCACCACACTAATCTCGTATAAAAAGTGCCACAATGATAATTATCCCGATTTATCTTAATCCATATATTTGCAATATTTCATATCAAATCAATTTCCATAGACTAGCAGCAAGGTCAACCATATCTATACAGTCCTGGATGGGAATATACCTAAAACACCCATTTAATGGGTATTTGAAAAATATATAGGGCCTATAGTCACCCCAATTCAAATGAGCATTTGTAATACCTACATGTATCAAGGGCTAATTTGTGTAGCCCTACTGAAGGTAGGAAAGAACCTTAAATCATGTAACGTAAAACCTCGCGTATAAGCCTAACTCGCATATAAGCCGCACCCCTAACTTTGACGGATTATATAAGCCGCAGAGGGGGTCTGAAAATTGTTAATTTGGTACTGTAGTATACTTATAAAAACTCTCGTATAAGCTGCACTCTATATAGGCATGTTTGGTATCAAAAGAAAGCTGAGTCTGATTCGCGTACTAGCTGCGGCTTATACGCGAGGCTTTACGGTATGTATGGTTAGGAAAGACCAGTGGATTGGTGCTTTACCAATACACCCTCAGAACAAAGTCTCTTTCGTCAAACAAAATGGTAATAAGGTAAAATAAATGAAACCAAAAAATATATGATGCTGCTATGCTCATTTTTCAGATGGGTTTGATGCCCTTTGCCCAATAGATATTACGCTATTTTGACCCTTAAAAGATGTTATTTTGATCTCTGAAAAACGTTATTTAACATGGGAATAAGGTTTGCATTTCCAAACGTTTGTACAAAACGTTTATTTTCGTTATTTGGTTTTTACGTAAAACAAACATTAAAAACGAACGTTTTTCAAACCTTCAGTGAACGTTTTTTCTAGGGTTAAATAACGTCTTTTTGTTGAGTGGGAGGTCTCAGTTAAAGGCCTATGCTACCTTTGCTCACAGACCCCCACGTTGCGCATGTATGATGTAGTAACACAGTGCAGAGCATACACACTGGTCACCTGTGTCATACCACAGGCGCCCTTGAGCAGTCAGGCCAAGCTTGCAGCTCAAAACAGACATGATGTAAAAGGATGGGTAGTCTACTCCAGGGATGAAATCATATATGAGAACCACCCGGATTATTGTTTCAATAGAGTGTGTATATTTTGTGATAAGAACAATATTTTTGATATATATCAAAAAAACATTTCCCCTATGTTTTATTTTAGGATGACCCCTTTGTAGAAAATTGAATAGTATTGAATTATGTATTTTACTTACTGTATTGTAATTTTAAAGAAAATCTGAACGCATAACTTTTTCATATCTAAACATGAATTTCGAGGTCAAATATTTATTTGTTATCTTGTTAATCTGCCCAGGTTTACACATGTAATTATAAGTATTATACATACATAGGTGATATGATCCCGATGCTGTTACTATTAGAAGCAATCCTCTAAATGTTTAATATTATCCTGTTTGTAACCTACAACAATTTCAATGGATGTACTCCATTTTAGCCAATATAAATATGGTAATATGACTGGAAAATCTGGACGTGAGACATATAAGGTAGCCATTGCCTTTAAACTCACTAGAGTTTGTTAACATCACTTAGAAATAAATGACTTCCGAGTGGATACGAGACCATGTCTGGGATTATGGGTCTTATTTTCAGTTTACACAAGACCCATAATCCCAGTTAGTGTTATTTGTATTACACTCATATTGGAATTGGGCTTTTGAATATCACAGGCCACTTAAGGGCTGACTCCACCAACGCCACGTGACGGATCCGTCAACGTTCCCGTCCTCTCTGTCCGTCAACGGATTGGTCAAATCCGTCCGTTTTGGACGGATCCGTCCAGTTTCTGCTTCCACTGACTCCGTCTGTCAACGGATCCGTCCATATTTGATAGACTAGATACCTGTTTTGACGGATCCGTAGATGGACGAATCCGTCAATGGACGGATCCGTCAACGGACGGATTGGTGGAAGCCAAATTAGCCGTCATAAGGACCCAAAAAAGTGATCCACTGATCCGTCCGTCGACGGATCCGTCAACGGACGGACTGGTGGAAGCAGGAAAATAGAAATCCGTCCGTCAACGGGTGACGGATCCGTCACATTTTGGCGGATCCGTCAATGGACGGGAATATCAAAAAAATTTAATATTCCCGTCAGTTGACGGATCCGCCAAAATGGTGAAGGATCCTTCACCCGTTGACGGACGGATTTCCATTTTCCTGCTTCCACCAGTCCGTCCATTGACGGATCCGTCGACGGACGGACTGGTGGAAGCCATTCTGACGGATCCGTCACACTTTTGGCGTGCTAATGACGGGGAAAATGGCTTCCACCAACCCGTCACTTGACGGATCCGTCCAAAAATGGACGGATCCGTCCAAAAAATGGACGGATCCGTCACGTCGCGTTGGTGGAATCACCACTTAAAGGGGTGTCTCCATCAGAGACCGTCCACGCGTCCGTCCATGAAAACCGTCAAAAAAAGCAGGGATCTGGACGTTTTTTGATAGACGGACAGACAGTTTCTGTCTCCACCAACATCCATCCGCCCAGTCCGTCCGTCACATACAAATATCAGGATAGGATCCGTCTGTCCATCTGTCCATCCATCGGTCTATTCTGTCCATCACAGAGTGACCAATCAGGATGGAAAATGTCCGTTTTCTGATGGAATAAAGGACGGATGGGCATATCCAACTTTTTAGATATGTCCGTCCGTCCATGTTTGCCACTCTGTGATGGACGGAATGGACGGACGGATGGACAGAATGGACAGATGGATGGACGGATGGATGGATTGATGGACGGACAGATGGACAGATGGATTGATGGAAGAGGGAAATGATCCGTCCGTCCAGTTGTGACGGATGGACTGGACGGACGGACGTTGGTGGAGACCCAAACTGTCTGTCCGTCCATGAAAAACGTCCAGGTCCCTGCTTTTTAGACGGTTTTGATGGACGGACGGGTGGAGGTCTTTGATGGAGACACCCCTTAAGGGAGTATGATAGATAGGCTCACATCCCCTTTAGGGCTGTTTCAAACACTGCTTAACCTGGAATTCAAACTATAACCATTTTGCCACAGATATTTAATTTTAAATTTACAAACCATCCCCTCTCAAAGGCTCCTATCAGCCTATCTCAGATGTGAATAACATGGATCCGTGTGGCCCCTTGACCAAAGGATGAATCTATTTATAAGGTAATAAAAACTGTCTCAGCGAGGGCCTGCCGTATATTCTATAATATGCGGTAATTTACCATGAAGCCGGCTTGAAATCAAAGAGACTAATATAGGAATCCTCAGAATTACAAGGTGTGGAAACCAAACAGAGTTATTTAGTCGGATTTCACTTATATAATGTTTCCCGATGTACCTGCTTTAAAAAGATACTTAATTAGCCCGCAGGCAATTAGTTGATGATGAACCAACATGCCATAAATAAGGCAGGCCACGCACATATTTGTGCCTGTTACCAAAGCTATTTGTAGCTCTCTTGAAGGAGGGAGAGGAAGGTGTCTGCTATGATTATACCCTTCATATAGACAGTCCATTGATCCTAGTCGCCTGTTAAAAGTTGCATTATAGGTGTGGGCGTAAGGTAACATGACCCTGAGATGGGCACTGTCAGCTCCTAACTTTAAAACGTTGACACTGACACTGTATTTCTATATGGAACGTAATATCCATTTCCCGTTATATTGGTCTCACTTCTTTTGGGAATATGAATGATCATTTCGATAGCTTTACACAGTTGAAAAAAAGATGTGAGCGCTAGGGATTCTACTGGCGTTTTATTGGCTTTCTGTTGGGTATTAATTAGCAGGAAAATTTGATTCCTTGGTAAACTCTCACGACTGTGCTGTTCCTCTACAATATCAAATTAGAAATGGATATGCCCATGTAGATTTTCAAATGCAGATCAGCCCGACTATGCTGTACGTTCCTCTCCAACATCAAATAGATTAATTTAGAAATGGATATGCCCATGTAGATACCCGTGGTTTTAGCCCTGCGTAAAAATGACATTATTGTGTTATACAAGCGGCGTAAACTACAGCGCGGGGAATTTCAAAGCCTCCGTGTGAGGGAGAGTGCATAGGAGACTTGTGTTTCAGTGATCTATATGTGACGGTTATGGTTTCTGGGCAACGTCAGTCCATGTCTTCCTCCAAATTCTAGCTAGCAGTTTAGAAAATGAATTTACTCTGGTCGTATGGCAAAACGCAATCAAAAAGACTGAAATACAAGTTGGTACAAATGCCTGTAATACTTGGGCTATGACAGATATTTTGGATATGAAAGTGCCACCAAGTTTCGGTTCCAGTTTTAATCAAAGTAGGCGTGCAGGTGCTTACTGTTCTGGCTGGTTGATAGCGGGTTCAGTGGAGGAGGGGGATTCTTGAAAATCAATTTAATTATAGAAACTTCTGAATTTTCATAATTAAACAGAAAGATATACATGTATTAGGCACCGTCACTGCGCATTTCGGATTACCTCAACTATTGCAACAGACAGATAAGGGAGTGATTGACAGGGGTACAATTTTTTTTAAATTTTTTTTTTTACAAAAGGTCAAACTCCAAGCTCAAATCAACATCCGTTTTCACACTACCGGCACCCACTTCCGGCGATCGGACCTGTTTTATATATATATGTAGGTTAATTATGTCACAAATCCCCACAACATGGATGAAAGGCTGACTCTACTGACACTACTTCTACATCATTCTGTCCAATATCGTAAGCTGATTGCCCTGAAGGTACCCTTCAGGTGGCCTCACAGCATAATGTATTCATGGAAACAGAAGGCTAATGTCACAAAGGCCTGATATTCAGAGGTGTGTCCTACAGGGACAAACTGCCAGTAAAGGTCAAATCCCACAACGCGAGAGAGGGTCAGAAAATGTAGCGATTTGGCCCTGTTGCCGATATTGGGGGCTATATTGGCTAAGAGGGGGCCAATCTCGGCTATGGAACCTTGTTTGTGTGTTGTGATTTTGAGAAATCAAATATCAAAACATTTAGATATTTTCTTCGGATTCTACTTAGAAATGTTGTGATTTGGAGATGTATCTGAACACTAGAAAATGAGGGGGGCCACTCCTGATATCTTGTAGATACACATTAATATAAGACAGACATATATGGAATAAATAAGAAATAGTAATTCCGTTTCTGGTACAAATGGCCTTATAGGCCTATGTGTACATGTACATGTAGTTATATCACTGGCAAGTAGATCGTATAAGTATGAGAGTAAAGAAGAGTTATGATAACTGTCTATATAATTATATAGACTACTATTAAAATAAAGGAATAATAAATACACCCCCTTGATTTGTAAAGTAACTCCCCCCAAATACAAACTGTAAGCCTTGTAATTTACAAAAAGACAGCCTAATATACAACACTTTACTTGTCTATATCGGCTAGAGTGGGATTTGGAGCAGGTCAAACATACAGCAGTAGTGTTGTGATTTACAATATCGGCAGCAGCTCCCTCCTGCTACAAGGCCAAATCGCAACACTTTCCCACCCAGTATTCGCGTTGTGGGATTTGGCTATAAAAGTACAAAAGCGGGGGGTGAAAGTCCAAAATGTATGCCTGCTGTGTCCTGAAGGTCAAATCCCTCAACGCGAATGAGGGCTGAAAAATGTAGTTTATTGTGAAATCACTTAGCCAATATTGGTTGGTTAAGGTCAAATCCCACAACGCGAGAGAGGGTCAGAAAATGTTGTGAATTGGTCTTATTGCCGATTTTGGGCCCTATATTGGCTAAGACAGGCCCAAATCGGTGAGAAAATGTTGCCTTTGTCTTGTGATTTGAGAAATCACAAGGATCAAAAGAGTTAGATATTTTCCACAAGAAGGCTTAGAAAATGTTGCTTATTGGAATATGTCAACGATTTGGTTTATATAGGGGGGACACTCCAAATACCTTTAGGCTGATTGAGAGGGAATAGTGAAGACAAATCATACTGTGAAGTAACTCCCCTCAAACAGATCCATTAACCAGTCCTGTAGGCAACACTTTGCTTGCCTATATCGGCCACAGTGGGATTTGGAGAGCCCAAAATCGTGAGAGAAGTGTTGCGAATTGTAAAATCGGTAGCTAGGCCCCCTTGCGATTATCCCAATACACAACACTTTCAGGTCCCATTTTCGCGTTGTGGGATTTGACCTTTATATCTGCTAAAACAAGCCCAATGTTGGTCATGACCCTTGGCTAAATCTTGTGATTATGATAAATGAGATATCAAAACATTTAGATATTTTGCTCTGATTATGCTCAAAATTAATATGTTGCTTATTAGAATAGGCCAACGATTTGGTTTATACAGGGGGGACACTCCAGATATCTTTAGGGTAGTTGAGAGGAAATAATCAAGACAAATCATACCATGGAGTAACTTCCCTCAACTAGATCCATTAACCAGTCCTATAGGCAACACCTGCTTGCTTATTATTGACCACGGTGGGATTTGGAGTACACCAGATATGTTGCAGAGGTGTTGTAATTTACAAAATCGGCAGCCTTTCCCCCCTGTCAGAAGCTCCATAGGCAACAGTTTTAGACCCGCGTTGTGGGATTTGACCTTGAACGTACATCATACAATATATATAGGGCATGAAGCCAAATCACTGGTTGATTTTGCTCTTCCTTTTTTGAAAGGGGATCAACTGACACATGCCACAACTCAGAAAAACGGACCCGAAAGTGTTGCGTATTGTCACCTTATGACAGGAGGGAGCTGTTTACTTTAATTAAACGTATTCGCTGTAATGATTATGATGATTCAGATAAAGACCAGTGTTGATTCACTACTTATGGAGTACACAATATTTATAAGTCCACCGATTGAAATACATTGTAAGAGGCTATAATTGGTCCTCATTATCCCTTCTTATTGGGCATAGAGGAAATTGCATTGTGCCCCAACTATCATACTGTAATATCATTTGAAGCACTTTAAGTATGATTTAAAAAACGGAAAATTCGGATCATGTCTTAAGATTTAGTTTCCTCTTAACAGGATCAGTTGTTTAAATCATTAGGGGGTGAAAACGAGGGCCCTATTGGTTAACCTTTTGATAGGCTGCGTGATGTGTGATCCCAAGATTAGATTGTGTAAGCGGTCTGGAAATATTGCCCTAAGAGTAATTAGTTGGGTAGTGGGGATTGCCCATAGATCTGATGATACTATACGTACTCTAGTTTGGAAAATTGCCTAAGATTTCAGAGCAGTATAGGTTCCAATGGACACACATATACATACTAGGTTGATTACACTATTTGTAGCCAGGGCTCTCCTGCCTCCTCTTCATTGTCAACTAAGAGCAATATATCAAAATGCATCAACTAATTGACTGCTGCCCTGATCACACTTGTTTAACTTGGGTGACACAGTACTTAGGTAATGTTAGCATACATGTAGATTAGGTTCATCTTGAGGGTAATTATCTTGTTTACCTGAGGTATAGATTAGGCTCATCTCTAGGGTAATGATTCTGTACATGGGGTATCCCCGCGGGCACAGAACATTGCATCAACATTGATGAATGGTTGTCAATGTGGATGCACTGTAGATACAATGTTGATGCAATGTTGATTCAACGTTGAACTGATTTTTGCGCCCACTGCGATAGACAGCCAACAGCCAAGAATAACGTTATTTTATGGGAATCCCCCCCGTCCCATTCAACAAATTAAACATTACCTCTATATATTTATCATAGCCTAAACATCAAAAGCCCATGCAATAATGACTGTGGCAAGCCTTTTGTTCACCTTCAACATTAAAGTTTCCTTGACATTTAATTCTTCATATTTCAATTCTTCAAATTTGATTTGAAGAACTATAATTGTGTTCAATTGGAAGTACTGTATGTTCTATTTTTAGTTGTTGTTTGATATAGAAGCTCTGCTATCAAGGGTGAACATGCCGCCAATTACCATACACTGCGTGTTTCACAATTGCCGTCGACTTGTTCTTTATGAGGAGTTCCAGGGCATCTGCCCCCGGGGGAGGGGGGCTACTCACTATATGACATTACCCGCTGACTGGTAAACTACCGCCGCCTAAAAACAGGAGCCGCCAAACCACCACCCTCATAATTGGAGAGGACTGCCCCCTGATACCTTAGCAATAAGCCACTGCCCCTATTATTTCAGGGACCCCTGTAATACTACCTTTATTTCCTGATGCAAATAATACAGGAGATATGGATATTAATTGTTCTCCATACATTTTATCATTTACGCGTTACTGAGACTTGCTTACTGCCCCCTCCTCTATTGGGCACTAGCGAGATACTGGTGGTGCCATCATGTGTTGCTCTGGTACCAAGTGTTTTCCCCTGGACACCAGGAACCAATTCTTGGGTCCGAAACTAGGGTACAGACAGGGTGTAACTATTATGAGTTGGTTGTACCTGGTCATTCCTTATACCATCTGTCCATGATAGGGTAGGGTTAGCACGTTGGATTTCTAAAACAAGGTGAAGGAGTTCTCCCTCCAGAGACATATGCATTTTTTAACCCTTCTTATTTCTTTTTATAGCTTTTATAGGAAATTAGTTAAATTGTTAGTTAAATTGAGCCACAAACCGATGTAATAGGGAATTGAAAAAGAATACCATTATTTAACCATTGGAAATGTTTATATATTGCAACAAAAAGTCATGATATATATAAAAACCAAGTAACTTGGTATGGATTCGAAGTCAGGACCTTTGTATTCAGCTGCCAGTGTCCTAGCCACTCCCCCAATCCGACCAGTTGACATAATACATATTCAACTACCACCCATTCATTCATGTCTTCTCCTGGATTGTACCCTAATCTCATCCATGAGATTTGCCTGAGCTGGTTGCTGTAGGGTAGAGGTGTCACACTGGTACCAATAAACAGGGCGCTGTCCACTGGACATCCTGCTTGAGCGGAATAGCTACCGCCCCTATTTTTGAGTTTGCCAAGAGTCACCACCCCCTAATGTTAAGTCCCACCTCAACCGCTTCTGTGGGGGCATTTGGAGGGGGTAGTCATTTCTGAATAGCTCCCTCTCTGGGCATCTGCCATCCTCACCTCATGTTATTTCTGCTTTAATACTGATAGAAAACAGCTAGAAAATAGTGACATTCAAAAAGCATTTTCTTCATTTTGAAATTGAGAATTTGAACACTGCTGTTGTTATCCCTCATGTCTCAGATTACACCGAAGCAAATCAGTTGATGAAAAACAAACATGTTACCAGCCATGCATTTTCTATAGTGTTACTATTTGAAGGTTTATCAGTGCCTCTGTTTTTCTGTTAGCAAAGCTATTCGTAGCAATGTAAAGCGATGAGAGGGAGGCGCCTGCTATAATTATCCCTACAGTACACAGTCCATTGATTTGAGATCATGTTATTGTCAGTGGGGGTACGCAGATAATCTCTAGTGTTAGGAGGTTAGTCAGTAGTGGCTATCCCAGGTTTGTTAAAGACACATTAGTCAATATGACGAACTTATATTTAAAAATGACTATAGGGCAAAACTAACGCCTTAGTCAAAATAACTAACCCTATTATGCCTTAAAATGAAAAGACTAAGGGGGGTTAGTCGGTTCGACTAACAGCATTGACTAATATAGGTCGGGCATATAGGGGGCCAAAATATGACTAAGGGTCCCTCGGTCATTTTCTGGCTCCCTATATACTACCAATGTGTAGCAGTCAATGCTGTCAGGTTATTCAGATTGACAAACCCAACACAGTCTTTTCCCTTTTATATCCATATTAGGGTTACCGGTAGTCATTTTGACTAAGGTGTTAGTTTTACCTTAGTCTTTTTTTGAATATAAGTTCGTAATTTTTAGGAATGAAGGAAGGACGAATACCCCTAAAACTTATAGATTGTCAGTGATAGGGACTCTCTGTATGGGTATGTGTAACTGCAAGTCCAAGCAGATCTTGACTTTACTCATCACTGATCACTTCTGGTAGTATCCTTTCTGCTTCCATATTTTCCATCATAGTTTAAACTACGCTTAGTGATGCCAACACTTCAGGGAATAGAAGTTTGATGCAGCCTTAAGCCTGAGGGGCAGCAAGACCGTATACAATTATAAGTAGAGAACAGTCATAATCTATTTGTATAAGTAGATGTCATTATCACATTAGTGCATTAGGCATGCCTGGAAAACATTGCCAAAATTGCATGGAGATAGCTTTGGGAGTCGGTGTAGGCGTACTTTGCCTTAGATCCTTAGGGACGATACAAATGCATTAGGTATGGCCTATATCTAAGGATGATTAGCACGTCAATCAAATGCGTTAGCTACATTGCTCACATAGGAATAACATCTTTTGTCCCATCGTTAAGTCGTGAGGCTTTACTTATTGAATGCATCTGATATCTCTCCACAGGTGTCAAAAAGCAAATATTCCATCAACATCTAATCAATAAGTCGTGAAATCACCATTTACCATTGTCACTGCAAAGGCCACACAAAAAAATATAATGGTTTCTCATCACCACGCGCATCATAAAAATCAGGTTTTGAGTAAAAACTTTTTTTGTTGCTAATTTTTTATGGAAAACATGCAGAAATATTGGCACATTATAGCTAATACTGCCAGGAATGCAGTAGGATAGAAATAACTTACATTTTCCCCACTTTTAGAGGTCAATAAATTCTTAACTACTAAAATGTGAATTTTGGTCATGAAAAAGTATATCATCCTATGCATTTTAGCCCATGAGTACTGTGTATCGTGAAGTGTAAGAGCAATATATCATGTACATTGTTTTCTAGTATAATGTAAATTACTTATAATTGTAGTGGATATTATAAAGACAGCTGTCGGCGGCATCTGCAGCAATTCGGAATAAACGAGCTTGAGCTGAAAGCAACTTGAATGAAACATTGTTGATCCAATTTAGTACCATTTTGCTTTAAAAAAAGCAATCATCTCATATTGCATCTGCCAATATCATAATGGCAATACAATCATATTAGTAACAAATATATTAGGTGCATATGACTTTTTTTGTATGATTGTGATAACACTGTAATATTGGAATTCAGTTCCGGTTTTTGCCACTGTCATACCTTCATTTGGACAACCCATTTCCATAGTTATATTTCGCTTTCCTCTTATGCGCCTATTGTGGATTTTGTCAGTGCATTCTCCTTCTCCTCTATTCTTTTTCTAGCAATCTGCTTCTCATATGCCATATATGCGTTATCTTTGGTGGAATTGACAAGCTATCATGAAAAAACCATAGACTCGTCTTCTTTCTTTCACGCAATATCTGCAAGGAATATCCGAAATGCCACAGATTTCATGTATATATATATTTATATATATATATATATATATATATATATATATATATATATATATATATATATATATATGTGACACATTTTCTGGATAGTAGATATATAACACTAAATGTAACTTTGCTCTATAATTGACAGGTGGTTCGTGGGGACCGACAGGCAAGCGGTCGGGGACGCGTGGAGGGAGGCGACAGATGACACCCCCTAGACACACAGGTAGGTTTATACACCCAATATAGAACACAGTATTTTGAATCGACCAATAGGGAAGCTAGATCTGCTGGTGTCCATATCCCGTAGTATCCGCAGTAAGCTGCCTTTCGCGAGGGGTAGTAAAGAAAACAGTTAAGGTGGGTCGCTACCCTTTGATTTCTTCAAATTCTT
Organism: Harmothoe impar; assembly: GCA_947462335.1. Taxonomy (NCBI): domain Eukaryota; kingdom Metazoa; phylum Annelida; class Polychaeta; order Phyllodocida; family Polynoidae; genus Harmothoe; species Harmothoe impar. The sequence continues at coordinate 52,634,631 of OX381715.1, read as the reverse complement.
AAATCTATCAGAATGGGCTAATATTGCATATATACATTCCCTAAACTGTGTTAAAAATTTAGATCATTTCAAGTTATATTGTGCATTTTGTAATACTTTGAATATTTGATACTAGTATATTGGTAACTGATAATATTTCTTTTTTTAAAACATGAGCTAGTACATTGCAGATATTTACTATTTAGAAGACTATAGATGCTTTGATATTGCTCAAAGTAACCAAGGGTATAAATCATGACAGTTTTATACATTGATTTTTGCCATTTTACCCATCATGCAATGCCATTTATTTAAATTAGTCATTTTCTGGCATTAGTTTTCATTTTCAAAGGTCCAAAACCCTAAAAATATGCCTGGGACCCCCTATCAAAATTACTTTTATATGTTAGCAAATGATCTAAACTATCTTCTGAGAGAGTTTAAAAAAATTCTGTCAATACTGAATACTAGCTTTAGTCACTAAGGCTACAAATAATGATGATTTCTTTGTACTCTTTCCCAAAACCTCATATTTTTACCCAGAATGCCATGGCATAAAATTGTAATATCATTTTTACAGTAAAGGTGAACATATAGGTGTTTCACATGTGACGTTTTACATTTAGAACTGCGCATAATGGTTGATATGAAAAATGATCATGGAGGTTTTCAATTTTTTTCTCATTTTCAGAAAAAGGTTTAAATACTTAAATTTGTCAAAATTCTATATTTCAAAAAGTAGTTGGGGCCCCCCTATTTTTCTTTGCATTTTCCGATATAATATAATTTAAACTGCCTGTAAAAATTTTTTTGGCGAGATTCTGTTAACTTTCAGTGACTTTGACCCAAGGGTAGCGACCCGCCTTAAAATCCCATATACTATATATGAGTCGGATGGATCACATTACCTTGGTTAATAAATACAGGATATAGTACCTTCACCCAGGCAAATATCAGCGTCAGTCTGACGCTGGCCTTGTTGCCTAAAGCACTCATATACCAAAGTCAATTTAAACACTGCTGGACTATAATAAATGGTTCAAGGGCCATTTTAGTGAGGGTCAGGCTATGCTGGACCTTCATTTAGAGCCTCTACTAACCCAGAATTGCTTGAGAGTCTGGCCATGCTGGATCCTCATGCTAGAGTCTGGCAATGCTGGACTCTGGGAAGAATCTCTTCCAGCCTGCACTGATAGAATCGAAGCATCTAAGATTGTTAACTAGCCATCTTATAAGAATACTTTAGGGAATTCTCATTAATAACTGTCATAAAATAACCGAGTTAGAGGTGAGTTAAAGGTTGTCTATCTGAGTACCTATCAGGTTACCATCCCACAAGACAACACTAGCCTCATCTGACTGACAATTTTAGCCCAGCCAGTGACCCCCACTCCAAGTGATAGTCTAGGGTAGTTAGATTCACATTTCTGGATAACCTTTTCGCCCTCTCACCGCCAGCAGGGCGGTATAGCGGCCAGAGCACTTAATCCACTGAGCTGAATAGAAAAATCGATGAAAATATTTTCTTAAAGTCCTAGTCGATGCACCCCATGTCCGGTATCACATCCCCCTTCCCATCATACATTCCATTTTTGTTTACAAAGAATGTTTAAGGAGTATAGCTATGCCAACACCTCGTTTCAATTTTTGATATATATTTATTTTTCACAATTTTTGCGAAACTACAGGGAAATCTGGTGGTGGGAGGGTAAACGGCCCGCTAAAAATGTGCATGCCTTTAGTTAGCATGATGTGTGAACGTAGCCCTGGCAAATGTTTTGGCTGAGCCTGAGCCCTAAAATGTGGGGCTGGTGCAGTGCTAAGTCTGGTACTGGTAAATGTCGGATTTGGGGCTGGCAAATGCCAAGTGGGTCTTCTATTGGACAACTCCAGCTATAAAAGACCTGCTTCCTTTCACTTTAACCCCTTCCACGCAGTAAGCCAATATATTGCACAAAATTGCATTGAGTAACAAGAAACCCAGTGGTGAAGGGGTTAATACAAGAGTCTGTGGGCAATTTTACTTTTTTAGTGTGGGAGTGCCGCTTTAAACAGATTTTTAGTACGAATTTCTACCTGTGAACGCGGTGATAAGACCTAAATCTAGGTAAATATGATCGTCAATATACCTTACCGCTTCTATACGTCTATATAGCTTGCAGAAAGACCAACGTCAGACCTTTAGTTGAAAAGAAAAACTAATAACCCTTTTACTACGTCGGAATTGTCAGTGTGTTTACTGGAAGGTTGACACTAGGTAAATAAGTCAAGAGTTTTGATGACAGCTACCTGAACCTTGTGACTTCTATTTGATATCCAATAATGGAAAGTGCCAGTAGCTCACAGAACCAGTTCAAAATGCCCCACATCATTACCTCTATACTCATTCCGGGATAACTGTACCTTCAATGCACCCTCAGAAAAGTGAGAGTCATTGTCGCTAAAACTACCCCTCACCTGAGAGTCAGGCAGTGCCTGGCCCTCCTGAAGGTGAGGGTAGTTGTGGCTAAAACTACCCTCACCTGAGAGTCAGGCAGTGCCTGACCCTCAGGTGAGGGTAGTTTTAGCGACAATGACTCTCACTTTTCTGTGTGTGTGTGCATTTCGTTCGGAGGGCTCGATAGTGAGGGTTATTATCGGAATCTAGCTGGTATGTGCAAGCTAATATCCAAGAAAATAGTAACCACACTTATAGTATAGCTTCATAAATATTCAATCATTGGGCCACAGGCATTCCATTCTTAGAAGGTCTAGAGGGGATCATTTGCAGAACCTGATGAATCCAATTGGAGTGACTCTTTATCAGTTTGCGCATATTCCCATGTGCCACTTCATCCTAGTGTGCTTACCAGCATTAAACTAATGAATAGGTAGTCATATATATTATATTGGATTTCCTGTGTGGTAATTAATTTTACATGCCGCATTCAAGGGCGGTCCGCTTCATGACGGCTTCATGAGGAGACAATGCTAGATATGTCTGAATCTGACAACTTAAGGTCAAATCCCACAACGCCAAAAAGGTGCCAGAAAGTTTTGATTATTGATATAAAAACAAGGGGCAACTGTTGCCAATATTGTAAATCGCAACACTTGTCCCATGATCTTATGCCTCTCCAAATCCCACAGTGGTCAATAATAGGCAAGCAAAGTGTTGCGTGTGGGACTGGTTAATGGATCTGTTTGAGGGGAGTTACTTCACAGTATGATTTGTCCTCACTATTCCCTCTCAATTAGCCTTAAGATATTTGGAGTGTCCCCCCTATATAAACCAAATCATTGACATATTCCAATAAGCAACACTTTCTAGGCCCTCTGGGGGCAAATATCTAACTCATTTGATCCTTGTGATTTCCCAAATCACAATACAAAGGCAACCCTTTCTCATCGATTTGGGCCTGTCTTAGCCAATATAGGGCCCAAAATCGGCAATAAGACCAATTCACAACATTTTCTGACCCTCTCGCGTTGTGGGATTTGACCTTTACGTACCATGGTTCATGAGGATCTGTCAAAGCTTAGAATTCTTCTTTATATGATTAGTGCATCTGCCTTTTGTCTTATCTTCTATCCTGGGTCTTCTACATATAACAATGTCACAGGCCGCGAAATATGGGAGAGGCTTTTTCCTGCTCCCTTTCCTGTATACTTGTGCATAATGGCACTCCCTTCTGTACTGAAACTACACCCGATACAAACTCCCATCTCAATCATTACACATGGTTCTGTAATTGAGAGAAAGCATCATGTTCTATACAGGATAATAAACATCTATCTTATGTTCTATTGTCTTCAATTCTCAATGACATCTCAATGGACATATATGTTCAACGAGGAAACACCCTGGCTATCGAGGAATATGCATGTATCACAACTAAAGTCTATTAGAGGACAATCGAAGATAGCTGATAGCTTTGTATCGGTAACCATGTTCAGGCGATTTGCAGCCCTCATAAGGCATTGTACAATGTTTACAGTTTCCTTGATACTTCTTTCAATTATTTTTCAGAATCTGATTCACAGAACGATTTGACTTCAGCTTCACTCGGCGACATGACGTCTACGTCACAACTCCTACACCATCTAGTTGCCAGAGACCGGAAATTCCTGCGGGATCGAGATCAATCTCGTGAGACCTTACTTCTTGACGCCTTAAGAAGACTTGCTGATGAGGGCCGGTTATTGAAGCATAGATAAAAGCTGGGCTCTGATTGGTGGAGAGTATGCCGGTGATCTAAGGACACTGTTCATTGGCTGCTTCCAAATACAAGTTGTAGAGTTTGAGACGATCAGACTTCAACAAACAGGACCAAACCAAAACTGGAAGATTTCAAATATCAGGGCGCAATATGGGGCCAACTTAATTTCTTCTGTTTATTATTTTCCATTTTGAATAAATCATATTATTGTCACATAGAGCTTAAGTTGACTCATCTGTACACGTGTGATAATTAATGGATATTTTGTCCACACAGATGATTATCGTCATAAGGACGGTACGGAATCCCACATGTGAGAAAACATAACCTCCTACAGTTTCCTCAATGTTTATTTGATTTGAAACTATGATATATTGAAGCTGTCTCACCGTCATATTAGAGTATCTTATATTATATCTCTAGTTTTTTTCCCAGCAGGAATATCATGATGTACACTGTCATGGAAGCGTTTAGGAATGAAACGTGTTTAGCGTCTTCATGTGTTTAGGATGTGTTTCATTTCTAACCACATGGCATTTTTTGTGTTTAAAACCTAAGCACATAGGGGTTCTAAACACAATGATGGACTTTTTCTAGCCTCTAAACACCATAGTGTTTAGATATATCCCCTGTAACCCCTGCTGCCTACTCCCACATCAGTGGTAACCTAGGTAACCAATGAGCTTAATGTTGTTGTTTCATTTATGGGTGTCACTTTCTGGGACCTGCCAGGGATAATCCCATTGAGCACACTGGGGTCAGGCTGAACTATATTTATTCACTGGTGTCAGTTACATATACAGGCATCATGTTGATCTCCACCTGCCACATGTGCTAAATTTCTGGTCACTCTTGGAGAAGACTTCAAACAGACAAGAAGGGAAGCCTCCATGCATTGGACTATGCAATTTCCATAGGAGCTTTCATGAATTAGGCAAGGTTCTATTTATCTAATTATGTATTATAATCCATTATGATAGTACTAATTATAATGGTTGTAGTTGTCAGTATTCTCATCTAGCACTGGAATATGACTTAAAAGTTAACTACCACATCAAAATAGTAGAATTCTTACTTTATTCTGTTGTACATGGTCACCCTGTATGACATTGAATATCTTACATGTCTTCCCCAGGTCCCTGTTGGTGAGATGTATCTTAAGCTATAGAGGATAAACTGCATTACTCTATAACAACTTTAGCATAGAAGAGGGAGATATGTGTTATCACTAATTGATGCTAGCCCAATCCCCATATAAAGTTGAAACACTAAAACCAATGATATCTAATTACAATGATAATCTAAACACTTTGGAACCTAAACACCAGCATTTTTCTAAACACTTCATGTCTAAACACCTGGATTTCAGCCCCTAAACATGTTCCCAAAAGTTGGACAGCGAAGTGCTTAGGAAAGTGTTTAGAATCTAAACACTTGCCCTGCGAGTGTAGGAAACTCGTCATATCACTCCTCATAGAAGATAAAATGCCCCATTGATTCTTGCAAATAAGGCTGCTTGGTAAAGCTAATAATTATAATCAAGCCGTGGCCACATTACTGATATGTGCACCAAGAAAACCTATAATATGAGTAATGAGATACGATCAACTAAAACTGAGTACTTAACTCAATTTCAATTTCAGTTTCAATTTAATCGCTCATCATACTGAACAGAACAACTAATGCAGATATCAATACTCTGCTCAGTAGGAATATAGGAAGATGAGATTCATTCCTTGATATTAAATCGATTGAGATTCATTCCTTAATACATATATTAACATCAAATGTCGTCATAATGCATCAATGCAGCCCTGCCGAGTAACACGCACGGACTGCATTCAAATCTATGGGAATGATACCCTCTGGAAGGGTCGTCATGATGCATGAGTCAAGCCGAGTATAGACTTTGCAGGGCTGCATTCATGCATCATGACGGCAACAAGCACAGCAAATTAAAGCACTATGCAGCCCTGAAAGAGTTAAAGGGACTCACTACTTGTCACAGGATTACTGAGTTCTATTGACTTTTGCATATAACTCAGGAGTATGTTAGTTTGATTTATTATCTAATAGCAAATCAAAAGAAATTGCCATGTCATGGTACTAACTTTCATGATATGGCCATTTGAGCAAAGGAGTACCTTAACTATAGAAATGAATAGGAAAACAGCATTTTCACATTATCTGTCATGGATAATCCCCTTCTTCTATTGATATTGCAACCAAACCTTGGGAATGTATAATGGACATCTATACAAACATTTTAGGACCAATAAAACAGGGGGTCACGGATAAAATGAGAAATGCATGAATTCTGGAAAAATATTTCTTTTGACTTAACTATAGAATCCTATGGGTGTCCTAGCAGTGAACATATGTGAACAACGGAGGTATACTGTCAAAATAGCAAATACAAATAGTTAATTTAGGGAAAGTGGTGTATGTAGGAATATGAATACAGCTTAAAGAATACTTTTCATGAGCTTCGATTTTTGCCGCCAGGTGGCTTCTGTGTAGGAACCAGCAATTCCCTTTAAATGTTGATGTCCGACCCGACTGTCGCTCACCATGGACCTATATGGAGGAGAGGCGATACATGGTATGGGAGCCACCATTTTCTGACTGACACCAGACTCCAGAGCAGTGCATCGTGGGTAAAAAATTTATCAGCCACTGTTACACCAAGGAACAATGGCCACAGATAACACTGATAAGACTGATGGTTGGCATCCCTCCCTATAATTATCACCTTAATCGCCTCCCCATTGTCTCAGGTGTGGGACTTGATTGGAAGACAATGCATTGATTAACTCTGACTGACTGACATGTGGTCACCCACAGAGGTGCTAATGCTCTATTTCTCTAACATTTGAAATATTCACATTGCTGTAAACATATCTAATCAAAGGTCATTTCAAGGGAAAAAAGATTGATCTAATTTATACAGAAGAGGGGACATGGAGACTTGACACACGACTACCTGGGGCTCCAAGTACATGCCTCTAGAACCAGCATACACAAATAAAAAGAAACAGCGTCAAAAAGGGAGTCCTGGTTGCCTCTAGACTGACTCCCCTCTCTAGGGGAGCTGTACAACTGTGACGTGTATCAAAAACGCGATGTGTACTAACCACACAGTTACTACAGATCACGGATGACCATGCAAACGTAATGTGCATCAAATGAACGCGATGTGTTGTAACCATCTGACCATGATGTGTAGTAACTGACGTGATGTGTAGTAACCCTGAGCTACATGAATTAATTAAGATACCTCGAACCGTGATGTGTATCAACAAACGTGATGTGTATCAACATACTCTGACTGGTGGGGATCGGCAGACAGGGAGGGCAGGATAGGAAAATGGCAGGAGGCTAAAGGCTTATACAATGTAGAACATGTGTCTGTTAGGTATCCATGGTGATGGTGACCTGGGGGAGTACCCTGGTGCTCACTAAGGGGGCATATGTAATCATGCAGGATAATCATGGTAATCACCTCGAGTGATATTATGTGATCACCTTGATAATTGTTCTGTTGAATAGTATCTTATTCTGTATAATGAAGTATCATTTCACCATTATTTCATAATTCCCTCTTATAAAGTAGCATGTAAGATACCGATAAGGGTAGGGGCATTATAAGATTCCTCGATACATATCACGTTGATATAGATCACATTATTTTGATAGAGATAATGTCGTTTCAATACAGATCACGTTGTGTTGATACAGATCACGTTTCCATGGTCAGCCGTGATATGTAGTACTACATAATTATTACGTTACCTCATACACATCACGGTTATACAGGCTGGCTACTACTTTCATGTTAAAAAAGAAAAAGTAAAAAAAGTAAAAAAACGCCCTACCGACCCTACATTTTCTTTCCATGTTACCTGAAACATGCCTTTTTTTTGGCCTAAGCTATGCAGCCTCTAGCACCGATATCATAACGGGGATGCGCGGGCTGACCTTTATCCGCTGGTGGCACCACTCACAAATCTTCCCTCATTAGCCCCATCTGGTGGCAATGAGGCCAGATGCCAGTGTGGCATTGTGGCCCGGCGGCCATCTTGTGTGGGGTATGTGCATGAAGGAATGTGGGACTGAGAGTAATGGCTATGTGGTTGTGCTGATACAAGCAAAAGCCGTTACCCTATATTATTACACGATTGGGCCACTCATCGTGCTTTTTCAGGGATATCCCCATGCTGATATCTAGTGATATCGGCACTCCTCCAGTGGATATCAGCACTCTTGGAACCGGTGGATATCGGCACTATTCCGGTGATTCTGAGCAATTCAGAAATTTCGTCACCAATAAATTCCACAGTTTCCTGGCGATTCGAACACGGTATCCCAAGAGTTCAAGTCGGATGCTCTACGTGCTACACTGTTGAGGCAATGGTAACAGTAGGGGATGAAACAAGGAGTCTATAGGCAGATTTTCAGCCCCGTAGGGCCATTATTTACCGAGTTTTTTGGTATAATTTCTTTGAAATTCAATATTTTTTACAATTTTTTTTTATAAAGGTAGAAGATGGACTTTACTTATATCTATTCATTAATATAATTCTAGGGCCAATTTTTTACATATATATATATGCACTTTAAAAAATGGGCGTTTTCGCCCCAGGGCCGAACCCGGGACCTGTGGTGTGTGAGTCAGACGCGCTAGCTGGCATGCCTCAGCGGCTACAGTACAGAGGAAGGGAAGCACTGCATATATTCAAGTCTACTGGGGAGCAGTTAGTTTTCAAACCAGCAGGTCGCGCGGCTGAGTAGCATTGCATACTTATACTGCAGAGAGGTTGGGCGGGAAAGTGGTTTAGTCGCATTTAAATAATGAATGCTCCCCACGCTCAGGTGCCAAAGCCTTTTTGTATCGCGTCCTCTCATTGGCTGTCCCGTTTCACCTCCACCAATCAGTGAGCTCGTACTAGCAGGGTTGGTGGCATGTCAAAATCAACATGGAGCTGTCCTTGCTGGAGATATTCTTTGTAAATATCAGTCAAAATGGCGAAATTAGGACGAATTTAAGGTAAATAATGACAGGCCTAGTGACAAGATTTACAAGAGTTTGTCCTTCACATGTAAAATCTATTTGTCAAATGCATCTAGGCAACCATCTGAGAACGTTGAATAATTCTATCTTCTCATTATAAAGGCAGAGTGACTATATAAGGTAACAACATTAGAAGGGAAAAATAATGTAGATATTCTTCAAGGAGGAGAGTTTGATAATGATAGTGAAGTATCAAATGTAAAAGCCATTATAAAGGCTCGGCCCAGGGAAAGTTCCTGTAAAAATGTCCCAGTCCCATCACCAGAAAATCACCTTTTTGGTCGGTTGAAGCTGCTTTTAGCCTCATTCAGAACAGTCATGACCCCACCAGTACCCCTTTATTGTGAAGCAGTATTAGATATACTCTTAACAAATGTGAACGATGTTGCAGATAAAGGCCTATTAGATATGGACACATTTTGGCAAGAAATTCGAAAAGTATTACCAAAATCTTCAAAATCAATAAGTCTTAATCTTAAAGAAAGGTATGAAATAAAAGGCGGCCAAAATCTCGAATTCATTAAAGAGACGCTTTCTCAAGTCAAAAGGCAGAAATGAAATAGTTCTCTCTCGCAGCAATGCATTCAATCATTTAGTTCAATCATTTATCTTTTCCTTCCTTCCTTCCTTCCTTTAATATAGGGCATATTCTCTCCTCTAGCATCTGCTGCTATGATATAGTCGCAGCGAGTAACTCGCCAATGCTGCATTGGTGCATAATGACGACCCTTCTAGAGTGCACCAATATACAGGGTGGGAGTGATGTATATATGCAGCACTGGTAAGTTACTCACCAGGGCTACATTCATTCATCTTTACGACAAAAGCTTTAGTGCATTAACCCAATCTGCTACCGTTAAAGAGGCTTTACTATTAAGTACCTTCATCCTGCTGCATCAAACAAGTTCAGCGTGTATGGCACAATCCTGCCTCCCACGCCTCTTCCCTGTCAGCTGCCCTCTGTGAAAATCTAATCTCAGTTACAAATCCACTTTGTGATATCTAATATCGCCCTCACAGGTCAGCCAGCCGATGCAAGCCTAGTGATAACAGTTGTGATTAAAGTTGTAATCAAATTAAGAAGATGTAGGTCAGTGCAGACTCTATGGGTTTTAGTGATGGGATTTCACGCATAACGCCAGCCATGTTACTCCGCTTGGGGCGGCGGTAATTTGGAATTGATAGGTGGGCCCATTTTAGAAAATGGTGCTGCCGACATGGGTGCAGTGCATCTGCGTGGGCGAGGTAATGTAGTTCCGTCAGCTAATTCAGAATAAAGTCGTAAAGTGGAGGCTGTGGAGCTGCAGGAGAGGAGGTTTATTATTTTGGGTGCTGGATAGTGTACTGTACTTGGAATTCACACGAAGTGATTATTATCTGAAGGAATTATTCAAATGATTTGGAATGCCGAGAGAGGAAGCAGGGAAACCACACCAGGAATCACGAGATAATTCATTAGGAATCAACTTTAATCTTGCATCAACAAAAAAAGGACGAAAACAAAGAGAAATAACAATACTAATCTTTCTAAATATAGATAGTTATACTAATGCTATAGTTTCCACATATATATATATATAATCTATGGTACATCTAGGCTTCTTCGATCAATCATAGGCAGCTTCCTCTAGACAATAACACCTTGGATATTTTGTGTGATCTATAACAGTTGAGACATCTTCTGTGTAGGAACAGTCCCTCAATTTCGCAGTTTCTCAATTTCCTATATGGGGAAATTGTGTATTCGCATGACCACAAGCCTTCATGCTCATTTGATGTTACATATTATAGTGCATTAAAACCGGGGTTACAGAAAACACGTAAGAAATAGCGTAAATATAGCGAATTTACGGTGATGCTTACCATTATTTAATGACTTACATTAATACACTTATACTAACATACATTTAATAATTACGTTAATGTCTTCAAATTGATGTTAATGTCTTCAAATTTTTCTGGAACACCTTTTTGGAAAAAGGAACTTTCTGTAATACCTTACCTTTGTTGTTAAACTTGCGTTGTTTTTCTGTAACACCCCCCAGGTCTAAGGCTAACATTAGGAAGGGGGCGTCCATGACTGACGTTATACGAGGGGAAGGCGGGTGTGTGTGTCCAGCCTCTCATACATTGCTGTAGATTCTTTTTAAAACTAAATATGGAAGGGAAGTCAGAAATGATAAAAAAAGAAAGCATGACGTCCTTTGTGGACGTCAAGGTCATATGGCCTTTCATTGTGTAGTGATCAAGTACTCTGGACAATCACCGGGGTAGAATTGTATTACATGTATTGTGTTGAAAATGAAACCCTGTGAAAAATCAAAATGTGAGAAAGCCTTATCATCTACTCGAGAAGGTTGATAGTGAAAGAAACTGTATTAATATATCTATTCTTGTCTCTATATTCTGTCTTTCCTATTCTATATCATTTTATTGAACTCCTACCTTCACCCAAACGGACTATTACATGCTTTGTGTCGAAAATCGAATAATTGTGAAAGCGCACTAGTACATGCCTGATATACACTTGTAATGCCATTGATATTTTGTCTCATCAGTTAATATATACCGCGATTCAAACATGAATTATGTTAGATATACAAGTTCGTTTAGAGCTCATTGAAACAAAACAAAAACTACTCTCTTTGTGTATGCACAGAAAAAAGAAACAGCTTCACAAGGGAGTCCGGGTTGTCTCCAGAATGACTCCCCTCTCTGGGGGAGCCCAGGTCGCCCAAGGGAGCCTAGGGGGCACTCTCGCTGACCTACGGGGGTCACCTAGGGGAGATACGTATATAGCTCTCTGGATCATATGACTCCCCCAGGTGACTCCCTTAGGTCAGCCAGAGAGTCCCCTAGGCAACCTGGACTTCCCTAAAGAGGGGAGTCAATCTGGAGGTAACCTGGTCTCCCTTTTGACGCTGCTTCTTTTCCCAGTGTAGACATGGCATGTAGATTCTAGAGACGACTGGTGTTACCGATTCTGACCTTAACAGGGTTCTTTTGGACGGTAATGACTAATGTAGGCTGAACTGTGGCTGAAGCAAAGGATGTACAGCCTAAAAATGACAAAATTGCCTACGAATTCTTGAGATGTTCTGAATGACCTTCTGGGAATGCCATTGACCTTCCTGGAATCTCAGTTTGATATAGACGTTTTAAAAGCCATCTTATATCTCATGATATTATGACAGTATAGACGCAATATCTGAGTGACGCCAATCAATGGAGGGGGGTGGGGTGGGGTGGATAGTACGATTTCTCGGGGTTGTTCATGAGTTGTTCACCACCAGAGTAATCAAATAAAACACACACCATTGACCTTGACATTAAAATAAACACGACTCTATCATATATACCGTTCCAGGAGGGCTGAACTATGTTCAATTGTCTTCATGATGCACCAATGTAGCACGAGCAGGTAATTCAACAGTACAGATCGTTTAGTAGTACGTGTATCACTTCTGTAGGATCTGTATAGCAAGTAGCCACCGATACTGTAGAGATGCGTCAAATCTATCAATAATGAAGCAATAGCTCATGTCACACAGCCTTGCATAACTAAGTGTCAGGGAAATTGGGCCAGTTTATATGAAAGAGAGTCAAATCAGCTACAGGAAAACAGGTGACAAAACCTGTAATTTCACCTAAAGTGGCCTCCAGCAAACACCCATTTGTACCTATTATAGAAGGCACAACCTACATGATACTGATAATAGCTGCATGGGATCAGCAGATTCATATTATTCTGATTGGGGGTTTGCTAGTTCTGTATCTTCAGTTGTCTGATCTCCAGAGCCATGTGCAGATTGACATTCATCTGCTGAGTATCGGCGGTTTCACAGGTGCGCAGCCCTTATGTGAGGTACCTAGATAAAGTACAAATGTGTTTTATTTTCTAACTAGTTAGAGAGATATTGAGGAAATGAGACTTGGGATTTATTAGGACAAGTCAATTATCACATTTGCTATTCTCAATTTGCATCCATCAGTCCATCGACAGATCCATGAATCAAAAACGGAAATGTACTGATCTCTATTTTATTGCATACATTGTCACTGTTGGATGAGTTAAATTCAGCAAGTAATGTCTTAGACAAGCCTGAGTAGGGGAGAGAGGGGCACGTTGAGCCACTGATGCACATTTAATTTTTTCCTGACTTTATCAAGGTCATCTGAACTTTGATTTTGTATCTAGCAGTTACCTTATATCATTGCGCTATATGACGACCCATGGCAAAGCAAGTATGGTCATTTGTTGTATTTCTTTTGATTAAAAAAACCCACGATCTTTGGGTGGTTCAATATGCCCCATGGCCTGGGCAGGTTGACCCACTGACTGACGCACCTTGAACCACATATCTTGAATGGTTCAAACAATCAGCAATATGGATTTATTATTAAAAGTTAAGATGGAAATACTTGCTATTGTTACTTTTGCATAGGATTGAATATGAAAAATACATATTTAATGCATACAAGTCATTAAATTATAGCTTCTAGTTTAGGCACTGGGTTAGAGCCTTACACATTTTCCTTTAGGTTAATATAAACCATCTCCAGAGGATTGCTGCTATTTGCATGTGCTATATAAATCTTTAATTATATTCTTTTATGATATAAAAGGCTGTTCTGCATCTGAAGAAATGATACATCTGAGAATAAACACACTATGAATATGTTGTGAAATAATTTATTATCAGAACTAACAAAACATGTATTCTATCATACTTGTATAACCAAAGTGTATATTAATATTGTGTTTCCTTCTGTGTGGTTCAATTCTAATGTACTATGGGTGGTTTAACCCATAGGCCTACTTGGCGGGTTAGCCTATGGCCCAGAGACCCAGAGATGGAACTGAGCAATGTCATCTCATCTATTGCCTACAAGCTGGGACAAGGGGACCTTAAAAAGTCTGGCCTCTGGTGAAATGTGGTGATACTTTGTCCCTCTAGGCATTGCACAGGCATATATATGTGGCAAATAATGGAACTCGTCCTTCAAGACAGAGATTTGGGTACTTTGAGCATGGTTCAAGGTGCCCCAATTTTTGTGGTTCAATGTACCCCATGCCAACCATCATAGGTAGTGTTATTTTAATTCAAATTACATAACACCTTCAGGATTAAAATTGTGTTCTATGCAAGCATTCAGATATATACTTTGACCTCCATATAGATCTTAGGCGAGCAATGTTTTGTAACAATATAAGAAGAAAAGATTAACAATTGCAAATTCTTACTTTCAATGGCTTAAATCTTTCATGTTGTCTGAGCTTCTCCTCAGCATCCCAAAATAAACATGATGTTGCTGCTCTGAACTGTCTATATAAGGTGGTAATATGGTAGGCAAACTGCTGGAAAATTCCCAAAGGAATAGCAAAGAGAGCATGTGGTTCAATGTGCCCAGGTGGTCAACGTGCCCCCTAGCTTCTAGGCGCTCAACTCTACCGTCAAATTATTAGCCAAAATTATATTAGCCAAAATTCACCCTTAGATGACATTTTTAGTACTATTTTGCTTTATTTAAATAGAAAATAATTAAAATGAGATAATTAACAGTTAATTAGATATCAACTATATTATATAATACAATTATAAATTCTATGACCATCTTTTCGGGGAAAATGGGGGTTGGAATCTGGTTTGTAGCGTAGTATGCAAGATGATAACTATTCATATGCCAGAAAAATGTCAAAGAATCATTTTTCCAAAATGATACTTTTCCACCCTATGCTACTTAAAGAGCTCAAATCTAGGTTCTTAAGAGTGCGACTTTTGACCTATTTCGTTAAAATGGGTCACAGGGGATCCTAAGAATGGATATATATTGTTGCCCTGATGTAGGTCATGTACGTGAACTGCTCGTGGGTCTCTGATCTGCTCACAAACATGTAAAGAGACTGCAGTTTTGCTAATGCCCAGCCTGCCCTTTTGGCATGAAGGCGCAGCAGTCTACTGTCTTATTGATAACTAGCTTGGAGGCTTTCAGACTGGTCACCCAATCTGTGATATCCTGGATCCTTCTTAGTTGAGAAAGTCGGAGATGCATAAGATAGTCCAGCAGCCAGCCTAAATACCAAGAACCCTTTTTAATATATACTGAATCTGAGAGCTACTGACGAGCCCTATCACTATAAGGTGATGACGAGTTATATACCAGTTATATAAGACCTCTATGTTTTGGTTCCTTTACCTTGGTCACTCGCCAAACCATAACAAATATATCCGTGATAATCTAGGACCGGTAATATTGTCTGCTTATACACCAGACATTATATGGTATTGGGTAATTTTTCCTGGCTCAAGAATTGTCCATGACAACCTTAACGCACGTTTCTCCCTGTATTCTTATGGACACCCGGATATCTGTGGACCATCGGGGAGAAAGGGACCTCCGTGCGCGATTTTCAGTACCAGTTCTGGCTCCATATGGTGGCCATATTGATGCATACTGTTCTCATTGCCATTAAGAAACAACTAGCCGGGTTCATGCATATTTCCCATACTCATCCCTTTTGTTCGGAGCTAGAGAGAATCTAGGGCAGTCATATACCGCGGTGGCTATTGTTTCTATGGTAACTAAACTGTATGCTACAAAATAAACCATCGAAAGCAAATCTCCACAACTGGACTGGAACGCATTCGGATTAATTTATCTTTTTGACTGTAATAGTGAAGTTTGCTTCACCCGATGGCCAAGAAACGAGTCCAACCTTTCCCCTATATCATATCAGTTTTGGTTAAGATGCTGTAAACACTTATTTTCCAGGAAAAGTATTATAATACATGCAGCTAATTTTATAGTCCTGACTATGTTATGCCCCCCCCTCACCCTCCCAAAATCTAATAACCGATTTCCCCCGAGCTGATCATTGCCGATTTTTGAACTTCAGATGATTAGATTTCCCCTCTACTCCTGATGAAATCTGGAAAATCAAAATGCTTACAGGAGATACTCTCTCCTGAAATATTATAACGTGAAGTTTGGTTAAAGAGACATTTGTGATTTTACTTCTATTTTATATCTCCCTTCAATGATATCAGAATATATATATATGGGTCAGATTTTTGAAAAATGTCCCATTCTGGGGTCAAAAGTGAGTAACCATGAAAATTCACAAAACTCAATTCATCTTTATGCAAGTTTCTTAAATTGAAAGACATATATCTTGGGTGTCCAAAAACAATAATTGCATGGTTCTACCCCTACCGGTGCAGTTTTTATTGACCGGCGAACACATTATAGAGTAAAAGTGTTGGCAGTTACGCCCAAAACTATTACAACATGGTTATTATATCAAAGAAACACCACAGTGACTCCTAAATTCATTTACAAGTAGCCTTAGTATGTGTGAATAGGCATACCAAGTTTGAAAACACTTGGCCATAAACTTTTTGATTTGTCGCTCAGCAAACTTTGCGAAAATATTGAAAATGATGAAACATTTCCACTAAATCACCAACTTTAGTCTAATTTTCTCAAAACGGTCCTTTTTGCCATCAAAATCACTTTGTGTTATCTTCAACATGTGTACTTGCAATAGCAAGAATCATTTCACCTACAAAGATACCTCTCTCGGCATGGTGAGCTCGTAAAACCAGCTTATTTTTAGAGTAAAAGTGTCGGCAGTTACGCCATTGGTTATCACACGGCATAACCTCTGCTACATATCTCAAACACCTTCCACAGCTATCTATTCTATATTTCTATGTACAAAACAGGATTGATGTATATTTTAACCCTACAACACACCAGTTATAATACATTTTATACCAAATGGTCTTCCTCAAAATATGTCGAAATAAGGGAAAATTTAGGTAAAAATGTAAGGCCAGTCACTTTTAGGGGAAAAAAATGAGTCATGCAGTATGGGCAAAATGACTATTTGGGATGGTAGAAGTCCCATAGGGGCATTCTCTGTTAAAATATGGAGATGATTGACTGAGTGAAAGTAGTATATTTTACAAAATATAATAAAAGTGTCGGCAGTTACGGATTCTTAGTCAACCCTGACAAATTGAAAAATCAGCAGAATTTATATATTATTTGTTCAAGCTATTACAGCACATAGCCCCTCATCATGCTGTGCAGAGAAAATGTTTATACCATTAATATTAAGGTGTGTATGGCAATAAATACATTTCTGCGTAACTGCCGACACTTTTACTATATGAATGACTATTTTCTGCTGTATTTATCACAAGCATGTTCTTAGCATAAGTATAGCACACTAAAATGTTGAAGGGGATGTGTAGGCATAATATAAACCACAAAAAAAAACAATTAAGATGATAGTTACGGACTCAACAGGGATTTCTGTTGACATTTTGTTCATTTTCACTCTGAGACACCCTTTAACAACCCTTTTAGTAAACTAAAACATGCCAAACTGCTTCAAAATCACACTATATCATGTATTAATGTCCATTTCCCAAAGTTGGTTTGAGATTTCCAGGGGATGCACAATATTACAGCATCAGGAAAGGTTTTACAATAGACCAGAGTAAAAGTGTCGGCAGTTACGTAAAAGTGTCGGCAGTTACGTGAATGTTGCACCCCTTGTCCCACCACACAAGAGCAAGGGATAAGGCTGCAAATCCTATCCAGATTGAATAAACATATACCTCTCATGGTTATACATGTCTTAGAAATGATAGGCATGGGGTATTTCTAGATTTATAGAGGAAACTTACCATAATTGCCGACACTTTTATTATTTTCCAAAAATACATTTTTAGGCCTGGAGCCCTCAATAATGGGTGCATCCCCACGAAACGTTTACCAGTTTTAGTATACATATACCCCTCAAGATTGAAAGCAAAAAGTACATTTGGTGACCCTTACTAATTGTCCAGTGGAAGAACCAAAAGTAAAAGTGTCGGCAGTTACATGAGTGGCATTTTCAATACAACAGGCTATATTGACCAATTGAGCAAAGATATCTTTAAAAAAAAATTGTATGTGTGAGACAACATATATAACTAATAGGAAACCATGATTAAGCAGGGTTGTGACTGTTTTTGTTGAGGTGGGGGAGTTATGAAAAATGTAAAGAAAGGTTTGACGCACAGTTTTGGGGTATTTTAGCCCTTTGGAGGCTCATAACTTGAAAAATATCCACTTTACATCCATGATTTTACATTTTTCTGAAAGCCTGGACTGGTACCTATTCTATAAAAAAAGAAAAAACTGGATTGGTGCAGCGATTTTTATTGCAGAGCTGTTTGAAGGTGAAAAACACCCAAAAGTGACATTTTTCAAAATTCTCACCCATATATATATATATATATATATATATATATATATATATATATATATATATATATATATATATATATATATATATATATATATATATATATATATATATGATATATGATTAGGATTATATATATATAATTAGGATTCTCTTCTTTTCGTGAATCACGTTAGCTCAAGCGAACACCATGTCTCTTTTAGATAGAATATGAACATGTTTCCTACAGTTTTGGAAAGCTCATGTCGTCCTCTACATCCACTCTAAACCATGTCAATAGAGGAAGAGTTAATGTAACGCCCACAATATGTTACAGCATGTACGTGAATACACGTTACATTTAGATTCATTATTACAGTCATCATAGAGAACATGAGTGTATTCTATAATAGGGAAATACCCATACTAAGGCTGGGATTAAAATGTCTATGTGATGCCAACTCTGGTCAGCTGACTGGCCCTGAGGGAGGATTATTTTTATGAGTACAGGTTTTGAGTTCGAGCACATTTAAACGTCCACGGTCCATACCTTACCTGTCATGCCACACGGACAAGGTACACTACACTGGTGAGTTCCTCCAGGACATCGAGACCAGTTATGCACATTGTATACTGAATCTCTGATATACAGAGGGGGGGGGGACTATGTCTGAATAAGTTCCGGAACGCATAATTGCCTGACTAGTGGGCACCCAGGTAGGTGTCTATCAAACACATCATATACATATCATATAGAGTATGATAATAGTGTCTCAGTTCTATAGGAGTTTTACTGGTTCATATATATGTCCAATGGCTACCCTAGTAGCAAGTCCGCACGGGGCCAATTTGGTTTTAGCTCGGATTGGCTGTTTGAAGTCGGGCAAAACTGAGTTGGGTTTCATGTTGGGCAGATGGCTGGGCTGAAGTGTGGCCCCGATCGGGCTGCCCATTTTGGGCTCAGATCAGTTTCAAAGCGGGCTGCCCGATTTGGGCTCAGATCAGTTTCAAAGAGGGCTACCCGCTTTGGGTTCATGTTGGCCAGATGACAGGAAACCCGCCCAAAACCCGTTCTGAGCCCGATTCGGGCAGCCCACTTGGGGCCACACCAAAGCCCAGTGCCCTAAACCAACGGGCGCCCATCGGTTAGCCCACTTCGGGCCGATGAGGGCTGAGGTTGGGTTTGGACAGGGCAACTGGTCTAGTAGTTCTGATGATTGACACCAGATGTCACTACTATACAATATCTAGAGTTTTCCAACGAAGCCAGATGAAATTGACATTACATAATAATACAATAAAATGTTAAAGTGATGTAGAATAGGAAACAATAAATAGATGTTCTCACAGTTTGGAAATAAGATAGACTATATATTTGGATGATGAAAAGGAGGTTCTCTAAGCAGCTATCCAGTGTAAACACTATTTCTGTGACATTACAATCTGCTTAATACAAGACTCATGTGCCCAATGTAGATTATAAACTGTGGCTTTGAAGGCCAATGTGCACCATAGACACTTAAATTGTCTATGCTGCATGTGGCTCAAACCTGATGATAATAGGCCTGCTCGATACTTCCATTATTGGGTAGGAAGAGTATGATTATGCCTTGGGTTCATTAGCAGGACCTAGGATATCTGGTTCAACAAATACAAGAAATCATTGGAGAATGATTGAATAGATTCTAAAAACCATAATTATCCGATCTGTGCCCGCTTTCAACCCGTCCAAAAACCGATCTGAACCCACTTTCAGCCCGTCCAAAAACCAATCTGAGCCCAAAGTGGGAAGCCCGTCCAAAAACTGATCTGAGCCCAAAGCGGGCTTCCCGTCCAAAACCCGATCTGCGCCCAACATGGGAAGCCCGCACGGGGCCAGACCAAAGCCCAGTGCCCTAAAACGACGGGAGCCCGTCGGTTAGCCCACTCCGGGCCAGACTTGCAAACACAGTCTGGCCCCGTCCGGGGCCACAGTGTGTTTGTTACTAGGGTATGCTTCATACGGATGTACCTGACTATCCATTGACGACGCATCCGCACAGCCACATACAAATTATCATTACTTGGAAACAGACTATTCCTTGCAGTATAATATCTTTTGTTATCGTCGTGAACCTGTAGCCAATGTTATAGCTGGTTTGAATGGTTTGATTCACGTGGGAATCTATTATCTACTTTTTCTACTTTTTTTCTATTGACATTCATAAGCTATATGCCGAAATACATGTCACATGTGCACATATATATGCCTAATCCATTCCTTCTCTATACTGTCCTTGTATTTTTATTTCAGATTAACATCTTATCATAGTTTGCCATGATGGCTGGCCTTCATACTACTCGGAGAGATACCACAGAAGACATACCACCATATGACACACCCCAACCATATGATTTGACACGAGATAACAGCATCATGGAAATTGCCGATTTACATAAGCCTACTACTAATACCACTTGGAGGACGGGAAAACCTTTAAGAAGATCAACCAGTGTTGAGGTAGGGTGGGAAGATGACGAATTTAAGCCACCAAGGAGGAACAGATCACTGAGTGCACAGCACAATACACGAGTCAACATGGCTGGGCGACAGCTTGACTTGACCAAATACCGGACACTGAGCATTAACGATGAAAATAAGACTGGACAAGGGGAACATGGGGACGAGGTAGAAACCACTCATTCTATCACCACAGACAGTGACTTTGAGGACACTGAGCAATCTGACCTTGACCATTCAACAGATGACATTAAAAGGGTGAATTCAGCCGTCTCCCAGAGTTCGCCAACTGCTGGAATAGAGAAAGTTCCCCGGGAGCACGTCGTATCACCGGAAGGGTACTGGAGAAGTAAATCAGTAGTAAGTACGGAAAGTGAATTTAAGCAATTTGAGCAATTTGAGAACTCAGCAACGGATGTACACCTATTACATACCAACAGGAGAGCACTACCCATGTCTGCAAGCACTACCAGGGAATCTGAGTCGTGGGACGGCGACTCGTCCGAAGCCAATCTCATCAGACTGATGGCGAACCGTATATACAGTGCCGATGGGTCACATACGTCAAACTCTACTTTAGCTACACGAGGCGAATTATACAGAGTTGGTTTATCAAGTACAAACCAGGGTTATGAATCAGACCAATGGGATACAGAAACAACTGAAAGTGAATGGGACACGATGCATGCATCCAGCGACGAGCCAGAGGAGTGGAAAACACCGAAGGCTTGTGGTAATACCAGAGAAATAACTACACCATCTCCAAACCCAAATTATGGCGAGTATTTTAACTCCGCCTCAGGAGAGTGGAAAAGGCCCATGTCCCACCTGTCCAGTGCCTCAGGGACAGATGCAGAGTCGGTGTTTGTGACTCCGTACATGACATGGAAGACTGTGGTAGGTGGGGGTGCGTCTGATTCTGAGCTGTCTGATTACGCACCTACTGCTAGCTGGAAGACCATGCACAGGAACTGGTCTGACCAAAGCTGACCACATGCTGGACTCTCACCACTATGAAAGTGTCGATCGTTAAGGTCAAATCCCACAACACTAGAGAGGGCCAGAAAATGTTGCAAATTGGTTATGTCACCGATTTTGGGGCCTACATTGGCCAAGACAGGCCCAAAGCGGCAAGAAAGTGTTGCCTATGTCTCGTGATTTGGGATATTGCAAGGATCAAAAAGGTTAGATATTTTCCCCCAGAAGGCCTAGAAAATGTTGCTTATTGGAATATGTCAAGGTTTCTTGCTATATTGCAATGGTTGTGTCACTGAATAATCATTATCCAAATCCCACCTGATCCATGTATAAGAGATTTTGCTCTATGATTTATAATGCCTAGCTATGCATATATTGGTGAATGTAGTTGCAGATATTGTAATTGCATCAATTTTCCTTAAGATTTGAATATTAAAGTCCCTTCTGTTGCAAATTCAAACCCTATACCATGTCCAACATGGCCCAAATCGCAACACTCTCTCTGTCCAAATCGGGTACAGTGGGATTTGCAGAGGTCTAAAATCGGGGGACAAGTGTTGCGATTTACAATATTGGCAACAGTTGCCCCTTGTTATTGTGTCAATAATCAACACTTTCTGGCCCATTTTTCGCGTTGTGGGATTTGACCTTTAGTTGACTAGAACAGTGCTAGCTAGACATGTATAGTGGTGAGGATGCTCCTTTAACTTTTAAATGATGCTTACATGTCCATTTTGTCTTCATGCTGCACTATTGGTCATTTTCCATCAGCCGATTTGGGGGTGATCGGCAGGCAATCGGCAGAGAATCGGCAGTTAATCAGCAGGGAGAGCCACAACAATTACACTACACAGAGTACACTTCCCAGCGGTTTTGTGTGGCTCTCCCTGTTACTGTGGATCGTAAAAGAATATGTCATATTGAATAAAACACAGATTATGTATTCCAATGTTAAACCATGTATCCTGCAAAAGTTCAAGTGGATTCCGTCGACACGACGAGTCTAAAGACAGTATTCCACTGAGATAAATCGGCCGAGATTCCGTCATCGGACGAGATTTGTCCATAAGACTTTAATTGAATGACGGAATCTCGGTCGATTTGTCTCAGTGGAATACTGCCTTTAGGGCCCTTTTCCATTAGCCGATTTGGGGGGGTGATCGGTAGGCAATCGTCAGGTAAAGCCATAAAGGTCAAATCCCACAACGCGAGAGAGGGTCAGAAAATGTTGTGAATTGGTCTTATTGCCGATTTTGGGCCCGATTTTGGCTCAGACAGGCCCAAATCGGTGAGAAAGGGTTGCCTTTGTCTTGTGATTTGGGAAATCACAAGGATCAAATGAGTTAGATATATTCCCCCAGAAGGCCTAGAAAATGTTGCTTATTGGAATATGTCAATGATTTGGCTTATATAAGGGGGACACTCCAAATATCTTTAGGCTAATTGAGAGGGAATAGTGAGGACAAATTATACTGTGAAGTAACTCCCCTCAAACAGATCCATTAACCAGTCCTGCACACAACACGTTGCTTGCTTATTATTGTGGGATTTGGAGAGGCATAAGATCATGGGACAAGTGTTGCGATTCACAATATTGGCAACAGTTGCCCCTTGTTTTTATGTCAATAATCAACAATTTCTGGCCCATTTTTCGCGTTGTGGGATTTGACCTTAACAAACCACTGCTAAGTGACCTCTGTGTAGTGTAATTGTTGTAGCTCTCAAATCGGCTAAAAGCCCTTACATTATTATACTGGCAAGCGGCCATTAGGCATAGTTTTACATAACCAGAAACAGTCATGTACTAAGCCTAAAGGAGTGATGTAAGGTGTTTTAAGTAAGACCTACGGCCACCTACCCAATAATTATTATGACACTTGGTTATTTGGATATTCCTCTAATTAAATAATGAAATAAAGAGGCATCATGTATCTCAGAAATCTGTAGCTTTTATTTCTGTAAATCGTTTTACACGTAGATTTTAATTGGCAACTACTTAGATCTGTTTGCTAGCACCCAATTTGCATTGCTCCATTTTAAGGTGTATCGATCAATTGTTATGACGCATTAAGGCTACATTGGTGGTTGACTGGACTCAAGACACTAAAATGGACCATCATTGGACAGCCAACGCAATAACTCCTTGATATGATAATCATTATGCCTATTTATGTTAATTAGGAAGTTGGCTTCACTGTCACATCAAATGCCAAACACATAATACATAGCATTTATATAGGTACATGTATATATATATTGGCCACCTCTAGCATTCACAGGAAAATACACCACATTCAGACGGGGTATATACGTACGTATATCATACATACAAACACAGGAACAGGAAATGCAAAGTATGAATATATCTGTTAAGGATCTTTTGTACACAGATCAGTGAAAATTATTAACTGTTGTTTCGGTTATTCACTTTCAAATTTACTTCTCAAGAAAATATCACGTAGCACTCGAAAGAATACTGTAAGCACAAGTTTTACTTATTGTCATATTTTGTCATAACACCAACATTCCCCTATGGCACCACAGCGAGGACTGTATTATAATTCTTGAGAACCAGGCACCGTTTGTTTTTAAAATCAGTATTCACTAGAGAACACAGAGAGACATAAGACATACAGAGAGAGAGAGATAGAGGAGAGAAAGAAAGAAAATAATATTCATCAGGGAATGATTGCAGATTTAAAAATTGGATAGAATGGCCACAGTTGCTGAGGTTTGTTAACAGTATAAGCACATGTATGGTAATTCAGGGCAGAATAGGATATCAGAGAGAAAACAGACACATAGGATATAGATGTAGATTGGTTTGCTAGATATACACCCTCTTGATATTTACATCACAATTACTTTTGTGCCCGACCTAGTGCCACATAGGTTACAATGTTATATATATATATATATTCATATACGAAACATGGATTCCAGTTGCCATTTATTACTACTTTAGGCCTCACAAGCAGGTGCTAATTTGTTGTCATTTACACGACCATGGCCTCTGAGCTATAATTGTAAGTAGTGATGAGGGAATGTTAGCCCTAAGCCTACCTAGAAGTCTAAACACAGGACTTACTTTATACTGTAGGTTTACACCATGTTCAATTATCATATCACGTCAATGCACACACATTAAAGCTGTAGATGCTTTGCTAATATGTACCAGTTGGAAGCACCAGTTTAACCCGGCCTTCCTTCAGATAAATGATATGTAAATATTACTCAAGAGCATTTATAGGAATTTTGTTGACTACTCATACTAAACAAAGGTTTGTTTCAAAACATATATAAAATCAAAATTACCCATCCCCTGTATCATTAGAATATGCCTATATGAAAGAAGGAATGCTAAGAGTGAAATACAACTTTCTATCATTACAAAAAATCTGCCGAATTCTTTTTAGAATCTAAAACTGTCTCCTATGTGCTGCCCAGTGCTTTGGAGGCAGTGTACATGTCTGGGAGAGTTCAACCGGTTAGAGTTCACATGAGCTATAACGTCTAAATCTTATCCTGATACGCCACGTTATCAAACACCTGTGCGATTCCAGGGCGCTGGGCTTTCGGCTTATTGCGCTGGCTGCGCTTTGAAAGTGCATTGTACCGCTTGACAAATGCTCCCCTCAATGTCTTGTTGGAGTAGTGGATTGGCTTGCGGCGTCTCTGGCTCTCAGCCCCACAGCTGATGACGTCGGGGTTGGTGTCATCGATGTCATCAGCCAGGATGTCATAGTCGGGTTCCGGTTCCTCATCGTCATCAGCAATGCCCTTGATCTGCTGCATGACCTTGACGGTCTGGACGATGTCGGCCACACCGATGGGCTCATACTTCTTGCTGCAGCAGCGCAAGTTGGTGGAGGCCAGGATGTGCAGGAAGGTACCGTAACGATGGAACAGCATGGAGATGAACTGGATCATGATGATCATCGCAAAGAAGACCAGGAAGGCGACCGACAGCGGCTCGAAGTGTCGCTCCTCGGTGCCGTTCCTCTTGGGCACCCTGATGTAGAGGGTGTCTTTGAGCTGGTCCTGGACCACCTGCAGCAGGAAGATGATGAACAGCCACAAGAAGTTCAACATGAAGAACAGGAAGGCTGCATTGTTACGCAGTGTCTTCAAGTCATTCTTGATCTTGGCCTCGTGGCCCGAATCATGTGCCAGCGGGTGGAGGTACTTCTCAATGAGCTTCTGCCAGAATTGTGTTTCGTTGTTGTCCAGGTACCGCACAGGTCCGCGCTTCAATTCCTTCTCCGTGATCCAGTAAGGATTGACTAGATCATCCCTCTGAATCTTCGGCTCGTTCTGGATGCAACTGTAGTAAGGGTCTTTTTCTTTGTTGTTCTGACCGTAGGTTAGGGATTCATTGTCCTTGTACTTGTCACGTTCCCCAGGTTGCCGGTTAGACTCGCGCCTGTCCAGTCCATCATTGATCCTGTTCATGTCCTTATGGATGCTATCAAGCTGCCGGACAATACTCCGCTGACGTTCTTCCATGATGCCATTGTTACCCAGCCCAGATCTGCCTGAGCCTCTTGACTCATACCCAGATTTTCCCTCATAAGCAGATTGTCTCTCGTAACTTGACTGTCTCTCAATGTCTGCCATACTGGTGTTTCGTGGTGTCGCATACCCCGATGATCCCTGTGCACTTTCTGGCTTGCCTTGTTCAATCCTCTCCAACTCAGCCATGATCTCTTTAACAATTTCATCACGTTTCGGCTGCGGCTTGCTGTGTTTCTCAATGAAGTCGACACACCGTTGTTTCAGGCAGCAGCACAAGTTCAGCCAGAACTCTTTCATGCCTTTCAGTGTCTCCTTCCGCCGAATTTTCTTCTCGTGCTCCTTGATGGCTTCAATATCTTCCACCTGTAGAGTGAAAGAATATCAATTTATGTTAATTATCAAATAGTACTAAAATATCAAGGCAATGAAATCTTTTGGACACAACATTTGAATTATCCATACACATTCCACACTGTTCATAAACAGCTAATCGAGGGAAACATTACCACGTAAATTTGGCTGATTAGATCACTGTGGATGGTGGATACGCTATCGGATTAAGGTTAACAAACAATTTAGATGATGGCAATAACTTTATTAGTTATATTATTTTATTGTTCATCGTCGTTATACTGGCAATCATTTATTGTGTATTTACCTTGGGAATTTCCCTGGTGCCCCACGAGACGACATTCATGTTGATCATCGAGTAGATGAAGAGTAGCAGGAAGCCAGAAGGAATGCAGAGGAAGTAGAGCACGCCTGGTATCAGGCACATGAACTCCTCTGGATGGAGGAGGCCCGCGAACACAAAGATACCAGTGATAACAGTGATGAACATGGCATTGGGCGAGGTCCATGAGTCCTGCGACGTCTGGACGATGATACCCACCGTGACCGCCAACATGAGAATGGCATAGAAGGTACTCATGTATCCGGCCACTGTGATCTGTGTGTCGGGTTTACAGCGGAAGCAGATGAGCATGTAGAAGATACCGGCACCGATGGACACCGAGAGCCAGAGCCAGTAGAGCGCGCCGCCAATAACGACGTGAATAGCACCGGTGACCATGAGGATAACAGTGGCCGGGGCGAGCAGGGAGGCGCCCATGACCACCGCCTGGTACATCATATACAGGTAGCTGATGTTGTCGTTGACGAGCACAGTACGGTGATAGTCAGACAGCAGGTCCATCATGTTGGCCAGGGTGGAAGGGATCCAGCGCCGCCGCTGCTGGAAGAACTCCCTGAAGGTTTCTGGGGCGTAGGTGGAGGCGTCTGCGGCGGCACAGTACTCCACCTTGTAGCCCTGCTGCAGGAGGAGCGTGCACAGCCAGCGGTCCTCACCTACAGGAGGAGGGCAGTGAAGGTTTAAAGGGGCATTCTCTATCCGTAATTCTCACCACTCGCACTTTACCACATAATAGACTAGAACAGTATAAGAATTGTGAATGAGATACGCTCGGTGATTATCCCACTTTAAGGAATGCTTAGGCCAAAAGATAAAAGGTGTGTTTCAGGTTACATGGTCTGAAAATCTAGGGTAGGTAGGTCGGATTTTTTTTGATTTTTAACATTTATTTTTTTACTTTAGCCTGAAAAGTACTCAGAAATCGACTCGTGAACTTCAATGCCGACTCGCCGACGACCACCTCGACTCGTGAACTATCAGATCGACCCTCAAATAACCCCGAAATGACCTGAAGCCTGAAATAACCTGAAACACACCTTTTTTCTTGGCCCTAGTGCTATGATGTGCTATATACCCTTTATCGTCAGTCCTGCATATATGCAATTTAGAACTGGACAGCCAACCAAGAAAGTCAATTCTTTGCATTATAAAAATATTTTTAGTTTATAACGTTTCTATATTTCCACATGGTGATCTTCTAAAGAGACCGATACAATCTAATGGGTATTAAAGACCCATAATGTCTAATATATTGAATCAACCTTCAACCAAAAATACATCGCTATATCTCACCTTGATCGTATTGGACGTAGTGACGTGCCTCGGTGGACTTGGTGGCGTACGTCCTCATGACGTTGTCGTCCATGATAGCTGAGCCCCTGAAGAGGGAGAAGCAGCCTGGAGAACAGAGCACGCAGCCCAGCATGTGTTCTGCCGCCTTCTGCAGCCAATGTCCAATGGCGTACTCAAACTTCTGGTACCACACCATGGGGCCTGCGGGGTAGGAGGACAATGGTGGTGAGCATCGATTTATGAATATAAAATGGGTAGATTTACCATGAGTCAGACACATAACTTGAGCGGGACTTGATATTTAACTTCTCCTATGTGTGACAGTACATTTTAAGTGTTATTCTTACCAACAAATACCACCTATATATATAATGATATTAGCATGCATGAATAACTGCAACTTAAGTTCAGGTGTCTGACCTAAGGGCTGTGTCTGACTCATGGTAAATCTACCCTATGGGTCGAGCTTTACAACATTAGTTAAGAAATCCAAGAGGGTTGACATACTGCATGGATGCAGCACCGGCGAATTACTCACCAGTGCTGTATTCATGCATCATGGGTATTATATAGCCTTTAGCAATTTAATTATACTAAGGGGTTAATCAAGAACTTAAGACATGGACCTCACCTGTCCCTATAGGGTGGATGCGTCCACAGGCTGCTCCCACCTTGGCGTTCTTCCTCATACGATCCACCAACAAGGTGACCGACTCGGCCTTGAAGTCAATGTCACCGTCCAGGGTCAGTAGATAAGTGTTCTCTGCCTAAAAGTGGGAACATTTGGGAATTAGTAGAAGCCATATGAAACTGATCATCATAACATACAATTTAATCATTTATCACAACTCCTGCAGAGTTTACATAATGATGGACTCAAGAAGTACGTGATGACCATGGGCCAGAACCTAGGTGGTGGTCTTTTTTTTTTTACAAGGGTTTCAGCTAATTTTCTTAGGGTGGGGGGGGGACATGAAATAATAAATATTGACCCTTGGGTGGGATTTGTGGTAGCTCAAGGACAACCATTGCATCATGACTGTAAGTACATGAAGGATGAGACCATATGAAAGAAAATGCTGTTATTAAAGATAACCCCTCCATTAATCATCAATTTTACAAATTTAACATTACAAAATGCAAGAAGCCCACCTGTGCCCGCTGGACGTGGTTCATACTGCGGAAGATGCGGCTACGCTGAGTCATGGGACCGGAGGGCATCTGCACCTCCTTCTCCTTCTTGCCGCCCACGTCAGACTGGTTAGAGTAGATGGAGTCGTCACAGTTACCCAGCAGGCGGAACCCGAGCAGGTAGTACATGTACATCACCTACAATAGCATATAGGGATCTATACAAGCTATAACAGCACATAGGGGTGTACATGTGTACATACATGCGGCATGGTACATGTGCATGACCTGCAACAATTAACACATCCCAGTAGGCACAGCACATTGACTAAGCATTGACAAACGGTTGTGAATGTTGACTCGATGTCGATGCAATGTTGAATTAACGTTAAACTGAATTTTGTGCCCACTGAGATGGAGGTGATAGTGGCTTTTATTATAGTATACATCCCCTACAACAGCACATGAATGTGTGTAAATGCTTTATTTCATGGTGAATGCAACGATCACTATGCCTAAGTACTAGAAATTCCATATTCCATGCCCCCCATGGGATACAATGTTCCTGTATCACATGGCCTGTGACATCATCATTTGTTTAAATTACGATGGCCATTTAAAGGTGATATTACGTATTTTAAATACAAAAAACAACAACCATTAAATAAAGGCAAAGGCCCATGGCGAGGGTAATTTTGGAATGTTCCTCCCTCGGTGAGACTGGGGCTGCACCGAACTCAGCCTTTGGCTTCATGGGAAACTGCCCTAGTGTCCCCTAAGGAGGAACAATCCAAACTAGGTATTAGTATCTAGAGATTGGCAGTGTTGGAGATAGTGCATTGTTAATGGAAAAGGGAATACTAGTCGTGCTTGTAAATATCCTGTGATACGATATTGGGGGCTGAGTGAGTGGATAAATTAGGCAAGTGAGTAAAGTGATATCAGGAATTGATAGTTGAGATATTGAGATAAATAAGGGAGTGAGTGAGTTAATTAGTGAGTTGGTGCAGTGAGATAAGCAGCATTAGTGGTTGGTAACCGTGCTCTACCTGTGACCACCTCTTCTTGTGACGTATCTTGTTCTTGTCCTTGACGTGCAGGTACAGTAGGTTGCCGCCAGGTAGCGTCCAGGTGAGGCGGCCACCGTACGGCGTGGGGGTCTTAATGGGTGCGGCCAGTACCAGCTGGGTTTCATGGATGGAGCTGGTAGTGGTGGGGGTCAGGTAAATTAGTATATTAGTTTGTTAGATAGTTAGTCCATGTAAGTTAGTCAGTAAATTGGTTAACGATAGATCTGATATATCAAAATCAATTTCATATCAAAAGGGGCAGGTCAAACTCAAAGATGCTAATTCTAAGACTGATAAATGCCACAGTCTAGGCGAATAGCCTTATGTACCGAAGCCCACAAGGGTCAACCACAAAACAACTACTTGAACTACTTAATAGAAATATTTTCGGTGTCAACGTCAATAAAAAGATAGAGCTCTGCCAACATTGAAAATTGGTACTGTCGGTGTCGATTTCAAAAAATATAAAAAAGATAGCTGTCAACACATTGTATCCTTTCGCCGCCGGAACTTCCTACTCTCCAAGCACAT
Organism: Harmothoe impar; assembly: GCA_947462335.1. Lineage (NCBI taxonomy): Eukaryota > Metazoa > Annelida > Polychaeta > Phyllodocida > Polynoidae > Harmothoe > Harmothoe impar. Next base: position 52,603,432 of record OX381715.1, on the reverse strand, counting down.
AAGACGAGCATAACAACAGAACACAATGTCCTGTCTCTATGTCAATGACGTGTATTATACATCTTTAAAGCTTATTTGCTGCAGAATTTATTGAAATTGTTTCCATTTTTCATTGAATGAGAGATTTAAATCGAGCAGTAAGGCTAACTTAGAACAAATAAGAATATAGAAAGCATGGGGACGGATGGACTATTTCTTTGCCCTACGTCAAGTATTTCTTTGCCCTATCTCAAGTACCCAGCACCAAGGATCAATTCAGCCTAGTGTAAAAAGAAACGTCCTGGTTCAGCACAAGCTCATGACACACACCATGACTAAGTGTGGATTACGCACCGCTACTGCTGACCATAATTATCATCAATTAGTGGTACTTACGTTGCCGATAATTCGATGATCTCTACGAGTTGTTTCACAAAGCGGTTACAGATGCGGTCAGTGGCCTTGGTGCACTCCATGCCGTCATCAATGAACACGTGAGCTATCACAGACAAGAGGAATTATTAACCCTGTAAGGGCAGCATAGCGATTTAATCATTAACCCTATAAATGCGTCATAGTGATTCAATCATTAACCCTATAAGGGCAGCATAGTGATTTAATGTGCAGTACCCATTTCTGTGGTTGTATGACTATCATGGTGTAGCATTGTCTAACCGTCAGAAACAAAGGTTTCACTTGCATAGTCGCCATGATGGATCAAGGCATTGCTGCATTGGCACACCATGCAGATGCTAATGGTGTTGATGCACTCTCAAGGGGTCGGAATGATGCACCAATTGGCGCAAAGCTGGTGAGTTAAATGCTGTGTCTGCACTGGTGCATCATGGTGATAAAGTAATAGGCAGTTTTCATGGACCATGTTGTCATAGAAGGGTCCTAAGGTTTAAAAGAACAAAATATCCTGGTGAACGGTCATTATCTCCCTATTGATATGACCTAACATTTTCTTTGGGCTAATGTTTTGTGATTGAAATCCATAGCAAGCTTTACCTTCAAACTCATAGTAGTCCGGATCTTTAACGCCAAAGTATTCTTGTGCATTGGTCCTAGCTGCCTGGTCCACGTCCATTCTGATTTAAGTCGATTAAGGTGAGTAAACAATTATCCAAATTAGTATATCTATTTACTAAAATCCAATTATCCAAATAATGGGCTATTAGGGGTTCTGACCACACCCGGGTTGCAGAAGGTGGATAATGTTATTTTACATTAAGACGCAATAAAACTGATTAAACTTGAAACTTGAACTTGAACTTAGTAAACCTATTCGTACCACCACTCTTTCCCAATTACAGGCTTATTAGTGGAACTTAAGAGGTGGCTAATTAATCTACAGTGTTGTTGCTAATTAACAAAAATACAGGTTATATAATGTCGATATCCATTATATAGCTTTGCTTACCTCATAACTGACTTGAGTACTTGGACCATCTCGTTGGCCGTCTCGTGCCACATGGTCGCACACACGTAAATACGGGGGTTCACACCCTCCTTGATACGTAACTTCTCCCCTTCAGAGATAATGGAGCCGGCTGTAGATACCGAGTCATCCATAGACGCGTCAGACTTCACCTGCAATGGCAATGTTATGGTGCAAAATTACATATACTTCTATGAAGCAGGATTCACGCATCAGAACATACTTCTATCCGCCCGCAACAGTGCTCAAAAGGGTAAGGCAAATTCTGAAAAGGTCTCAATAAAATGATTATATGAACATCTCCCATGTAGTTAAAGTTAAAGCTTTGGTAATCGAGTGAGGCACATGTCTCTGTTGTACTTCACAATAATTTGAAATGTAATTAAAACATGCACTGACCCGTTTAGGTTTGGGCATCTCCTCTTCGTCCTTACGCCTCCTATTGAGCATCAGTGATTGTTCTAGGATAATGCCACAGTACTGGGGTAACACGAATAACCTGTATAGAAGAGACAAGTACAATCAAAGTGAAAAATGAACCTTTGTGTCTGAACAATGTCAACTGGGGCATCTTCTATCCCAGAGAACACAGAACATTGACTAAACATTGACATATGGTTGAAAAGGTTGATCCAATGTTAATTCAATGTTAATCCAACGTTGAGCTGGTTTTTTTTGGCAGTTGGGATATTGCTTGCATCAGTTTACATCATACCTATCCTATGTGGCCAACGCACTCCCAACGAGTTTGCTCAAAGTTCAATTTAAAGATCAAGCAGATGTTAAGGAATTGAATCAAAGCAGGATAGTTAAAAAGGAAAGATAAAAAGCAACTTGCTATTGCCCCAATACTACAAATCAGTGATACCTATATAACATAGGAGTGAATCATCAAAGATGCTTACCTTTCTACCTTGGCCAGCCTCTCTGAGGTTGAGAACCAGACATGATTGGAGACCCAGAGTTGTGAGAGCCACCACAGAGCCAGGCCACATCCGATCTGCCAATGGAAGCTGGCCTCTTTGTAGCTCTCTGTACACCGCCAGTAACCTGTCAAATACAACAAGGACATCCTCTTCACGTGGGTAGAGTTGATTGTCATTTATCATTTCCAAAGCTCCATGATCTGACGTTAGACTTGGAACTGGAGACCAATCGTTTGTAGACCTCTAGTGTAGGCTCCGTCGAAATCGGAGGTCGTAACCCCTGCATGCAACTGGACAGTTTACTGTGCATTTAATTACGTACAAGAAACGGAATGTCTATAAACAGCTCTGTTTCCAGCTACATTACCTTGTAGGCTGAAGACCAGGCAGTACATTGCTTGAATACACAATACATGTTTTGTCATTGTGTTGCAGTCCTAATGAATTACTCGCTAGTGCTGAATTAATACACAGAAATGATACATCCCCGAAGGGTCATTACGATAGACCAATGCATCAGCGAGTTAGTTATTCTCATTATTGCATCACAACATTAACCTTAAAGTGACATGGTCAATCAAATACCTTGATGGGTAATTATAACCAAGTTAGATGGTCCCATGAACCCAGGTAAGGTCCTTTACATTGTATTCTCATTGGCTGGACTTATAGCGTACTCTCCAATCGTCTCAAATTGAGCATTAAACTGATTATTAGCTGGATTTTAAGCTGAATTCTGGGGAATGATGTTAAATTAACTAAGTAGGACATGGAGTATGATCATAGAGGACATTCTGGTTAATTTTTAATCATCGGACCACGTTACTTTAAGGCACCCATCATCCAGTTAAATGATTAATAGAGCAGCAATGTCACTTAAAGACAGCATCCTCGAGTAAAAGGGTTAATAGAACAGCACCACTCTGTATTTAAAGGGTTAATATAGAGCAGCACCCACCTATCTCCAGGTCCGGCAGCATGACGCTCACCCACTTCTCCAGGTAGCACAGGTAACAGAAGATGGCGCTGGTGACGGGGGTGATGAGCAGAAGGGGCAGGCTGAAGCCGAACCCTTGCATGCACAGCTTACAGGCCACACGGGCAAAGTAGTAGCACAGCGCCCCCGAGATGGCCTGCACAATGAGCGGCACGAACCTCATCAGCAGCTTATCCACCTTCCTCTCACCCTCCCGACCCGCCTCAGGGTTGTAGTCGTAAGCGTCACCGTAGTCGCTGTAGTCGAAGTCTGCAGGGGGTCGCAATGGTGGCGCACGGGCTCCAGGGCCCGCTGGGAACCCTGGAGTACCTCCCGCTGCTGCTCCTCCAGGGTTAGTATTGGTGGCGGCATTGTTGTTGTCGTAGTAGTTATTGTTGTTGATGTAGTTGTCGGTGTTGGCGTTGTTGTTGTTGTCGAGCTGCCGCTTGAAGCGTGGCAGGTTGCTTCTGTAGTTGTTGTCGAATCGATTGGAGAAGTTGTTGCTGATTGGGGTGGGGAGCAGCTCGATATCTCGGTCGTTAAAGATCTCAGAGCCATTCAGGAAGAGACTCTCATTCCTGATGTTGTTGAAGAGATCCGCCATCGGGGTCATATCTGGTATGAGGATGTAGGCAAAGGCCAGAGTCAGCCCGATCTTCCAGAGGCTCGCAAAGATGTAGGTCTTACACCGGCCTACTCGCAGCGTCGACTTAAATGCCTGGATGTTAAGAATCCCCAGGTCGCGGTCTATGAAGTTCTCCCAGTACCTTAAGGAAATGAGCACCATGGAGGCAACGATCTGAACCATGTCTACAGGGTCAATGAAGATGGTCCTGTCCCTAGTGAAGAGTCTGGTTATGATGAAGAACATTGAGCACTGCATGAGCAATGCAATGATGTCGGCAATGACAGTGAACACCGTTCGGTGTCCTTTGGTGAAGAGCAGCTTAAAGAGGGCGGGGATCACACTGGAGGTACACATCAGCAAGCACGCCCTCACCAGGTCAAAACGAGGCAGCACGCGGTAGACGAACAAACACAGGCCGAATGTGTGCGCAGCCTCAGTGATCAGCACCTAGACAAGGGCAAGGGTATACTGTTAAAGCGGCCTTCTCACCAAGGGTGGACATGTAGTCTTTCTATAGTACTGTTCTAGTACAATAAAGAGAGGCGTATTCATGGTGAGATGGACGCTTTAATGTCAGGTTAGAGCCAGCCTTGTTTCATAACGTTGTAGCAAACATGGAGGTTATTTTCCTACTCTGTGGGTGCATGTAGGTAATTAGGGGTTACTCATACCAGATATCATCATTGGGGCACTATGGGGTGCTCTCCTATAATGACATTGTACCCTGCACGATGTTGAAAATAGCAGGTCCCTGTTTGATGTTGAGCTGGCCCCATACCACTGGTCTCAGAATTGAATGGAGATTGCTACAGGAACTCTATAGATATATGGGGCGGCCAGTGTAAGTACAATGTAGTACAAAATGTATATGGACAGAGGGGTTGTGCGCAGGCACAACGATGTTCACGTACCAATATTTAGTTATTTTGTTATAATAAACCGTATCTCATACTTTGAATACGACTTTATGTAAAGAGTAGGGACATTGATACGATAGGGTGGTGTAAGGTGGTGCTAGTGGACAGGAGTGTCTTCTTTAATATTACTTATATAAATTGTTCGGTTTAGAATGCTGCATGCGTTTTCCAAAAGGAGGAATAGGTGCATTTAAAGCTTTATGTTATCGAAAGTTATGAACGGCTAAAATACTTCTCATCTACTCCCTAAAAAAGAAGCTTACCTCTGTTTTTGAAATTAGGATTTTTTTACTGCTTTTTATAGCATGTACCAAGTGCAACATTATTCATTCCAGTTACAGTGTTTTGCAATCAAGATAATTATCAACATAAATACAAACCATAGTCTATCGATTATACCTACCACGAAAATGGTGCCGAATGTTGGCCAAGCCTTGTTCCCAAATACAGACTTGGTCATACTCTCAATGAAGATGAAGACATTTGGAACGCTGATCGCCATAGCCAACATGGCTATAATCAGATCGCGTTCAAATTTACTCTGAAAATCAAATCGGAAAAGGTCAATCGTGTTTAGAAATAATCACCACCATGAAATTGTTATCATGTTTTGCAAACCAAGGAATGGCAATTTCCTGTTCAGATTTACTCTGAAAATCAAATCAGAAAAGGTCAATCGTGGTTAGAAATAATTACCACCATGAAATTGTTAGTGTGCTTTGCAAATTTAGGACTGGCAATTTCCTGTCAATGACTATCAGGACAAAGAACGACACACGATCTGCGAAAAGTATTATGCCGTGTTCATGATTAGATATAAATAGCGTCAAGCTCAAACTCCAGTACTGAGGTCATGGCCTATTATATTTTGAATAACACAAACCAGAAAAATTGATAAAACCGGTAAATGCAGAGTGATAGAGAAAATACACCTTGACGAATTTAATCTGGAGCAACACAAAAGTGTACATGAAATCAGATCTCCTCATAAGCACCTTTCCATAAGACCATTATTATACATTTCCCTTTTGTATTGCTTTAACGCAGGATGCTCTTTTGCCGTTATGGTAATAATACAGCAGATGGACAGATCGACCCAATGGGGTTGATACACACCCACACAGTGTCGTCATGATGCATCGATGCAGTGCTGGTGACTTGCGCTGTATTGGTGCATCATGACGACCAATGGACATGAAGCCTTGGGGCATCATGCTACCCCTTAACTTTGCAATCCCCTACCTTTCGTAAGTCGCCCACGCCTGTTGTCATGGCGAGTAAGCTAGCTTTACTGGCGAATGTGCAGCAGATGACGATGATGAAGAACAAGAGGTACATGACACATTTGACGATGCGCACAGGGCCCTCGAAGCACTGCGCGGCCACGATACCACTGTCACGGGACACGGTCATGAACACGTCCCAGGCCTCCGTGTTCATCCTGCCAGTACTGCAACAAGAGAAAGTTTCATCTTTTAAAAAACTCATTCAATTTTTAGTGTAAAGAGTCCACACAAGGACATTACATTATTTACTGATTAAAAACCTTCAGTAAATTAGACATCGAATCATTATGATATACACATCAATTAATATATTGTTAGAATATATTGCTATCTTCCATCTCTTGCCTTTGCTATATCAAATATAAACATACTGTTATCTCATTATGGTGATTTATATTGGTAGGTTATTAATACCAGGCATTGGCTGATGGCCTTCCAGGACTGTTATTTCAACATGATATTACTTTACATGCCCGTCCACCTTTACAATTTACCTGTGTGAACTTCGAATATCATGAAATATCATATGGGATTTACATCATATACTGTTATTTGTTGTCAACCAACACCTGTGGATGGATTCTAATCTTCATCATACTTCTACTTGTTGGAATAAACACGTCAAAATCTTCTCAAGAAAAAAATAGATATACGCGTGTGACAGAAGAAGTGGTATTTTTCAATTTCCAAGGTCACACATCTGCCCTGTAGATGACAACCCACACAGTACGGGAAATTATCAATTGAAAGATATACGTGTGTGACACATGTTTGCACACATATTTATCCTATGATACATGTATTACCCTTGATGCGTAATGCTACCTGTAATTAGACCCTTCAGTGAGTAGGCTGCTGCTTAGGTTGTACATCTAGTTTCAGTTAGCCACCTGTTTTCCAGGTTTACATTTTGTATACCCCGGCAATACTATTCCTGGAAATATACATACTTATATAAAACAAATTAAGGATGGCTAGTTAGTGGTCCCTTCATCAAGCACTGGTGAGATACTCAAAATATTTCTTAGAAAATGTGGTTATTTGCATTAGTAAAACTACGGAAATACACGTCACCATTGAAACAATGGCTTCCTCATTCAATTAGGCATACGGATTTGGTTATGTGGAAAGCTGCTTCGTGACCAACCCATTTTAATTCAGGCCAAAAATAAAGGTGTGTTTCAGGCAACATGGTCGGAAAAGTTAGGGAGACCAATTTTTATCTTTATCTATTTTATTTATTAAAAGTATCTGGAATTAGTTGTTTGAAACTTCCTGGAGTCAGACATTTGTTTTGGTCACTAAGGAGTGCTATCTTTTTAACAATGGGGAGGGTGTGGTAGATTTAGGTGACTGCAGAGGGGTTTTCGGCGACCTGGCGACCTGGGCCGTTTTCCAGGCGACTTTTTGACCTGAGGCAATAATTTAAGTGACCTGGCGACTTTTGCACAAAATTGAATATAGAATAAAGGGTCTAAAAAAACGACCTTGCGACCTGTGGGTCTTAATTTCGGCAACTTACCGAGCTGAGGGGGGGGGGGGCCCTCTGCATCCCCATTTAGGGGACGAAGCTTTAGGAAATTTCGACCCCTATACCGGGGAAAAATATGAATTAAAAACAAATATCCAAAAATTCTAGGGTCAGCTTTTTTTTTGGGAAAGTAGGGTCGATTTGCCTGAAACACCTTTTATGGCCTCATTTCCACAATTCAGGAATGCTCTCTATTTCTACCTAAACAGCTGTCAACTCATCTATAGGCCCTATGACCACCTAGGGTTGACCCTGCAGAGGCTGCTAACTCATACATCAGTCTCACTGACAGTGGCAACCAGCTGTCAACATGACAGTGACAAACATGGCCAAATTAGGAAGTCTACCATTTGTGACGCTTTAGTACGGCTGATTTACATGACATCTACAGCTGACTGTTTTTCTAAGCCCAACACTATATATTAGAATTATTTGCAGTATGTTATGCACACTATATAAATGGTGTTTCTCCCTCAGATGATTATAGTATGATGGTGTTTGATCAGTTGTTGATGGATGATGCGTGAAGTATGCATGTCCTATTTGTTATTTTGTAACTAAAGCTATAGTATATAAATAGGTTTGATCCAGTGTGAGATTGTGTGACACACCAAATCATTACTGGTTTCAATATAACATTGTCAAACAACGTGACACACCACTCATGTAACAAACTATACTAAGTGTGTGACATATGTCATGAGAACCTAAAATGTATAGTCAAGGTCCGATTGAGAAGAAATTATGTAAAGGGTTAAAGAATTTTGGGGTAGAATTGTTTATAGCTTTGAACAGGGTAGTTTCAGCATGCTGAATCCAAATCTGCATGATGCCGATGTGCGATGCCGATATGAAATGTCAAGGCATCTACCCCTTATCCAAGATGGCCGCCACGTAGCGGCCATCTTGGATAAGGGGAAGATGCTTCGAAAATGGACTTTGGCATATCACAGATTTGAATTCAATACGCCCTGTTCCAAATGGACAAACAATCCTTCCTCAAAACGCTGAGCACCTTTTAAATAAGCATCTTTTTGAGATTTGGACCCTGACTATTATATGTCGTGTAATGTGTGCTGGTGATCCTAGATCAGTGTCACCTCAAACACGCCATGTCACACACGAGGTGGCTACATTCGGGACTACATTATACAAGATGGCGGCCACCACAGGCTATTAGTGTATCTGTGACGTCATACTTACAATTGTTGATCCCCTTGTTGGCTGATGGTGTCGCCCTCTTCGGGATTTTCCCTGCGCCTGCGCATCGCGAGTGGCAGTTTTAGCGACATGATGGCGGGGTTTGGATGACCGTGAAATGCGGTCCTAGGTAGAAATGTATCTGGAGGGAGAAGAGAGAAAGGAACATTGTCAATAAAAAGTAGGAGAATATGTCCATACAGAGGAGAAGAGCTTTTCTATAGGGTAGGAACTCTAATGTATTAGGGCTAAGGCGGTTGACACTTCGATCTGATCTGATCAGCCACACAGAAAGGAATCATTCCTTTATGCGTGGACGCCCTCCCTGCATAAAATGTCCAGTACATAAATACCTACGATTTCAGAAATAAATCTTCACACTGCATATGGTGTATGTTCAGATGTCAGCCAGCTTGACTATTCTACGTGCGGTAGTGTCCATTTCCCTCTGCGTTCTATTTTCGTATCTGCTGTTCACCGAGCTGTCCTAATAGGTAGAACTACATAGATACCTACCAAACGGCTTAGTAATTTCAGCCAACTTCATCTAGACCCACTATCTGCACGGTCCGAAAGAGCATGGCTCATGTTAAAAATATTAACAGCAGATTAGGCCCCAGTCTATTAAGTTCCCATTGCACTGTTCCCTCTGCGATCGCATTCAAATGTTTTACGCACGTTCTCACCACCACAACAGACGGCACTGCTAACATTGAAACTCAAAGAGAAAGTCTGCCCAATCAACACCAACAACTACGCATCTAATAGAGGCCCGGTTGATATTGATCAAATCCCTGAGACTCTTCATCTGAAGTTTTATTTGGTTAACGTTTGTGAACTATCTATAGCATCAGGGAAAAATAGGACATAGTTTGTCAGCCCGTACTGTACTCAGATCTAATTGAGATAAATATCAAGTTGATGCTAGAAAATGGTAGCAACCCCAGTAAAACCCATCAACTGTAGAGAGCTCCCCTCCATGTTTTATACAGCATGGTCCAAAGGGACATGCAAATATAGCATATGTGGCTGAAGATACGCATATAGAATATTCTGCAAACTTATCTGATGGAAAATAAGGTATATAAACGAGCACCATGGCTCAGATATCATGGCAGATAAAGGGATACCTGTCTACGTCGAGATAATTGCAATAACCTTGGAGGCCAGGAGAGCGATTATACACCAGTCGATGCGTGTAATGCCTGAGGGAGTGCAGTGTTAATTAATTGTCCAGTAATCAAAAATAATTATAGCCCGCCTAAATGAAAGCTACGGGGTGACTTTGTGAAATCGAGCCTTTGTCAGGAAACCAACGTGCCCTAAATACTTCCAACCCGAGGATCTTTGTAATAAATTCACATACATTTGGTAAATCCTGGTCCTTGGTAAGCATTTATAATGTTTCAGTGTAAGGCTGGCCCTATGAGAACAACAAGCAATGCAGCTTCCACGAGCTCATTATAAAGGACAGCCTTTGTAAGGTTGTGAAGATTTTGGCAAGTATATAGGTCCACGTCATAATGTGAAACAAAGCACCTACCTATGTAATACGCAGTTTGTGTTATCCTGTGTGATTCTGAGCTCCAGTCATTGTCAGAACATCAAAGCCATATGGTAACAATATCACAATGACACCTTGGATGTCTTACATTAAAGTTAAAACGCAGTCAGTCTTCCAATATGGCAAAGGAAGGTCTCCCTGTGGTATAATACGCATATATCAATAGGTGGACTAAGCAAACAGATCCAGATAGTTCAAAGTGCCTATTCCAGAGTTCCGCGTGTGCTTGCCACTCCTGGCCTTGGATATGTAGAGGGATATATTCCACAAATCCCACTGTTCCCCCTGTTGTATAGGGTTCTGAGGGAATGTGGCGGAGTGGGGAGGAGGGAGAGGCAGAGGGAGGGCTGCCCACACTCAAAGGACCGAGTCCCCTGCACAAGGGGTAGGTTTATAGTAAGGAGGGGGGACTACGGCGGCGGAAGTGCTCCGTGCACGTCCGCGTCCTCTCCGCTAGAGGACGTGCTAGTCGGCAAACCGTGTCGTCTGCGTCTCGGCTGGTGACGTCACAGGACAATCAGACATTCCCGCCTAACGTTGGATCCTTGTCACGTCGGTGCCGCGTGCAGCAGGACACCACAGACCTACAGGCCGGCTACCAGCGGGAGGGAGGGGGCAGCTGCAAACGGAAGTGGTCAGTGCTGGAGGGTAGCCTCGGTTTGGGTTGGTCGGACGGCGGTGGTGGTCGGTCGCCACTCGTCGTCGTGCACCTCCGGCCTGGCGTCGGCCATTTCTCGCGTGTTTCGCACTGGTGACAGATTTTGTCAACCAGTCCCCCTCCTCTCTTCCTCCCTCCCACTTGGTCCCCAATGTCCATTTCTCCAGCCCCTACCCCAATTATCACCCAGTGGTCGGACATGACTTGCCGCCAGATGGCGCTGTCCCTCTGCCTGCCCACCCATCACCTAAACCACCACCCATCTCTTTTCCACTATACCCGCACTCAACTACTGACAGATCGTTATGCCTATCAAGGATGACGAATTATGTCACCCCCTCCCCTCACCCCTACATGCAGACTCCCCTCCCTAACCATACGCCATCCAATCAACACTTGCAATGCTATACTGTTCTGTATATTGTATCACATGCTGTGGAATGGCAAGGCTTTCTTGTTCTTCTTGGTGCTAGAAATGTGGTCCTGATCAGACGTAGTCAGAACGGGCATGCCTGACGTGTTCTGGGGCACAGGTGCACATGGTTGTAGACGGCCAGTTGGTGTAGGGTAGGGGGTCAGTGGTTTAAGGAGAAAAGGCAGGTCACAATGTAGGAGGCATTTGGTAGTAAAATATGTAGGCCTTATACATTGTACTTGCATCACAAAGAAACCATTCACTAGATATGTCACTGTTATTTTTTAACACTGACGGTGACATCAACACTGATGCGTCTTCCCATTGGCATCCATGCAATGCGTGACTTAATTGTAATATAACGTTTAAAATCAATTTCGAAATCCCAATGACGACGTGCCATGTCAAGTTGGTAGTATAATGCATAGTAGACTGGTAGATTTGAAAATGGCAATACACCTTTGATGTAACTAGTACCCAAAGGCTTTGGGCATTCCTACCAGAAAGCATTGCTTAACATACCCTAGGTTTTTAACATTTTTGGCTGCCAGTGGTAGAGCAGGTTCACCACTTTCAACCGGTCTGATCCATGTTATTTCATGAGCTACATTTCAGGTCTAATTGCTCCTAGAAGTTTTTGTGCATATTCTTCAGAATTGAACCAAACTTAAGGTATTGCTCTGAATAATAACATTCATGATGTCTTTAAATGCCATATATCAGTTTACAGTATTTAATTCCATGATATATCAGAGTATTCAGAAGTGCCTCTTTTCACCCTAAGTCAGCCAAAATGCACCTTGAGTCAGCCATATTACAACCACCAGAAATATGTGGGATGACCCACTAATTTCCTGATTTTCATTAATGTATTGGCTGACATGAATGCATGCATTATATATCAATATGTTACAGCTAACAATAGAGAAGAAAATGATTTATTGAATATGGAATAATCAAGACAAAGTCAGCACTGTACCTCAAGTGAATACAATTGCATTATGAGCTATCAATACAAGTAAATATTACTTGTATGAGCAATAAGGACTAAATATAACATTATAGACATGCAGTATGGAGATTCTATTGGATATATCTGGGGTTTGCCCCCTCACCCCCTTTCTCCCCCTCTTTTTGCATTTCACCCTTGCCCTCTATACACTACACAAGTAGGCCTGCTATCCTTAACCCCCTAGTAGAAGAGAGTATTCTGGGAGGAGGGGATATTCACAGGGGTAGGGGGAGAGTTCTTAGACAAGAATTCAGGGTAAGGGAATTCCAGGGGGGATTCCAGAGAAGAAATTCCCATGGTTGACTTAGGGTACGACGTGGCTGACTAAGGGTGAATTCATGGCTGACTTAAGGTGAAATGGGTATACCTTACGAAATCAGTCCTAACTATAATTTAGGAAATTAATTTTGCTCAATAAAGTCATGATTTGTGTAATTGAAATACATATCCATCTCACAAAACTGACCTACACTGTGTATGAAAGGGACAAATACTTTAAATCAACTACCAAAGAGTATGAACAGTGGAGAGATTTTCATTCTCTGTTTGTCAAAACAGGTCAAACAGGGGTACTTCTGACTAATTTTACAGTATGAAAAAGAGTGATCGTGCGGATGAAATGTGTAGTATATATTTGGAAAACACTTCAATTCTTAAATCAGTGGGAGTTTATTGTCACCAGATGCATACTGAACTTGTAATTTCATGTCTAAAGTGGTTGACTCAGGGTATGAGTTTGACTTAGGGTGAACCTACCCTATAAGGTAAACCTCCCATGAGTGGCCCTGACGGAATTGTGTGGATTTGATGCTCAAGGTGCATGGCTCAAGGTAGCCAATGACCCTTTTAATGCATTTTAGGAACTTCCCCTATTTACCTCAAGGATAAAAGAGTTCGGAAATCAATTTTTGGAATTAGGATAATTTCCGTTGAAATTATGATTATTGAGTCATAAAAGCTCAAGATTGTTCACTTATTCTCTGAGTCCCCCAAGGCTGTAGGGGGCGCTGTGCGCAGAACCGGTGGCCATTTTAATGGGGACGTAAAGTGTTGCATTGTCTGGACATACAAAATGTAGCACACAAATATGCTGCTGTTGAAGAAATAGGAAACTAAATTCGTAAATATTCTGAGATGAATCGGAAAAAATGTAGATGTATTTATCTTCTTGGATTGAGGAGGCTGTCCTACCAAAACAATGTTTTCTGCCCCGCAAGAAAATGGCGGCTAGATGACATAAAACGGACAGGAAGAGGTTGCCTAACTCGGAGAATGGGGTTCACTAAAACGTAAGAGCAATTGGATGTAGATTTGATCCTCAGCTTAAATCATACGAATTTTCGTGAACTTTGAGCAAATTTCCATGACTACTAGAACAGTCATCTTTTAACGGGATCTTAAAGCTGCCAAGATGGAAGGGGTGCCAGTAGTACCAACAGAATTGTACAGTTGTGGGTATTACTGGCACCCTGTCCTGCCATCATCATATCTGACAAAGATAAACATAATAATGATCCATCATCGGTTCTTCCTCTGTCAATGCATTGCAGATATACATGTACAAAAATACAATTATAGGAAATTAAATAATTGTAAAGAAGGTTGTGTTTTGCTTGTGAGCGTAGCCAAATTCTTTGCAATTTGGGCTCTTTGGGTATCCGAAGCAACATTCACAAGTACTGCCACTGCGCTGGTGTGTGGTCCCACTCTATGTTTGAGTGTACATTGTATATCAATGATATACAGGTGTGAAATGTCATGCTATCTTTATTCCTCCAAGTATGACATATAACTTGGTTGCCCCAACATGGTGAATTTATATATTTTTTAAACTATGGAGTTTTTCTTAGGAAAGCATAAGGGTGCAAGTAAAAGCCTCCCTTATCATACCTACACAATCCTGCGGCAACCCATCATTAATATTTACATGACAATATATATATGTTATTTTGCTTAATTTATGCTGAGAGAAATATCAAAATTAAGTGTTAATAGCATCTAAAATTATTTACAGGATATTGAACCCCTAAAAAACTAATTTAGAATAATTTGAAAATTCAGCCTGAAGATCGCAATGATCAGACAGCAGTACATGTTTTAGTAATCTTAGTTGAGGTCAAATCTTTACGCAGTAACTTCATTACCATCCAGAGAGGCCATTTCACTGACCTGCTTTAACTAGAAGCTACAAGTGGCCATGGCTGTCTCTCTTGTGAAGAAGGGGGGCTTTAAATTACACATATCTCTCAGTGGACACTCTAGTGTTATAACTATGCCAATCACCTCATCCAATATTAACCATATTAATAGTAGTGACGTCCACCTACATTGCCTGCAAGTACCAACAAGTAAATGTATAGTGATTTTCTTGGCTACTGAAAATTGGGCAAACAGCAGAGATTCTATGCAAAAAATAATAGGCTGATGACCTTTAATTCTACAGGAAAGAAGTATGATGTTCATAAATGTGCAAGGCACAATATAGATTTATAACATTAGACACATAAGTCTATTTAGGAAATAATACTAACTATTTTTTTAAATAGTGGGGTCCATGGCGTGTCATAACAACTACTGATTAATTTGGTTTCTCATACAGGGGCTTTGGTAACTACAAGCCTTTCATAATTAGTTATAATTCTTGTAAATATGT
Source organism: Harmothoe impar (assembly GCA_947462335.1). Taxonomy (NCBI): domain Eukaryota; kingdom Metazoa; phylum Annelida; class Polychaeta; order Phyllodocida; family Polynoidae; genus Harmothoe; species Harmothoe impar. The sequence continues at coordinate 52,588,246 of OX381715.1, read as the reverse complement.
TATGAAAGGTTTGCATCTATGAAAGCCCTTCTATAAGATATCAAATACAGAAACAGTTGTTATGAAACATTATGCACCCCACTATTGACTGCCCTACCTGTGTGGCCTACTCACAGTCTATTTTCCCCTGTGTTAGTGGGGACCTTCATAATGGGAGCGTGAAGGAGGAGAATAACTTCATCGGGAGCGTTCCGTAATACTAATGGGCATACCGAAACTGTAAAAGGCGACAAAACTTGAGGGGCTACTTGTTGGACTACTCTGATTGTCACTAGCCAAGCTGTGTTGGCAGCCACTGCCCATATGCGTGGGCCCGGGCCTTCATGCTTGTGGTCTACCTTGTGATCTCTCCTCAGTGAACCACGTCTGAGATATCAAAGACTATGGTTTGTCTGGCCCTGCCTACAATGGTACTAGCCCAGGTAGGTAGGACCAGGCAAATAAAAGAGCACTTGCTATCCTACAAAAACAGTAGGGGAAATGGCCCAATAGCGGTTTTCTCGCTCACCTCATAGATGCGGTCAAGTGTTTCATAGATTCTATCATTCATAGATGTGGTCACTGCTGTATTGTGTCCTACTACTGCGAGGCAGACTACCACTATTTGTGGCTGACTCCTTGCCTACTTGAGATAATATTATGTCAACTTCCAGTGACCTGCTTTAACTAGATACCGCAAGTGGCCATTGCTGTCTCCCTTGTGAAGAAGGGGGGCTTTTAGTTACACATATCTCTCAGTGCACACTCAAGGGTTATAACTATGCCAATCACCTCATCCAATATTAACCATATTAATAGTAGTGACGTCCACCTACATTGCCTACAAGTAAAACCGGGCCATAGTTGACAGTTCCTCCTCAACTAATATACTAGTATAGATTAAACCAATTGCCTTAATGACCCAATCATTATCATGTTGGGGTCTAGGAACAGGTGAGAGCATCCTCTGATTAATTCCATTTTTTAACACAACATAACAACATATTGGATGATATCACAAAACTAAAAGCAACAAAAAGCATTCACAAATTCATAGGGTTTCCCCTGTCTTTGATATAATCTACTTTATCACTAATAGAATTGCTAATTTCTCTTAACTGCACTCATTTATGATAGGTTTGGCTGGATAGGCCTTTCTCTTTTAAGAGGGGAATTTCATAACAGCGTCTGTGAGGCAGAGCTGCACCAAAATACTCCCCTGCTGTGTGCACTGTGCTCAGGGGCTCACCTAGCGGATTCATGAGTCCCTATCTCTATCAACTCTGATCATAGAAACTTAAAATAAATGTGAAATGTGTGAAGAATACTATCACATTAGAAGCTCAAGTACTTCACACGTATGTTCTGAGCAAAATTCTCAAGAGACATTTTTCGTGTCTGAAACAACATTATACTAATGTTAAGATTAAGATTAATGTCAGCTACTATACACATCTATGCCTTATGGACTTACTAAATGGAGGCTAGAGGTGCCCTTAACTAAGGTCTGGTGACAGGAGAAGGGGATAATGATAAAATTACTAGTGATTGATACCTTGTTGTACAGAAAAATGAATCATATCAAAGTAATCATAGCTGATGACATAGTCATCACATTGATGACCTGGATCAGCAGCATACGGCCCTTGGGCTTGGTTCAAACAAAACAATGGTTTCTACTGTATGCATAATCATATTTAATCAAAGATAAATCTTACCAGGAATTTATTTGCATATCTATGGTGGGTGTATGTAATCTAAACCTAACCTAAATTTTTAACAATAACGGAGAGAAGCACGTTCTGTGCATCGATTCCAATGTGATTGTTCACAAACTGTGTACAACACAATGTATATATATTAGAGAGTTCAACGTGAGTATTATTTTGGCTGGGTGTTTTATTGTCCTAGACCAGTCTGTGGACCAGGTATGTTGCTGTGACCAGGGAAGCCAAGTGGAGGTAGAGGCGGGGGTGGGGGCAGTCCTGGGCGGTGGGAGGGTGGGAGAGATAATGGCTTCAACACTGCCAACCGAAATCAAATAATGGATGTCCTCTGCCCACTGGCATTAGCTCCAATGTGTGAATAAACTTGTTTGACCAGTCTTTGATGATGGGTCTATTTACACTTAAGGGTTAATGTCATTACATCAGCAACATCTGGATCTAAAATAAAAACCCATCATGTTTCTGAGTTCTGCACCTTTGTTCTACCCCAGAAGTTATCACTTTATGATATAGGGTGATAGGAACACCACTATTATGGGGAATTTCCCGTTTTTCAAAGATGCCCCATTCCCTTACAAGTCCCCTCCACCACTCCTCGTTTCATTGCCACATCGAATCGACACCCCTTTTGCATGTCTGTCTTTGGGGTAAAAGCTTTACATGCAGCTTCCCCTTGAGGAAAACCACTGATTGTAAAGGTGACAATGAGCCAGCTGATGAGGGCATAAACGGTATCAATGAGGCTCTCCAACATGGATGATGAATGACCCTTTGTGTTTTTATAGCTGTGTTTTTATAGCTGTACCTTTGGACCAGATAAAGGACGATGTGAACAAAAAATAATTTTCACCTAGGGAGAAGTGATCACACAGCTTGGTTGTGTTTCAAACTGTCGTCTGCAGCAAGGAGAGTGTACTCATGGATAAAGCAGACGACAGTCGACCACCAAATGCCACCAGAGCGCCGCCTGGCGGGATCGCGGGAACGCCACCTGGTGCGGCCCCAGCTGCCGACATTCCGCTGTCCGCCGCCAGGGGTCGGGTCAGCTGCCCGCCCCGCCCTATGACAACTCCCGCCACGCCGTTTTGCGGCAGCTTGATCACGTGGTTGTCGTAAATCACCGGGCACAGGAACGCCATGTCGTTAGGAGTGCTTTTGCCGAGGGTCGGCTGCAACAACGCCCTGAATGTTTGATCAACGGCGCCGCCGCCGCCATCTTGGGTTTTCTGACCGGATGTGACACGGTGGTGCGCGCGCAGGCCTATTGGTGTTGGGCTGTATCTATAGGGGGAGGGGCCCTAATCTAGAAGCTGTAAAACTTGACGGTCTTTCCGCCTGGAGGTGTTGTTGGTGAGGGTGGGGCTTAGCAGACAACAACCAGACTCCATCTCACATTTTGTGGATAAACATGGCGGGAAGATGGCTCCCCCTATTGGCAGCCCTAGTGGGCCTCATTTTCCACGTTCAGGGAGCTGATGTTGTTCACGGTAAGTACAACTACTATCAACTAATAACTAATAACTTAAACTACTCTTCTTCTCTTCTAACTTAAGGTAGAGAATTGGTTGTCAATGTTACCCTCCTTATATAGCTTGATCATGGAGGTAGGAGATATAACAGAAGTCCCTGAGTTTCTTTCTTAGCATTCATAACGTTATCTGCCTACTGTCTAGAGATAATGCCCGTGTGTCAATTCAGTAGATCCTGATATTAAGACATGATGTTTGGAGTTTGTCACCCGGAAACAATTGGCGACCCCAAATCAAACTCAGGATCACACTTATATCTGATATGATATAACAAATTTTACACATTACCAAGAAACTCCACCTACACCATGGGATGCAGTAATATAAGATTATCATAATCATTTTGGCAGACCTCTCTGTATGATACGATAACGACCTTTTCATGTATTACAAGTGTAACTGCTCTTCTCACTGAACAGCGGACGACCTAGCCCACAGCTATGAGGATCTGGGAGCTACGACCATGGGTTATGATATCCCCACAGAACCTGAACAAGGTTGGTGCTATCCTGTACTCTTGTTGTCTAATCCACTAATACTGTACTGCAATACACATTGCGTTGTGCTAGCCCAAAAGTATGTCCTTTTATATTGTAAACCAACAGTAGATTCTACTGTCCATGCACACCATAACAGTAGTATAATGTACTGTAAAACTGCAGTATGATATTATTCTACAGCTCAGCTACATTAGATACTAACAATATGGGGATGATTGAAGCTTGATCTAGTCCCCTCTACGTTACGTTAGAGAACTTTGAGCGATCATGCGCGACCCTAGTATATCATGGGATAGGTCCATGTTAATTCACACTAGTGCAAATCTATACACTGTTCTGAAATACTGCTTCAAGTCTGAAAAAGGCCTATAAGGTCACAAGCATTTCTAGTAAAACATACATAGCCTTTGTGGACTGTCCCATATATAGGCTATAATGATGTCATTATAACGTTGTTATCTTTTTCGTTAATTGTAGATGTTCACACTGCATGAATGGTGGCATTCAAGCATACTTTCCATTTCTTAAAGTCACAGCTGTTTCAAGTTCACTAAAAGTCATGTAAATATCAAGGGAAAGGGAAATGTCATTATGACGTTTAAGAGGCTTTAAGTGGCATTTATCAACATCAAATATGCTTAAAGTGTGACTTTAAGCAGTCCAGTCTTTGCTTAAATGGCAATATTCATGCAGAGTCACTTGTGTTTTCCTCCTGTGTGCAGCCCCCCTGACCTGCTACGACTGTACGTCCTACATGCCCTCCTGTAAGCGCCAGGTGACAGACGCTGGAGGAGCCATCGTCTCACGGACAGGCTGCAAGACCAAGTGCTTCCTCCGTGTTGGCGAGGAGCAATCAGGAGGTGAGTATGTTATGGGCATCTGAAATGCTGCTTTGAATCAATGAAGGAAGGCATGATGCCTCAACGTTCATGTTCCTTGTGGTCACCAGTGCAGCACAGGCGAGTAACTGACCATAAACGGGAGTGTAATAGAGCAATAGGTTAACTCCAAGACAATGTCATTTTAGATCCTATATATTTTACAATGTATGCCCTCCATGAGACCACGTCTCTATTGACAACTTTGGAAATAATTTATTCTAAACGATAGCAATTGAAACCTGATTTTATGACTAGGGATCAACCTTGATTATCTGGCTAGGAAAATAGCCGCCATCTTTGGTTTTCAATTGTTGAAACAACCGATATAGACACTTTTTGATAAAGACCATTCAGATACCAAATCTCTTGCTTGAAGCATCACTCACATGATTCTCATGCCGATTCGTCAACGAATATTAAGTGTGTTATTACACAAAGCCAAAGGCCTTGGAATGTCATTGTAAAACTGGTGATGGCATGTCTGCATATACATGTACAAATACATTCCCCTGGTCCCAGCAGACAAAGGGGCCCCTCTAACTGCTAGGTACAATATGTGTGTATATGCAGCAGCTGGGGACATAGCCCTTCCTGTCATGCGCACTCATATCAGATATGTGCATCCAGAATGCCACTAGATGGCGTCGCAGCTGGGGGTCTGACCTTGACCTTAACACTCCTCCCTTGACCCCTCTGCATGCCTCCACCATGGATAACCCCGAGATACCTTTTGTATTTTTTCCAACGGCAGGCTGTGGCTTTTGTATGTAGACATCATGTACGCCTGAAAGGTGTCAGAAGACAGTGACAGTTGTGATGTGATAATAATCACCTTAAACATTTAAGCACAGCATGATGCCTCAAGGCTTCATGTTCATTTCATTTCTTGTCTTTGGGAGTATATTGACTAAATATATAGGAGTATATCAACCGTCATGATGCATGAATGCAGCACCAATAGGTGCCGGTGCTGCACCATGTCCCCAAAAAGGGCATAATGCATCAAAATACCATATGAGACGAGATACATTCACTCATAATGCCTGTTTGTAAACTTCTGATTAGTTTGTAGAGGAAACCAATATACATGTGTTTCTAGGCATAAAAGTAATGTGACGGACCGTTGCTATGTAACCCTTTACTTGAAGAATTCCTAATCCACGGGGCATGGTCTCTTAAAGTCCATATGTCGGACCTCGCTTACATGGTAACGCTACTGATGCCCCCCCTCCCCCCCTGTGCGGAAAATAAAGGATATAACAGCCCCTGACCATACATAGAGTCTCATGAATGATAGGGTAAACTATTTCCAATTATCCTGAAAAACTTTGTCTAAAGTGAATATCCATTTCTACACTCCCATCACCATACCATCTCTTATGACTCCCACAGCACTAACTTCAAGCAAGACCATCTGTAGGGAAACAACATTAGGATATTACATCTAGGAGTATTGTAACATTCCTAAGTGTATGGACACCAGTGAGGGGTGACTTTGAAATCCTTGTGGATCAATTAGGTGTAGGCTAGCTTCAGAATTCTCAGTGTATAGGTAGGTAGGTCAATCAGGAGCCACTTTACTGGGTATATGTCACGGTGCTGAACAAATCTAATAAAATGATTCATTACTCAGCAATGAAACATCTTACAATATCAAATGGCATATCACCTGAGAGGGCAAGATTGTCTCTTTTACCTTCTAACCTATCTGTAGCTGTCAGGAAAATAGGTAATGAGATATTAATTGGTAAAATAAACACAACTGCACAGCAGACAGGTAGCTTTCTAAAGGGGAGGTCCTGGTGCAACCTTCACAGAAAATGGGGGGCAATCACTACAATGTCCACTTATGTCTGTGGTGTCTTATACATAGATTCTCCCGACAGAGCAGATTTTGTAGGTATTTTATTTTACTTTCTGTAACAACAATTACTATATAAAACTCTTTGTGATTGAATTACATCTTTTTTACAGGCAATTTATATAGTCAAGTACCCCCTACAACCCCCCAACCCCCCTCCCATTAGGTAGAACAAAGGTCTGTGAGTAATATTCTTTTAGTTTGGTGTAGAAATATGCTGGCGAAAATTGGCTACAGGGGTTTTCTGTTAATGGGGTAATTACTCCAGAATTTTCACTTCTAGAAGAATGTCTCATAATATTATTCAAGCACCTCACATTATATTTATCTAGTGGATCTAACAGAAAGGACTTTCACTAATCCAATATAAAAGACAGAATAATGATAGCTTTAGAAGTCAATGCTGGAGAACCCCTCAAAGTTGTGAGAGTCCTGGCAGTCCCTTGAAGGGCAGAGTATCACAGTTGTAGAAGCTGACAGGTACATGATACCAACTTTTCTTTTTCAAAAATTCACAGAAAATAATTTATTGACAGCAGCTCAAAAATAATTACATATTTGGATTCAAATTGATCTCCCCGTCATTTTGGGATATCATAGGATACATTCCGACCATTTTCTAAAATTGCGTTGTGCTACCTGGTATAGGGTCCTTGTCAGGCAAGAAAAATATCCTATGCCAGAACCTAGGCAATAGCTAAAAATAGAAGCTGCTTGCTAAACTCCTCTCCTCTTTGTACTTTTTACAGCCCTGTACCGTGGTTGCATGGATGACTTCATCACCACCGCCCAGTTGACTCAGGACTACGTGGGCTGCAAGGTGCAGGAGTGGAACGGCCGCAAGTCCCTCTGGTGCCTCTGTGATGGAGACCTCTGTAACGGTCAGTCCCTCAAGAGCCTCTTCTACTACGGCTATGGTAGCCCCGACAGGTCCCACTACACCCACGATGAGGGCCCGCAACAACTCGAGCAAAGCCCAGATCACATGGATGACCATTTCGATGAGATGACCAGCAAGGTTGACAACTACAACTCACATTATGCAATTGAAGCCAAGGTAGCCGATGGAAACACTGCGGATGCTGATGTTGAGCCGCTCGGGTATGCTCACCAGGTGGTAGATGTGAACGGGCCCGGGGAGAAGGCGTATTATGCCGAGCAGTACCCGAGTGACCAGCCTCAGGCCTATGAGGAGCAGCAGCCTCAGGGCTATAGTGATGACCAGCCAGAGTATCCAGAACCTCAAGCTGAGCAATACCCAGCGGAGGCTCCAACTGAGGCTGTGGCTCCTGCCGAGGGCTACTCCGAGGGTGGCTACCAGGCGTATGGGGTAGACCAACAGGCGTACCCCACTGAAGCACAGCAACCACTCGCACCAGGCTACTCTGAGGAGCACCACCTCCCATTCCCCAACATGTACCCCCTGTCACCTGAGCAGTATGAGCAGTACCCAGCAGCTCCCCAGTACCCACTCCCACCAGCTGAGGGCCAGTACCCTCCCTACATGCCCTATCAGTACCCGCCAGTCAACTCACAGTTCAAGTACTATGAAGAAGAACCAACAGCTTATCCTGAAGGAGCAAAGGAGGAAAATGCCCCCTTGAGTACCCCAGAAGGGAAATCTGCTGGTGTGCCCTCAGCTGACTCAGGTGAATATCTCAATGAGTTCTACAAGTTTCCACAAGAAGAGGTTGCTCCCTACCCCTACCACTACCACAACGCACCTGAGTTTGACCTCGAACCAGTCAAGTATGTCCCGTATGAAGAGCCAGAGGCCGTTGAGGAGCTCAAGCAGGTGGTAGAGGAGCCCGTGCAGGAGAGTGTCCCAACAGCTGCAGCCCCAGCCGGTGGGTCATGGTTTACATCTAATTATGACATAAACCTTTATTATGATATCGATTTGATAACTAATTATAATTTGGTTATTAACAGAAAACCATTTAGGAAAGTCAGTCTTGTATTCTGATTCTAGATCTAAGTTTTAACGTGTTCACGATTTCCTCTCTTGGACTATCCACATATCTAACCTGTAAGGCCATTCTTACAATCAATTTTAATTCTAAGATCCTTTGCATATTTCATGCAATTTGGAGAAAACAGCTTGCACGTCATTTCTTCCATATACCCTGTCTATTAGAATGAGCATTATTAATTTCCCTTAAATTTGAAATGTAATTCGGTGGAACAACTGCTTAACTCGCCAGCTGAACTGATTTTTGAATTTGAACCCCCACAGAGGAGGAGTTGGACTCTGAGCTCTTCTGCCCGTCCGCCGGCATCTTCACCTATGAGGAGGACTGCTCCAAGTTCGTCATGTGCCTCATCGACCACATCCACGGCAGGCCCCGGATGTACGTCATGAAGTGCCCCGGTGGCCTCGTTTTCGATAGCAATGCCAATACGTGCATGCAACCGGAGATGTCCGACGGGTGTAAACGTCTCCCGACCCCCGAACCAGCCGCCGCCCAACCCACTGACGAGCCCCAACTCGGGTATGACGCCGAGAACGAGGGCTACCCTCGGCCACAAGGAAACGAGGGTTATCAGACATCACAAATTAACCAAGTATTTGAGTATGGGTACTAAAAAGGAGGCTGCAGGAAAGGCAGCCTTATTAATTCTATAAATCAATTGTTATTTGGTACGAATTAGGTTATGAGACACCAATGTTTGAAAGGGTTTGTGTGAGGCTTTGATAGTTTAATTTCGACTACATAATATTGTAAACTGTAGGTGTGTAGGATATTTGTTGTAAATTAACTGCTCCCGAGAAGAGAAAGGCTCTGTATTTACTGAGTCAATCGTGACACATATCATTGATGGTATTTTTTTTAAACAATTAGTTATCACGAATCTGTACAACTGAGGCCTGAATCAGATATCCATGACAGATCAATAAGAATCATGCATGGCAATTAACGTGAAAGCATTAATATATTCCTAGTGCATTCTACAGCCCCTTTCCCTTGGGGGTCCTGGGTTATTTTTGAAGAAGAGGAGTGATGATTATGATTGTAGCATTACAGTAGGAACAGAAAGTCTGGTTTTAAGGCTGTTATTTTAAATAATAATTATTTGGTTTGCAAAGCACTAATATGCTTGTTGAGATGTACACTTGTGGAAAAATATGAAGTGATGTTCATGTATATACATAGGATTCTTCTGAAAGTTCTTTTCGTACGTAACTATATTAATGTACTACATCAATATTAATAAAAAAAACACTAATTTATACTGGCTGAAAAGTGATATGGCTAAATGGGCACATAAACAATAAAAACTTTACTCTTGCATTTCACAAGATACATAGTATAAATGCTGCTTTATATTACATATAGCTATCTGTTTGGACTTTGTTATGGGCGTATGTGATTAGAAAGTTTATATAAGAAATACATTGCCATTTATCAGTATATATATGGAGATATGCATGTGTTCATTGGGGAATTAACCACTATACACTGCATCATTTAAACAATGTCTTAAATCCGAGATATGATAACTTCCAAACTCTTGATTTATTACTCTGGGAGAATACCTGTCACACTTTAAATGACAAAGCATGTTTAATTATCAGATCACTAATGTTTAGCGTGAGAATTACTCATTTTCTTTATGATATTGTATATTTGGTTTCTAAAGCGGATATCTATTTAGTCACTTTCTAAATATATAATTTTCTTAGATATCTGATACGATATATCTTGGCCTTTATGAACATGTACGACGTTCAGAGATATTTATCATATTTCTTTGCTACAAATAAAAGATACAAACAGTTAAAGCAAAACGCTTAACTGTTTCGAGTTGCTTGGTCCCATGGCTGTGGGTTTAACAAATAATTGTTATAATCTGGGATTCTTAACATGTTTAACTTTCCTGTTTGGAATTTCCTGTTTATTTTTTTCTTGGCCTCAACCAGGAGGTGTACACTTCGAAATAAACGTCGTTACAGCATATCTTCCTTGTTCGATATTTCTACATGATTATAGCACCTATTTTATTATGAGACTTATCGTAGACTGTGATAAGAATTCCATTTAGGTCACTCAAAAAAATCTGGTTTCTCATCACTACGCGCATCATGAAAATTAAGAGTTGGGAAAAACTTTTTATTTAAAATTTTTACATTGTTAATGAAAGAATGTGTTAAAAATTAAGAAATATTGCCATATCTGATATCAAATTAAAGCGTATACTGTCAATAATGCAGTGAGCTAGGAATATTTTTATTTTCTAACTTCTGTAAATCAATGAACTCTTTTACTACTAATGTATGAAATCTGTCTGCGAAAAGTCTCCATTCTCCATAAATTTTGTCTCCTCAGTAATAAAGAAATCAAATAAAAAACGCCCTCGTCGTATTTTCGTTTGCTTGGTGATGAGAAACCTGGGGCTCATTTCTCAAGTTTGGACGATTCACCTTGCTTAATTTCCATTAACATTACCTACTATACATTCAGTTTTAGGATGGGGTAAGATTGGACGATTTAGAGGGAGCTGTGGGTTATAATTCTTGTCTGTAGCAAATGGCACTCTGTGACGACTACCACTTGTTGTCTGGGGCTGCCGTCTGGACGAGATCGTCCAAGGTGCTCTCACGTGATCGTCCAGAGGGAATATTACAGGGTGGCCTAGGGTAGGGGACATCCCAGTGGGCACAGAACATTGAATCAACATTGATAAACGGTTGTCAATGTTGATTCAATGGTGAATTAATGTTGATTCAACATTGGACTGGATTCTGTGCCACTGGGATTAGACCCGGCCCCCATCCCCGCCTCTATACCGTGAGAAGGGACTGGGAGGGGAGCAATACAGCATTTCTATAGGAGTGATGTGCTTCTACGACAGCTCTGAACGATTCACTTATGGTTTGCCTGCTTTACACAGTTGGTAAATTGAGGAAAGGTCCCTGATCATCTAAAATGATAACACAATATTATTTAAACATAACCTGCCTAGACATTTGAAAATGGACGATTCACACTGTACGATTCAGTCAGATACTGATAGTTTGTCCCACAGTGCTATCGTTTCCCATTGAGAAATGACCCCCAGATCGTTTTTGAGTGGCCTTAGTTCTAAATGTTAGACGGTGCTGTGCCCAGTGACACTTCTACTAGTTCTAACAGTCTATACGAAAAAAAATTGACCATGCAGGACATTCGATCCTGCAAATTCTTTTCTTTGCAGGCCCGGCCCAATCTTTGCAGGCCCGGATATATCGCAGTACAACCTTGCTATTTGAATAAAAAATAAAGCAAGTGTTTGTACTGACAATGATAATGATTAGGTTCCCCTATATGTTACAATTATATTAGTCATTTTAATATGTACATTATAGAAGAATATTACAGAAAATAGTCAAGCTACCTGTTTTATGCGGTAGAAACCTTAATAATGGTCCGATTTACAAGCCGTAAAAAATGGCATGTAGGCAGGAATCTCTAAGCAATACCCATCTTTCTGCCGGACCGGCAGCCTTTTTGCCGGCTATAGCCGGTGTCCGTCAGGTTTTGGTATAGACTGTTTTAAGAGAGGTAAATACGTCATGGAGTGATTAGATCCACCTTAATGAAGAATTCACCGCTTTGGTGAAGCAGTACTGAATAGTCTAGTTTAGCATAAACATAGCATAGACATAATTTCGGTCTATTACCCTGATCAATATTGCATAAGGTGCCGGTTCATCCCAGTCACCAAAATTACGTTATTCTACGTAAAAAAACGTTTTCAACATTACCAGCACCCAGGGACTGGGATTGTGGATGGGGGGATACATGTAGGGCTATTGCTCACGTATTTGGTGCGAACTCGTAGTTATACATACAACTACGATCTAGAAACAGGTATAAGTAGAGAGATATGACTCAGAACTTAAGAACGGCATATCTCTGACATTCTAAGAGGTTTTAATATGATTTTGAAAGGGTTGAATGAAACATCTAGTTACAGTCTGATTCCTTTGTATTTGTCCCTCAGTTTTCTATAATTATCTTATTCTTGTGTCCTTTTAATGCAGCAAAACATGGCGGCATTTAGTTGGATTTTCTGTCACACAGTGCGAGTGTTTTTGTGTTATCTATGTTGTTATCTTTTATATACAATGGCAATCTGAGTATAAGTCTCCTGGGGAGACCGTATATGGCATAGGAAGGAATGCAAACATTAATTAAAATGAAATTATGAAGAAAAATCGAGTTAACTTTGGAAAAAAGGCTAGCCTCTTTTGCAATAATAAGGAGCCATAGGGAAACGTTATGAAACATTGTGTAACGTTTTTGTTGTGTACATACAGCTTTTCCCCAGTGTGTGAAGCCAGCTTAGGTAAGCACTGACCGACCTGAGGACATTGGCTTCACTGATAATAAAACCTATAGTTAGTACTGATTATGCCATCATATTTTGACCCCCCTAGTCAGATGATTACATACCGTATCGTCGCGATAAAGCGCCTGGTCTTGAAAGAGCGCCGGTCTTGAATAAGCGCCGGGGGTATAGGGGCTTCTAAATGTTTCTTAAGCACTAAAAACATGACCTTGAATAAGCGCCTGTCTTGTATAAGCGCCTGTGTAAGAGCCCCGCCAAATTGAAGAGCGCCCCGGCGCTTAATCGCGCCGGTACGGTATGTTAGTCACATATTAGTCATAAAGATAGTCAGGAGTGACTATAATATATTATGTGGATCACACAAATTGATGATGTCACAGGAATGTGTGCACAGGAAACAGTTAGGATTCAAATTTGAATGGTCCATGAACTTCAGGTAGACACTGTTCTATGGATATCTCTGCTTGTTACATGTTATGTTGCAGTTGACTATGACAACTCAGTGTAGTTCATGACAGTAAATCTACTGTCCAAAATGGGGAAATGAAACCTGACACTGAGAGCATCAGTGGTCACCGGGACACTGAGACAAGGAGAGGTACAGGGGCCCAGTGTAGGTTACATAACGGGTTGATGTAAGAGAGAGGTTAGATAGGCCTCTCTCCCGAACTAGACTGAAGATGTTATAGGGTGCATGAGTTCTCATGTTTGATAGAGTAATCATTGTATTTTTGTTCCAATTTAGATAACATGAACAGTGTATGTCTAGACTGACAGAGCATAATATGCCTACACAGGAGCCTGTCACATACCCTGCCTTATCTTAGTCTGTCCCCTGCCTTGCCTTATCCTGGCCTGTACCCTGCCCTGCCTTATCCTAGCCTGTCCCCTGCCGTCCCTTATCCTAGCCTGTCCCCTGCCCTGCTTTATCCTAGTTTGTCCCCTGCCCTGCCTTATCCTAGCATGTCCATTGCTCTGCCTTATCCTAGAATGTCCATTGCACTGCCTTATCCTACACTGATAATAATGGGCCTGGAAATGTTAGTCACTACAGACTACGTTTCTATAGTCACATGAACATAGAAAAAACGGCTATACCTAGTTAGTCACCTATGTCTAATGTAAGTTAGTCATATAGTCAACCTATTATATAGTCAGCCATTGAATTGGCTGATTTGGGCTATAATAGTCAAGTGACTATGCATTTAATGGTTTCATGGTCTAAAGTAGTCACTATGACTAATAGATATAGTCAATCATGAGAAATAAGTGAAAGGTAGGTCAAGGTTCAGAAGGGTAGAGCAAGGCAGAGCAAGGCAGAGTTAGGCAGAGCAGAGTAATGGAAAGTAGAGCAAGGCAGAGCATGGCAGAGCAGAGTAATGTAGAGTATAGTAGGGTAGATCAAGGCAGAATAAGGCAGGGCAAAATAATGTAGAGCAGGGCAGGGCAAAGCAAGGCAGAGCAGAGTAGTAGGGATAGGGCAGGGGAAGGGACATGCTAGGATAAGGCATGGCTGGGGACAGGCTAGGATAGGTAGGGCAGGTGACAGGCTAGGATAAGGCAGGCTAGGGGACAGGCTAGGATAAGGTAGGGCAGGGGACAGGCTAGGATGAGGCAGAGTAGGGGACAGGCTAGGATAGGGCAACACAAGGGACAGGCTAGGATAAGGCATGACAGGGGACAGGCTAGGATAAGGCAGGGCAGGGAACAGTTTAGGATAAGGCAGGGTAGGGGACAGGATAGGATAGAGCAGGGCAAGGCAGGTGACAGGCTAGGATAAGGCAGGCTAGGGGACAGGCAAGGATAAGGTAGGGCAGGGGACAGGCTAGGATGAGGCAGGGTAGGGGACAGGCTAGGATAGGGCAACGCAAGGGACAGGCTAGGATAAGGCATGACAGGGGACAGGCTAGGATAAGGCAGGGCAGGGAACAGTTTAGGATAAGGCAGGGTAGGGGACAGGATAGGATAGAGCAGGGCAAGGGACAGGCTAGGATAAGGCATGGCAGGGGACAGGCTAGGATAGGTAGGGCAGGTGACAGGCTAGAATAAGGCAGGACAGGGGACAGGCTAGGATAAGGCAGGCTAGGGGACAGGCTAGGATAAGGCAGGCCAGGGGATGGGCTAGGATTAGGCAGGGCAAGGGACAGGCTAGGATAAGGCAGGGCAGGGAACAGGTTAGGATAAGGCATGGTAGGGGACAGGCCAGGGTAGGGCAGGACAGGGGACAGGCTAGGATAAGGCATGACAGGGAACTGGCTAGGATAGGTAGGGCAGGTGACAGGCTAGGATAAGGCAGGACAGGGGACATGCTAGGATAAGGCAGGCCAGGGGAAGGCTAGGATAAGGCAGGCCAGGGGATGGACTAGGATAAGGCAGGGCAAGGGACAGGCTAGGATAGGGCAGGGAAAGGGACAGGCCAGGATAAGGCATGGCAGGGGATAGGCCAGGATAAGGCAGGCCAGGGGACAGGCTAGGATAAGGCAGGCCAGGGGACAGTCTAGGATAAGGCATGACAGGGGACAGACAGGACAAGGCCTGGCAGGTGACAGGCTAGGATAAAACAGGGCAGGTTACAGGCTCCTGTGTTAGCCTATTATGCTCTGTCAGTCTAGACATACACTGTTCATGTATTTCTATGTTATCAAAATTTGAACAAAATACCATGTTTCCTGTGCACACATTCCTGTGACATCATCAATTTGTGTGATCCACATATAGTGACTACTGACTATCTTATGACTAATATGTGATTAAGTTGTATAGTCCCCTGACTACGGGGGTCAAAATATGGTGGTATGGTCAATACTGACTATAGGTATTATTATCAGTGTAGCCAGTATCCTGCCCTGCCTTATCCTAGTCTGTTCCCTACCCTGCTTTATCCTAGCCTGTCTCCCACCCTACCTATCCTAGCCTGTCCCCTGCCATGCCTTATCCTAGCTTGTCCCTTGCCCTGCCCTATCCTAGCCTGTCCTCTGCCCTACCTATCCTAGCCTGTCCCCTATCCTGCCTTATCCTACCTTGTCCCCTGGCCTGACTTATCCTAGCCTGTCCCCCACCCTACCTATCCTAGCCTGTCCCCTGCCATGCCTCATCCTAGCTTGTCCCTTGCCCTGCCCTATCCTAGCCATCCCCTACCCTGCCTTATTCTAGCTTGTCCCCTGGCCTGCCTTATCCTAGCTTGTCTCCTGGCCTGTTTTATCCTAGCCTGTCACCCACCCTGCCTTATCCTTGCATGTTCATTGCCCTGCCTTATCCTAGGCTGTCCCCTGGCCTACCTGGCCTAGTCTGTCCCCTGCCATGTCTTATCCTTGACCTGCCTTCAGGACTTAAGTTTTCCTTATTTTTTATGATTGACTATATCTTTTAGTCATAGTGACTACTTTAGACCATGAAACCATTAAATTCATAGTCACTTGACTATATAGCCCAAATCAGCCGATTTAATGGCTGACTATAATTTGACTATATGACCAACTTACATTAGACATAGGTGACTGACTAGGTATAGCCATTTTTTCTACGTTTACGTGACTATAGAAACGTAGTCTGTAGTGACTATCATTTCCAGGTCCATTATTATCAGTGCACTGTGACCCTCATGTACCCGTGGTGAATCTTATTACCCAGAGAGGCAATTGCCGGCACAGCGGTGCTCAAGTGCAAATTGTGGAATGGCTGTTGTTTTCACATGGGATACATATTGGAAGTTGACTATCAAGCCGGATGTAATTTAGACATCTTAATGTCGGAATAAGTGGATTGATGTATATACTGTGAGAACAGTGCTATAGGCCTATCAAGTAATCATCTTAATGTAGAATCCAACCCTTGACTCCTGTAATGGGTACATGTATACCCAGGAAATTAGTTTGACTTAATCTCTGGACGTGCACCTTGTATGACTGTTTTCCTGGAAGTAATTGGCACAATATGGCACTATACTCCATTAGGACAAGAAGTCACACATACTCACACACATTCACATGTAGTCACACATATTCACACAGCATCTTGTATCATGGTACAAAAATGTTTCAGGCCATATTGTTTCACTTTTTTGATTTTTTGAAAAAGAAGGGAAAGTCTGTTTAGTTTGTAATACCTACTCACTATATTTAGAAGTTGGCATAGGGTACCATATAAGATATCTGTTAGTGCACTTCCTGCTGTCTACAACTGTGTGTCTGCTAAATCATTCACCAAGATTCCTACCCTGGTCATGTAGGCCTGATGAAGTTGTGTACCCCACCTGGGTACAATTCATGCCAAGCTAATAGCTGTGTACATATGTAGCAGAAGGTCAGACCTTTATCCAAAAAAGATTACCAGAGGAAAGGTGCCTATGGTCTGTCATATGGCATGTATTTCAATGTCTAGTGAAACGGACAAACGTTTACACAGATGTCTTACAACCAAAAACTCTTAAAAATGAATACAGAATATTGATGGCGCCACCTGTGTACCTTTGTTCCCCCTCCAAATATTTACTGTGACATCTCTTAAGCCAGTCTTACAGATGTGTTACAGATGTGTTACAGATGTGTTACAGATGTGTTACAGATGTGTTACAGATGTATTACAGTTGTGTTACAGATGTCTTACAGATGTCTAACAGATGTCTTACAGATGTCTTGCAACCAAAGTATGATAAAAGTCTGTCGTTATTGTGTATGTTATGGGGGGCTCTGTGCCTCTACATGGGTACCCGTATTTTTGACCGTGTCGCCATGTCAATTTTTAGCTAAATGGCTGTGTCAGTGTGTCAATTTTTATGGATATAGAATATACTAGGGCCTTATAAAAAGGTCTGTGTCCGTCGATTTTTAAAAGGGCAGTGTCGCCCGTGTCGATTTTTAAAAGGGCCGTGTCGCCGCGTCGCCCATGTCGATTTTTACCCATGTACAGGCACGGCTCTGCTTTCCAACCCCCGTCTTTTTTGCTATCTGATTTAAGACCAAGATTAAGACTTGAGTACCTTGCCGTACCTCCAAGATTGACAGGGCCGATAATAGGTGATGCTATCGCTATGATAAAAGTCTGTTGTTGACATGCATGTTATGGGGGGGGGGGGCTCTGCCCCCCCCCCCCCACCCCATTTTCTTTCTTTTTCCATCTAATTTAAGACTAAGGTTAAGACTTGAGTAAGATTGTTGTGGATTTATGCAGTTTCACAAACAACTCTGGTATCCACAAATGTCTTAATGATGTGTCTCAAAACTTTCCAGCGGACCTATTTGTAAGACTCAGACCAAAACATCTGTAAGGCTTGCCTAAGACAAACTTTAAATGCTTGTCCCTGCACTCACGCGAGCTAGGTGCCATCTGCCATCAGCCCTTTATTGAAATGGTAGGAACCTGATTGAATGAGTTTGCACAAACCTGCAGTACACACATGCTCCAATAGTGTGCTATGACAACCTATGTCAATTACTGCTGGTTGTAAGAATTATTGCAGTATTTCCTACATTTTAGCAATCCATGATGAAACTAAAGATACATGACTAAACATTTTGGTCTAGGGCAAGATAAATTTTGTTATTTTGTGTAGGCCTAAATAAGCTTTTTAAAAAAACTATCAGAACTGTGCGAATCTGTTCCATGGAAGACAGCGCAAGCTTAAACCGAACAGCCTGCCTATCCTGGGAGCAGATGACTGTATATACCACAAGGTATGACACAGGTAGACACCCATCATCTTTACCCTAGATGGCCCTACTGTACCATGTATTGAGCATTAGACATGTGGCTCCATCTGAAGTATTAAGATGATGGTGGACTAACCAGTTTGTATATTGCTAACTAGATGGCGCTACCCTCTATGTCCATATAAATGGTACAATAGGGCCATCTAGGGTATGAAGATGATGTCATAGCTGTGTCATACCTTGTCTTATATATTATAGTCATCTACTCCAAGCATAGGCATACTACTCAGTTTAAGCCTGTGGAAGACAGTGTCAGTGTGTGTGAGTCTGTTACATGGTACAGATGTGACATCAAACCACAAAATGAGCACTGTGTTAGGGAAGTGGTTACCACCCCCTTCCGTGGACCGAACCGACCCAGTAACGTACGGTGTGGTCAAGGTGTCGGATGGGGATGTAGCTCAGTGGTAGAGCACTGGCTCCGGAGTCAGCAGGTTGTGGGTTCGAATCCTGCTTTCTCCAGATGACTTTTCCCCGACCGATTTTTTTTTTTTTTTTTTCTGAGGCCTTAATCATATAGGGTGTTGCAGGCTCCTGGAGAACTAAATTCATATTTTAGTATAAGTTTAAGAGATTAAGGATCTTATAAATTTGAAAATATCCATGCTTCCTCTAACCCATAACATTTGCTGCACTGTAAGTTTTAATTTGATACCAAATATGTTCATATCCGTCTAATTTTGTCATGTTTTTCCATCAAAATTTCCCCAAAAAATAGCATAAAAATCTCAGAAAGGGGATTTCGGTGATGAGAAACAAGTATATTATTTGAAGTGGCCTTATGGATAATTATCCCTTTGTGGCCGAGCATCAACTATAGTTGATGCCATGGCAGGGCGAGCATCGACTATAGTCATCATAACTCTATGGAATTTAGCATAGGCCCGTCCTTAGGGAAAACTCCTGCAAAGAGGCTCGCCCTCTCAGCTAACAGCATCAATTTTTTACCGCCCCCAAAGGGTTAAAGATGCGTCTGCCTGAAAACTGATATGATATCTTGCTAAGATTTCCTCATTTGCAGCTTAGATGACCTACTAAGTATACACAACGCAAGCTTCCATTTTCAGCTAGTCTTTACCCTACGGTGGGAAGGAAGAGCTTTAGAATATAACACTGATCACTGACATAAGGTGGCAGCACTGGGTTAGCACTATTGTCAGCTGCACACTGCCGCTAACGGACAATAGGGACCTTTGCCAACCGACGTAGAAGCTCATTTAAGGGAATTGCTGGTTCCTACACAGAAGCCACCTGGTGGCAAAAATCGGAGCTCATGAAAAGTATTCTTTAAGCTGTATTCATATTCCTACATAGACTACTTTCCCTAATCAACTATTTGTATTCCCTATATTGACAGTATTCGTCTATTGTTCACATATATTCACTGCTAGGACACCCATAGGATCCTATAGTTAAGGCAAAAGAAATATTTTTCCAAAATTCATGCCTTTCTCATTTCATCCGTGACCCCCTGTTTTATTGGGCCTAAAATGTTTGTACAGATGTCCATTATACATCCCCAAGGTTTGGTTGCAATATCAATAGAAGAAGGGGATTATCCATGACAGATAATGTGAAAATGCTGTTTTCCTATTCATTTCTATAGTTAAAGTACTCCTTTGCTTAAATGGCTGTATCATGAAAGTTAGTACCGTGACATGGCAGTTTCTTTTGATTTTGTATTAGATAATAAATCGAACTAACATAATACTGAGTCATATGCAAAAGTCAATAAAACATCAGTAATCCTGTGACAAGTAGCGAGTCCCTTTAATTAAACGCAGATGTAGCAGTGCTGAAAGGATAGGATACGTCTGCGTTTAATGAGCTTTTACGTGGTTGCTAAAGGTCCCTAATCTACAGACATAACCAGTGTGTCCGCCATTTTCGGATTTTACAAAGATTTTCAGAAAATAGACCACCCCCCCTTCGTGCGTACATGCTTTATGAAAGCCCCCATAAGAGAGTATACTGCAGTACCAATTTATCAATTTCCAAACGCCCTTTGCGACTATGTAGTTCGCCAAAGTTAAGGGTGCAGCTTAAACCCGAGTTAGGTTTATACGCATTAATTTACAGTAATAACAATAGAAACAATCGTAGTACAATGAGTGACAGACCTTTTTGTTTGGGTGATTTAGTGGTGAAGCATACATCGGGGCCGGCGGTAAGGAGACGAAACTGTACAACAGCTGGTATTGTAATAAATGATAAACTTGTACATAATGACCAGATCAAACTGGTCAAAGGCTGAACGCTATACGCAGGCCCATTTCCAACACCACAGGTGGTGTAGTCTCTCTACACTATACGTATGATGCCTTCTAAAAGGTATTTCCCTCAAGATTCCACTTCAAATGTCCCGGAATCCAAGGAAAACTTATCACTGCAAAGACTCGCTAGGGGAATTCATCACGAGCAACAGATTTACAATGAGGAGTATTTTTTTATACTTTAGGATTCTTAGCATCATTCATTATTTAGAGAAAGCCATGCTACGGGTAATTGTTTTCTTTTGCTAAGTGTAAAGCATTACTTCCGAGTAGATGCTTACCTACTTTAAAAAGAAGAAGTAATAATTATTTAACAAAAATTAACGATTTAGACAAACTACCCCCTTCCCCAAAAATAAACTAATGTGAGCAACCAAGTGTTAAGGATCAGGCAGCCTCACTTCTGCGTGGCCTCTCATATACGGTAATGCATAATCATAGGATATGAATTTCTTTCTGAGAGTGAAAACCTCATATCAGCTATAGGATGTCAAGAAAATGGGCTTGCATGACCCAGCATAGGCCCTGTCATGCTAACACAACACAGCTTTCTAAACCATGTCCGGCCTGACGGCAGGAATGGTGGCTATGTCTTTATGCTGTTGGTCTGTATCACCTGGGCTTCCATGGAAACCTTTAATCTATATGCTCTAATGCTCTTCCAAGGTATATGCATCCTTCATCCCATATTTGAAGAGTGAGAAAAAGTGTTTGATCGTGTCTAAAGTGTGTTCAATATAGAACTGTGTGATACTGTGTGAGGCTATACCTTCATAGAACGTTATGAAATGTCACCAGACACCATGGAACACTTCCCATTAGTGTCAGTGTGTTATAGCCGGGGTTATAGCGCAGACCTCGCACATGCTTCACTGTCCAGATAGACTGTTCCAAACTAAAGCAGGCTCACACTAATGTCCTGGGTGATGGTACAGTGGAGGACCTTGCGTGGCTTGGGTTCGAGTCGTCATTGGCACTTTGCCTGAGTGGGGTTGACCTCTCCTCTGTTGTGTTAGAAATACGTCATAGCAACAATCTGATACTATTCCCATGAAGTGTGGGATGAAATAAATTCTGGTCTTTGTAGAAAACAGATCATGTGACCTCATGCAAAGTCATGGTACTATATGCGTCATAGCTGTCATACTCTTGATGCATCTAGTAAATACTGAACGATAAACAAGTTGATGGAGAAATAACGCCAGCTTAGATCTGTGCACAGCTGGTCTGGATGGTCCCTTGACCAGTGCCGGCCTGATCAACAGATAAAGCCCCCACCACGGCAGGCCTGTTTATATATTGGGTGTTGTGAAGTCTCAGATAACTTGTGATTCATGTTCATAGGCAACCTGCTGCAGGTATTACATCAACAACGTCTATATACATACATACATACATACATACATACACGACACACAATTGGTTTTGAAAAGGCTGGTTATCTGATTATCATCTGATCTTTAGAAAATGTATACTTATGAAAGAATATAACAGAGATATTATTCACATGGAACTAGCCACCCCTATCAGCAGTGATCAGGGATTGAGGTTAACGTTGATGTTACATTGCCAGTCATTCATTTGTTGCATATGGCTAACTCAACCTCTAATAAGATCTTTCCCCAATGCTTTTCATGTAAAGCTTAATCCAGCTATGGAACTATCTAAAGCTCCCTAGTACATCGTTTTTAATTTCTGTATGAAATTGTAATTCCCCATACTAATATTAACAGTATGGCTACAATGTGTCATGGTAAAAAAAATACGACTTAATGATAAGATATGATATACTAAAATATCGTATACCTGCAAGAAAGAATCAGTTGGACATACCTCGTGACATGGTGTAGGTAGATGTTAGGAATCCATTGCTGATCTCGTAAGTGGTTGATTTTTCACATCCTCTTTTTCTGTCACAAAAAGCCAATCCTTAATTAAACCTTAGTTTTACAATTCTTTAAAGCTCTTCCCTTTTGTCAGAGCAGACCGGCCCATGCAGCCCAGCCCATTGCCACGCCCTTCTGCCATCCTCCAAGACTAACTCAAATAGTCAGGTGGACGACACCTTCTATCTGACCTAATTAGGCTTTAATCACGTTGATTAGGGAATCACGGATTCCACTACAACCTGTGCTGGCTCCTTAGTCACCAATCACCTGCTCAATTTGGAATAATTTCGCTGGTTGTTGCAGTGCAGGTCGCCCATCATTCCAGAACGTCAACGCCCAATTGCGGCACGGGCAGACGGGCGCCTAAACAGTGCTGATGGATCGGATGTCTGATGTTTTGGGATCATTTAGGAGCCGACAGTGTTCTGAGTAGAACCCTCAGGGCTAGCAATTTAGATAATTGGAAAAATGAGTCTCAGACTTTGCGATAGCAAAAAGGTACATGATTATGTTGCTGGTTAGGAAATCTGGATAGGTACATAGATGAGATATAATTCTTTCTTTATTATTAATTTTTATATTGACAGAATTTCAATTCTGGCTATTATCATTTACTCAAAAGAATGGTTAGACATTGAACACAAGCTCTGTTGTTTCTTTGTATGGCCGTTTAAAGGCGCAGATCTCGGTACTCCTCCAGCGGCAGTCGCAGGGGAGCCGGGACAGGTACTTAGCCCTATTTATAGGGGCGCTGGGGCTTTAACCTAGCTGATGCCTATGCTTTAGACCGTTAGAAACCAAATAAAGTCTGCCTTTATGAGAATGCATTAGATAATTAGTGACAAACCCAATAGTAACTGAGCTATATGTATACGCATTACAAGATGGACAGCTGGTTGTTTTCCCACACTGGTCAAAACATGAGCCAGGGTCACGTGACATATTAGTAAGACCCGACACGTAACAGCCTGTGCACCTCCAGCCTCAACTCCTGGCGTGGGAATAATACCTATAAATAGATTCAATAGGACCCGGATGATCATCTACATCTAAATATGGGTAAAACCACAGCCTGTATGCTAGGTATTAAACACAATAAAAGCATAGATCATATGAACGTCTCTGTTAACCATTCAAGGGCAGCAAACCGCTTTAATACACCATGTCTTGTCAGTGTGATGCATGAATGCAGCGCCGGCACACCAGTATATCTTTCCAGCTTCGCATTTGCGCAACATTCATGATCACCTGACGTGGTTGATACAACTCAAACGGTTGGCATGATGCACCAATGCAATCACTCACCTGTACTGCATCGGCACATCATACTGACAAATGAATATCAGGCATTGAAGCACCCTACCAATGTTATGAGTATACGCTCCACATCTCTGAACACCATATTTCCTCAATACTATTCTAAATCGAATTATACCAACCTATTTTAGTTTTAGTTCTTTTGCTGAGAAAGGTCTGGTTCACATGAAATACTTTTTTTCGTCCTGTGCGGAGAATAGAGAGTGAGCAGACCCTGGAGCATCGGGCGACAGCTTGTCCATCCATTAGCTCCCCCTCCTCCAGGTACTCCTTATTTACCAGCACCTGGAGGACCTCCTCCCACCGCCTCCAGGGGGCGACTCCTGTGCTTGGTCACGTGATAAACAGATATCATGTGACAAGACTAGATGGTGCTTAAATGCATGGATCACAAGAGGCACCACTGCAAATTAACCTAGCACATGGGAGTTAGTTGACTTATAGGCTGTTAGGTTAAGGCTTCAACCACATCAGAAAATCCAAATATCGTGACTACCTGGAATCAGCTTGTGTATCATTCAGCATACCTGTATAAGGGCACGTGTGTAGGAGGTATCAGGAGGAGCAGGCCACAGGTGTATCCGTCCAGCACAACACATTGACACCTGCACCACACACAGTCTATATAACTCACTCTGGAGGAGAGGTGGGGCTTCTAAAGTGGACAAACACATTCAGACACCATTCTGCGGATGACTGTCCTTTATCAAACACAGTGGCTCAGATACACAGTGAATTTTACATCTACAAATTGGACCTTATAGACTACTTACCTGATCGTTCTGCATCAACATCATGATGCTGTACTGGACGCTACTCACCCTCACCATTGGGGTGTCCTCCACAGTTGGTAAGTCCTTATCTCAATTGCTTTATCATTGACCTTTTAAGGTCAGCACAGTGCTTCAATACGATATATTCATATTATGATGCCATTATATCGTATGATCCATGAATGCATCACTTAGGAACTTAGGAATAAACTAGTGGTGCTGCTTCCATGCACAATGCCAACCATGCGGAGTTGATACACTCCTGTGGGGCCAGCATGATATGCAGTCTACACATTATTGCCGCGTTGGTGCATCATGCCTTCAAATGAGCAAGTACTCCTGAGACATCCTACTGTCATTACAGGGTTAACATTAGTATAATAACTAATATAGAACACGTCAGTCTCGGCCAGCATTTGTATTGGGCTGGGAGACAGAGACTGGGAATACATTAGCATGCATTTCATTGTTTCCATTAATTTTGGTTGATCACAGCAGGTACATGCGTATGTGGGCGTTCAGGTACCTTGTATCTGGGTGTGCTCATGCATGTGAGAACACCATGCTTTATTACTGCATGGATCTCTCGATTACAATGTTGGCATTTGTTTTTGAAACTTTAGTCAGTTTGACGCTGATTCAATGTTGATTCAGTGTTGACCAACGTTGAGGCAACTTTGTAAGTTGCATGCATCGACATTATATTTTTGTTCAAAACTGGTTGAACCTTGATAACATTAACCAACCAAAAATTAATACTGAGCCAATGGGTCTGTGCCCATAGGGACTAAATCATGTTATGTTTTACAATCTTCAGTCATATACATGTAGAGCCCAGTTTACACTTTTTACAATTGGGTAAAAGCGGGCTAAATGGTATGGAACCAAGCAGAACTGATTATAGAGCCCAATGCTATTGAGGTAGACCATTTGTATTGCCCAATCAGATCGATTCCTTGGGCTGTAAGCTTTTAGTAGACATTAAGTGGCCTTAATTCATATCCGTGTATCATGTCACACGTGTATGTGGGTGGCAATTACAATTATAATTACAATGTCAATTCTTGTCGATGGCTGTCCTATACGGTCAATGTACTCTGCATGAACGTTGGAGTTCAAGCAGATGTACGATTGCTTAACAGGTGCTGGCAACTCCTTGAAATGACCACGCTAATGACTTTTGAATCTGTAGTCATTTTTCAACCTGGCTTCCCTCCCTGCCTCCTCCACAGAGAGCTGAGTCATGAAACTGTAGTGAAAAATGGCCCTGCTCCTTGAATCAAAGAAAATTCTTTTTTTTTTAAAAATAATTAAAGCAGCCCTTTAGTAGTTCCAAGTTGTAATCTAGTCTAATGTGAGAGAAAAGTTGGTTCTGGAAGTATACAAGTTGAGAAAACTGAATTTTAAACTATATTTGTATGTGTATTCTTTACTTACATACCAGAAGGCCATTACATGGCTGGGAACTTATTTAGGTTCACTGAAAAGTCATAGAGAGAACTGGGGGTAGGTCAGCCTAACAAATGAACCTGCCTTGAGCATTCACACATGGGGATGTAGCAGGGTTGGAGTGAGTCTTTCCAGGGTCATATCCCTGTATTTGCTTAGACCTGTTTAAAGTCACTCATAGATATCTTAGGTCCTTCATGAATGAGATGTTGGGTGAATTTCACCCCTTTTGGTAACGGAAGGAAGGAACATTGACCCTCGCGGAAGGGGGGGGGGGCATATTTTGATACGACCGCATGGAAATCCACCTACCCCTGCCCCTATTATTTAAACTATATCCCCCTATGCTTAATACAGTTATGTTATCATTTCAGGCTATCAGTACTGCTACGAGTGCAGCAGCAAGTCAGCGTTATGCAGAAACTCAGTGTATGATGGACACTACCTCACCAAGACACCGTGCAAATCTGTCTGCTTCTACAGGAACGAAGACAACAGTGAGTCTTCTTTTTCCATCTTTGGTGCTACAAATTCTGAACCTACATTTATGGAAGCATAATGCTCAAATGCACTGATCAATCAACCTGTAGTGTTGAAGCATCATGTCGTCCTGAAAGGGATAATTGCAGGACACACATTTTAATAATTTTCTGAATAACTAAAATATGCTTACATGTAAAAACTTTTAAAATTGATTTCTTAGAATTCCAGTTCACATCTCAACATTATCAAGATGCAATCATCAAAATATGATGGTTAGGGCTCAAAAATCAATCTTCTTTGAAATGGAGCAGGATGTTCGACAAGACCATGCATGAGTGTTTTTATTTATCTAACGTCTATTATCTAGTGTATATTTGATCAAATAAAATGTGTGCACACTTTTGAGACACATGCATTTTTTACAACATGTATACTCCACAACAGCCATTTAAAATACACCCCTAAAGTCCATAGCTGAGCTCTACCTACCGGACGCAGAACATTGAATCAACATTGATTAATGGTTGTCAATGTTGATTTACTATTGCTTCAATGTTGAAATGAATTTTGTGCCCATCGAGTATGGGTACCTCCATTCTAAGCTCATACTGCGCATGGATAACATTTGACTGCCTCCCCATCCAAATACCCAAAATAGTATATAGAGCTTGGGACACATTAATTGGGTTTTTAATTTGAAAATAAACAGACAAAGCTTTTCTTATTTTAAGAAAGAAAACTGTTGCCTATTTCAGGAGTGTACAGGGGGTGCTTTGACGGCTGGCTGGGTGGCATCGTGCGGAGTAACTACCTGGGTTGTCAGACCCAGTATTACCTGGGGGAGAAGGTAGAATGGTGCTTCTGTAACGGCACTGACTCCTCCGACGACCAGCCCTGCAATGGTGTACACAGGGACGTCATAGCCAACCTGGACCGCAGAGAGAGTATTGGCCGCAGAGAACAGGAGGAGGAAGAGGAGGAGGAGGGTGAGGAAGCTGAGGAACAGGATGAACGCAGGAGGGAGGCGTATTCACTGCAGAGCCGGAATAAGATGTTCCTGCCTACAATGAGGGCTCCAGAAGGGCGTGAACTCAACCTGGAGAAAGTCAGAGAGAGGGATGATGAGGGGGAAGGCAACCTTGGAGACATATATGAAGGTAAGTCATTTTTGTATGGTTTACTTCATACAGATGCAATGTACAAAATACAATTATTATTTATCATCTGTATGACATCATCAATATAAGACAGCAAGAAGAATCTACAACACAACAAAACAGCCACAAAATGGACTGAATAAATAAAAAGAAATATCCAACATCAATGGACGACAGCAACAGGATCAATATGTGCGACAATTATCTGTAAATCCACCACTTACTATCACATGAATACATCCATGGACAGAAAGCATCTGATACTATCATTACAACACGCCTGATTCATGACCCACCGACGACAGCAGACACTGGGACCGTTGGACATCTGGTATTTTCTTCTATGCATGTATAAATAATACCAAACCTGGATTCAAGTTGGTGGTGGATCTACTTCCGGTTATTGAGCCTCGTTTCCATAAGCAAGAACCCCCCTGCACGCCTTTAAGTGAGGTGAGTATTCCTTCCTAGTCCTACCTAAAGCCTATACCTGCTACCTTTCATGTGTCCCTGTTATTTCCCTCAGTCTGCGGTCTCTTTAAAAAAAAACCACTTAATTTCCAGCACTGATTCCGATACCACCTGCCTCATTCGGCCCCACAATCAATCCCACACAGAGATGATAAAAAATACATTAAAACATATGAAGGGGACCTAGAAAATATATACAATAATACATCTACTCATTAGAATATTACATATTGTGTATTTTACATATACATATTATGTAAGTGTAAATACTCCAACCCATCATACGCATACCGCAATTGCAGGTACAAATACTCCATTTGTTCTGTTTATCCATAATTATGTCAGAGGAGATGCACCTGTGTAGGCAGTGGAGTTACTGTACCTTTAATGTAGATGGAGGAATATCTATTGCACAGTGGCCAGGTGAGAATAAGGAATGGGATTGTAGAAGTTCAATCTAATCCAAAGGATTAGTATATATGACTACAACGAACATGCCTGACAGGCGCCATTCGAACGAGATTATGATTCTACTGATACTAGTCTAAGAAAACGAAGCACAACTACGGTAGCATAGTGCTTTTAATAATGCTCTTACATTTGCTGGCATGGTTTATAAAAGTAGCAGTCGCAACTAAATTGGCAGTGTTGCATTCACATATTTATGCGAGTAAATCACGAGATTGCATTCATGCAACATGCCAAGCCTACAGGTTGATGCACTAAAGGCTAATACAACAGACTTAGAATCAGTTGATTAACCATGCCAATACATGAAAATGAAACCATAATGCATCATGCTGCTGTCATTACAGGGTTATACTAGCTATATGAATATATTGATGGCGCATTGTACTGACAGATAATTTATATTATATTGACAAATCATTTTTTGTATTGGTTATTATGATATCGTACAGATGACGTCAGCAATAAGGTGCCACCTACAGCGGCAACAACAACAACACCCCCAACAACAACAATCATGACACCATCGGCGTGTGGAGGACGTTATGACGGGACGTACCCTGACGTCACAGACTGCTCCCGCTACGTCATCTGCACACATGGACGTATGTACTGGATGCGATGCTCGGCTGGTACCGTCTGGGACGACAACCTTCAGTCGTGCGTCTTCTTCGCCTACCATTCCCACTTTATGAACCCCTGCATCCTCCCAAAGCGGTTCAAGCACTTCCAGTACTTCCAGGATAGGGAGCCCATTGAGGTGTACGACCTGCCCCCTGGCGATTATGACGAGAACTATGACACCGGGATGAGCCCAAATGATTGAACAACTGTGATTAGATTGTGTTGCGATGTTGGCGCAGCTTGAGGTCACAAAGACAGTTGTACTGAGATAACTGGCAGTTATTTCAGTTCTATTTAAGGGTAATTTTCACAATCCTTTTGACGATACTGATGTTTAACATTGTATTTTTTACATATATGCACACATAATAGCGTGTGAATTTAAGCGGATCCTATAAGAATCCTCCACTAATCGCACGCTTTGCATCAGAACCCTGAACGATTCAGGGAAATTGATGGGGGTATCGATGCCGATTCCCCGCTGTTCTATTGCATTTATATTTTTTAGATTTGCATTTATTTGATATGATGTTGAATATGAATAAAATGCTACAAACCCTAAATACATCTCTCTTTTGTATCTTGAGCAATTGGTAGTAAAGAAATGTCTTAAGCCCAAAGTCCACAGCGACAAAACCAGCCCAAGTAGCACATTTAATAACTGTAAGGCGGCCTTGTCATCCTAGGTCCGCACCTATTTGGCCCATGAGCATTATATGAGCACAAGTTTGCGCAGGTCTGCGCAATCGTCAGGTCCAGCAGAAACCCTGCTATATCATATTGCGCCAAATGCCTGGCAGTAATATAAGTGCATTAATCTTTTTATATCAGAAAACCATTAAGCTTTCTAGGATACGGGTTTCAGGCATCTGTCAAACTATGAAAATTGCTGGCCTTGATGTCCCACTAGCAGAATAAATCTTTGTACAGTGTATTGACTGGATCTCACTGAAGAAATATGCAGCCAAGACTGTCTGTGCATTGTACATGGTTGAATAACATTGATTGTCTTTGATATTCCAATAGAAAACAGCAGTTTTGCCATTATGACAGGTACATGTGCCAATGTACTTTACTAACCGTTTAATACATGAATCATTACATAAGCCAATACAAAATTTAACCTGAAACATAAATTGAAATAGGTAGCCTTACTTCCCTTTATCCCATGAGGGACAGGCCCACACATAAAGGCCACATATGCACCGAGTAGTTGGGGAGCCAGTCTGGGAGCCTGGGGAAGAGCTGACATGGGAACCTATAGTTGGTATGGATATTGAACTAGAGTATCTTGAGAGTGCTGAATCCATTTCTGCCATGTGTAAAGCTATATCTAGATCGGAACAAGGTCAAAATGAAGGTCAAAGTCAGGCTATGGAGTGAGAGAACTACTCTTACCTGGCCTATGGCAGTGGAGCCTCCTGGGAGAGCCCTGGAGATTAACTGGGTCAATTGATACACATATAAAGGGGCTTTATATATTGAGTTAGACGCAAATATAAAAATGCTTCATATGCAGATTTATATATAAAGAATACAATATGCATCACGTTTGAGCAGAGGTCACACAATTTATTTCTATTGGCATGATTAAAATGACATACTTATAGTATGGTTGTAGGGTCATGGTGGGGCATCATTATGGGACCATTTACCAAGTAATAGGATATGCACTAATCAACTGAAACAGGGTGCATATACATGTATATACCCTATACCAGGGGTTTGATTTTCACCTATATAGAGTTCTATAAATATCTTAACTCAAACTAGCCTTATACAATTGAAAAGCCTGACGTCCTGAATCTTACATTTTAGAATGATAAATTGCCAATTTACTTGCATTTAAGTACAGCTGAATCAATATGAATAGTCATCTAAGACTATGTCAACGTACTTATTCTAAATATACAGGTTGTGACATGATAGAGAGACAGAGATAGACAGGTTATAAATAGTATGTACATGTATATTGATCAGATAGAGTTTGAGATTCTGGTTACTCTTCCAATTATATTGTGACCTTGACCTCGACCTTGACCTTGACCTATGTATCCAGTATGAGAGTATAATAATATAAAAGATAAATTCCCTACCTATAACATGTCTGATATTTAGATGGAAATGTGTGTACCTTGCCATAAATCAAATTGTGACCTCTGACCTTAGATTTGACCTTGTTCCGACCTAGATACAGCTTTACACATGGCAGAAATGCATTCAGCTACCTCAAAATACCCTATTACAACCTTCATATCAAGTATTGGTCGCCATGTCAAGTCAAAGATAAATAATGACATTCTGCCTGCCTGGATCCCCAACTAGAGAGAAGAAACAGCGTCAAAAGAAGGTCCAGGTTGCCTCCAGAATGACTCTCCTGTTTAGGGGAGTCCAGGTCGCCTAAGGGAGCCAAGGTGACTCTCTGCCTTACCTAAGGGAGTCACCTGGGAGAGTCATATGACCTAGAGAGCTATATGACTCCCCCAGGTGACTCCCTTTTGACGCTGTCTCTTTTCCGTGTGTGACGGTCGATGTGAGGTTTTCTCATGTGCTACAAAATGGTAGAATTCAAATATTGGATGCTCGTTTTTCCCCTTGACCTTTATTGCCCAAGGCCAGTATTTTCAGGGAAAAGTTCCCACTCAAGAAGATTTTCTCTCGATTTCTTCTAAACCCTCAAGTGAATTTAGGTCTTGTGGAAACTATTAAATTGGATCTTCCCCAATTGTCCACCTGGGATTCACATTCGATTGAAAACTAACGGTTCATGTGGATATTAAAGCAGCTGTACAAGCCGAAACAGCTGAATCCCCAGGAGGGGGAAGGCTGCCCATACAACAAAATGTACTCACTGATTTCCTACCATTTACCTGGTTACCGTTGACATTCAGCATGGCATATTTACAGGTTGTTGTGCTGTTTAAATGTAGTGATGTATTTCTGATTGTATCACATGTCATCTACATAAATATCCTTCAGCTTGCAATGCAAATGGGCTTAAAATTCTATAGTGGAGTTCTATAGCATATCGGATCATGGTGGTCATTGTCATTAAGTAAAAACAACGGGTAGTAGTGCAGTGACATCTGGCTATATAATGAGGTCTGATAGAAGGAACTTCCAGCAATAAGAAACACAGACCCATAGTCTCAAATTGTTGTTTAGTATTCATTTAGTGTTAGTTGTAAGGAAGAACCTTGAAGGTTCCAAGGCCATCCTCATAACGAGATTTTACAGTACTTACATATCACTATCTGCACATATAAGAAAAGTATAAGGACCCCATCATGTGAATCATATCCCCAGGCCCAAATCATGGAGAGCTGCAGAGCCAATCAGTCCCCAATTTACCGTCTCATTATGCATTAGTAACCGTCTAGGCCAGCAGGGGGCAGGTATGTGATTAGTGTATCATTACGGCGCCATCTGGTGGTCTGTTGCAGATGTCTCCCACAGTAACAGCGGAAAGTCGTCTGCTGCCGTCAAGAAAGGTGAGTAGCATCTGGTGGTGTGACACAGTCCATTATACACCATAAAGTGTTTTTATTGTGGTATTTGGTGAACAGTGATGTTGTGACACAGTTATGGTATAGATGATGGTAGTCGCATTGTCTGATCATCATGCTGTACAGACATGGGGGCTAATCAATAGTACGTACACATTTGTTATTTTATCTGGGAGGAAATAAAGATTCATCTTATAAATATCTGGTATGAAACTTGTAAATGGTCACTGAGTAAAGTCCCCCCCCCCATGCCAGTGCCATTAAATCATAATATATGTTATTATTGAGTAAAACTAGGAGCACATCAACATGTAAACGTATTTTTTTTTAAATTAAAAGTTATTGATCATTTTTATAAATGTTCTTTTTACCTGACAGCGATGGAGTGTTATGCATGCCACGACTCGTCCCCATACTGCCAGGACCGAGTGAACCGGCCCGAGTTTGTCACCAGTAGCCGGTGTAGGACCAAATGTTTCATCAGGAGGGAGAATGACAGTAGGTGGAATACAATGTTATCTGACAGTGTTCCATCCCTTCAAAGGGCAGCATAGTAATTCAATGCAGAACCGGGGAGTAGTTCACTGGTGTTCCATTGATACATAATGCTAACCCGTTAGCATGATGCACTAATGCACTGAATTTACTCTTGGTATACAGTATAACACTTATAAGGTATTTTTACCTCACAATTGACAGTGTGCGCACACAGAAAAGTGAGAGTCATTGTCGCTAAAACTACCCTCACCTGAGGCACTGCCTGACGCTCAGGTGAGGGTAGTTTTAGCGACAATGACTCTCACTTTTCTGAGGGTGTGGTGATGGCATGTCTTTCAGAGACGTACAGGGGGTGTTTTGATGGCTGGGTGAGTACCCGGGTACGCCACGACTACTTCGGCTGTAAGACCCAGCACTACATGGACAAGGCGGTACGCTGGTGTTTCTGTAACGACGCCCTGTGTAATGGGGTAGGAATGGATGACATCATCTCCATCCCAGAGGGTAAGAAGGCTGCCCTCAGTGACACTGGTAGTAGTGATACACGAGGGTATGACGCAGAGCCCAAACCAGTGGTGGAGGAAGGCTATGGGTCCTACCAAATGCAGCCACAGAGGAGCTATGTGCCTTCTACTGTGGACTTTAAAGGTAAGTATGGGTTTGCCTTAAAGTATCGCATTTCAGCCATGGGAGAGGCTTTTGGGAACTGAGGTTGTGCATTAGCAAAAGAGTAAGATAGAGCAGTCTGCCAGACGAGAATGGTGATGTCTATATACTACTTATAGACTTTCAATATATATATGCGGTCATATGAGGGTCAGTAGATTAGGAAAAGATCAATAGTATAATCAGTCTCAGGCAATCGCTACACAGGTTGTGATCGTGTCTAAGGACCTAAATATGGCATTAGAGTTAAGGGCGTGTTCATTTATTAATTACATGGGGGGGGGGGGGGGTGGTGAGATCCCCCCCAAATCCCCCCCCCCCTTTGAACTACAGTAAGGTGCGGGCCTTTTTGCTTAAAAGGGGCTGAATTTTTTACGCCCCTTCCTTCAAGAGGGGTCAGAATTTGTTATGCCCCCCTTCAAGAGTTGTCAGAATTTGTTAGACCTCCTCCTCAGGAGGGGTTTGAAATTTTTACGCCCACCCCGCAAACCCACCAGCCCTCAGTAACTAATAAATGAACACTCCCTAGGAATCCTATATACTTTCGGTTCTGATCAACACTCAACCGTAACCAATCAACTGGTCCTTTTTTACAGTGTCCTCAGAGCCAATCAGGACCATCGTTGGCATGTGTCGCGGCCATTTTGATGGGATCTATGCCGACCCGTACGACTGTACCCGCTTTGTGCACTGCTTTAACGGCTTCACCTACCGGAGACTGTGTCCTCCGGGCACTGTGTGGAACAACAAGACCAAGAACTGTGACTTCCCCCATAACACGGCAGTCAGTAACTGCATACCCCGTCAGTACAGACCCCTGTACAGCACCTACAGACAGAACACACCCTCTGACCGCCCATCCCAACCACCATCTAATAGGGAGAGCTAATGAGTGATATAGCCATGCCACGACCCTATGGAGCCAGCCTCTTGAAGTATCCAATTCAATTCAATTATCATATTTTAGAATAATTTGTGGCGCCTAACTTGTAATACAAAGGTCAATCGAATAGACACAGGGTCACCATGAATACATGGTAACACATTGTAGAAACAAAAGGGAGATAACAAAGCCATGGAAGATCTGAAGCATAACCTTCTAAGGTCTTGAGACAGTTGTCTATCAAGGGGGGGGGGGCGTAAAGCCATCCCCACTACTTATACAGTCGGCGATCACTTCCTCGAATTTAGAAAATGTCAAGACATATATATGTCCGAGGAAGCAAATTATCCGAGGAATTAAGTCCAAATATAAAGGAGCATATAGGAGAAGTTCCCAGGCAACTGTCTGAGGAAGTAAGGTATCCGAGGAAGTAAATTTTCGAGGTAGTGACGGTCGACTGTACATTAGCGCGTCAAGGTTTTGGGTGCCGTGTCCCTTTGCTTTTGAAGAGGATAGGAGTACAGAACACAATGAAAATGTGATTTCCTGGGATGCCCTCGATATATAAATGTATCAGTAGTGTTCACTCTTTAGTTCATAATAAATTATTAGTATAATATATGCCACCTAAGGCATATTCACATGGAGCCACATATATACTAATATTATGCTAATAATTAGGCACATGCATCCAATTCAACGGTTGAACTTGTAATAGGATTTACGCAGTGATATTGTTTTATTTTCAAAGTGCATTTTGATAATATTGCTGGCTGCAAATAACCTGATGTATTGTAGAAATTTTATTGATAAGGCCTGCTAATGATATTTATTTGGTCTATCGTGTGGTCATCATCTAGTTGACCTTCTCTATGTACTATTATTTTAGATACTGCTAAGATTAAAATGAGTAAAAGACGGTGGAGTCACGTGAGTACCTGGAAGCATTCATCCAGTCTGTCACTGATATAGGTAACAGTATCACGAGACTTGTATTAAAGTTTTACCGTCATGGTTGAAGTTATTTTAGTCCGTGTATGGAAAATGCTGAGCTTATTCCCTGACGGCCCAGTTCCATCAGAGGGCAGCAGTGTTTGGACAGGGGACCATGAGCATTGTCCAGCTACAACATATTCACCCTATCTTATGCCTGTAAGAGCTGAGCTCCAAGCCCTTAAGAGCCCTCTTGTGAATGAAAACTGAACTATATCCAAAAGTGCTTTTGGCCTCACTTCAACCATGACGGTCAAGCTTTAAATTTGGGATTTATACAAATATTTTCTAGTTAGCCTAGACACCTTTAATGGCTTAGGGTTTGAAATAGAGAAAAACAGTGACAAGATATGTAGAATGCCATAGTGAGGCATATGAAGTATAAAGAGTTAATAAAGATGAATTAGGCCATATGCAAAAGGGAGATATACGTTTGCCATGGTTAGAGGTAGTTTCATTTTTGCCACCAGATGCCGTATGTGCAGACCCTAGGTTATACCCTTAATGTTGATCTAGTTCATAACTACCCCTATGACACTGAACAGGAATTAGTATGCCAGATCTTGCTTGGGATGTACATTACCTGGTAATTACATGTTTAAATTCAGAAAATTTATATCCTAATTGGATTTTATCTAATTCATCTGAGCAAACTTTGATGAAAATGTCGAAATGCACATATTCAGATGCCATTTGAACCGATGATAGACTTCGGTAGATAGATGGTTTCAGCTTTGTTGCAATTCGGATCTGTAGACTAGCGCGTGAAAATGGTTATGTTTATTTGTAATACTCTGATTATTTGAATTTTTGTAGAAATTTACATGTTTACTTATATACACATACTATCATGATGTTCTGTTGATATCAATGAAGAACAGAGCGTGATACTCACGGTTTATCTCTTTACAGTTTGCTCCTATTCATTCCCCCAGTATTGCATTTGTTTATGACGCTTTAATACTTGTAAAATGACAGACTAATTCTATTTATGCCTTTTATAAAACGCACTTAAAATCAAAAACACAAAATAGACTTTCTTGTTATAATTCTGAACATATATCACTTTATTTCTGAGACCATTAGTACACTCGCCATGGCCACCAAATCAACTGTACACAAACTGAAAGACAACGTATACACTGGGCGTGAGAAGATTTACATCAACATTGAATGCTGCCTTACTTATCAACACTATGAAAAAAAGAGTATATACTATTCAAAACAAACTACTATACACTTTCATTAACATCATATTTTCATATTAATGTATACCATGCCTTTAGTAAAATGATCATTCACACTGATATGATACGTCAACTATCTCTAAAATGTATTCATTCATTACGGTCGGCTTAACATGAATATCACATTATTGGGATATATTCATACCTGGTAACCTATATCAGCTGTCCAGGGCAGTGGACCATTTCTCTAGCACTACATTTTCCTATATATCATTAACTGTTGAGGAGTGGCATAGTGCATATTTTACCCGTAGAGATGCGTGATTACAAGCCGATGAGTAAATTGCTGCGTTAATGGGTCATGCCGACCCGATATGGTGCATTACTTGCCAATACTATTTTGGTGCATCATGTCAACACTATTTTAATGAACATGGGCCATCTTCAAATCCACAAAGGGTTATTAGATCTGATTATATGCATTAGTAGGGTAAAGATTAACAACGTGATATCAAATGATGACAAATGACGAGGACTTTCACCATAGCAAGAATGGGGATCTCACAGTCCTTGTATGCTGTATCAGTGACTGTATACATAACCTCACTGCATTTTAGAGCAAGTGACAAAACATAAGTACAGATGATTTGTATCAGAGTCATGTAATTACGATTAGATACAAATATTGACTTTTGCATTAACATGGTATTATGTATCAAATATCAATCCATTCGCCATGTCACATAATACTATTCCTTTCCATGGAATCACTATTTAATTTTGTCTATATTCAAATATAGATTTTTAAACACAGAGGTTATCAAGGATGCTGCTGGCAACAGCATCTAGCTGACTCTCGTCGGGTAGGTAGAAGGCATTCTCACTTGCTGGGGAAGTGGCCATAGCGTCTATGGTTGACCTATCTAGAGCCTAAAATGAGAAGGAAATCCGTTTTTATTGACAATACCAGAAAAAATTGCTATTGATAACAACAATTTCTGACTAAAAAAAAGCTTTAAAAGTTATTCATACAAAAAGTAACAGTTGCTCATTATTAAGGACTTAATCTGAAGAGGATATCAAATTACTAAATGGGAAGATTACCACTAGGCATTACATAGACAGAGGTCCACGATGATCTGTCTGTATGACAGGTTTCTCCATGAGTGGTACCTTGGATCATACGATTAGATGAACAAGTGGAGAAACCAGGAATTCAGACTGATTAGAGTGGAACCCTGTGTTTATTTCACATAATTATTGATAACTTAAAAACGATACTTCAAAAATATATTTAAAGATTATTTTCATAGCTATTCTAGTGAAGTCATCGTGGGGAAACACCCCATTGAGAATGAGCATCAGGTTCTCCACACGGGTCTTGAGAAGGGCCATTCTAGTACTTAAACATAGTAACATTGTTTCTCCACATGAAATAAATATCTTAAACTGCGCTACATGACTTGTATACTCACCCTGCCTATACCAACGCTGACCACCCTGATGCCCCTGCTCTTGAGGTTCTGTGCCTCGGGGAGGGTGTTTCCCTCCTGGATGTTAGCTCGGCCGTCTGTCATCAGAACCAGCACATTGGCGTCTCCTGGCCGGTCACCATTCTGGGAGCTGAACATGTCCCTGCCCACCTGCCTCAGGGCCTCCTGGGTGTTGGTTCTACCTGGGTTCTGGAGGAACCTCAGGGCGGCAAGAACCTCCAGCTGGGATGGGTACTTGTTCAGGTTGAAGCGTACCTGCGCCGTATCGCTGAACGTCAACGCGCCAACTCGGGTTCTTGAGCCTACGTTGGCAGTGGAAAGAAAATGCATGTTTCAGATGCATATCGGACATTTTCGCTTCAGAAGGAATTGTAAGGGATGCAAGCTGATGTATTATCTAGTCAAATGATATAATCTAGGATACAACATGACTTATAATGTAAAAGGTTCATGTGTTTCCATTCTTTATGGTCGGTTTTGCAATGAGTTTGTGTGATGTGGTTAAATAACATGTAGCACCAAGACAAAAAGGTTGTGCAGTTTTAGTTACTTATGATGCTATTTCTATATGCACACGTCCACTTACTTTTTAGTTGATGATCGTTATCTATATATTTACCAATCAATAAATCACTTGTGAGCAGTTCTCATGGTAAAGAACATCATGAACTGGTAAGCATTTCCAATCATTGGGAAGTAGTTCAAATTATTGGGAAGCAGTTCAAATTATTTGATACATGATTTCCAAATCACCCATGGTCTGTTGCAATTATTTGCGAGGAGTTCCAATGATTAGGGAGCAGTTCCAATTATTGGCACGCAGTTCCAATGAGGACCTGAGATTTGTTCTACTGCTTCAAGTAGTCCAGGTTAACGCGATCCTAGATTTTTACATGTATTCTCACTTGTAGAAAACATATGTGAAAACTGGGATCTCGTTTAAACCTGGACTATTTGAATCCCCCTCTAGTGTATAACAGGTCTCGGCGCTTCATTATTTGTATCAATTTCAAGTACTTGATTTCCAAATCACCCATGGTCAGTTCCAAGTATTGAA
Source organism: Harmothoe impar (assembly GCA_947462335.1). Taxonomy (NCBI): domain Eukaryota; kingdom Metazoa; phylum Annelida; class Polychaeta; order Phyllodocida; family Polynoidae; genus Harmothoe; species Harmothoe impar. Next base: position 52,548,541 of record OX381715.1, on the reverse strand, counting down.
TGACTCGCACGCCGTTGCCATAACTCACACGCCGTTGCCATAACTCACACGCCGTTGCCATGGCTCACACGCCGTTCCCATGGCCTGCACACTGTTCCCATGACTCGCAAACTGTTCCCATGACCCGCACGCTGTTCCCATGACTCACACGCTGTTCCCATGACTCACAAACTGGACCCATGACTCACACGCTGTTCCCATGGCCTGCACACTGTTCCCATGACTCGCAAACTGTTCCCATGACTCGCAAACTGTTCCCATGACCCGCACGCTGTTACCATGACTCACACGCTGTTCCCATGACTCACAAACTGGTCCCATGACTCACACGCTGTTCCCATGACTCACACGCTGTTCCCATGACTCACACGCTGTTCCCATGACTCACACGCTGTTCCCATGACTCACACGCTGTTCCCATGACTCACACGCTGTTCCCATGACTCACACGCTGTTCCCATGACTCACACGCTGTTCCCATGACTCACACGCTGTTCCCATGACTCACACGCTGTTCCCATGACTCACACGCTGTTCCCATGACTCACACGCTGTTCCCATGACTCACACGCTGCTCCCATGACTCACACGCTGTTCCCATGACTCACACGCTGTTCCCATGACTCACACGCTGTTCCCATGACTCACACGCTGTTCCCATGACTCACACGCTGTTCCCATGACTCACACGCTGTTCCCATGACTCACACGCTGTTCCCATGACTCACACGCTGTTCCCATGACTCACACGCTGTTCCCATGACTCACACGCTGTTCCCATGACTCACACGCTGTTCCCATGACTCACACGCTGTTCCCATGACTCACACGCTGTTCCCATGACTCACACGCTGTTCCCATGACTCACACGCTGTTCCCATGACTCACACGCTGTTCCCATGACTCACACGCTGTTCCCATGACTCACACACTGTTCCCAAGGCTCGCAAACTGTTCCCATGACTCGCAAACTGTTCCCATGACTCGCACATCATCCCCATGACTCACACACTGTCCCCATGACTCACCATCAAAGTTGAGTCCCTGTGTGATGCGGTGTGAGAGTTGTTGCTGCAGGTAGTACATGCTCTCGGCTGAACCGGACCCATCCAGGGCAAAGACCACGTCTAGACGTCTGCTGCATCCTAGAGTATAGGAAATGTGATGATATAGAAGTCACGTCTAATATATTGTATCTGTAATACTACCGGTAGTCAAAAAGATGTATTTCATGTATGTTTAGAAAATCAACACAAAGTAAGGCCGACAATTCTATGTCCAACTCCAACTGCACCCTGACTGTCTACAATGATTCCTAATGCATACCTAATGCAGACTTCGTAATTAAAGGGACAAAGTGCGAATTAGTGGTAAGACAAACATTTTTGAAGAGGCTCAGCTCTTACTAAATACAGACAATGTGTATTAACCCAGCAGGATACTTCTTTAATATACTACGTGTATATAACCATGCCATTTCCTCGTGATGTTGCATGAATGCAGCCCTGGCGAGAAAATCGACAGTGCTGCATTAATGCACAATGGTGACCCTATGGGGATGATACACCCTGTATGCATACATGATGCATTAATGCTGCATTGGTGCACATGAGCCTCACTGCATTATGTACTTTTTAAGTTAAAGGGTAAGCGTTAGAAGATACTCACTTCTCTCGCAGTTGACTCCACTGAATTCACCTCGACATATACAGAGGTACTGCCCTAGTCCGTTTACACACTGGCCACCATTACGGCAGGGATTCGACGCGCATTCATCGACATCTGAATAGATAAAACACTAGGTTATGAATATGTGGTAGCATAAAGGGTATCTAGAGATTTTTTTCCCTACGCCAAAGTCCACATTTATGGGCTGGGTAGATTTAATTATTATTTTTAATTAGATCACACACTCGCCTTGATGGGTATACCATTGGTACGGGAGGACTATCAATTATAGGTATCTAGAGATTTCAGCCAGTAATCGATGTATTCTGATCTACCAATGATATCTCGAAATCACTTGACATCATGTTAAGTTGACATATGATGATGTAATAGAAGCAAAAGAAAACAATGGTTCATAGGCTGGATTTTAATATATTGACATTTGAACATAGAACACCTTCTAATAAACTGTATTCCTCAACATCTTTCTATTCTTTTTTTTTGGAAATGACCAACAATGTCCTAAAACTTCTCTGATGTAGAGAGATCATAGGTAACGTGTCTAAACGAAGAAAACAACAGGTAGTCATGGGAAAAACCTAAGGGTCATGACAGAATCATAAAATAGGATACACTATTTTTTTAAATAATCCTAGTTCTCTGGTTAGTTCAGAGTAAAGTAGTGTATCTATGCGTTGCTCTTTACTGCAAATAGGCCATACAACTGGATGTATCATAATCTCAGGTCATTGGCCTTCATACTTTCAGTATAGATTTAAAGAAAAGTAAAATACATATGGAATCCATAGGACAGAGTAACCTACCATCGCATGCCGCGCTGATGACCTTATCCTTGATAGATGTAAGGCTGTCAAAGTTGTTGACAACGAAGATATTTTTGTCGGTGGGTGTGCTAGCAATCCCTCGGAACTCAAGTGTCTTGCCCATCCCTTCTGGTGAAGCAACAATGAGATGGATACCGGAAATACGGCTCTTGATAGCTTCCGGTAGGGTTTTATCTCTGTCGAGTGTGGCACTTCCGTCTGTTACCTGCAATGTTCATTAAAGTTTAAATCACACCCATCCTGAGCTGAGTGGACTTGAAATGACTATGAGACTGATAACAGCTTAGTGATAAACACAAATTGAAGATTCCTACTCTTGTGAAGTGGAGTAACAATTGCATTGATACTGCATTTGATGAAATTCTATGAAATGTACGAGACAACATTACTCTATGTTATACAGCATCTGTAATATTGTGTAAATATTTATCTGACTAATTCGGTAGAAAGTGTTTTATTTACATGAGATTTTGGTCAATAAACATTTTTTTAATCTTTATGATTATTGTTAAACTAGACCTCACTTTGGAATTAACAAAGCCTTTACAAGCGTTAGGCGACTTTGTACTACTAGTCATCAGTTCTTGCTAAGAAATGCTTAATTACTCGCTTTACAGACCTTGTCAAAACTCAAATCGGTTTTTCATAGACAATAATCTACTGCAAGACCAAACATGTCAACATTGCTCCTCGAACAACAATTACTCTTCATATGGACTGGAAGTGGCTGGTTAAAAATGGTACATACCAGAATGCCATAGTTGGGTACGTCGGAACGATCTCCCAGTTCGGCGCTGAACATGTCGGTCATCAGACGGAGGGCATCAGCGATGTTGGTTTTACCCCTCATGTACTTCATAGAGTCAATAACCTGCAATGTAGGGAAGCAGACGTGAGTTCAGGTTTGAGCGATAGAAACTAGCATGACATCAGTGATGATATGATTAGAGAGAGCGCTCCAAGTACCAAAACAAGCAAGAGTAAATTTAATTTAGAGTCCCAGTTTTTCCAATTGCATGAAGACTGGGGCCTTCAGAAAGTTGAGATGGCAGCACTGAGAAGTCTTTTGTCAGCTCTATAACACTGTTTAGTGGCAAACGGCATAGAATAGTAGCGTCTGGTATGACTACAGATAGCACTGGGCTAAGGTAATTAAGAGCTGGACACTTCGCTGGAAGCATTCTTTTTGCTTCATCCGTGCCCTTTAATTTAGCATGGTTGACAATTAATTGAGATGCTACCAGTACCCTCCATCAAGGTGATTGTCCATAACTATGCATAACGTGAAATCCATATTCCGAGGTTATTACAGCAACTTTAAAGCACTATGGTGTCCTTAACCCTTTAAGGACGGCATGATACCTTAGTGCATCATGCCATTGGTATTCATGATGCCTCTCTGTCCTCTGCATTCAAGCATCATGCCGACCCTATACGGGGTTGGCACACACCCGAAGGGTCGGCATGATGCACTAGCCTGGCTGCATTAGTGCGTCATGGATACAAATGTCATCTTTTAGCAACATCTGTCCTTAAAGGGTTGACAGCGCATGTTACTCACCTGCATGACATCCTCCTTACTGGAGTAGGAGTTGAGGGCGGCATGTCTCTGGGCCGTGTCGCTGAATGAGAGGAGCCCCACACGGGTACGGCTGCTGCTCACCTCCATCTCCTTCACCAACTCACGGACAAACTCCTTCAGCATCTCAAAGCGGTCCTGGCGGATGGAGCCAGAGGCATCCACCATGAAGATTACGTCAGCAGCACCATCACAATCTGAAAGTACCATTATATTCATGTTATTAAGGGACCTCCAAGTCAAGGTTATGATATGGCATTGTGCTGTACGAAATGATATTTATAGGCAGCTGAGATTGTAGTAATTAAAGCAGAGTCATTGCCAACAAGTTGTTTGAATCAGGATATGTCAATGTGGGTAGTGTTAGCATACTCTGCTATTACAGCTAATAATTGCATGGATCTCTGTATATCTGAATTAATTATCAACACTTACTCCTTTCACAGTTGCGTCCCGTGCGGCCGAAGGGACATTCACAGGTGTAGCCGTTGATTCTGTCTATGCATTTGCCGCCACCTTGACACGGGTTGGACTGGCACTCATCCACATCTGATGCAAATCAAAGTACAGTATTGGAGTTTCAGACTTTACTCACATAATCATCATCAAGTTTCATCAATTAACAGGCGGGTAGTCGTGATTTTCTTAATCAATCGATGAATGCAAGATTAAGTTTTGAGCTGCTGAAGAGGTTATGTCACAAAGATTGGGAAAAAGTTGGCTGACTTCTATTTTTAAAGTAAGAACAGCCCATGGGTCTACTTTGATAGAAATTAACTACAAACGGATCCATCGTTTCAAACGAAGATTTCCATGGGGTCTAAGAAATGTTATGTCAGTGTGAAAACCCCACATTTGGGCAAAAAATATAATAAACCCTATCATAGAAATATGTCAGCATGCCACCAGCATTACTTAATTAATATGTCTTCAGGATATCCCAGACAAAACTTACTGTTACAGACGTAGTCCAGTAGAGTGTTGGCAATTTCATCATCACGAGATTCAAACTCATCAAACTTGTCGAGATACATGACATTCTTCTGATCGGGGTCGCTGGCGATACCGCGGATCTCTCTCTGTCTGAATTCATTACCACGACCAACGCTGACCGCAATCAACTCAGCCCCCTGCAATCAACATTTGATTAGATCAATTTACGATGCAATTTTGAAGACATTTTCGTACTTTTACCCTTTTTTAACCAATTCTAGGGTCTTTGGAGTGTCTGGGTAGTACTTTCGTGTTTACAAAGAAAAGTGAAAAAAGCGACCTACCGACCCTACATTTTCTTGCCATGTTACATGAAACAAACCTCTCTATTTTTGGCCTTACCTGACTACGTGTGTTAACAGCCTCCCTGAAGGTAGCGGAGCGGTCATTACTCTGACCGTCAGTGAAGAACACACCCACATTACGGACGTTAGCACGGTCACCATTGTTCTGGTTGAACATGTCAGTCCGCATCATTCTAAAGTTAATACAAATAATAACATATCAATTAGTTTCTAACCTGGGACAGTACTTTAATTAGTGACATAATTTTGAAAAAAAAATCATCTTTCATTTTGACATGATATTATGTAGCTGCAGCTACTCTTTAAAGTACACTTAACATTCGTTTCTCTTCTTTTCAAAGTTGTATAGGCTTCTAAAATAAAATTTAAAAAACATTAATGAATGCTATTTCTTACCTGAGTGCACCAGCTGTGTTGGTGGTACCCTTTGTATATTCACGGTTGATTGCATTCATGACACCATCCTTGGTGCTCTCAGAGTTAAGGTAGAACCGCATTGTGTCGGCATCTGAGAAGGTCTCCATGCCAACCCGCATTCCTTGGATGGGGTTGATGTTCATTCGTTGAACAGTTCGCTTAACGAATCCCATCATGCGGTAGTAGTTCTCAATGCCTATGCTGCTGGAGGAGTCCACTGCCATCACAACATCGGCAGGTTGTCGGCACACTGGAGGAGGCAAAAAGGGTAATGAAAATCATCCATCTGTAAACTGATATATGCTTTGCAATATCTGTAATAATGACTATAATTATTAGTTTTCATTTGATTCAGTTTTTGTCTCACAATCAGGTATCTGGATATTAATCCATACTTTGGCTTCTGAGAACAGTATTTACTCAAAACGTAATATCAAAATCTACTTACTTCATAGCATAGTTAATTAACCCATGCTGAAGGATTTGCTTCTGCTACAAATATCTCAAATATTCCACATAATGGACATCAACGTGTGGTTCCTCCATGTCATATGATTAAACTAATGGTGACTGCTAAATGCTTTACTTCTACAACACATACAACTCTTGTGTTACACCTACATCATTTCTTCTTTCACCTCTCACCAATTTCGTATTTACAAATGTGAACCTGAATGAATAGATACTGATTTATGATAATTAGGATGCACGTTGATTTCAAACCACATTTGTATAATTATTATTGTGAAAAAAATAAAACTATTTCATACTAAAAAAAACACATATTATTTTGAAATATTCTTGCTAACGTACATCGTTCACAGTTGATACCGTTGTAGCCCATGGGGCAGTTGCATTGGTAGCGGTTGATTCCATCCACACAGGTCCCTCCATTCTGACATGGGCTTGAAGCGCACTCATCGACATCTGAATTAGAATCATTTTATATCTTATATGCCTACTCATAAATATAATTATTTAAGAATCTGGGGAAGCCTAATGCCGGTGATATGTTGTGATCTCCAACTTAATCAAATTAATTTGCCAAACTGTATACCTTATCTCAATTTTGTTTATCATCTTGAAATAATATAATTATAATTATAGACAAAGATAGTTTATACTTTGTTTCAGATAAATAAGTTTTGATGCCAACAACATGGATGATGTCAACAGGTCATTATAACGTGGCTTAGACTGTAGCAAACCTGGACAGCAATTCGACAGTACTCGTCCCTAACATCAATAAAAAAATGTCATCGCCTTACAACACCCATAAGAGTAATGAATTCATATAGTGCTCACCATTGCACATGGCAGTCTTGAGACCGTTTTGAATGTTGCCGATCTGGGTGAAATCATCTACACTGAAGACATTTTTCTCCACAGGCTCTGACGCGATGAGGTTGATCTCCTGCTGATTGATCCATTTGCCGATGGGGACTGCCAGGATGGTTATTCCTGCAGCCTTTGCTTCCCTGGCGGCGTCTATGGTGTCTTTGAAATTGTTAGAGCCTCCATCCGTGAAGAGGACTGCCACATTGGGGCGGTCAGGCCGGTCGCCATTCTGCACTCTGTGGGAGAAAAGTTATATTGGTCACACTCAGTGGGTGTGTTTAACAATAGTAACACAGGGTTATTGTCCACTTTATTGGGCTGTTTGTCACCCACCAAAGCTTGCATTGAAAGGCTGAAGAGAAATATGCATTTTGTTTCCGTATGGACACAGGTGGACGGCAATATTCTCAGTTAGAGAGGTGTGATAGCAATATATCTAACAACTTCAATCTTTGACAGAAAGTGGGTGATGGTCTCTTATCCTCTCTTCGAGTATGCTTCATTCACCTATGTAATTTAGATGAAACTCTTAGCAATATGTATCTCAATGGACATGCCCTAGCCACATTAACACAATCCAACACAGTGAAAGAAAGCACAACATAAGTTTCACATTTGTGAAAAGCAACACACAATACTTGGGGCCCTTGATGGTCCCCATGTCCCATATCGATGTTAAGACAGAGACATGCCGCCTTTTCGTGTTTAGGATATGGCCAATGTACAATGTCCCATGCCACTGTCTAACCCCCCTGTTAAAGCCCCCAAACAAATCCATGTCGCTGTGTCGAATTTAGGGGTCAAGGGCCATATACTCACGTGTACATATTGTCTTTGAGCATGCGCAGAGCAGCTGCCGTGTTGGTCCTTCCGCCGTCATGCTTCATGGAGTTCATGGATTTACTGGCCATGGTGTTGTTGGAGTACTTGTCGAGGTTAAAGGTCATCTTGGCGTCATCGCTGAAGGTCATCAAGCCGACCTTGCCGTATCCTGGCGTCATCTCTAGCTTCATCATCATCCCCTGTATAACGCCTTTCACTTGGTTGAAGTTGGCCTCATTCACCGAGCCAGAGGAGTCGATTACAAAAGTGAAGTCGCCCAGCTGGGCACAGTCTGAAACCATTCATAAGCATATTTCAGTGGGTTCAAGTCCCCCAGGTTCAGGTGTATACATACTAACCCTGTTCTTCGATGAAGCCTTAAGGTACATGCATGCATTTCGTGAGCAGACTTATTTTTTGAAATATCAATACATCAAGGGTTGACAAAGGTCAAAGCAATTCCCGTATACACATACATATACCAATAAGTTGATTTTAGTGTTTAGGATAGGGTAGCAAAAGGGTTTGATTCATAGTACCGTAAAACCTCGCGTATAGGCCGCGGCTAGTACGCGAGTCAGATCGCCAGTGCGGCTTATAAGATCGGGACAAACACAGGGTGCGGCTTATACGCGAGTTTTTCCAAATTTTAAATATCACTATAAAATTACCCAGGAACTACATGGAGGGGAGGACGGGGGGGGGGGGGGGGGTAAGAGCCTGTCAAGTGAGTGAGCAGTATCAGTGCATCATATTCGCACTTCAGCCCTAAGACAATGCAGCCCAGTCGCACCTCAGCCCTAAGACAATGCAGCCCAGTCGCACCTCAGCCCTAAGACAATGCAGCCCGGTCGCACCTCAGCCCTAAGACAATGCAGACCACCGCTAATCCCTGCCAGCATTCTTACAGCGCCAATGGGGGAGGGGGAGGGGTGACCCCCCACACATTACTTTAGGTCGGGAGGGGGGGGGGGGTAAAAAAAGCTGTCACTACTCATGGAGGCCTCATGGGCCACGGGGAGGCGCTACGGGCCGCCAGGAGGCCGCACAGGGCCACCAGGAGGACCCTGAACCCATGTGGGACTCATAGACTTAGGCTAAAGTTAGGGGTGCGGCTAATACGCAAGTTTTTCCCATGACAACTCAGATGGTCTCTGCGGCTTATAGGATCGGCCCAAAGTCGGGGTGCGGCTTATACGCGAGTTAGGCTTATACGCGAGGTTTTACGGTAGCCAATATGTGAATCTTGGCATGTTAATTGAGTAAAGAGTCATGAGGAAGAAGAACCTTGCCATAGACATAGTACATAATGTATGCATTGAGTTTGACTTACCTGATTGAACCACACAAGTACGAGCTACAACTGCGGCACGGATCATGTCCAGAGCCTCGAAACTATCAGCCCTGAAGACGTGTTCCTCTATGGGTGGGGAGGCCATACCATCCAGCTCCTCCTGCTTAACCTAGGGACACAGACAGAGGGGGAAGTTAGTTATCAGTTAGTCAGAAAAGATGGGGATTCATAGGTTCTGACAGTGTCCAAGAAGGCTAGGTTTGTTCAGCAATGCTGCATAATATTATAGCCATGTGAATGAATACTTTATATGACTTATATGAGACATGTGAAAAATTGTAGGGTGGGATAGCTTCAATTCCCAATTGTGAAGATATTTACATAAAACAAGGAGGGCCATAACTATATGAAATAAGAAAAACAAAAAGATGTGTTTATTCATTTTATAAGCGATTTCTTTGCTGTCAACATTGATTTCTCAGCTGTCAAACTGTCAAGTTGGAAAAATAAGTTGCTGTCAACATTGATTTTTCACCTGTCACACTGTCAAGTGGAAAAGGAATTGCTGTCAATATGGATTTTTCACCTGTCAAACTGTCAACTTATGCAAACCACGTTTAGCGTTAGTGCTCAATACAGAGTCCCTCCCTCCCTCCCTCCCTCTCTCTCTCCCTCCCCCCCTCCCTCCCTCCCTCCTTCCTGCCCTCCCTCCTTCCCTCCATCCCTCCATCCATCCCTCCATCCATCCCTCCCTCCTGCCCTCCTTCCCTCCCTCCCTCCCGCCCTCAGTAAATGGTCATGCTTGGAGTGTGTGAGAAGGGGAATGGGTGGGTGGGAATGTAGGGGAGTAGGGGAGTGAGGCATGGCATGGCATTGCAGGGCAGGGCAGGGCTCCCTCCTTCCCTCCCTCCTTCCCTCTCTCCCTCCCTCCCTCCTTCCTTCCCTCCCTCCCGCCGTCTTTCCTTCCCTCCCTCCCTCCGTCCTTCCCTCAGTCCTTCCCTCCGTCCGTCCGTCCCTCCTTCCTTCCTTCCTTCCCTCCCTCCCTCCCTCCCTCTCTCCCTCCCTCCCCCCCCTCCCTCTCTCCCCCTGACTATACCCTCTTCCATACCCCTCTTACATCCCAGACCTAAAGGATACCTGTCAGAAGCTTCAATGAAAATAGTTGACAGACAGACAGCGTTTTCCCCACTTTGACAGCAAGCTCAATTACAGAAGTTGACAGACTGACAGCACATTTTTCACTGTTGACAGCAATAGAAACTTGCATATAGGCCCATGTACAATACTCTACAGGAAATACTATATGCATTAGTACTAAGAGACATAGTGCATGTATATGGCCCTCCTCGGCTTCCATAGATATCTACCGTACGCTGCTCATAAGCCAAGGCTTTAACTGATCGCATACTGATCGCAATTGGTGCCATTGGTGAGTTGACCATGCGGGCTTATAAACGGGTCAGTCTTATACAAGGGGCAGGCTTGTAACATTTTGCCAGGGGTTTTCTCTGATACCCTATCAATCTTATTTACATCAATTTAGCAGCTTAAAACGCAAATGCTTGAAATTCCCCTACCTCATCGCCAATACCGACAGAGAATATAATAACGCCAGCATCGCGTGCCTTCACTGCTTCGGGTATGGTAAGTTCAGGGTCACGGTTGGATTCGCCGTCAGTCACAACGATGCCAATATTGGTCACACCCGGCCGATCACCCTGGTCTGCTGTGAACATGGACTCTCGGGCAAAGCGAATACCTATAGAGGTTGAAATGAAGGTCAATTGTTAATCATTAACCAAATAAGAATGCATATCATAATGTTTTACGAATATGGAGTCAGGTCTTCAGGAAGATCATCATACGAATAAACTACCTCAATAAACAAGAATTTAAACACACATAGCTATTTTGCTAGTCTGTTTAACACATGCTACACATGGCAAGACGGTTATATAAATACTACATGTACTGTTCAATAATAATAAACATAATTATGGATGTGGATAGGAATGCTTAAGAAGTCTCAGACCTAAGAGACTAGGGGTTTTGAACAAGTGAAACCTGGTTCACACAACCAATACATTACAGAAGGCTGCTCTGATTATGTCCGCCTACTATCTGTACATGGGGTGTAATAAGATCCATCATATATATCACATCCTTATTATCTCTATAGCCTCCCTACCAGCAGAGGTGTTGGTAGCTTGATCCTTCCATGGGATCCGATCAATAGCCTTCAACATGTCATCTGAATTGTCAAAGGTCTTCAGTCCAAACTGTAGAGACGCACGGTTACCATAAGTGACGATCCCAACCTGTGTATGAAATAGGAAATATATATGTTTAGTTTAGTTCATTTTTATAAATTTACTTTTTTTAATAGATTTTTATTAAGGAAATCTACAGCATAGTATGCTCAATATCATACAGTCGACCCATACAGGCGTATACAGAACTATACGGCATATGCCGCTCTGCCGTTCGGACCTTCTTTATAATTATGCCTATCTGACTCATCTGCTATTTTAAAGGAGGTCGCTACACTTGCCCAAAGACACCAATTCTGCGCAGCCTGTGGGTTAGACAATTTGGAATTGACTGTATGAATGTACAGTCGATGATGGACCCTGCTCTAATCACTAGTGGTCCGGCTATGCGTCAGGCCTATAGTGTGAACAGAAGGTTTGTCTTATAAACCACTGGATTACTAACATATGATCAACAAACAGGCACATATCTGAGTGAATATGGAAAGCTAAGTGTCTAGAGATATGCATGGGGCTTTCTTTGGTCCTGTAAACCTTTTACTTTGTCTGCAATGAGGTCCTGTAGTTCACCCACAGTCAAAACATGGGGATCTCTCACCAGCCAAGTAAGGCAATATTGGCTGGCTGTCTAGCTACCTGTGAATTTTAAGTATCATTAGTCAATATGACCTTTGTGTTAAAAAAGCAGATTACGGTAGTAAAATTCAAATACACTATGATGACAAGGATCCACCCATATCCTGGCATCCATTACCAATTGTCAATATAAGTGTCTCAGAGTAAATTACATGAGGATCTGTTAAAGACATTATAACTGTTTAAGCGCTATTATTTGATTAACTAATTGTTTTACTGAACAACTTTCTAACTATAAACACTCCTATTGAATGTATAGAATGTCAGAAGGCTTACTACTATGTTAATATATTCATAATCTCATTATATATTTATAACAGATCAGATATGTGGATACTGATGTAATTGCTGGTGATATATATTGTCGAGCTGTATAAGTTCTTTATGTTGCCAGGGTAAATAAACGGGATCGATGTATTTACATCGTCTCATACCAAAAAAATATATATATATACAGGGGAACAGACACACTGGCCACCTTGGCCTACTACAGACAGGTAGGCAGTAGCAGGGGTGTACTGATTCAAAATGAGAGATACTTAGAACGTTATTTTGTAAATTAGGTACATGTTATTATATATATGGTTGAAGCAGTGCATTGTAGTCATTATGAGCCTCAGATAAAGTAAGGTATTTCTTTTCCAGAGAAGGGTTAGTTATTTAAATCAACCCCTTAAACTTACCCCTTTCTCAGTGCTGTTTCTCAGAATAATCTCTACTTTGGATAACTATTTTCTGTGGAAAAGTGAATACCGTAAAACCTCGCGTACAAGCCGCAGCTTGTATGCGAGTCAGTTCATTGATAAGGATAAGGGTATAATTGCTTCCCGACTTCCCATGCTAAATGTCCCATCTCTTTTTTTCCAAATATCTTTGGTAAGGGAATGGTCTTTGCAAATATTGACCAGATTTTAACATTGTAAATAAGATAAGGAGTGCCTACTCCCGCGGACATTATGCTAAAGTGGTTTACCTTGGTGTTATTCTCAGTCTAAGGTCACTAATAGGGAATTCCACCGAAAGTCTCCAGATGTTACATAACAGCCGCACATAGAAATGGGTACGGTGATTAGGATTCAGTGATCCATGTGGTTGGGATAGGCTTACAATTTAACTATAGTGAGGCTTAAGGGATACTTGACTCCCCTTTTGGTGATTCTATATACCCTTAATGGTCACGAGACGTTACATAATTGAGACGTGAAAGGTGGTTGAAATATGTGTGCAGAGAAAGCTTGTTTGTGAAGTTTGCGGCTTGTTTGTGGCTTGTTTACGCTAAGTCCAAGGACAGAAAACTACAGCCATGCGAGACCTAGTATAGCATACGAAAATCGAGGTCAGAAAAATTGATAAAAGGCCAAGGCGCTAATCAGCTAATTGGGCTGGGACTGCACTACAGGAATTTTCTGATAATTCTCACAAAGTCCGATCTAATAGTGTATAAGTACATGGTGCCGATATTCTAATACTATACTTATGAATAACAAGTGCAACTACAAGTCTATTTGTTGATAAATGATATGCCTCTGTGGTATAATAGTTTAAAGTTGTAGTTGTAGTAATCCTTGAAGAGCTAAAGATATGTGTTGTATACAGTTTCCCTAAAAGGTATCTAGGAACAGAAATTATAACTGTCTGAAAATAACTTTGAGTAAAAATATTATCTATTCGTTGTCAACAAGCCATAACACTGTGAGCTTTTCAGGACATTTCTAGCGTGTTGGATTTCCAGATGGGAAACGATTTCTATCTGATCTGGTGCGATCTGAAGCAACCAGGGATGTTATGAGGGTTACATTACACAATCTAAACCTTACTATATGAATGAACACAAGATTGTTGCCTTGGTTTGTAATACTGATAGCTGAGATTGGACTATTTAGATGCTGTTTCTTTTAGCTTTCATGAGAAGATGCCATGTTAAAAATTGTGTAGTGGAGCCCCAGCTATAGAATATAGTTGAGCTCATGTCATTGCCTGGTAAAGGGTTGGTATCGGTTTATGGGGGGGGGGGGGGGGGAGGGAATCACAATCAAATGCTCATGCATGGAATGGGAGATGTTATCAAAGTTGGACGTACCTGGACATTATTAGGCCCGATGACGAGGTCGCTCACCACACTTTTGGCAAAGTTAAGCACCCTAACCCAGTTGTTGGCTCCTATGCTGCCAGAGGAGTCGAGGATGAAGATAATATCAGCCCTCTCACAGGCCGGGTCCACATCATCTAGCGCAAAGTGGATGCGTTGTCCATTGGGACCTGTTAATGGGAAACCGGTTATCAAAATCTCAACGATACACTCCACTTCACTCCTATACTATACGTGACCTCGTTAAACTGGCACCACAGTGCCTCAATGCAATTTATCAATTCTATATGGTGCATTACTGCAGCCATGGTCTACGGTGGAAGACACTGAAGGATCTGCATCACGCACCAACGCAACGGCAAGGATCTCCTCCTCGCCGATATTGCATTGGTGCATCATGAATATAAATTATGGCTCAATCTGCGAAATGGGACCTTGTTTCAGCGTGCACTAGGGTCCCTTTTCCCAGACCATGTCACATTATTGAAGCCTTCTGAATGGCACTGTGTTTATAATGGTTAACTGGTTTAAATGACTTACCGGTGATAGATGCAGCCCGGGCCGTGGCAATAACCAGCAGAAGCACGAACACTGGAGACATCCTCATTCTGAAAGAACAGAACACGCTGATGACGATTACTGATGTACACCACGAGACCAACTCATGTATTAGACTAGTACCACAATTTAAACCCCCCCCCCCACACACACACACCTCAGTAAGCTAAGAACCATCGAAGAACAAGAAAGAAAATGTGCTTTGGAAACACTCCAGAGCAGAGGTGAATACCACACTAAAACAGTGTAGAATTTAGAATTAGATGTCCTTCTTTAGGACACATTGGTGAAATCACAGTCAACGTTGTGGAGGCTGCAGAGGAAGCTTGTCCAAATGCCTATGAAGCAAAATTGTCACACTAGCTGTGTAGCACATGTATGAGTAGGTAGAGCTATGCCTTATTCCAATGGGGGTACAGTACCTGGCTGTTGGCAGCATCTGACCACTATGAGCACCAGCACCAGGTATGGCCCCTGACCAGTGAGTGTCGCTCTATAAGGTCTGCTGACCACACTGACCACCTACACCTCCTTCAGGGCTGCACCCTCCCCTCGCCCCCAACCCACCTTACTCACCCACCCTCAAAGTAGTACTGACCACTTCACTTAAGGAGTGGTCATTTTAGCCACAGGTGGCAGGGGGCATATTGGATTTGCAGGCATGCACGCTGGAATTCCTTGATAGTAATTAGTCCCATAGTGGGTGAGTTTCCCGGGGGGCCCACTCCCTATGTCATCTATAGTAACTATGTGCGTACACAAAATCCCGGGAAAGGGGTCCTTTTTGGGCCCCACTGGCGGGTCCGGCCGGACCCGCCATTAGGGGCCATTTTTGGGCCATTTTTGGGCCAAAGGGGTATGTTTTTAGGTCAAGAATATCTAATGAAAAAGTCCCAAAGTTTCTGTTAAAAAAGGTATACTTTTCTCAGAATTTGGCCCAAATTTAGGGTGGTATCCCGCCAAAAGGGGTCCAATTTTGGCCAATTTAAGTGGGTATTCCGCTAAAAGGGGCCCAATTTAGGCCAATTTAGAGTACCCCGCTAAAAGGGGGGTTGATTTTGGCCAATTTAGGATGGTATCCCACGAAAAGGGGGCTGATTTTTTCCCAATTCTGGGGGTTATCCCGCCAAAAGGGGGGTGTTTTGGTGGAATTTTGTCCCGGTAAAAGGGGTCTAAATTAAGGGTGATGTGCGCACATAGTATCCATAAATGTGAGAGTGGCCCCCCCGGGGTGAGTTTGCACGCTTCAGGACTAAATATCTAGGATACGCATCACGCAATACGACACTTATTTACTGGATTGCCTCCCCGAATGATATAACCTATACTACCGAGGTCGACAAAGGGCCTAGTTGATGGATTCTCGGTACACAAGATTATTTTAGCTATGGTCAATGGTTACATTTCAAAACGTTAATTTAAAGTATATAAAAGATACTCCTCACCCCATGAGCTCTCTCCTATCTAATGGAGTGACAGACCACTATGTCCTCTAATAATTGTATGTCCCGAAAGGACACCCTAAAGTAATGGTGATGGCCCTCTCTTGTCTGGTTGTAATAGTTACTAATAATAGGACAATAGAATAGAATAATAAAAGATCCTTATGGCGTCATAAATAAGGAGATCCCCAGAGAAGGTCCTATATATTTATATATGTATTTACATTCAGGGGATTTCGATAGTGTGAAATTATTTGTCCACAGCTACTGTCCACCCCTCGCCCCACCTTTTTCTACAAAAGGAATATACCCTGCCACCCCTGGGGCCAGCCCCCACCCCCTAGATATAGGAGGGGTAAAAATAGTTCGCCCCATTTTCCTATCCCATTTGTTAAGTAATGATCACTTCAGGGAGTCGGTGTATATCATCATGGGTGAGTGGCATAATAAATCACTGCGTTCCCAAAATAGTATAGTAGCAAGTGGAGGCATACTTTCATAAATAGGTGACTAAATTTATGCGTGTTTATTTTTACTCCTTCATTTTCCTTCAATTTCAGATACCATACAATAGAGCCGCGACTACCACTCTTTAGAGGAAAACACAGCTTCCTGGTAGAGGGTTTAAAAATAAATAAATCCCCCTCTATACAAACCTTTCCACCCCCATTCTAAGGGGAAAACGCAGACGTTTTGAACAGTATTTTTTTTCGTCCTTTATCTAAATCATAATTTAAGTTAATAACACTCTCGATAGTGACTTGTATACCAATACAGCGCCAACAACTTTTCTTGGTGCATATATACAGACCACAACTGAACATCATCTCGTCATTAAAGAAGCAGAACAAAGTCCGACCTACCTAACTTAGATTCACCAAAACTATGTTTCCTGAAACGCCCCTCTGTTTATCAGTTAATGTACTCGCACCATACAGCTGTATATCAGCAGAACTTTGTAAACTTCCTTATAGCTTGAAGGTGGGGGTCACAAACAGTGTAGGGTAGATTCACCTAGAGTCGGACACATACCTTGAGACGGACACCTGACTTTATGGTTATTCAAGCATCTTAATCTCTTTATTTGTATATAAGGGTAAACTTTAAGTGTCATTCTTTCCAAATAGCAAACACTAGAAGCGGTATTGTACATGAAACACTTCAAATTCACTGTCCGTCTCAGGGTATGTGTCCGACTCATGGTGAATCTACCCTATTAATCAAGAATTAATAGTTACTCAATCCTCTCATCCAGGGGTCTTTCCTAGCCCATCTTAAAGAGTCATCATCATCTCTTTTCTGTCCACTATTTTGTTAAGTGTCCATAGATGTTTAGTGTCGTATAGCTGTTGAAATGGCGTCAAACAACCATTACTCACTCACTCACTCCTCTCATTTAGGCCATATAAGGCCCAAGACTGAATCGTATCGTGACTGTTGTAGTCACACAAACACCACAGCGTGACCAGCTGAGGTGGTGACACACTGCTAAACCCTATTTCAGTAAGGGACATTATGGTCTTAACCCTTCAAGGGTCGCATAGTGCTTTATTGCATAATGACCTCTATCGTCATGATGCATGAGTGCAACCCTGGCAAGTATATACCATTGTTCAGGAGTTTATCAACCCCGTAAAGTTGGGATGATGTGCAAATGCAGCTCTGGCGAGTTACTCGCCAGGGCTGCATTAATGCATCATGACGACAAATGGCACATAGCACATGAAAGCACTTTATGGTATCCAAAGAGTTAATACTGTTTTGAACGACATCAATTTCTCACGACCCCTTTTCAAAACTACCAAAATGGAAATCAGTAGGCGGTTGCCAAATAGCACTGCCTATTGAGGCCGGCCGTATTATTTGCTCTGCAATCTTGACAGGCATTTCCGCGTGGGTGTGTTTCTCACAGAATATCCGTTGCCAACGATAATACAAAAACAGAAAAGGGTTTAGCTTTTGGCTGTGTCGGTATTAAAACTCTTTTATCATCAGGACCTTCATGATCATGACCGTCCTATAGTATCTTATATTCAGGAAAACTATATGTTAATCAATGATGTGGGACTGCGGACGTAATTAACCCTTTAAGGACGGCATGACGCCCCGGCATGACGCCTCCACGTCGCATCCATAACACGTTGCATGGCGAGCTGTTCACCGGTGCTGCATTCATGCATCATGCTATCCACAGGGTATAGTTCATTGAAGCATTATACGGTCCTTTACATACTTTCCATGGTGCTAGAATATTGCAATTCACGCACCGAAAAGTAAGATCAACAATAACGGTTTTATTCTTTTGTGTTTTCGGATCATGGTGTGACACTGGGTTTGCTTTTAAATATTAGAAAAAATCGAAAGGCTTCTTTCCCTTCGCCCAATATTCTCACATCAAGCCCGGATTCGTCCCTGTTGACGTGCAGGGTAAGGGTCCTGTCCTTGCTGCCAGGACAGCTTTTATAACAGTATCATCACCCCACAACAAACAGGGCCTATAATGCAGCAAATACCTAGAGGTGTGGCAAGGTAATGACTGGTCATTAAAAGGTGGACACGATCAGACCCTACCATCAACAAGCAACCGACTCATTATAGCCTTACCAAGAGGGGCCTCCAAACCCGGGTCTCCAAAGCTGTTATGACCTGACGCAACAAAGGAATGCCCAAGCACCCTTATAGCTCCTTATATCTCCCTCTAGGTGGCGCTCTTATCCTTTGTGATTCACCTAAGCCTCATTTGGAGGAGAACACGACTCGGCTCCCTACCTTTAGGCCATCTGCATTACGCTCTTTGCCTTGAACCCAAATGTACTCAAAGTTGGAGAAACCACTACTTTGTTTGTATTTAAGAAATACGTTACTCAAAAGGACGGCATGATGCCTTATTGCATCAAGCCCTTGGTCGTCATGATGCATGAATGCAGCTCTGGAAAGTAACCCACCAGTGCTGCATTCAAGCATCATGAGCACTGGCAGGTTACTCGCCGGGCTGCATTGGTGCATCATGACAACAAATGTCATATTTTAGTGACATCCGTCCTTAAAGGGTTAAGGCTGTATCGAATCTCAAAAGGCACTAAAAATAGTCGGGGCGCAAGAAATATGCAGGAAGAAAGGCTTACCTGAATGAGGTATTTTTAGGATGAGATTTGAGAATGGCCCTTCAGCTACATCTAATTACTCCCTCTATATATGATTATTTATGCTTATTATATATGGCAATCTGATTCGGTGTGAAATGCAATAGTCACAGTGGCTATTTGATCCGAATGCATGATTACTTTTCTATTCCCATGCATTCAATAACCTTAGTCTTGAAACAATAGTAATTTTGTTTGTCATAGTATCATAATATACTGGTTAAAACACTTTTAACACTGCACAAGTATTACTGTACAGTGATGCCACACTACCATTAAAATGTATAGTATGCTCTATATTGAATGTTGTTCAATACGCAACATTAAGTTTATGTATATAATATTATATATATGCTAGATAGAGATGTTTTAGATGTTCTTGTTCACTTTAATTTATCAATACATAAAACATAATCTTGAAAGTTATCTATGATTATATCAACTAGTTTTATTCGTGTGGCTCATCTGAGAGACAGACATGGTTAAGCGATTCACAAGTTGGAACACAAACAGCAGACACTTACTACTCGAAGCACCTTGAAATAAAGATTCGGCATAAATGAACGGGACCTATAGGGAGGAACGGGGAGTTTAAGTTTTAATAAATCAGTGTTCATTTTTCGGACTGTACATATAAAGCCAAAGCACTTCTAAAGAAACGTGGCCTACGGATTCCATGTTGTTTAACTGCAGCGACTTAACAAACTCTCATTATGATTCCTCAAACACTATGGTGTTTATTTTGCCAGAAGTACTCAACATAACGAAGGAAGCTGTACTTCCATTTTTAAACTATCTTTGAAGAGCACTATGTTGTTCCATTTCATAACAATGACAATACAAGTCTAGAAAGGAAGCACTGTCTATTGACAACTTCAAAAAGCTTTAATATTGCTCCCCCCCTCCCAAAAAAGGCCTCATCAGCAAAAGCCATTTATTTCTAAATTGCCGATACAATTTTAGATATAATCTAGCTGGTATTAGACTAATTCTGTCTAGAGCATAGATAACACATGTGTGTTGTCTCGGCTATTATGCACTGTAAGATTATAGAAAAGTCTCAATGTAACTGAATATCAGCACCATCTCGTATCATATACTACAATACTAAATTGCAATCATTATTATAATTTTGTTTCCATACACATATATCAGTTGTAGCTATTCCTGGGGAAATGCCTTCTTAATGAACACAATGATAAACATGGGGTATCAAGCTAAGCATCCATGTTAGTCATATAGCTTCTGCGTACATGTACATATTTTCTTTTCGAGCTAGATCCCAGTTTTATTGGACTTCGACTCCAATAGTTTTCTCTCATGTTGCTATATAGATCTCATTATCACAATGATTTGACGGCGTTAAATGCGTGTGCGTATATCATGTTCAAAGGAACATCACGTGCCAAGTAAGGCTATAGTACCATTCTTCCTGGAGAATGTTCCTGCTGGAATAATTTATACTTCTGGATAGAGGCGGATTTAGTGGCGAGGTATACTCTGACAGTAAGAGCCTTACATCAAGACGCACTGCCACTGATTTGCGTAGTTAATTACATAGTTGTCAGCATCCATTTGACTTTATTCCGTTGTTAACGAAATGTTACAATCGTATAATGGTTGATGCGAACTGACGGATCATCAAACCATTCCTGAAATAGAAAGAATCAACATATTAGTTTTGTGCGACAATAACCAAAGCGAATGCCAGGAGGCTTTTCTCTAGAGTGTAACCATTAATCTTGGACATTTCACCATAACCCGTTATGACTACTGAGCGTATTAGGGCAGACTTGCGCCGGCCTAATGGATATCTAAGCCAACCCAAGTGGCATGACTTCTACACAGGTATCCACTATAGGTTGGCTACAACTCACTTTGCTAGGTGCATATCGCATACTGATTTAATGTGATATACCCTTTGTCGTCATGATGCTTGCTTACAGCCCCGGAGAACCTTATTAAATTTAAGGGTTAGGTATTTGGCCCTCTGGCAGGGTACGTACACACTCCCCCTGTAGGGTACAATATGCAACACTCATACTCTTAATCTATTTTCAGTCCAAACACTGAACACCAGGGGGCCCTGAATTCCCTTAAAAGTCTCGCATAGCCCTCTGTATAGAATCATTGTTCCAGCTTACCTTATGTCTAGACACACAGCTGCTGTAGTATTCTGTCTGCGATATTATCTATCTGGTTTGCACTAGAGAAGAAGTATACATCCCGGGGGTCTGACGCCATAGCCCTCACCTCCTCCCGGTTCACAATGTCCCCAACCCCGACCGTCATAAGCCGTATCCCAGCCCGCCTTGCCGCTTCCGCTTCCGGTAGCGTCTCCTTCCGGTTTATATTGGACTGGCCGTCAGTGAGCACGATGGCCACATTGGTGGCACTGGAGCGGTCGCCCTGTGACGACGTGAACATGTCGCGACTCATGGTGGAAAGGGCAGATGCTGTGTTGGTGCCCTTGACTCGCGCGTTCCTTGCAAAGGTCAGACTATTGAGGATCTCCTCACGACGTGAGCCACTGTTGGCCCTCTTGTTGAGGTGGAACTCCACCTTGCTGTTGGACTGGAAGGTCACCAGTCCCACCCTGGTCCGTCCGTTGTTAAAGTTGAGCCCGCGGACCAAGCGTTTAGCCAGGAGCTGCTCCAGTTCCAGGCCGCGACCCACACTGCCTGAGGCATCCAGTACAAACACGATGTCCAGCTGTCTGGAGCACCCTGTAAGGACATGTGAAATATGGTGTAAATGATACATGTGGGTTAACTTCATCTTGAAGTTTTAGTGATTTTTAAACTCAAATGTCATCAGAATGTATATTGTCATCCTCTTATTATAATCATATGACATTTGGTTGTCCATTTTCATTCTGCTGATCAAATGTAATTTGATTTAAACTTTAATAAAAAGTTTTAATTTACAAATAAGCACATCTCCCTGAGGTAGGAAAACTTACATAGCTTTCACGCATTACATTATCTGAAAGATAGTACAGGGTCTAAACATGTCTCTGTTTATAAGTTAGTAAGGGAAGCCTCACGTCTCTGGCACACTTCTCCTGCAAAGTCGCTTCGACAGGTGCATGAGAACATGCCAACACTATCCAGACAGGTCCCACCATTACGACACGGCCTGCTTTGGCATTCGTTCCTATCTATACACACAGTTACAAAGAGAAGAAAAGCAATTAATCAATTTAGCTGATTTAGCATATCCTATACTTCAAAGCTAATCATAAATAATCATTCACTTTTGCCTCAGAGGCAAGGCTTTTACCCATCATTGTATGGATGTAGTATTGACTAGTCAGGGCATGTGGCCATGTGTTGACTTTACAGCTAAGGTAACACGGATTACACACTGGGGGCTGTAGTTTGTTGTCACTGCCTACACAATCAGTCACACTGCCAAGTTTGTCCAGTCAAAGGGCAAATTCTATAGAAAAAAGTGTTTGGCCCCTATTTGCCAGGATTAAGGGGAGTTGCCTTCTAGAATCGACACATGTAGAATTATACAATGTCCAAAGCCTTTAAACTCCTTCTGAATTATTCAGGATAACTAAACAGCCGAGCGAATGTCCAGGGTTGTGTTTCTTTTTCTTTTATGCTGGGATGCATATAATCTGGTACATGATACTCTAACGTGAGAATGTTAATCTAAAGTGTGAAAATTTAGCGCCAGGACACAGTTGGGTTATATACTGGTTGGCATCATTATAGTAACTATCACTCACCATTAGTGAAGGCCTGCACGAGTCTGCCCACCATAGAGTTCAGTTGGCTGTATCGGTCCACACTTACAACGTTCTGTTCTATAGGGTCACTCGCCATGGCTCGGATCTCCAGGGCACTACGACTCTTCCCGACTGTCGCTACCACAATATAGATCCCTTGTGCTCGTGCCTGTACAGCTTCTGGTATTGTATTATCTGTATTGACATTCGACTGTCCATCGGTAATCACAATAGCTATATTCGGTGCATTATCACGGTCACCCCTATTCCGGTCGAAAAGCCTTGTTCTTAGCATCTGCAGACCTGATGCTGTATTGGTCTTCCCCTGTCTGAACTTGATATACTGTATCGCCTGAAGTACTTCCTCCTTTGTGTCATATGTATCAAGGTAAAACTGAACCTGCGACTCATCAGCGAAGGTGCCAATTCCAAGGCGTGTTCGACCCGGTCGTATTTCTAATTGGTTGACGAACATTCGAATAAAATCAATTACCATTGGAAATCGCTCCATCCGGATACTTCCCGAGACATCGACTAGGATGATGATGTCTAACGCACCATCAGCAGCTGTAGGGAAAAGGATTAGGTCGTTGTTAGTGATATCAAAGTTGTATAGCTTCAAATTTCCGTATCTCCATGCCCATTCAGATTTATCATTAGATCATGTGGCATCATGTGCATGCCCACCTCACTCTTCATCTCAATTACACTACTTCACACTGCATGCATGTTTGCTTTTAAGTGAATTTTAAGATGCCTTCAGAAGAACACTTAGGCCACTCAAAAAAATAAAATGGTTTCTCATCACCGCGCGCATCATAAAAATCACCTTTTGAGGAAAACTTTTTTTTTTTTTGCTAATTTTTCATGAAAAATATGATAAAAATGGAGAAATATTGGGTTATTTGGTATCAAATCAAAGCTTATACTGCCAGTAATGCAGTAGGATAGAAATAACTTAAATTTTCCCTACTTTTAAGGATCCATAAATTCTTAACTACTAAAATGTGAATTTTGGTCATGAAAAATGGATATCATCCCATACATTTTAACCCGTGAGTAAAAACAAATTAAAAAAATTAAAAAGCCTCCCTCGTCAAATTTTTCAGACCTTGGTGATGAGAAACCAATTTTTTTTTTGAGTGGCCTTAGCGGCTTTAAGTTCAGTAATGGGAGGCAAATGTCACGGAAAGGTCATTAAGGCATTTAATGCTTAGACTTACAGTGTTCGGTGTTCCTTTAAATATATTTAATTTACTTGCAGTGTCAATTGCTCACAATATTCATAAGACAATCCCTCTTGGTTAAAAGGGATATAGGTAAGGTTATCATTTCTTGTCATTGATTATCATAGCAGAACACACTCATGATGAAGCTGTGGTGATGCTGAATGGTCCTAGTTTGTACTCACCCCTATCACACAGTGGCCCAGTACTGCCTTGACGGCATTCACAAGTGAATCCGTTTATACCATCTATACACCTACCTCCACGCTGACATGGATTTGATTGACATTCGTTTACAGCTGAAAGAAAAAGGAGAGAACTGTCATACTAAATGCAATTGGACTCAAATATAAATAGTAAAACCACTATTATTGTGTTAGACATCGCCACAGACTGGAGGAGGAAGGTACTATAAAAACTGTAGCATCTACATTCCATCAAGACCTAATTAAATGACATGGGAAATTCGTAAAAGCATGAAAACATGTACACGATTTATTATGTTTTACTTTTCTTGGTTTGGTGAGTTTGGAACCCTCCTAATACGAATAAGTATGTACCACCAAATGCTTGAAAATGTCATGTATAGAAACTTACTGTTACAAACAGCTTTCACCACAGAATCTGTCATGTTAATAAGGGTATCATAACCACCCACTAGCATGACATTCATGTCATCAGGATCAGTGGCTATGGCCTGCATCTCTATCTTATCGTGGATGGATGGTGACCCAACCCCAACCACAATAACCGCCCCGACCTTGGCGTGTAACTCTACTGCTTGCTGGAATGTGGCTCTCCGGTCGGATGAGTGGCCATCCGTCACAATCACTACCACATTCCTATGACGTAACGTCAAACAGAAAGACATATTGAAAGTCTATTTTAGTTGTTTATATATGAGTGTTATAAATAAGGATCAGATTCAAGATATGCCTACATGCTTAATAACGATTATGGTCGACAAAAAAAAGGCTGCAAAGTGATTCTGAACGGAATGATGTAAATTCCTGATATCCTTGTTACTGTTTAGTAATGCTGAACATGACAATGCCTTACAATCTACATGACTGTCTGAGGGTCACAGCTCCTACCTGGCATCATTTCTATCCCCATTCTGTGGCAGGAACATGTTTTCTCTTATTTGACGTAGAGCAGCGACCGTGTTAGTTCTGCCTGTCATGTAAGGGAAACTGATCTCCTCTGCAATCTCTGCCTGAGTCTTGAAACGATTCATCTAGAGCACAAGAAAGGGGACTCTCTCATTTTATGGTTAAGGATAATTTTAAGTCTTAGTAATTGAAACTAATATGTATACCTTCTGTGCTTGTATTGCTCATTCTGTTGGCATTCTGATAACAAAGTGCTTCTTTGTTCTGGATGTTTAATCCGTAATGGCATTATATCTTATTTGTGTTGTAGTCTTGACACAACCTTTGTACAATATTTATAATCGCTAGTGGTATAAGCCACTTACATTGCAGCAACAGGCTCTGTATTCATTATATTAGCCCGAGTCATGGCTGAAGGCACTCGTCTCCGACAGGTGATCAGCCTAGCGTTAGGTCAATATAATGCATACACAGCTGTGGCTGTATTAAAATTGCTAGAGAACACACGAGTAGCTCAAAGAGTTTCTCACCTGAAACCTGACCCTGGCATCATTAGCAAAGGTTATGACCCCCATACGGGTCTGGTACTCGGCCAAGTTAAGAGACCGCGCCAATACCTTGCCAAAGTTCAGCAGTTTGTTATACTTGTCGGCCCCAATGCTGTCAGAGGAGTCCAGCGCCAGGACAACATCTGCCTTAGAGTTGCATCCTGAAATGATTGGAGGTGATATTACTGTATGCTGAATGTGAAAGTTTCAGAAACAGGGAGAGGCCATATTCATATCTACAATACCCTCTCAATCACATCAATAGTACTTATTATGGTAGGGAGATGTACAGTATGCCCTTGAATAATGCACATCGTTTGCCTAAAATGTACAATGAAACAAGTATTTTAGTACTTTCTTGGCACTAAACACATAGATACTTGGTAGATAATCAGACTCCTTGAATGCCCAGTAAAAATCTTGCAAATGTGTCAATCATTCATATATAAGATATCCTGTCATCAGGGAAATCAATAGATGATCTAGAGTAGGTGGTGAGCCATTGCCATATCTAGGCTGTCATTCACCATAGATGTACTTACGTATATCACACGTCCTGCCAGCATATCCTGAACGGCACTCACATGTGAACTGTGCAACACCTGGGATGCACCGTCCACCATTCTTGCACGGATTTGGGGCACACATATTGTTGTCTGCAATGATTAAGAAACTTATGAATTCAGAGTTATAAGGTGAGGAACCTGAAGATTCCACTCAAAATGTCATTGCACAAACATATTTCAAAAAGGGGAGAAGAATTAACTCTATCAGCCCATAGGTATGGACCAGGACTTAATGTCTGTGTACTGTTTCACGAGAGGCAACTCCAAAGCTCATTGAAATTTCCTCACTACCTGCCCATACATAATATCAGCCTTATGTTCAAGGTGATGATCCTTCAACTCCTCAAACGTTGACATGGACTCACCATTGCAGATGACCTTCCTCAATGCTGTCTGAATTTCCCCAAAACGGTTGAAGTTGTCCACCTTGAAGACATGGTTAGCATCAGGATCTGATGCCACTTCGTTCACCTCCAGCCAATTCACCCAGTTCCCTACGGCTACCACCAGCAGAGTGATCCCCGACTGTCGGGCTTCCCGGGCCATCTTCAAAGTCTCCTGGAAGTTGTTTGAGCCTCCGTCGGTGAAGACGACAGCGACACGGTTAGTCTGTGACCGCGCCCCGCGGCGCCCGGTGAACATTTGTTCTCTGAGCATGCGCAGAGCTCCTGCTGTGTTGGTAGTACCAGCTGTGTACTTGACAGCATCTACAGCCTTCAGGATGTCATCTTTACGACTGCGTGAGAAGTATGAACATTGTCATAATTAGTTAAGGTAGTCCAGAGGGTAAATGCAGTCAATATTATATTACAATCTAGCTTTTCCAAGCTAGGATGACGCATCTCACAAAACCATTTCAACATTCAGTATATATTCATTTTCCATATTTATCATGCTATCAATGCTATAAATATATGTGAAGAAACGGGACGTATATAAAGTATATGGGTAGCCAGACCTGTAAGGAAGGATGCTGTTTGGCTGATCACATAATAGTCTGAATTAAACTGGTTAAGCAAAGTTGAATTTTCGCAAATTGTGTTGATAGATTATAAATGAGAATACAAACCTGTAGCTATTGAGGTAGAAGATGGCTTCCTCACCACTGCCGTATCTTTCCAGGCCTATACGCATGCGTCCCCCGTTAATGTCAAACTCTTTGATGATAGCCTTAACAAATTCTTTAACCTTGTTAAAGTTTGATGCCTCAACAGACCCAGAACTGTCCAGGATAAAAACCACATCAGCGTTCTCACGGCATTCTGAAAGGAAGAGATCAATCGCAATTATTAAGATATTGTAAGTCATAAAAAGTAAGAATTTTGATTCCATGTTTGCCACCAAAATATAATATTAAGTCAGGCAACTTTCCTAGCAGTGATCCAATTGTGATCTATAACTCCATAATTATATCACATCATTTAATCAGATAATATGACAGGATTTTAATTTCTCACACTAAGGTGAACTATGAAATTTCTGATGATGAGATACGAGTAAGCACTACCAAGCCATCATCAATAAAATTCTGAATCACACTGTAAAAAGTAATTGTAGGTGCACAGTAGAATCTACTGTAGTTTTACAGGAACTACTGCATGTAGCTTTACACTATATTCTGCTGTTCACCCACAATAATCTGTACACCTACACTAGATTATGCGGTATACCTACAAAAAAAGGCCACCAACTTTTAACAGTGCACTCATTAAACTCACCCGCAGCGGCCTCACAGGCTGCATCTCCCAACTGTACCTCAATGTTCTGCAGCGCATCAAAGTCATCCACCAGGAAGACATGCTTGTCCGCTGGTGTGTTGGCGATGCCTCGCAGCTCATCCATACTGATCTGCTGGCCAATTCCCAATGCAAATATCACAATACCATCTTGCTTGGCTTGATTGGCTTCAGGGATGGTGCGGTCAGCGTCTCTGTTGGACTCACCATCAGTTATGACCACTCCGACATTCTGGACATCGGGCCGGTCTCCGCGTACCTCACTGAACATCTCGGTCCGCATGCGCCGGATGGCACCAGAAGTGTTGGTCTCCTGGTCCTTCCATGGGATTTCTTGGATTTTACGGAGGATGTCACGACGGTTGTCGTAGTCGTTCATGAAGAAGGCCACATCAGCATGGTTACCATACCTACAGTCATTTAAGGACACATACATACTAATGATTGGAACTTTCCACTCTCAACAAATGTACATGCTGCAGTGCACTCAAATGATGTACCATCTGAGAATTAATGGAATGCGGAGTTTGTGTGTAAAATAATCAGGTGAAATAAGAATATTCCAATGTAGGAGGGAATGATATGGCATATGTAACAACGCTACATGTCAATATTGTCAATCGTGAGCAGCTTCAAAAATTCTGGTCAATAAAACTATTAAAGAGTGTAGCTTATTGGGTAGTAATTTATTGTATGTTAGTAGTTTCAAACCTACCAGGTGAGACCTACTCGCACATTGTCACGGCCAATGTTAAAGGCTTCCACCACATTGGCCGTGAAGTTGGTTATTTTGTACCAGTTCTGAAGTCCTATGGAGCCGGAGGAGTCCAACACCATTACTATGTCAGCCTTGTCACAGTTGACCTTGGCTGAAGAAGAAAGAAGAAAGAATTCAAATTGTAAAATAAATTAAGATGATGCCATAATATAGAATCTAAGGGATGAATAATGAAGCCCGTCAGTATTGTGACAGTAATTGGAAATTGCCGCCCTAATCTAGCCTCAGACCGGAAGTCACCGGGTAACATCACTAATTATTCATAACCTCGGGCGTCACTTCCGCCCGCACCAACTTCTCTCATTCGTCTTCAAACACCCTACCTATACACTAGGGTTCTACTCATTTCAATTTTGTTCAACTTATAAATGTGAAGCGAGACTACAAATTGCAGCACAGACGCAGACAACTCCACCTACGCCACCAGAACACAGGCTACAAGTGGTCTATTAAACCCACTCGGAGTAAAAAGCGCTGTACCACCCCTCGGACATTCCACCGGCCATCCACCTCGTGTGAATTCAACATGGCGGGTGACGAAATCACCGAGGAGAAGCAAGGTCCCGCTAAGCACACAGTCAAGTCAAATGCCGACGCTATCAAAAAGCTCGGCGAGACGCTGGAGACGAAGACGAACGCTATGGATGGGAGGGTGGGCGACCTTTTCCGCGCCATCGACGGCATCAGGTCGATTTTGACCCTGCCGCCGGCAGCGGAGTTGGCCACCTCACCCATGACACCCGATGAGACCGCCGCTCAGGCGTCCGCAGCAGCCAAGGTTGTAGCCGACGCCAGAGCAGCCCACGCGGCAGCAGCGGCCAAGGCAGCCCTCGACGCCATAAGACTACAGCAGGAAGAACAAGCCCGGCTAGCAACAGCCGCCACAGACGCAGCAAGGCAGCTCACGGAGGCTAAAGCCGCCGCCCAGAAGGCTATGGCGGATTTGGCTGTGGCCGGCATGGCGGTCCCATCCCCCGCCCCGCTGCCACACACGCCGACCCCGCTGCCGGCACCCCCGAGCACCAGCTACCGCCACCCCAACCACCCGGCGCGCCGACAACACAGTGACTTTGACACCCCGAGCACGGAGGCACCCACACAAGCACAGCTGGCCGCCACCATCGCTCAGGCACTCCAAACAGCACTCATCCCCGGCGATACAGGTATGTCACACCCTCACTGCTTCATTACAAGGGGCTCTAGAGGGGACAAAACCAGGCTGGATGTGTTGAGGTGGCCCGAGTACATCTGGGGCTTTAAAAAGATGATAAAGTTAGAGCAAGACGATATCGTCAAGGAGGCCATGACTCAGCACCTGGATAAGTTTATACAGGACTGCATAGACTATGATTACAAAGTGGTCAGGAAGTTCTCTGAGAAGGTCTGTACCATGGTGGCAGACCAGACAGAAGAACTCACATGGCTCCACCATGATGATATCAAAGAACTCCGCCAGAAGATGGTGTATACACACCAGACGCTGGCAGAGGCAGATGACGGCTCGACGGCAGCAGCATCAGCGGCTCCCACAGCCTCATCACGCAGATCAAAGAGGTCACGTGCAAACAACGATCAAAAACAGGATACCAATGATCGCCGCACAGACAGCCCCCCACCACTCCCTATACCCTGCTCTATGTACCAAACTGATTCATGCCGTGAAAACGGCACACACATAGTTGGAGGTAAGAGGGTCCAGCACATCTGCGCTGAGTGCTTAACCAGGAACGAGGTAAAAAGCCACTCAGCAGTAAGGTGCAGATCAAAAGGCCAATACCCACCGGGTTTTGGCACCGCCCCGCCCCAAAACCCGTACATCTAAAAACTGTAAATGGCGGCGAGGTAGCACCGAGAAAATGCAAACCGCCCCGCCCCTACAAAGCAAAGGTGTTTCGGGCATCAAAACTGAGTGTATATAACAATCAATACTGTGATATTAATAGTGTACATAATACTCCGGGCCACCGACGGGAAGCCCATACCAGCCGAATGAGAATACCACTCCGGCCCCCGGGAATGCAGGTGACAGGGAAGCCAAGGATAGGCCCGCCCCTGTGCACCAGCAGCCCAAAGGCGCATGGTAAATCTCACCGGCCGATGTGCAGTATAGACACCCTCGCCCTATCTTGCTTATCTGTGATAAAAAACATGCCCCCACTGACAGTCCAGTCCCAGGGCGTCAAACAGACAAGACGGGCAAACGCCCCCCATGTGTTAGTAAACAAACCCTGGAGCGCGGACGCAGCACCCGACCACGTGGCTCGCAACCCCGGCCCCGAGGTAAACAAACACCACGTGGCCCAAAGCGCGGACGCAGCACCTAGCAGCGACGTAAACAAACGCCACGTGGTTCGGAGCGCGGACGCAGCACCCGGCAGCGATGTCAACAAACACCACGCGGCCCGGAGCGCGGACGCAGCACCCACCCACGCGCGCCTACTGTTTACAAACATCGCAGAGGGGGCGGTGCCCCACAAGCTCCGACACACTATGCCACTGGAGGAGGCTGCGCACACACATAGCGCGGCACTACAGGACTTAAGGGTACTGGCACATACAGGGCCCCACCCTCACCCCACACTCTGCAGTCCCCTGGAGGGCATACGGGAGACTGGGGATGAGGTGGACACTCCCGCCCTACTACAACACATCACCCTGTGTGTGAAGCAGCCCAACCCTGTGAATCTAGTGGCAGTAAATGCCAGGCCTATGACTCCACAGCAGTATAAACACCGCCTGGAGGAGATCTGGCCACACCCTACAGAGTCAGCCATGCAGGAAGCAAACGCCCTCATGCTCGGATACGAAGCAGTGAGGCGTACAGGCCTCCCTAATTACATGGCAGCAAAAATAATAGTGCCCTCACAGCTGAACCACCAGGCATGGAAAGCAGCGCTACATGACTACCATGACAATGAAATAGTGGATTATATAATGTTTGGCTGGCCGGCGTCGTATACTGCACACGACCCCCCTACCCCGACGTTTAAAAACCACACATCAGCACTCCAACACCTCCAAGAAGTTGATCAATTCCTGGAGAAAGAGATCGAGCTGAAAGCAATGGCGGGTCCATTTAAACACCCACCCTTTACACCATGGACACAGGTCTCGCCTATGATGACGCGGGACAAGAAAGATACGGTGCTCACACCTACAGGTGTGAAATACAAACAGCGGGTCATTATAGACCTATCATTCCCGGCGGGCGCGAGCGTAAACTGTGGCATAGGAAAAAACATGTTCCAAGGGAGACACATGCCATATACGCTCCCTACCGTGGAGGACATAGCACAGATAGTGAAGTCCAAGAATGGATGCTGCTGGCTCTGGAAAATGGACCTCAGCCGCGCATATCGCCAGCTCCGCCTGGACTTAATGGACTTACCATTAATGGCAGTGCAGCACCGTGGAGCATACTACCTGGAGCTGTGCCCGTCATTTGGTTGTAGGTTGTCGGCAGCAGCGCAGCAAAGAGTGTCAAACGCAATGTGCTACCTCATGAGAACTCGCTACAACGCACATACCACGGCGTATATCGACGACTTCATAGGCATAGCCGACACCCTGGAGGAGGCACAGCGCTCATATGACCAGTTTGCAGCAATGTGCAAAGAGCTGGGCATTGTGACAGCGCCAGACAAGAACGTTCCCCCGACGAAATGCTTGGAATGGCTGGGCATTATAGTCGACGCAGAGCACCTAACCCTGACAATTCCACGCCAAAAACTCCAGGAAGTCCTCCAGGAGTGCAAGGACTGGCTTAAAGCCCAGGAGGCAACAAAGAAAGACCTTCAGCGCCTCACCGGCAGACTAGCCTTTGTTAGCCAGTGTATACCACCCGCGCAACGCTATATGGCAAGAATCTTGGCAACCCTCAGACAAGCCCCCCTGGTGGGAAAAATCCCACTTACACAGGAATTCAATCTGGACGTGCAATGGTTTAGTGAATACGCAGAGTCAGCAAATGGCAGACGCTTAATCACCCCTACACGCCCAAGATTCCATGTCGAGGTGGACGCATGTAAACGCGCCAGCGGCGGTTTCTCTTACACAGCGGGGACTTTTTATAATATAAAGTTTCCCTCATATTTTGAGAAGCGCCACCACATCTCACAGACAGAGGCTATAAATGCCCTCCTGGCTATAAAGACACTAATACCAGAGAAGGCAGCAGGGCTTCAAATTGATGTCACAACAGACAACATGGCAGCCCGTGACGTTCTCACAACTGGCAAAACACATGACATGGTCATGGCAGCGGCAGCAAGAGAAATACATCACATACAAGCAACTCGTGATGTCACAATAGTAGTGCAACACAAGCCGGGCAAGACACTTGTACTGGCAGACGCCCTCTCTAGAGCCCCTATAGACAGTAAAATGCATGACCTAGCAATGTATCTAGTAGCCGTAAGAGGCTTGAAATTTGTGATTCCAACAAAGCTTAAAGTTAGTATATCCGATGTGTGGGACAAAAAATAGATTTCCCTAAAAAGGAGTCAGAATGATCACAAATAATATATTTGACTTCCTATCTATTCCATCTCCCCTAATTCCATCTGGTTTTGCTCTAATTAGATTTCATTGCCCAAAATACCGTCATTTTGGAATAAAAGCGTGCACGCTTTTATTCCCCCCATTGAAAATACACTAGAAAAGCCCATGTTTGACGGATATTGGATCCCATGGTGACCTATTAACACCCAATGAAGACATCTTTTCTCTAAATACTATACTTTAGAAGTGTTTGGAGTACATTCAAGCAATATTTAGAATTTGAAGAAAAATCGGATATACCCACTTTAAATATGTGTTCTCACCCACATAACTCTCACTCCAGGTGCTGACCCACGCCTAGTGCAACAACTCCGCCACACCTGTGAGAACGCAGTAGCCCCTACAACACGTGAGAACCAGCAAAAACAAGCAACAGAGTATGTCACATTCATGGTGGTGAATGGTCACACCTCACAGCTACTAGCACCCACCCCAATCACACTGGGACTATACTTTCAGACCTTGGCTAACAGATTTAAATCTCCAATTACAGCAGAAAATTACCTCTCAGGGGCAAAGACTTACATACTCAGTAGAAATGGTGACGCCACTAGTTTCTTATCATTTATTCTTAATCTGGCTAAGAAAGGTAACAGGAAACTTAGCACTCATAAGCCCAAGCAGGCCCCGCCAATTGACGCACTCACGGTAGCCCGAGCAGCTGAAGTGCTGACCCACATGGGACACACAGCCCTCCCGTCCAAGGTGGCACTCCTCCTTGGCTTCACAACCTTCCTTCGCCCGTCAAACATTACCTCCCCGACTCATGAAGCGCCGGGCAGGCATACACTCCTCCGCGGTGATATAAAACACCAGCGGGGGCAGCTCATAGTCATAGTGAACTCCACAAAGACAACTTCATACGCCCAGGCGTTTAAGCTACCTATACATCCCGCCGGCGGCGCAGCATGCCCGGTGGCCACGTGGATTAAGTACATTGAAGCAGTGCCGGCCCCGCCCACAGCGCCCATCTTGGTAGACGCCCAGGGCCGAGCCCTCACAGCAGCGGACTTACTCCCGGATATAAAGGCCGCCCTGGTGGCAATCAAATGCCCCGTGGCGCCAGACTTCAGTATGCACAGCCTACGCAGGTCTGGGGCAAGATCAGCTGCCGCCGCAGGAATCAGCAAGAAAGACATGAAAGAAACATGGAGCATGGCGCTCAAGGGCAGTCTATAAATATGTCCCAAAGAACATGTTCAAAAAGTGACAGCTATAGTTTGGCTTACATGGTTTTATTCAAATACATCTTTTACATTATCACTTGTTATTACCAATCTATGTATGTACAACTCTTACCATTGTTTTAATTAATATCATGTTCTTATCTCACATAAAATGTACAATATTATATAAACCTAAACATGGTATTAATAAATCTTCTCCAAATCACTTCCCGCGTCTGTTTAACTAGATTGTGACAGTAATTGGAAATTGCCGCCCTAATCTAGCCTCAGACCGGAAGTCACCGGGTAACATCACTAATTATTCATAACCTCGGGCGTCACTTCCGCCCGCACCAACTTCTCTCATTCGTCTTCAAACACCCTACCTATACACTAGGGTTCTACTCATTTCAATTTTGTTCCCACCCACCCACACCTATATATCATAATAATCTATTACAATACTACTCAAAATACCTACATGGTTTTATTCAAATACATCTTTTACATTATCACTTGTTATTACCAATCTATGTATGTACAACTCTTACCATTGTTTTAATTAATATCATGTTCTTATCTCACATAAAATGTACAATATTATATAAACCTAAACATGGTATTAATAAATCTTCTCCAAATCACTTCCCGCGTCTGTTTAACTAGATTATAAGTGTATGGAGTAATCCAATTCAATATTTCGAGCTACTTACCTCATATTATATACAGGCTGAGTAACTTATATTGTCAGTTTATATTTAGTCCGGATTGTAGATTCTTAGAGCTGTTGATGACTAATATAATGCACCACATCAAAAGTTAAAATAAATCATGTACTTACTAGTTACCACCGACTTGCCGTCACGTCCAAGGACGGTTTGACGTTTGGTACGATGCAACAACGTCTTGGAGTCATGCACGTTGGTGGCACTAACCATGGGGAGGAGGAGCACCCATGACGTCACCACGACGTACATGACGTGTGACGTCGTAGCCAACATGACGACGTCAGCTCACAGCTAAGAATATTACAATGAACGTCATCAGTAAGTGGGAAAAGTGAAAAGTGTCACCAAATATGAGGTTCCAGATACAACAGGGTAAACTAGTTGTTGGTTGTGTTGTTGTTTTTGCTGTTCTAATCATACTGGATGGATATTACGTCTGAACTTAGTTCTGCACACATTTCAGTAGTGTCATATGTTAGGCATCATTTGTACAATCTCATGTATCAGCAGATACTAGCTATAAGAATATCTAGTACATGTCAAAGTTCAAGAGCTATAGTATTCTTTTCCTTCTGACTCGTGATGTCTGATTCTTCAGTCGGGTATAAGGATCAGCGTATCCCTCTTTCAAGAAGTGACTCGTATCAAAGGAGTGACTCTCACATGACCAATAGTAAGAACACGTTGGGGAGGGGGTTACCCGTAAGGATTTTCTGTATTGATGCTAGATATTCATTCAAAATATCAAACACGGCTAGACTGGGGTACACAGATAATTTAAAAGTCCCGGCCCTTAGTCTGTAGTGGCTATCCCAGATTGGTTATAGAGACATTGGTACGTCAGGCATGACCAAGCACTATGCTATGCTGGCTTTGCTCTTCTATACCTGTGTCCTTGACCTGGTTGGATATACCATATACTACTGCCCTTCCTACACAATACTAGGCAGTCAGTCATTGGCATGCAAGATACACCAAGTGGTCACAGCATAAATAATTGCTCAGTAGTCAAACAAGTCTGGAATTCCAACAGACCTTTTTCATCCCCTAAATGACCCTCTAGTGTGTGGTAAGACCGGTGAGACACACATTTAGGGAGCACCTGAGCATTGCCGGTCTGGGTGCTGAGACGTGGCTGGACTGATGACAAACAGTAAAACTGTCCCGAAACTTTGAAGAACGTAAGGAAAAGTAGCATGGTGAACAGAGTTTGGGTTCTGACCTTGAGTTTCAAGCCTTTTCCACATTTACACCGGAGAAAGATTGCAGTACCAGCGGCCAACATTTGTAAATATGTATATTTTGCATGGCCCATTGCATTATCGACAATGTGAGCTTTTATTTAAACTGACATGGTCCGATCTTTTCCATTTTTTAAATCCTATTTAAATATGTTCCAAATGTTAGCACAATGTCATATTAGGAGGATAGGGAACAAAACAATGTCATCTATGGGCAATAGAAGCCCATTTAGTGGGTAAATCGTGGCCCAGGTACAGTATTTTACAGTGTATTTCCAATGGGGGAATTATAGCGTGCACTCCAAAAGTCTTAAATTGGGCATAAAACTGAAGATTGACTGAATTCTAAGCTGAATAATTGGGAATATTGTTAAATAAAATAGGTAGGACATGTAGCATGGCCATATTGAACATTCTTGTTCATTTTTAAGAAAATTGATTTTTGAGTCCTAATCATCGGACCATGTCACTTTAATTATAATACCAAATATGCCAAATACCTACCAATTGTCCACATAGCCTTTCAAAAGAAATTGCAAAAAGGGGAAAGAGTTACAATCTCTAAATTATAGACATCATAGAGTAGAGGGAAAGGCATTACTCCGAGTCAGATTTTAGAATGATCCACGTGTTATGAACTGTACATTAAAATTATCTATTAAAATAATGCCTATGGGCCATGGTGAATATAATATAGTCGCTACATCATAAACGCACAAAGATGGCATAGAATTGTTACATCTAGTTCAATTAAACTTAAGAGGTCAATTTCAAATTATCACTATCACTTTGCATAATATCTGTAATCCCTTTTCATTCACATTGCCCCATTCCTTATGTTGTCCCACAGAGCCACGCATCCATCTACGTGATTTAAATATAAACTATTCCAGGCAGAACCCCCCTAACTGGAATCCCAGCTATATCACATGGCATCCAAAGGATAGCATTTCCTTGCCCTTGCCATGTGTCTACAAGAGCTATTTACTTTGCAATTCTCACATTAGGGGCCTCTGTGCATGCGCCCCCTCGCCTCTCACATTGCCAACTTCCAGAGGTTAACCCCCTGCATACGTGATCAATCATGGGTCCCTATACTCAGCTGATTCCTTTTTTTCTGAATCAAAAACATGTTATTGACTTTTGAAGGGTTGTTCTTTTTCTCTCTATGGCATGTGCATGTGTGTGTGTGTGGGCTAGATGGGATCTTGTCAACTTAATGCAGGATCACTCAGGTTTCTGGTCTATGGACTTAA
The DNA here is from genome assembly GCA_947462335.1 of Harmothoe impar. NCBI lineage: Eukaryota > Metazoa > Annelida > Polychaeta > Phyllodocida > Polynoidae > Harmothoe > Harmothoe impar. Next base: position 52,510,486 of record OX381715.1, on the reverse strand, counting down.
CCTCCATTACATGGAAATGTTTAGCATGCATTCATCTCTCAGGCTACCCTAAGGTATATAAGACCCCCTTTTAGGGAATGTTCCCACCACTAATATTGTACAGGCAGGTCTAGTTATATGCTCATCTTTATCATGGTCCTCCAGTGCTATGCCTAATATGGCTTTTGCCAAAGTAACAGGGGATTAAACCTGTTACTATGTTTATCAATGCATCCCTCCGCTATACTTGACAGTTTATATACAGCAATATTTCTGCCAAAGCCATGCCATGCATGTACACTCAAAGGCAATCTAATTGTTTCATACTAGTATTTCATGATATCATTCTTTTGGTAATATAGTACAGCAGCAATTTAGTCGAAATCATAGCAATGGGACACACCTTAAGTAAAAGAGAACTATGTTGCATTGCAAATACATTTCCCCATAACAACAACAACAACAACAACAGCAACATGATCAACAACAAACCCAACAATTAGTTACCAAATAGATAGAAAGTAGATAATATACTCACCGGAAGCGCTCATGAAGACCTTGTCGCTGCTGGTTCCTTAGATGTGATGCTGGTGCCCGAGGATGCTCCTTATATAGAGTCTGGTGAGGCCGGGTATCAGCATAGGCGGCCGGGGGCTGGCTGTAGACAGGTGGGGGCGGCAGGGGTGGCACCAACGTACAGGAGGAAACAGGGTGTGTTTGTCCTCCCCCCCCCTCCCCCTCCCCAACAGCCCCCTCCACCCCCGCTACCCTATCTTAAGTTCTCGACAATGTTATAGGATTCTCTCTACAAACCCTCTGCTTTATATTTCTATAATGCTCAAATGTAGTGCTCATTCCAGAACTACTGATAATTGTTTATTGAATACTTGTCATTGTATACCTGTACTATTTACTCATTATTTCAGAATGTTTTGTGTGTCTAAGCTTTTATGTTTTTGATGCTGAACGTGTTAGATTTAAGGACATATTCAACGCCTTTCTTTAATAATCCAAATAGTTGATAACTGCGACAACTCGGAGATTGTACATCAAGGGTAAAAACGATTAGATTCCATTGAATTGATTATCTATGACTTGTAGGATTCCCATGATAACTTGCAGACCTGTATTGTGTAAATCTTTCTGTAATCCACTGTTTTGTAGGTCTATACAACGTAGAGCTTCATTTGGTTATTTGGACAGTTCGGTGCACATAAAGTCTATAGTAACTACTGTAGGAACACTGGACCCGGAATCTGGAGTCAGCCCATCAAAGATGGTGGATGGTGAGCAACCAAGGCTTAACAGGTTTAGTCTTAATGGTAAATACTTCATATTCTTAAATGATAATTGGTAGAATCCTAGTTTAAGTATATTTGGTCATGTAGGCAATTACTAGCCTAATCTAATCAATGCTATAATAGAGAAATCAGCATGAAATAAAGATTGAAGACTAGGCTAACTCTGTTGATGCGACTAGGCTGTAGTCAGTATGTAGTTAACTTAGTCATCCATATCAGAAAAACATTATTTCCTGCTCCTACAGACCATTATATTCGAAAGTCATTAGAACACTACGTAATTACATGACCATAGTCACCAACACATAATTTCACATTGTTCAGCTCCCTATGAATATTCCGCAATCACCCCCTGTAGTTTTGCTTACAAACACAGATTATTACAGACTATTACAGATGGGCTAACTCTTCAGTGTTCCTACAGTGTTAATAGTATGCCATGATTAGCCATTAATACTCAGGGGTTGTAGTCTGAGGTGCCTAGTAGTGTGTCTCTTGTGTAAATGTGTAAGGTGCAACCTTCCCAATCAATGAGGAATCTATGCACATTGACCATATGATTTAGGACTGCCGCAATGTTGACAAACACATGTGGGTGGACTTACACTTGGTACGGTACAAGACTTAGTGTCCACTGGTTCTGAAGCATGTCCCTTAAAGGGAATTCTTAGTTCCTGCTAGAGAGATTTTGTTGAAAAGTACCCTTGCCAGCCGCACACAATCATGTGTTTACAAAATATACTAAGTGCCCCCCCCTCCCCGGCCTTGCTTAAGCTGATATCTAGAACGGTGAAAGCTGTGGTCAGGATGGACAGCATGGTACCGGCCTTGTTTAGGTGTAAACGCCCTGTCAGCCTGTGCCTCGACATTGAGTAACTCAAATGATCTTAAAGTGAAACCCCGGGGTTAAACCGACGATATCATCCGTGATGTTACACTGGTGGCACTGCCTAGTACAGTAGAGCCACGTGGTCCAAATAGATCCGACGCAATGATAGAATGCCGACACTTCAACCTATGCCTCCCTCCTCCACAAAAACCATCAAGATGTAAAGGCTTTGATATCACAGTGCTGAGCTTTATGAAAAGCCCACCAAGATCACCTGCCGGTATCCTGGAGCTCAATGTGGAGGAAAGACGGTGGATGCACCGCCTCTGCAGCATCACACCAAATGGGTTACAGTACAAGGCACCACCCCGGGCTATCTAACCCATCTCTTACATCAACCTGTTATGTAACCTACACTGGGGCCCTGTACCTCTCCTTGTCTCAGTGTCCTGGTGACCACAGACGCTCTGGGTGTCAGGTTCTACGTCCCAGGCTGGGAGCCTCTGAGAGGGTGGTGTCTTATAGTGGGTTAAACTTACCAGACTAATCTAGACCTATGTCAAAGACCCTCAATTACCCGCAAAAGTATTCATGGAAAGCTGGTATCATTATAGTATACATTAATATAATAATATATACACCTATTTTCTTTTCTTTTCTTATCGTGTCGCATAGCATGCATCGATCTACTTCAGCAGTTTACAATAATAGGCGGGAATATCGTCACTTGCTTCTAATGTTTTCAACGTTTTCAATGTCTTAATGCTTAAACACGTCTTTGATACTCCAACACAAGTATCTAACCTGGAATATTAACCACTGAGCAGCCGCTCTTGTTTGCAAATACTTAATAGGTGGGTTTTGCTGTCATCAAGTTAAATAGCACCTTCGTCTCCTCATGTTGTCTGTCCCAGTGCTAAAACCCAGGTAGGGTCTTGTCATGATGTGGGTTTGTCTAGGTACCTGGGCCTGAGCCCGTTGTGGACATGTTTACATGCTAATATTGGCATGGCTTTCTTCTCTGTTAACATGTGCCACCCACTAGATGTGCCCTCGGGCTGCCTCCTCACACACGTGGATGTAGGTGTGTGTGTACCCCTCCCTGGTTTAGCATAATGTTAGGCCTAGATACAGGTACATGCCTGTATATATGTGGTAGAATGTACATTATGTGGATTCAGATCAGCAGCGTTCTCCACCTTCTTACATCCGTCAAATATCATGTTACCATCCCTCAGATTGCAGTACAATGTTTAATACATATTTTGAATACTTTTTTAAGTAGGCATGAATGTCCGTCTATTGTCATGATGCACCATGATTTCATTGTGAGACATATATTTCACTTTCGTCTACAAATCTGTGTGGGGGTTCGAGGCTCAGGGCCCTGTCCTCTACCCGTACCATGTGTTTACCATTCTACTTCAGATGGCGTGGCAGTGCTTTCAGACAGGGTGTTCGGGTAGATGGCCATAAAGGCACCCACATACCTTGAGATATCCACCTCAAGTTTGTAGTAATTCTTACATGATAAGCCTTGTTTTTGTGTATCACAGTACACTTTAAATGATCCTCTTTCTAGCAAAGGGCAATTTAAGACAATAGATACATGAATAACTACATAATTAAGGTAGACATATCAGGATCTCGGGATCTAAGGGCATATATGGTTATTATTATTCGTTATCTGATTATACCAATTTGAAGGAACACCATGCAACTTTAAGAAGGTGATCTTTCATCATGACTTGATAACGGTCGTCTTCAATTTACAACTGATTTCTACTCATCCATCAAGACGTGCTGATAGAAGGAAATACCGATAACTGCTATGCATTTGCATTGCTGTAAACCAGTATGAACCCAGGAGCCTCTGCAGAAAGACCTATGTACAGACATGCATGAACACAGCCGTAAATACCAGATAGACTTCATAAGCAAAGACATATGAAACCTAAACTTTGTAGATAGGGAGTCGGGGGCTCAGAGAATTTCCTCTCAAAGCCAGAGAACTGTCCGACTAGTCGTATCATGTTGCATACACATTGGTGCTATACCAATACTGTCACATCACAACCAAACAATGTACCAATTGGTTACATCTTCATTCTACATTAGGCGTTGACCACTTGTCTTGGATGAGTAATCCAAAGTTAAGAAGGAAAATCATTTCTGTTAACAATATCTCATTTGGGGCACGGGTCAAGGTTACGCATGACTGGCTCTACGCGGGTGCCTGAAATGGTTATCAGTATTCAGACATCAGCCAAGAGATAATTAATAATGCACAGCTTTCCAGTGATGTGTTCCATTAGTATACTGTAAAAAAAATTCCGTTAAAATAACGGAGATTCACTGGCAACACTGGGTGCCGGACTTTCACCATTATTTTTACGGTCACCGTTTTTTCCTAAGTCACCGTTATTTTTACGGAACTGTCACCGCTATTTTTAAACAAGAAATCTCCGTTATAATTTTTTTAAACAGTGATTCTCAGTACCGTTAAAAAAACGGTGATTCACTGTCAACACTGGGTGCCGGACTTTCACCGTTTTTGTCACGGTCACCGTTTTTCCCAAAGTCACCGTCATTTCTACGGAACTGTGAATCACCGTTATTTTAACAGAATACAAAACATCACTGTATTCTGATTCAGTGCCTAAACAATAATTGTAATGGTATTTTGTGTAATTTAACTGATTTGTCCCAGTGTTATTCAGTTCATTTATCCCCCTATACCTAACTCCATGCTCAATATGGTTCCAAACCCAATTTGGTTCCAATCAGCAATATCATCTTAGTGTCAAGACTTCAGACCTAATCATTTGGAATTAGTATATGAAAGCCTCATAGAATGCTTCATGACACTTTGTAATACCAGTCCATGAGCAGAAGTCACTCTAGGATGGCTACAGAGCAAACATTACAGCTGTATCTGTATATATATTTCTTATCACCACAAAAATGGTGTTCCTAGCATCCAGGAAAATCTCTTCATGAACCAAACTGCCACCTGGTGTGATAAAACTGAAATCAATTAAACATAGCTTCACCGTGAAATAAACTGTGTTTCACTGTAAAAATAAACGGTGTTTCACTGTATTGGATTACGGATATTCAAAGTAAAATTGATTGATTTTACATTGCCTCACCGTAATCATATGTTATGATAAATCACCGTTAAATTTTACACTGATTCTCCGTATATTCAACGTAATATTTTTACAGTGTAGGTACCCCTTCTACGGTTTTAGAGCTGGCTCCTTGAATATGTGTTGGCGCTGTCCAATGTTAAATGCCAATAAGCTCTATCTTTCTTTGTTTAAGAGATACATAACGATAATTACCAAATATCTTAACTATTTGAACCATTTGGTCACAAGAATTTAAAATGAAAACCATGTTGTCATGACAACCAACATGTGCAACATGACTAATTAAGGCATAAAAAATGTCTTTTTACATTCCAAATATGGAAGGTTTTCACCAGAGATGGAATTTTCTCCAGTTGCTCATGGAATTCTATATCAAAACGTAGTAAAGATCAATTTATATAATATTTTAGACATTTTTGGCTATATGGAGCCCCCTGGTGGCCAAAACTGGTCCTAAAAATCCCGCACAGAGGTCCCTTTTCCCCAACTCAGTGGACCTTAACGGTGCTAAGGTCTAGACTCGGAACGAGATTATCTGTAAGTAGTGTGGGTGTCCAAGTTACCTTTTCCCTTGTTTTCATTATTGGAAGAGGGATCTATTCGCTTATTTGGCACATTTGAGTACTAGTAACAACAGCGTTGGGTTCTGACCTCTCCTGGGCTGGGGGGGGGGGGGTGATTAAAGCATATATCACACCGTGATGTATTGTGTGCTGTGATGCGTGAAACAGACAGGCTTTTTCGATATTGGTCTTTTCCACAGTAAGTGTTTCCCATTAGCTGTACAAATGTACAACTAACGGCCAAGCCTTGATGCGCTTATTGTAAAGGTGCGTACAACGGCTAATACCCTTGCTACTGGAGGCATTGATATTGCTTCAAGCTACTGCTATACTGCTGTATGAGGGGATTGGTGGGTTGACGGAGGGGTATCGAGCACCCATGTACATTACACACGACATTGCACCTTTAGTATTTCCCAGGTTAAATAAACTTAATAACAACAACAACACATTATTGGGTTGCGGCGAGGGTGGGGAGGGGGGTGTCTCTATGTCGCTTGTCGGTTTTAAGAAATGCCCTTGTCCCATGTCACCAAAGGAAACCCCATGTCACTCATGTTACTAAAAGATTATTTTGGGTCCCCGTCATTAGTATTATACCAACCAGTGAGGGAGTTGAGCGTAGGCGTTTTATGAACGTGGATATATCGATTTGTGCTTTTTCAGGGAATTCTGTTTAGAAAATGTTAAATGTCTATAGACTTGAAATTCTGCATTCTGATGCAAGATTGTGTTATTCATATTCATGTCACTATGCCCAATGCTCCATGTCAAATTTCATAGATGACCCATGTCACTGGGATGGCTATGTCCCATGTCAATTTTAAGAAATGCCCATGTCGGCATATCGATTTTAGGGGTCTAGCCTACTAGGGTGGTACTTATGGGCCCAGGGTGTTGTTAGAGGGGGGGGGGTGATTAAACAAGGGGTGTTTTACTGTTTGTACTATGTGTATATACATAGTCAGACCGTGAAAGGTGCTAAATTGCAATCATATTATTTGACAGGTGTGGCAATTGTTTAATGTGAATGTACAGGTATTGGTGGCATCTGTTTTGTTTACGTGCCACAACTTGCTTTATTTTTCTAGCACAGTATCCTTCACCTTATATACATGTTCTAAATAAAGTCCCTTTTAGCTGCCTTTTCTAAGAATCAACAAAAACAAATCAGTAATTCTACAAGTGCTGTCAATAAATCTACATTTACATCATCGCATTCCAGCTAAAAAAGACACAGATGATAAATGATAGCCTATTACTGAAGCTAAAACTCACAGGGAGTGTGTTTAGAACTGCGCAGATAGGATCCTCTTTCCCCCCATCAGGTTAAAACGTTGATATTCAACCCCGGGTATTCAACTCCATTGCCTAGAGCAGAAAGCCTTTTATCCTTACCTGTGTGTCTGAACTGAACGGGTTCTGCGCTCAAATGGAACAAGTGTCCCTTTTAGGCTGGCATGACACCTTACTGTCCATTTTGATCAGGCATCATGTCGACCATTCTGGAGTGCATCAGAACGTGAATGGAAATGTTTCCTGTGTTTCCTATAGTTTGCACCCTAAATGTCTCTACAAGGTGACTCTGCACCTGATGCACCCGGCCTATGTCTCTGCACCCTACATGTCCATTGGCATGCACCCTAAGTGTCTGCACCCTAAGTGTCTGCACCCTTAAGGATGGAAGTCAGTATTCTTCCAATACTTAAGAGAGATTCAGGCCTCCTAGAAAAGTTAATGATCATTCCTTACATACAATAGAATCCATAGAGTAAATAAAAAAAATAGGGGTACCCATACTCACTGCTGTGCTGTAATAGTAAATACAAGGCCTTCCACATTTTTCTCGATTTTCCTCACTTATAGAAAAGTACCAATTATCCATATATTTCAGAATGAAAACTCAATTTAAACAATTGTTATATACCAGTATGATCCAAATGAACAAGAAACACCATCAATGATGTCTATTGGCAATAGTTTCACAGCTTAAATTTGGAGATGATGGTGCTATAATTTGTCCTAACCTTCTACTGTGGCAAACCTTTTTTGTATGTAGTATGTACATATGATATTCAGATGCTGGCCTCCTAAGTTAGGATATATTGTAACTCATAGTCAGAGCTTGGCAATGAGTGAAAAAATAGGGGGTATATCCATACTCCTTTCTTCTGGAAATGGATCTGAACATCACACACCTCACATAACAGAGAGTTATGCACTCCACCTTTTAGGCTGTTTATTACCTGAATAAGCTGAGAAAAATAACAAAAACAAAGACTTATGGTAGCTTAACACCAGTTATATTCCCTTTTTCCTGAATATTTATGTCAGATGGTGCATTGGATGCAAGCACATTCGGATACCATGATACATAGACAGAGCTGCACGCTAAAGTGGCTGAGTCACTGGTTACTGCACGAGTGGTCCTTGGGCTGTATTGCACGCTGGCCGTAGGCCTAGTGCAATACAGCCCAAGGAGCCCAATACAGCCCAAGGATCACGCCTGAGACAAAGGGTTCGCACCTTGGTCATATTGCATACCCAAGGGTTAAATCAGATAGACTACACCTGGCCAGGGTCCTTCCACATACCCACTGCCCACTGGTCATCGACTCGCTGTATAACACCTCGTCTTGACCCTGTGGGGCAGTGGGTATATGGAAGAACCGTGCCCAGGTGTAGTCCATCTAACACATACCTTGTTTTCTCCACTGGCAGAATAGTTTCTCATCAAAAGAATATTGACATAATTATATTGACATATCAAAATTGTCAATATATTATATTGAAATATTGATATAATAGCAGTATGTCAAGATTGACACACGATGGAGCCAATGTGAGAGGAGTTTCAGGAATTACGGTAGTTCTCAAAGTTCGACCAGGGGGCAGGTCAGTGAGTAGTGGGTTTATCCTTTAAAGCGTCCACACACCATAAGTGTCCATGCACCCCAAGGTGCAAGTTACTGTGTATCAACTCCGTTGGCTTGGTAGGCCTATAATGTATAGACATAGCACCGGCGGGTTACTAGCACTATGATTATGAAGCTGCATGTTAGCTCAGGCCTATTTGCCACTCAACACCAAACTAGTAGGCCTAATGTACCAGTGTGGTGCACTCATACACACCGGTATATATGATAGCAAATAACATAGCTATCCATGTATTTTTCTAATCTTACATTCACCAGAAGTTTAAGCATCAATCATCTCTTTTTACCTGGCCATCCATCACCTGTCCTGTGTACAGAAAAACACACCACTCTCCTCTCTATACCTGTTCACCATGTTTAACTCGAGTCTACAATATCCCTCCTTTATTGTCCATGCCTGTCACGTATCACCCTTGACAGGTATACAGTGAGATTTGATTCCATTTTTACTGTGATAATGTGCGAGAGCGTTAAACAAGTAATTGTGGAATAGATCCCCGGGAATAGATCTAGAGATACAGCTAGTTTAGCGTGTCACCCAGAGCCTATAGTGATATTAGATACTCAGAATTAGGAAGCGTTATAACATACCATGGCACCATGAGGTGTACACGATTCTAAATAATGTGTGAGAAAGTACAGAAGTCAACTGGTCACATTTATAATACATGTATAAATAGAATTTGGGCTATTTTGCACATGGTGGAGAGACAATAATTTAAACTTAAAGATAATATTTCACTTTACGCAGTTCAGATAACACAACTATGGTGTTTGCATACATTCTTCCATTAATGCATGTGTTCCTATCATTTGACATACCTTAATGCAGACAGAACTCTGCATTTCTAACAGATTGGAGTGTCATAAGAAGAGGTCAGTGGTGCGAGCAAAGTTGCCATATGTAATACATCTATTCCCAGGTACCCAGACTGGATCAGTCTGTGAATCAAGTGGTTGGTCTTAAATTGGCATGCAGCCATGGCGGGACCCATGGATAAATTGAACTTGCTAACAATGGCCAATTGCTCACCCAATCACCGGTACGTGAGTGCTGTGGCTATTGGGTCTGGCACCCCTGCCCTATGTGGTGTAATATGGTAAGGGGCATTTGAAGGCTCAGATCTCAAACAAGCCTTAAAATTTCGACCCCTGCTGGGGGGGGGGGGGGGGTGGTGGTGACCAACATAATTTCGACCCGCTCGCTCCCTGTTGTTAAATAACATAATGTGTATGCCTGGGAGTTATCGAATGAATCACCTAAATAAAAGTGGTCAACACAAAAACAAACTTCCCAGTGTGAAACAGGTTTTCAGGGGTGTATTTCAGAAGAAAAATATCGATAGTTTCCCTCCATACCGCAGGCTCGATACACACCTTCTTACAGAACATTTTTGAATGATCTTTATGTTTTTTTATTCTTAAAGAATCATTACTGAATAGCATATTTTTATACATATTTATATAGACGAGACTATATCACGAGCTTCCTCAATAGTACATAATATTTTGACGAGTGTAAATCCTTACCCAAAGATGGTCCTATTCCTGTTTTCCCAAGCCTAGGCTAGAGAGATGTTGGCCCTGACCAACCATCATTGTAGATCATTGCATGGGCAATAACACATAAGTCATTATTATTAGCATGGTCATAATTCTAGGGGTATAATTGACAGGTGACTGTGCTATCACATGGACTTACCTGTGTCAGTGCCTGTAGACTGTAGCACGGGGGGTGTGGGGAGCCGGTGTGACTGACCAGCTGACCGGTCCTGGGATGTGTGGTTACAAGGTAGCAGTCAAGGCACACATCCACGTCTTAGCAGCTACTCCAGAGTCTGAGAACCTAACTCCTGTAGGTGCAAGGCAGGTGTGTGGGAGGGCTAGACTGACCACACACAGTACTGACCAGTCAATACACTGCCCCACCAAGTGCATTTACAGGGTACACTCTCACAGCAGAGGTTCCCCATAGAAAGGTAGAGTGTAGTACACTCTGCAATATCCCCCATTTTTTAGGGCTGTCCCCTGTGGGATGTCTAATGAACTATTTTCGACTTAATTTGATGGATTTTCATGATTGATAGTTTCTCAATGTAATATGCATCAGTTAAATTGTGTTTCAGTGCATTTAATTTTAATTAGATTATTGACACTAACATTTCTATATTTTCTTTTGTGTTTTGATAAATAAATACATGAGACATATTGCCCCTTAGTGCATGGGGCTTTTAGAAGTAGTGTTACCGTTTGTGTCATGACTTGGACTAGTCTCCAGTGCATATGTATAATCAACACTTGTATCCACTAAACTAACCAAACCCACATTTGTTTGAGGGGTACTCATACGCTGGCTACCTGCGTGTAGTATAGTACACGCAGGTGTAGGCCAATTAATGGCCTGTCAATCAACCAGGTTCGGGGACTTTCTGTTAGGTGACACCTCTGTCTTCTCCTGTCTTTTACATAATGCAATTCGCCACCTACAGGACTGTATGGAACTGTGCGTCAGATTTTGGCCAAGACTGGCCCCCACCTCGCTCACAGAGTGGATTGGCCTACACCTGCGTGTACTATACTACACACAGGTAGCCAGCGTAGGGTACTCATGGCTTGTACTGTACCTTGGTCTTGAACCCAAGAGCAGGTTTATGTCCTATATCAGAACATCAGGCTGGATATTGTACTTAGTTCGGGCACGTGGCCCCCACCTCTACGCCCCCCCCCCCACCGGCACCTCACCTGGTGTTTTAATTGGCCAAGAAGGCGAAGGTCTATTTAAACCCGCAGATCTTACTGCACGTCCAGTAACAGTCAGAGTGCAGTCGGGACAGGTACTCAGCTCTATATATAGGGGCGCTGGGCCTTTAAGTCCACCGAGCTAGCTCCCTGGCTAGCTCTCTTGTGAATATCAATTTCATTTATCATTATAGTAAGAGGCTGTTATATGATAATCGAATTCTTAGACATCGTCAAATAGCAGGAAATTGACAAGACAGATACTCAGCCCTTAGATATACGGCGGCCCGGGTTTGAGCCCAGAGTGCCGTGACTTGGACACCTACGGTAGTGAGATCCGGCAGAAAAAGCGTTAGTAGCGCAGCGTCCACTGAATTAAGAGTGCCGGTCCTCGCTCAGCTCTGACTGTTACCGCAGGGGCAGCACGTGTTTTGCCTTAAAGGTGGTTGCCTATCTTGGCCAGATTTACTCCAAATTTACTCCAAATATTTCCCGAAAACACCTTACATAATTTACATAATTTGCAATCGAACAGTGAAAAGAAAAGTAGGGGGTCCCGAGGTACTTTTTAAACTATTGAATTTTGAAAAGTGTCCCCCCAACACTAGACCAGGAACTCATCTAATTTGTCAGTAATGATAGTAAAAGTATCTATTTTAACATGTGGCCCCGTGCATAATTCAGTTGATTTGGGCAATTGAAAATAAAAAGTGATAATAATCTATGATTTGAAAGGTCATCTAGAGGTTGACCCTGCCTCAGTGGCGTAATGGGTTCAGCACAGAAGAATACACTGGGGTTGTGAGTTCGTAAGTTCGCCTCTTGGTCAGTCAACCTGTTTTACTGACCTTCAGATGCGCAGAAAAAGTCACAGTAGACGATTGTAGGCAACCACCTTAAGGTAGGGCGATAGCATCAATTGACTCAAAGAGTTTAGAATTCCATCAATTTTTTTCCAGAGTTACCTTAGGTCATTTAGATCAAATATCTGAAGAGAAAATAGAGGGGCCCCAAGCTACTTTTTTAGCTATAGAATTTTGAAAAGTAAAAATATTTAGATTTTTCTCTAAAAAATAGGAAAAAATATCACAAGTTCCGTGATTTTATTTTGCCATAACCTGCAACCACAAAAATATGGAACATCACACAATGAGTGCCCAGATATTTCTCTTTATTCCAAAATTACTTTTATGGTTCTGTGACGTGGCATTCTGGGTAAACAAATTATGTTTGGTTAAAAATATTGATTAATTTGTCATTATTTAAACACAAGTCACAAGTCTAAATTTAGCGTAGGGTCCCGCGCATAATTTCAGTGTTTTGGGCCTTTGAAGTAAAAAGAAAAGTACTGCAAAAGTGTGCTAAATAAGATATTTGAAGTATTACATTATGGGTAAAATGCTAGTAATCATATTATGAAATGGTCTCACTATGCAGCCCAGGTTATATTTAAGCAATCAATCTATTCACCTTTATAGTCCAAATTATATAATTTATTAGTTGATAAATGTGGTTGATAACAAAATATCCGAAATGCAAAAAAAAAACAACCTTTAATTCTTGTACAAAATATAATGTCCAATAAAATGCTCAATTTTGGTCAGAATTTTTCAAAGATTTACATAGGTGATGATGGTACATATGACTATACACCTACCAAATATGGCGTCATTCTGACGTCTTTAAGGTAGATGCGCGGAAACATGCGCAGTGGTCCCGTTTTCAATGGTCTCTTTAGAAACTCAGTAACCCCACCTGGTGGACAAGCTCAGAATCTCTAGAAATTCACTAACTTCCCCATACTAGTGTGTGTTGGTTTAGGGCTAATTTTCTAATACCTTAGTAAGTTTCCCCAAGAGAGCCTCAAACCCTCGACCCTTGGATTTAAAAGCAGGCACCCTACTGACTGAGCTAAGCAGGCAAGTGTTAGCATGTACATGGTTCATGAATGACTATAGTTTAGAATCTTCTATTTGGATGATATGTTGGTTATTTATTTCCTAAGTTATCATAGAAATGATAACGATAACCCACTCTGATATTTTAATATATTACAGTATGGATATATGTCCCCAACCTATGATTTAGTCTGGTAATGAGTCCATAGACCATTCTTAACCAAATCAATGGCATGTCATAGTACAGAACTCAATTTAGAGATGCACATTCTGTGGATGGCTGCAGTACCAATATGCCTCGGTCAATCACTTCCATATTTGGGTTCAGCATTGATTATATATGTTGTAAATGACCTACAAACAGGCTCAAGGGGTTTATATACGATTTAGAGATAGTCAGATACGTGACAGCATAAGTAACTTGGTAACACGGCCCTTACCTTTCAGAGACACACACAGTATGATCCCAGTATGATTATGCTTCAAAGTTTCAACTATTGCAATCAAATTCAAATGAGATACAAGATCAATTTAAGATACGGTTGCCATTTTTTTACGATAATAATTGTGCAGGTTTTAGTATTATTCTTATAGTCTAAGTCTGGAAAGTACATATTGTACAACGCGAGGTTTGTAGCCTTATGTAGGACAACTATACCCCCTGGAATCTACGCCCTCACTATATCTATACCTTTGAGCATCTAGGCCATTTACTCCCGTAGAACATTTTACCCCTAGGACCTCACTCCCCCTATATTCAACGCTTTGGATATGGGCCCTGAAGCGGGCACTGAAGAAACGAAAATATCGGATGACTCAGATGGATGACTCGATGTCATTGTGGCAAAATAATCATGTATTTTTTGGGGGAGGGTCTAGTTATGATATACATGTAGTATGGTCATTTGGTGTCAATGTTCAGAACTATCAGTTTGCCTTGTCTAAACCCAGCATTATCCCAAAACAGACAGCCCACTTTGAAATCGATCGGGGCCCACTATTTGGTAGCCAATATTGAAAATGATCTGCGCCCAAACTGGGGAACCCACGTTGGAGCTGCAGCCAAATCAAGCAGCCTGCTTGGACCCAATCCTGAGCTCTATGGCCAAAACCAATGTGCTCAAGTTAGGTTCTTGCACATGTCGGTTTGCCCCGGGGTTGCCCAACTAAGGCAACGCCTTTTCACACTGACTGCATAGGACTCAATAAGCGGGTGGTGAGTAAAAATGATCATTCCCTATAATCTCAACATTAAACTGACTGTATAGGTACCGAGATAATTCCCCCCCCCCCACCCTATTGTTAAGAAATTAGCACCCCTTAAAGCTTGACTGTCATGGTTTAAGTGAGGCCAAAAGCCCTTTTGGATATAGTTCAGTTTTGATTCATAAGAGGGCTCTTAAGGGCTGGGAGCTCAGCTCTTATAGGCACAAGATAGGGTTAATATGTTGTAGCTGGACAATGCTCATGGTCCCCTGTCCAAACACTGCTGCCCTCTTGTGGAACTGTTATTTTAGTCAATGTATGGAAAATGCTGAACTTATTCCCTGACGACCCAGCTTTAAACTTCTTGAACTTTCCAGTGGGTGGAGGGTTATGAGATGCGCTGTGAGTTATGAGGTTGTTTACTCAGGACTAAGACTAAAGAGACATCATAGCGATAAACATAGCGGAGGTACAACATCATCCACCCTAACCTAGACATCATAAAAAAGTGCTTATGTCATTTTGAAAATGAAGCAAGCTATTCATACAATATATATATATATATATATATATACTTTACATACTTTACAAACGTTTGAGCCATATCTTGTCAATGCAAACAATATTCCGAGAGTGGCCTTTTGACCAATGCTGTTGACTAATTATGTCAATGTTGCTATTCCAATGTATCACAAGAATGAAGTGATAATACGCATTTTCATATTACCTTTCAATCTGCTTGGAGAGTTTATGGGTGTTTAAAGTTTTCAGAGCGTGTATATTTCTGCTAAGGCTGTGGGGGGAGAGTAGCGCGTCAGGGACAGCGCTCTGGGTCCTCACTCACCCATCTCAGTCACAGATCATCCTCAGACTGTACTTGGACTACAAGCCGGATCGGGGTGAGTAGTATGTACTCATTAAGCATCATATAGGTTTATGGCGTTCTGGTGATGGCGTACTGGGTGTCATGGGTACATATTATGTGTCGTTTGGCGAATACGATTGAAATTGAAGTACAAAACAATGTTATACTATGAGTAATGGTTTGGGATATATGTAATGTATTGTGTAAATGCCAAATGTATGCCTCGGTATGTAACCATCACAATTCATATTGCATGTCATGCTTCACAGTCCGAGTTATGCCTGTGTACATTGAAGTTAGTATGTATCTATTTAACAGCATCTTTGGCGCCATACCAATTAATCTATACCAACAACTTGCTTACTGACATGTGTATGCAAAGAGAAAGTAATGACATTTCACATGAAATGAAAGTACAGAGCATGAAAGCAGAACAACCAACAGTTATGTAAACTATCTGTGAACCATACCCTGTAACTGTCCCAGTGGAGCATTGGAAGCAGTCTCAGGTGGTGAGGATGGGTCCCCTTTGTCCTTTGTCTAATCTTCATTTTATTGATTCCGGTGAAATTCAATATAAAGTTGCACAACAATGTTGCAATTGCATTCTTGCAACTTGCAACTTGCAGTCCATACAAATAACCCATACAAAAAAGTTACTTCTTTAGTAGCTTTCAGTCGACTTTCTGGATGGTATATTATTATCTCTGGTACCGTGGTAACCAAGCATGTTATAGTATATTGTAATGATACAGGAACTGCTACACTGCAAAAATGGTGTTTAGAACCTAAACACTATCCTAAACATAATCTCGCCACGTATTTGTAAGCGCAATAAATTCCTTAACATGTTTAGATAAATAATATGCTTAGCTAAAGTGATGAGATTCAAAGGTGCGTAGGTCTAGAAAATGTTCTTATTATCAGGTGTTTAGATATATCCAGCTGTGTGCTTAAATCCCCGAATGTTTAGACTTGCAGTTTTATTTTTAGAAATCTTCATATTTATAAGGGTTCATAATTCATCCATGTCCCTGGTCTTATCGGGATCATCAGAATGAGACAGTATAATGTCCATAGTGTCTCATTCACATAGATAAGACATAGGGTGAAACACCCATTAGGACATACACTAGAAGGATAGGGAAGACCGCTATGTTCAAAGACAAATACAAATACAAAAACAAATACCTATGGCATATGACCGTAACAATGGTATACCGTTGGATAGAAACCAGGTCTATTGTGGTACTCAACTAGTGACCATGAGATGAACTAAGAAATAAAAACAAAAACAGATCTTAATTAGAGCGGAGCATATCTTTTTTACATATTAGTATTTTGCACTACAACGTCCACTCGGGATGTCTTTACAAATAGCAGTATGATTGCACCGCCATTGCAGCCGCCCAAAGGGATATCCAGGGGGTAGATGTCCAGGGGGGTAAATGGCAAGGGTAGATGTCCGGGGGGTAGATTTCTAGGGGGTACTTGTCCTGACACCGAAAAGGTGTGACCAAATGTTTGAAAAAAATTGGATATGAATGTGCCCCAGGTAACATAAGTACATTGCGCCATGATTGGGCCAATATACCACTAAAGATGGGCCAATATTATCACTTTGATATTGGCCCACCGCTGGTTTGACCGCTGGCCCAGTTATGTCCCATGATCGCAGAAAGTGATATTGATTTCATGTTAGCCCAATGGTGGGCCAACATTTTGAGGTTTTACCATTATTCCAAGGTTAGAAACTAAACATCGGGGCAACCTTATACGACATAAGTTGCCCAATTTACAATTTTTTTATAGGACCAATGCAACAATCACTGATACTGAATAATACTATTTTTATTTGTATAATTGAAAGTGAACATTCCCCAGTATGCCTCCAGATGCCCATATGGTTGAGCCACATCATATGGAGGGGTAGATCTCCCCAGGGGTAGAAGTCCTAGAGGGTAAAAGTCCAAGGGGGTAGATGTCCAAGGGGGTACAAGTCCTAGGGAGTAAAAGTACTAGGGGGTAGATGTCCTAAGGGGTAGATGTCCAGGGGGTAAATGGCAGGGGGTAGATGTCCAGGGGGTAGATGTCCAGGGGGTAGATGTCCTGGGGGTACTTGTCCTGATACCATATTATATATAACCCAATAACCCAAAGTAGGAGCCAACCTGTCAGAAACTCTTCAGGCAACATTGAATCCCCCTGGTGGAGATTTACAGCCAATATTGGACCAAGGTCAAGAATTGATGTTGGTCTAACATCAGAAATAACATGATGGCCCTGAAATGTTCGAACACTGGGCCAATACTGGGTCAATATCATCAATATTAATGGACTAGCTCTGGGCCAGCGGTCAACCCAGCAATAGCCCATTATCAGAATTCCAATGTAGGACCATCATTACATTCTTACATTAGTACTATTGCCAAGGGTGGGCCATCATTGTAAGTTGTATATTGAACCAATGTATGCATTACCTAAAACGGGCCATGGTTGGTATAACGATTGCGATAGAGTCAATCATTGCCGAGATTGGTCCAACATGGGATGGTAAGTAGCATAATTATGCTAATAGAATAGAGATATCTCTATAACAAGGAAAGAGGGAGCTTTATTAGCATTTTGAATTGGGCACTGCCCACCCTATGCTCAAGGTGTCAGTTCTAAAAAATATAAGTAGTGCCTGCTAATGAAATATATCACTGGACAGCTGATGACCTACTAGTAACACTAGTAACACAAAACCATGACTGTTTTCACTCCTCACGTGATCTATATTCTCTTCCATATACATTCCCCGTCCCTAATTCGGGTCGGTTGGTCGATATATGTAACGGAATACCATCCAATATACTGCTATGAGTTACATACAAAAAAAACGTCACCCAGCTCTTAGACTTAGCCAAGTGACCCAAATGCAACCTGGTTGTTGGACACCATTCAGTATGGGAGAGTTCTGGGAGACAACGCACAGCTCATGCATCCCCTCAGATTGCGCCAATAGGAATACATGTCTATCTAAGCTCACACCAGGCTTCCCTGAAACCACTCTACTGCTGTGAACCATCCTTTCTGCAAAGCTACTCAAGAGGAGATACCATGATAGGATAGTGTGAGCAGCCAGACAGAAAAGAGTATCCACACACATGGTGCAGATATATCTAGCTGATAAGCACCAATAAGGCCATCCGTGGATGTTCCGTAGGTGTTCCGTAGGTGTCCGTGGGTGTTCCGTGGGTGTTCCGCGGGTGTTCCGTGGGTGTTCCGTGGGTGTTCCGTCCCAGTGAAAGCAGATTTTTCCATCCGTGCACGAATAGAGCTACCTTTGTGTGAACCGTACCACGATCCGTACCCGTATCCGTGGCAGTGGAAGAACCCCTTAAGATAAGTGGAGGTGGGATCAGTGAAGTTTCCAGTCTAGTTATGATCCTCATTATAAAGTGTACTATATTATGTCCCATATTTCAGACAGATGGTGTTTCAGTCACATGTAAAGATGTGCATGAGACCATAATTCGGTCCTTTTGGCAGGGGAGTAACCAGGCCGATTTTCTTTTTCTTTTCCTTTTTTTAACCGTGCAAATGATACAGGCTGTATGACTGATGGAGATCTATATGACCAGTACTTCCAGGTTTCCAATCTAGTTATTACCTTTATAAAAGTGTCCCATATTATGCCCCGAGTTTACTATACATGTGGATATGTACAATACTAGTGTCTAATTAGAGTGACGCAGGAGTGAAAGTAACAATTGTAGTAACATACCGCAAATTTCCTGGCCACTAGAGAAAAAAAAAGCGATTAGCAGGATAATTATAGTTATCAAGTGCAGCAAGATTTATCAGATACAATGTTCTCAGAAATGGTAGATTATCATACTCATGGGCAACTATTTCCTTCTAAAAAAAGTTTAAAAAAAGATCTTCCCACTATATATGGGACCCAAACTTAAAGTTTCCCCTGTATGTTTTGAAGAGTCATTGATAACTTTGCAACCCCTCAACCTACAATATCCAGGTATCAGGTTAAAGCTAAGGCAAAAAGATAAATAATTCAGGCATTGTCACTCCCATATTTTGAAAATCATGTGACCGGTTGCCATGGAAACCATGACAATTTTTTCTGAAATCTGGATTTATATCTACCTTTCATCACTCTGACTGCCATTACAGGATAACTAATCACAGTGTGCACATGGGAAGTTCACAGATTGGGTAAAACTAGATTCCACTTTTTTTGAGCCTATTTTGATAACTCTAGCACCCTTACTTTGGAAATTACGAACCTCTAAACAGGTTTTCAGAATGAGGCAAAACAAGCTTTGTGCCTGCCATTGGACAGAATACGTGAGAATCTCTTGAACCATTATGCTCAGAGACCTGATATTAGGTGCAAATCCAAGCTTGTATTTAGAGCTACAATCCTAAAGAGGGGGGGGGGACTATTGGGAGGGTTAATAGGGCCTTGTATTTGGCAACCAAAATAAAGTTCTTGTCATCCCACTGTGTTCTACTATAGGGAATCTGACCATTGGGTCTCCGAAACAGGCTTTGAAGAGTTAGGTGGAGCCTTCTTGCAGAAAGTGCTAAAAGATGGGTAACTTATTGTTACATTTTGCCCCCTAACTCAAGCAATATTAGCCCGTTTTCTCAACTTAAAACAGTTCTGGACAGCCAAGACAGTCTTCTTCCTAAAGAAATATAATTGCAAACTCTGTGTTTGATGCTAATAGTCTTAATAGTCTGTCTGGGGCACACATGATGCTTCAGAAAGTTACAAATCTGACAGCATATAGACCTGTGCAGGTCAAAATAACCCCCATTTTAGGCTGTTCCACCCCCATTCTAGGCTGTTTCAATCACCCACTTAGCTATAAAAATCAGAATTTGTCCACATTTCAATCAATTATGCTTAGGAATGATGTGCAGGGCTTCTACTGTATGATCAAAAAAGAAATCACTGGCAAAAACTCATCCAAACTGATAATGCCCTTCAGTGAATACACCTTAATTGTTGAGTCCCATATATGGTGGGAACATCTCTTTTTTTTTCTAGTTAAAGTTGAGTTGTGTCCATATTATCCCCAAACATGCGATAAGCAGGTATTCTTGTATGAACAGTGCGCAGTGAAAATCCAGAAACCTTAACAAACCCTGACACAGAGACACATCTTTCTTTGATAAAACCCAATACTTCGCATGCAATTTGATCAAGGGAAGAGTTGTTTTTTTCCTTGTTTTATTTCATGGCGAATTATAAAAGTTATCATAGATTCCCTAACCGAATACGATATTGCCGTTTGTCGCAGCTGTGTGACGTCACCTATCACGGGCCGTCATGTGGCACCTGAACGTTTGCATTGCCGTGTCCTTATCACTAGGCGCTTAGCAGACTAGCAGCGGGTAGAAACTGCTTTTCAAAGCTCGTTTCCTGCACTCACAGGAAATTGAGGGTCAGTCTGAGCCTTAGGATGTCTTCAGCCCAACTCTCTTTCGAAGTATAGTCAGTTTAGAGGCAGTGCTGCTTGAATCAGATGTTCTTTAATGCGACATGCACCTACATAATATCACAAGTAATATCATGGGCTAGTTTTCATGCCAGATGATGTCGCTATAAAATAGAACACAACCCAGCAAACTGGGGTGATCCCTGGCCATGACTGGTGATGCATGGTGACTATTATTTGAGTGATCACACACTGAGTGACAATGCGCCACTGCTGGTGAGTCTCACTCAGCATGGCGACTCATCACTCATCTCGCCACTGTGGTGATCACATGCTGAGTGACAATGTGCCACTCCTGGTGAGTCTCACTCAGCATGGCGAGATATCACTCATCTCGCCACTGTGGTGATCACACGCTGAGTGACAACGCGCCACTCCTGGTGGGTCTCACTCAGCGTGGTGACTTTTCACTCATTTCCCAACTGTGGTGAAAATGTGCACATCATGATAGCCAACAATATGATTTTAGATTAAGATTTAAGACGGAAAATACAATTTTCCTTTGTCTAGGCCACACCAAAAAAAAAAGTTGGTCAATGGATTTCGCGCACCTTATTTTCGGAAATGGACTTTTTTTTTTTTTTGAAAAAAAATTTGTCAATGGATTTCGCTCGCCTCATTTTTTTCAAAATTGAGAATTTTTTTTTTTTTTTCAAATTTCCTTCCAGTAATTCCCCCAGATCAACCAATAAATTTTTATGTTAGGGGTCCACTAAGAACTTTTGTCGGAGGCTGGTTAAAAAAAAAAAAAAATGTCGCTCGCTCCAGTTTTCCACCGACAAAATCCATTGACAAAAAAAAATTCTTTAGAAAAAAAAAAAAAGTTTCGCTCGCTCGCACCATTTTTTGAAAAGTGAAATCCATTGACCAACTTTTTTTTTTGGTGTGGCCCTATGGGACTTAACACTGAAATGAAATTGTCTACATTTTACATAGTATATAGACATTGATCAGCCTTGCTCTAACAAGAATAGGAAAGTATGATATCCAGTGACCATCATGGTATCATATAATCATGAGTAACAAGTAAGGATCTACAACAGTATTGTAAAACATTCTTGCTTTGAGTGATAAAAGGGGAACTTTCTTTGTCTGACCAGCATGGCAGCTCTCACTCAGCATGGCACATCATCACTCACAGTCGCCAACATGGTTCTCACTCACTGAGTGACTAGGCGCCACTCGTGGTGAGTCTCACTCAGGATGGCGCATGATCACTCATGGTCACACACATCCTGGTTTCCTGAGTTCTGATTGGTCCATTTCAAATTTCCCGCCCTTTCTTTGTTCTCAGTGGAAACTTCTAGCATTCACAACAGACAGGCAGAGACTGGCAAGGAGAACAGATGTGAGGTGGGTTGTCCTATATAAGTCATGGTGAAATCTCAGCCATCAGCTGATTGTGAATTCTACAGTAACTGTTCTTGCCTATTTTATGTCTCTATTTTTCTCTAATATATTCTACTTTGCTCTTTTTATAATTATAGGTAGGAAGTATATTCACTGACTGGAATTACACATTTATTGGTAAGTTCTATGGTAGTTTTTGGCACTTTCTTTACCTTACTTGTATTGTTATATTCTTATATATGTATAACATAATTGATTAATGATAAAAGGGGAATTTCACTTTCAAAGTAACATTTAAACAGTTTTATAACCTTGCCATGTACACTGTGTTACTCCATAATAATCCATTATGTTTGCTTATATTTAAACAGACACTCCCACAAGGACTTCAAGTATTGATGATTGCCAAGAGAAGAAGAGATTCTGGATGAACAGCTTAAATGATGTTGTCAATGTTATGAATAAAATTCCCCCCCCCCCCTGCCTCAGTGCTAATTGGTCAATGTGCCATCCCTGGTGATGCTGAGTGATCACCAGCGTGGCCATCCCTGGTGATGCTGAGTGATCACCCGCGTGGTCATCCCTGGTGATGCTGAGTGATCACCAACGTGGCCATCCCTGGTGATGTTGAGTGATCACCAACATGGCCATCCCTGGTGATGCTGAGTGATCACCAGCGTGGCCATCCCTAGTGATGCTGAGTGATTGCTGGCGACACATCACTCAGTTTTATTTCATCTAGCACATTGAGTGAGGACCTCACTCAGGATGGCCACAAGTCACCCCAGTTTGCTGGGAAGCTATATTTATTATAGTCATTGCGGCCTGTCCAAGTCACAACGCACTACTTGATAAATATTTCTTCATGCCTAATTTGTGATGCACCAGCTTGGATGATTACTGTTCATGTAAATCAACACACTATGGTAGTCAACATCTTCTTATACATGTAATTGGCAGGGACTGTAAAATAAAAACCCTCGGAATGACGTAAAGCTACCATGCAACTAATTAGATTAAAGGTATACAACACGATCTAGCTAATTTTAGATCGACCAACAATTTTCCTTAATGGCTCTTAGGGATATTAGCCTGATACTTATGGAACACAAAGAAAAGAAAAAATATCTATGTCACAGGGTTTATTTGCCTTTTAGAGGGCATTCACATTTGAGTGCATTACGTATAGGCCCTCATGAGAAAATCATATTTTTCTACAATTTTCCACACAGAAAAAAATCTCCCAATAATTTCTCAATGAAAATGCAGGCATGCATTTATATGATCATTAGGAACATGTTAAAACAAAAAGATATGGGGTCATGGGCAAAATGAAATTATCCTGAATTAATCAAAATAAAAACTAATCTATTTACTGTATGAGCCTATGGGCATGGCAAAAGGGAAATATAGTGATCAAGATATGTAGAGTGCCAAGGTATAGCACTTAAATGGTAGATAAAGGTAGATCATGACATAAAAGTAAGAGAAATCTGCAAATATCATGTTTTCAGGTAGTTTTCGTTTTTTGCCACCAGGTGCCGTATGCGTAGATTGTGTTGTATACCTTTAAGCTCTGGTGTTTAAAACGTCGTAAAGAAGGTTTTTTGTCAAACTAAACGTCGTAAATTTTTTTTTGTCAAACTAAAGTTAATCCCTGAATAAATTGAATCTTAGGATGCCATGCAGGATGTGGCATTAACATAATTGTATAATGTGAGCAATTCTATTTCAATTTTCTGTGTGAATGCAGCGTTACGAGACTGGTACCCTCGTCTCCACTTAATTAAGGGTTGAACCAGTTACTAAATCAAGCAGTGTGAATGTCCTGCCACTGATACCCTGAACCGTCAATGTTTAAAGCAGATTACATCCATTGCTACTGTTCCACAACCATTAATTTTAGGGTTTAAACAGATTAAATAACCCTCCTCTGCTCTTCTGCCAGTGGTTTAAGCAGACTGGTGAAGACAGACACAGGTCCGGTTGGCTCAGGGATTGAGGTTTGAGGATGTATATAGCTAGTCTGCCTGTCAATTCAGAGGTAGTGGGTTCAACCCTCTCTTGGAGAAAACTACTAAAACTCTTTCCAAATTGAACCTTATACGCACACACTGCATTTGTCCCACGCACCATTCTCCAGAATGGCATTTGATAATATCATTATGACATTGAACTTAAACTTTAGCAGAGTTTGGGTAATCCATGTTGTTATATTGAAACCATCCAATAGGAACTGGAATCAGAAAGTATGGTGGGGAAAGTCCCACCATACAATCTGGTTTAATTCCTGGGGGAGTTCATATTCACTGGTTACCAGCAGGGATTGCTCATACCCAGCAAAATTCAAGTATGAGGTTAAAGTGGTCATTACCATAACCAAAATAAGATGTTATTTTCTGTATGTTGATAGGTGACGAATTACACAAGATGTCTTTACAGAATGGAAATGAAATGGCGAAGCACTGCACTACGTCGAAAGGTAAGCATAAAATAATCAAGATGAATCATATTGACCTTTATAGGAAGTAATTTTCTTGAAATGACTTCTCGCAATGAATTTGATCTAAACCTTTTTTAAGATGTTAAAAGTGGGTGGATCTTTCTGGATGTCTATGCATAAATACATGTCATTATAGTTATTCTATACCCCGGGTATACACAACTCTATACCAATAGAGCAATGACCCCGGAAGTAATGACCCTTCACCAGTTACAAAACCCAACTGTTCTCGAAGCGGTTTACAGCAAAGGAGCCAGACAGAAAACCCATAAAATGTCACCCATACCTATACTTGACCTATTACTGGGCGGCAAGTGAGCACTGACAGGGTCATTATGTGTCAATGATACCCATATCCACTATACCTCATCCATACTTATGACAGAGAGCGGTGAGGGCATGTCGTGTGCAGGCCCCGGGTACAAGACGCCCCTGGATGCCATGAAGTCCGGCCCCAGGGAGGAGGTGATGTACGTGACCACCCTGTACAGCAACACGCCCGTTACCAAACCCGACTACCTGTCTACTGTGGACGTGCACCCTGCCTCCCCCACCTACAGCCAGGTAACCCACACACCAACCTTAGGGGTAGTGTCTAAATCAATACCGGACATACACTTAAACCCCCAGCGCCCCTATATATAGGGCTAAGTACCTATCCCGGCTCTACTTCGACTGTCGCTGGAGGGGTACAAAGATCTACACCTTTAAAGGCCCAGCGCCCCTATATATAGAGCTGAGTACCTGTCCCGACTGCACTCTGACTGTTACTGCACGTGCAGTAAGAACTGCGGGTTTAAGATACAAATAATTATTATTTTTATCTTTTGTGTCTTGCTTAATTTGACAAGCTCCAAAGGTGCGATTTTGTAGGTGATGTAAACTTGAATAGTGAATAGTGTGATTCATTTTACCAGAAAGAATCACACCATTGCCCCCACCCCTAAAAGAAAGCATCGGCATCCAGTTGATGCAAACCAATCCATGATGTGTATCCTTTAGCATAGGCCCTACGTATGACTATGAAATAAACTTAACCTCATTTGGCCTCCAGGTAAATTGATCCGCTCTATAGTGACCTTCTAAAAAAATCAGCCACTTGCTAACCCAGACTACATTTTTTTGAGATAATAATTCGATGATTATTCTATTGAAGTTACCAAAACCCACTCTGTTCCCAGGTGATTCACCGTCTGGAGATGCCCCACCTGGGAGATGAGCTGCACCACACAGGGTGGAACTCATGCTCCAGTTGTTGTGACGACCCGACCAAGAAGCGTGACAAGCTTATTCTCATCGCTCTTAGCTCTGACAGGATCTATGTCGCTGATGTCAAAGACAACCGAGCTCCAATACTGTATAAAGTAGGTATTAACAGTGCTGGTATAATAAGATATAGTTATTTTACTTTCGGGTTGGTGGATTTTTGCGCAGACAATTTTCTGCCTTTCACTCTCCAGACATATCCATTTTCCCCGACCAGCCCCCTCAGGAACAAGCAGGTAATTTTTATTGAAAAGTGATGCAAGTTGTTAGTTAATATTAGTTAAATTTCTCAATTGTAAGTACAAAACGTAAATTATATGATTTGTTGAACATTTGGGGCACTGCATCACTAAGCCAAGCCTATTTTTTTTATAGCGGATCCTTTCTCCCAGCCCTGGGGTACTTGGAACCTTGGCCATTTTCAACTCGGGACAATAATTTCAGTGACCTTTGGACATTTTGTCACAATCGAAAATATAAGCAAGTGTCTAAGAATCTACCTTTGTGACCTGGGCTCCTTTAATTTGGTAATTTTCCGACCACTGGGAAAAAATCTTTATTCTTATTTTATGCTAAATTCATACTTTAATTCATTATCCAAATGCCTTTATAATATGGGCCTCTTATCCCCTAATCAAAATGGCCTTTTACCCCCAAATGGGCCTTTTACCCCACTCCATCTTGGAATATCACTAAACTGATATTCACATAGTACTATGCATTTTTATTAATTACCGTTGCTTAACTTTTCTTTTCAAAATGTCTAATTTGTTATCCAACAGATATTGCATCAAAAGTGTAATGAACTACATTATTTTGAAAAAAGAGTAATCCGATTCTACTCCCAACCTGTCAGAGACGTCATCTATATTGCACAATTAGTCCCAAGTGTCAAAATGATGGATTTAGTTTATCTCTGAGACAGGCTGAGTTAGTGGGCCTATTGCCTCGCTGAGCCTTTTACCCCTACTTAATTAACCATGTGATATAATTTCAACCCACCATGAACTAGTCCATTTTACACCTATAGCAGTTACTGAGGTTCGTCTCAGGTGACAGGTGACAGTTGGCCTGGTGCAACCGGGTAAGCCTGCGTCAACTGTAAAAATTGACCAGTGCTTCATGCAATGTCTCAAATTAGTATTTGCACTTATGTTAAATACAGACAATCAACACAAATGAGGTTCACGAAAAAGCAGACATTAGCATGCCGCATACAGCACACTGCCTGGCGAATGGCGAGGTGATGATTAATGGCATTGGTAATTCAAAAGGACAGCCCAAGGGCGGCTTCATGCTCTTGGATGGGGAGACGTTTAGAGTGAAGGGCACCTGGGAGGACATCCCAGCGCCATTCGGCTACGACTTCTGGTACCAGCCCCGGCATAACGTCATGATCAGCAGTGAGTGGGGCGCACCCTGGGCAATCAAACAGGGCTTCAACCCTAAACATATGGAGGAAGGTTCGTACAGTGATCGTTGTGTCTATTGATGAGATAATAATGGCAGCTTGGTGATTTAATGACCCTTTATCTTCATGATGCATGAATGTACTTATGGTGAGCAACTCACATTCATGCAGCATGCTGACCTGTGACTTAATTGCTTGTGCTTGTTTGCACATCATGAATGAGAACAAATGAAGAAGAATCCTTCAGGCATCATGCTTTTTTTAATGGGTTGAACAATGAAAAATGAGGAGTGAAATAGGAAGTTACGATGCATATTTTTCTATTACAATGTATTGGTAAACTCTTTTCACAAAAGTGTGCCTATCTAGTTTAAATACATTTAGTTTCTCTTTAGGTCACTATGGTCATCATCTCAATGTCTGGGACTGGCAGAAACACACCTTGATAAAGAGGATTGACTTGGGAGAGAATGGTCTAATCCCGCTGGAGATCCGCTTCCTACATGACCCTGCTGCTACAGAAGGCTTTGTAGGCTGCGCTCTCAGCTCAACCATCTTCAGGTTCTATAGGACAGAGGTGAGCCCTCTACCCACCCTATTACCCGCTTCTCATATGATCACTGGAAGAAGTTTTGATATTAAAAGGTTGTATTAGAGAGGCATTACTTATAATGGACTAATGTTTAAAAAATTATCAAAATGTCAATGAATTTCGTTGGTATTAGTCACCCCAGTAGAGATACTAAGGTATGATTGTCCTTGTAGGCCGGCGAATGGGATGCAGAGAATGTCGGAAGCATTCCTCCTAAAAAGGTTGAAGGCTGGGCCTTACCACACATGCCAGGTTAGAACACTTCTCATCATCTTCTCAAGATTTATTGGCCAAGACTTGAGGCCAATATTGAAAAAAAGAAGCTCACTAATACTATTGGCATATATATGCTTATATGTTGTATTATTCCATCGTATCGACATTACAGGTCTACAACTATCTATATTTCTAAGATATTTTCTATACTACATGTTTACAGGGTTGATAACAGATTCGCTGCTATCGCTGGACGACAAGTATCTCTACCTGAGTAACTGGTTACACGGTGATGTCCGTCAGTACGACATCACAGATCGCCGCAAGCCAAAACTTGTGGGGCAGGTAATTCAATATAAACACACAATTATCTTTATATTATAATATTTTGTTTATCACTATCATCATCAGTGATAGGGGTGCAATGCTTTGATTAATGCTCATCCAAGTATGCAACCGTTTATTCTCCATTTAATGTAAGGCTTTTATATAACATTCAGGTATGGATCGGTGGCAGCATTTGCAGCGATGGCACGGTGAAAGTCATCGAAGATCAGGAATTAAAGGTTTGGTATTTTGGGTTGTTTTGTATACATGTACATTGTTTTACATGAAAGGCATTAACACCAGTCACATCCTATATATGAAGCGCTATATCAAATAACATTTTGCATATCTGTATTATTCATATTTGTATTATGATTATATTCTTTTAGTAGGAAACTATATCCATATATATATTCCAAAAAACACATAATATGTAGCTCGTAGCTACACCTTAGTGGTTATATCTATGTAAGTGGCATATGAGTATGGGACACCTTCCTATTGTTTTTTCTATTTAAAAAACTAACTATTTGGGGTCCCTGATATTACTGTAGAGTATTGTAAACACATACATACAATATTAAAAAAATGTAAACATGGTAAGTTATGTGGGTATATTATAACAACAAACCCAAGATACAAACGGACAATGATTAACACATAACAATGGATCAGATGATACCAATAGGTTGCCTCGATTTACCAGACACTTCGGTGACTGTGAAGCAACCTTTTACTGACGTTATGAATGTGAATATCCAGACATCTGATGTAGAAACGAATATGATATGCTGTTCAGAAATAAAGACTTAGTTGTCAACTAAGGTAGACCAAAAAAAATATTTAGGTAATGTAATTTTGCTCCTCCTATAGCGACCATGACCATGTGTCTGGTGCTGCCTTTGGCATTGGATCTGATTACAGTCATTTAGGCTTATTTGCATTACCAATTGGCTGACTGCCCGAGTGGTTTGAGTCATCCCTCACGACAACAGTTAGTACAATTACATCACAGGAATTGGATATGCTACTTCCTCTCACCAAACGTTCTTGACCTTCAACTAATACAATTACATCACTAGGAGTGGATCTGCTACTTCCCTTCTACAAGGAGCTTGGATCATGGACCATAATATTGTATACCTTTTCAGAGCCAGCCCGATGCCCTGTATGTACGAGGTCAGAGGGTACATGGAGGTCCCAACATGTTACAACTCAGCCTGGATGGGAAAAGGCTCTATGTCACAACATCCCTGTACAGTGCTTGGGACAATCAGTTCTACCCCGAGCTGGCCAAGTAAGTTATTAGTAGGTCAATATTTACTGGGGTATTGGGAAATTGAGTTATAGTACAGCCAAAGGTGGAAGAGGAGCTCACTCTGTCATGACTGGGGCCAATATAATACTAGTATACAGAGCAAGATCATTATTATAATTATTATAATTATTATAATAATAATAATTATTATTATTATTATTATTATTATTTTTATTGTTATTATTATTATTATTATTATTATTATTATTATTATTATTATTATTATTATTATTATTATTATTATTATTATTATCATCATCATCATCATCATCATCATCATCAACATCATCATTGTTATCATTTTTATTATTATTATTATCATTATTACTATTATATAAAGTCTGATATCTCTCAGACAATGAAATAAGCTCGAATGTCCTAAAATGCACATAGTTCACTCACACCCTATATACTGACTATTTCTATAGGAAGGGTTGCTGGATGTTGATGATGGACGTGGACAATGTCAATGGAGGCATGAAGCTCAACCCGGACTTCGGCGTTGACTTTGGCAAAGAACCTCACGGCCCAGCTTTGGCACACGCGATGAGATACCCCGGGGGTGACTGTACTTCTGACATCTGGCTGTAATTGGAGCATAGCAAAATTGTTGTGATTATTACCATGACCCTATGGGAGACATCCAGTGCATGATATATGTATATACAATGTATACTTGTACATAGGTCATGACACACATATATATGACTGTAGGCCTATATAATATTGCTGTGTCATTGTGACGTCTGTCTCCTGAGGTAAACTAAGGGAATCGCCGGTTCGTTGGGGATTTCCTTTGTTCTATTGAAAATATTATAAACTAGAAAATATATTATAATCTTGAAAACAAGGGAGAAAAAACTATGTCACGGTGCTGACTTCTGCGGTATGGCCACTTCTACAAAAGCATGCGTTCATTATAGGAATCAATGGGAGAACAGTATGCTTTTAAATTCTCAATCTTGAGGAGTCTTTTCCTATTGAGATATCAACCAAAGCTTGGGTATGGGTGAGGGACATCTATACTAAGTCTTGTACAAACATTTTAGCGGCAAATAAAGAGTAGTTTACGGTTGAAATAAAGAAATTACGAATTTAGCAAATACAATTTTTCCTTAACTATGGGATCTTATGGGAAATAGGCAACGAGTACGTTATTATACAGTCAATTTTAGCTACATGAGGAGGTTTGAGGACTTTCATTTGGACTTAAAGTAATTTGCATTTTCCGATTCAAAGTATCATAAAATGCCCACAAGTTGATACACTCTCGTGGGAGCGTGTACAAGAAACTCTTTCCAATCTTAAAAATGTTACAATCTTAAATTGAAGATTCCAAACACCAGGTGGCACCACTGTATTATGCATAGTAATGATATTACCAACAATAAATAAATAACGGTCAAAACGAAAAAAGGCATGGCGCTACCTTCTGTTAATCATGTATACTAATATCATCAGTCCTCTGTAGATAATCTTAAAATGATATTAAATAAATCGAATTTAAGATTGCAAAGATTTTCTTGTCCACGCTCCCATGGAAGTATATCCGACGAGCATAAAATGCGGAGGGTTCCTAATTGCTTTAGATATAGGATGCTACATATATCATCAGGAATGTATAGTTGCTAGTATGTTTAGTATTGAGAATGAAAAGAATGTCGTAAAACAGTCAATGCTGTAACCATCAGAAGCATAATGGAGTCAGTGTGAGCATAGAATTATATCTATGATGTCATAGAATCATAATCAACATAATGTGACATGCCATGGGGGAAAAACAATGATAACCCTTTAAGGATCGCATGATGCCTTAATGCATCATGCCGTTGGTCATCTTGATGCATGAATGCCGCCCTGGCGAGTAACTTGCTAGGCCTACATTCAAGCATCATGCCGACCTTTTGAAGTTGAGACATGGTGCACCAATCTAGCACCGGCGGGTTACTCGCCAGGGCTGCATTGGTACATCATGACGACAAATGTCATATTTTAGGGACATGCAACCTTAAAGGGTTAAGGCACCCTGCACCGAGGTCTTATTTCGCAGATTGGCCTGGTGATATATGATGTCACATACCCCGGACCACATACTTAAATAAGAAAAGAAGTCAATGAAAGTAGTGCTGTGTCCTATATACAAAATATGCTAATTATGGAGTATGCTAATATACCACATAGGACTACAAAATGTATATGAGCCATCCCCACTCAAAATCTTGACATAGATACATTACACCATATTTCATATCCGATACCCAGCAATCAAAGGTTGTATATGATGGGAAGAGCACTTATAAATGTGATTTTTAATAGAAATTCCAAACACACTGGCTAGAGCCTATGGCTTCGGGAAAGAGGGGGGGGGGCGATTTGATCTTTCTACGAAAATTATGACACCCCTTTCAGCAACCTGTCACTGCTGCATTCATGCATAATGTCAACCCTATCATGAGGCTGATACACTCTCGAATAATTGGCATAATGCACTCCTGATGCAATGACAAATGGATATGAGGGCTTGCGGAACTATACTACACAATACATGTAGCACTACCTTAGTAGGCGTGAACCAACTAGAATGTGTCCTGCATGTTTCCAGTTGGGTGTTCTGTGGGTATACATATCTCTGTATAGATACGGCCATCTTTATCCACCGGTAAATTATAATATTAATGTACATGTCAACTTACGCAATTGATTTTGAATTTAGACCAATGATTTGAGATTGGCCCTCTGCTAGAAATCTGAACTGCACAGAGAGGTCACAGAATTGGGTAACCATAGACGCCGTTGCATTTATAGCAGTCTCGAGCCCCGGTCAACTTTAAAGATGGTGTCCCAGCTAAAATCTGATGACTTTTTAATCATGCCATATTACTATTGCATATCCTATCCTATACATACTCCCTAAATTTTAAAATAATTGGCAGAGTCTAAATACATAACATTAGCACATGTAGTGCAATCATTTTTACTGTAGGTCGACACTAAAACTTTCTATGTTGTGGTACTGCATGGCTCAGTGCTTTCTCTACCAGGCTAGTTTCCCCTGTACATACCTGGGGGAGTGACTGAGTCAATGAGGGGAATAGGCTTTATTGTTAACTATTTCAAATCATATATTTATAGACAAATATATTGAACATAGAGTACTGCATATCAGCTAAAATAATAACAAAACCCTTGACAATAAAATTATATCCATTTTGAAGAAAAGGTTTGGGAAGTCTATTAGCTGATACACCATCTTTAATGGCGGCACGCTACTATTGATAGAGTCGGCGCGGCTGAGACTGCATTTATAGACGCATTATCTTGCTGCCACCTAGTGTGCAGAGGGTGTATTTAAAGCACCACTCTCACCACTAGTAGTAGTACCAGTAGTACTAGTAGTAGGGTGGCGGGCCATTTTTGAAGAGTACTGCAACATAATATCCGGTATTATTTTTTGATAGCCTTCATAGTCGCATTTACTAAACAGGCACTGGTGTGTTTGAAGACTCATTAGGCTATTGACTACAGATGAATGTATCTGCCTCAGCACACAATACCTTCTGACAGATTTCCAAATCAGACTTACACAGTCCTACATGATCTCAATAGTATCTCACAGTTGCCCCCTACTGATTAGACTCGGGCCCCGTCTGTATCATCATGCTCGGGCGGGTGGACACGGGTGGGCGGGTCTGAGGGTGTGAGACTACCTACTGATTGGACTGTAAACCATTTATCCATTTGGCCCTAGGATACCAGCTGACGCTAGATGGCGGTAGGCTGTATTGATTCCAATCCAAAAGCATCATATTGAGCTAATATGGATCTATTTCCGATAGTTTACCATGGATTACCAATGTACAATTTCTATAAAACTTCTATAAAGTTTTAAAAACAACAATTTCAAGTGCTTTTCCCCAATCATTTTTTTTCAATAGTGCATATTGCAGACTCGAGCATACCTGCAATCAAAACAATTCAAAAAGAATTTCGTTGATACATGGATTTTTCTTCATTCAGTGCAAATTCTCCCAAAGGAAAATTTCAAGAGATCACCTAGTTATAGTCTATTTTGCTTCATGACTTCACCTTTGGCTGCCTTCTCCCATGCTGTGGTAGACTTACAGCGTGTCAAAGGCATGTCCCTCTTACAGATGTCCATGTGGTTTCAGAGTATAAGAATCCTTGCTTCGGTAAATGTGTAGGAGTGGGATTTCTGTCCTCAGCCCATTTCATAGATTCAATCATCCTGGATACGATCACCCTCGGTAGGCGAAGGCCTACCATCAATTGTGAAAAACTTGATCTAATGGCAGCCTGGAATGCAATGTGCCCTCCGGACGTTAAACTACCTAGAGATCAATCAACCCAGTTATAGAGCTCAAAGCAGACTCGAAATCTAAAGGTCCTGCAGAGGTTGCTGCTTTAACGCATAGCTGTCACAATTGGTACATCGATAAATTTATTAGTCCTAGTCCCCTACATGTACTAGCTAAGGCTAAATTGCTATACATTTTTCAAAAAAGAGTACCGGTACATTGTATTTCTTCACCAGCATAAGCGAGGCAAGCAGTTCCTCAAATTGCCCGCAACATCAGCCCTGGCATTAGCTCCGCACCAACTGCCCACTGGTAAGAAAGTATATTTTTGTGGGTCACACAATGTACAAGGTACAGGTGTAGTAGTAGGCCTAGATTATTATCACCCTGGCACTTCCTAACAATTAGAGCTAGTGTAGTGTTAGTGGGCAACACCTTGACGTGCAAATCTTATGAAACGCCACCCTGGTAGGGACTCCAGAAAAAATAGAATTATTAAAAAGTCTTTTTTTCCCTTCTTTTATGTAGAACATAAGAAACATAATGTCAATCTTTTGGAATTGTCTTTCTATCTATCATAGAACCTGGGCAATCATCAGATATGTGCCAACAAAATCCACCAAGTTCCCCCAGTACATCTTCTATATAATTGTTGGAGTCAATCTGAAAGGTGGTGGTGCCTATTTGTCTCAGGCAGGTGAGTGGGAGGTATTTATGTAAGGGGTTTGGAGGGCATCTGGAGTACTGGCCAGGCTGGGCCATGATTGACAGACCATCTTAACATGATCACCCAATATACTGCTAATCACTTCAGTGGGTGTAGGAATAGAATAAACAAATTGCCTTAATGACCCAATCATGATCATTTTGATGCTTTTGGCCCAGGAGCAGGGGAGAGCATCCTCTGATCGCTTCCATTCTTTAACACCTTATAACAACATATATATTGGACAATACCACATACCAAGAGCCAACAAGAGCCATTCATAACTTCATAGGGTTTCACCTGTTTCTTATATAGATAGGTGCACCAAAATACCAACCTGCTGTGTGCACTGTGCACAGGGGCGCACCTAGTGGATTCTGGGGTCCCTATCATATAGCCTGGTTCAGGTATTGACACCCAGGGGGCAGCACTTCCCTCTCTCATCTTGCGCTCACCTATTCCAGGGACCCTGGAATGGGTGAGCGCCAGGTGAGGGAAGTGCTACCCCTGGGTGTCAATACCTGAACCAGGCTATATGATGCCTCCTTCATACCATCACTACCCTATGTACCATACAGATTTCAAACAGAAGGCTTAAGTATCGACCCGACCAGAAGTCACTATATGCTCTTGAGTATCACACTTGGCTTGCAATGCCATCGGGAAGCCCTTGTATCCCAACTGATCTGCAGGATAGTGTATCCTACTCTCATTCCCAAATCCTTCCGAAGGAGGCTCTGGTAACTGCCAAATGTTGGGATTTTGCTGGGTCTGGGCAACCCCTGCTGGTAGCTTGGAACCAGAGAACAGGAACAGGAAATGGAACCAGAAAGGCTGATGGTAAATCTACCTAAAACTACCATCATACATTCTGGTTCCATTTCCTGTTCCTGTTCGCTGGTTCCAGCCTACCAGCAGGGGTTGCCCAGACCCAGCAAAATCCAAAGTTCAAGGTCATTTGGCTGTCCCCAGAGCCTTCCTTCGGAAGGATTTGGGAACGAGAGTAAGTGTATCCCAGCAAGGTATGCTAGTAGTTATGAAACAGTTGGAAAGTTATTCCTTTTCATTGCCAGTATGGTCATAGGTGATGTCATACACATGTAACACGTGCAAGCAGGGATTGTGTCAATACACTCGCCAGTTTGATGACATGGATAGTTCTTTGGGACATTGATAGTTCTTAAAATCGATATGGGACATGAGCATTATTAAGTTTTATTGGATTTTATTACTAAACCGCAGTTTGGGAGTGTACTTACCTATACCCCTATACAGTAAAACTTCATTATAAGGAGGACCTTGGGACCAGTGCCATTTGCTCCTTATAAGCAAGGTCTCCTTATAAGCAAGGTCAGCCTTTTTAAGGTCCAGATAACAGTACACCCCCTACAGGTGTCTCTTATACCCTAATAGACATGATTCTAATACAATTCAGATGGGAGCATTATTACTGCAAGTCAACAATCCCTCTGGGTCCTCTTTCTGGATATTTTCATCTCCCTTTCTCCTTAAGGCAACCACAAAAGTATTCTTCCAACCTCTCGGGACTGGAGTGGTGGGAAATTTTAAGCAGTATGTGACTGTAACCCTGAGAGATGACTTCCATGGGTAAGGTTTGCATGTGCGATATAAGAGCATGAGCCTAAATTACCTCCTTATATCAGAGGTTAAGGTAAATATACCTCCTTCTAAGAGAGTTTTCTTACTATAGAAATGTATAGGGGAAAATCGGGACCACAGAAATCTGCTCCTTATAAGCAAGGTCTCCTTATATCAGAGTTCCTTATAACGAAGTTTCACTGTATAATACACGTGGGCTATAACCTGCGCCTACAAATCAACACCCTGCACCACATCGCTGAGTGCACAAACATAAACATTCTAGCTGACATGCTAATGGCTATATCTGTGATATCTAACTGTCACTTGTAACGGATGCATCGGAGACACCCTCATAATTTCATTATTGTGGTAACATGCTAAATAGTCTGGGAAGGCTAAACTATACTTCATTGTTTGTTTATCTGTTTTATTTACACATATGTTTTATTTACTTTTTTATTATTACACACTTGAATCACTTGTAACGAATTATAAGTTTGACTATTGTCTTCAACTCATCCACCTGAATGAACAGAACTGTATGTACATCTACATTGATGGCATGTAATACTATCAAGCTCATTGAAGCCCACCAATTACACATGTGATATGATTATCTGCTGCACGTATAATACTGTGCATAACTGTGATTCTCATACATGGATTTTGATATTGTTGTATTTAGAAAATCATTTATGAAATAAATACACGTTACAAACTCAAATATGTATTCGTTCTCACAAAAAAACACGGCCATGTCCCGCTGGTGACATGGTGTCTTCCTCACTCCCAGGAATGAGATCCCCGGTCTGCGTGGTCAGAGCATCAAAGATGGCGGATGTTAGGTTGAATGGAGGCTTGTTTTGGTTAGTTTTAAGGGTGTTATGGAGGTTGGCAGGTTGTACAACTCAGTATGTATGACTTAAATATCAATACAAACAGTCTGGATAGTAATCGTGCTGCAATAGGAGGCTAAATTCACTGTATTGGGCAATCTAGTATTGAAGAGTGATGCCCTTGCCACATATCAAACTATTTGTTGTGATGCCCGTAACACTTTTCTGTGATGCCCTGTCCACAGGCATATGTGCCATAGCTTGATAGCTAGATGGTATTTTCAGTAGTTATCAACAGCAATTAAGATGTGTAAGTCCAGGCCATAGGCCTACAGTAGTATTGGACTGAACTATAGGACCTGCTGCTGTGGTGATCACTGACACAGGCTTTTCGTGTTCCCTTTGAATAGGCACTTGGGAGTAGGATCCTATCCAAAACAACCACCTCTTCCCCCTCTGCCCTATAGGGCTGTTCTCCAGCAAACCCACCAACCTTGCATCACATTTAGTCATCTCACAAATAAACTATGACAGTTATCAATATGCCGTCTTTTGCTTTGTATTCCAGACATATTTATGTTTCAATGGAGGGGTTATAAAACTATTTACGATATATATAAACTTGTCAAAACTTGTCTGCCTGATCTCAAGGTATATACCCAGTAAACACCCTACGTAGTTGCAACGTAGCTCAGAGGTTTCTCTAGGTAGATGTCCAACCAAAAGGTTTGAGATTGGTAATTTTAGAAGGTTTGTAGACGTCAAAACGTTAAGGTTTATTTACGTTCAACAGATGTAGACGTCTGATTTACATTGATCTACCTCATTCAGACTTAAAAATTCTACTTAGATCTACGTTAAAAGACTTAACTTTTCAACTTCAATTGGGTAGATGACTTTTCCGTGTCACACTAGGTGGCAGCACTATCAATTATGGAGAGTATATTACAGCTCCTTAACAAATCTACCACATTCAAGCAGTAAATTCTCATTAATTGTGAGTTCAATATCATGCAAATAAACCGCATTCAATAGAATATTTATATATAAAGGACAGGTGATTAAAGTATTGTGCATGAATAGGTGCTTTGAGGCACTTTTCTGTGAGGACACCACATTGGTGGTAATGGAAGAAATACAAAGCCTCTCTGCAGCCAAAACTATTCAACAGATCTATACTGTCAGGCTGTTCAATTGAACTACAAGAATATACTATGTAGAATGAGATGAGATTGAAAATTATAGTAGTTACTTTGTATGAATATTGTTTGTAAATGTAAATTTGTCTGCAATATATTACAAGTCTTTGTCTGAGTCCCACTATGTAGAATTATATGTAATGTGTTAAACATAGATTTAGGTCTTCAGGAGCTACGTAAATCAGACCTGCCAGTTTGAGATTGGTAAATAAACCTTAACGTTTTGACGTTGATAAACCTACTAAAATTACGTAGTTCAGACCAAAATTCAACGTAGATTTACGTCTGACCAACGTCATTGTGTTTACTGGGTAGTGAGTTCTGAAATAATGAATTTTGAGCATATAAGTTTCTGCACTATATTACTAGCTACCTTGAAATTATATGAGGCTACCTTAGTTTAGTATTTAAAATTGATTATATATAAAGGAATCTATTTGCATTTCCAGAATCTTACATGATTGTTGTAGAAATAGCACAGAGGCAAAATGTGATTTTGGACCAATTTGAGTAACACTTACATACATGTATATACACCAAAAGAATTGTGGTACGGGGCATCACTTTCATGCACTGACAATGTGGTACGGGCATTAGTAGTAGTATGTTAGGGGCATCACCATGAAATCACAAAACCCATATTTCTCACTAGTCTGTGGGTTTTACATTGAACATTGAATGGTTACAGCCTTGTCAATTGCTTATGATCATCATGTGTAAGTTTAAGCATTCACACGTCACTAGAAATAAGGCAATCTTGCATTTTCTGTTGGAGCAATATTAACAACTCCACCATCTTTGATGCTCTGACCACACAGACCGGGGATCTCATTCCTGGGAGTGTACCTGGTTGCAGTGACAGAAAATTGAGTTGTTTACAGTTAGGCATAGTTATATATACATGTCAAAATGTATGTACATGTATGGTAGGGGAGGTGCAACATGTTAACCATTATAGATAGTCCTCCTTCTAATCACATTCTAGGTCCGCCTCCCTCATAATTACTTTACAGGTATGTGTACCTTAACCACATTAAACTCTATATGCTATGGTTTACAAAAGTGACCTTTCATTGTTAAATCTAGTTCCAGCAAATGACCCCCTACATGTATAGGGCTCAGTCGGGACTGGAACTGGTTGCGGCGGCCAGCACTGATAACAGCTGATAGGTTGGATACAAGCTTGTCCCTGGAGGTGATGTTTACCCAGGGACAAGATACCACTTAGGATGTATGTTTATCGTTGATTGTAATTGCACCCAGCGAAATTTTGAATGGTGGACCCACTGCAGGGTATGACTCTATAGGGGACTAGCACATGTATCCTGGTACCTCAGGTAGTCGGGGGCTAAACCCCCATCTCTTATCAGGCTAATCCCCTCTCCTCACACCTCGAATAAAGGTGCTGATAAGAAACTCTCCCAAGATGCACTGTTCTGGAGTCGGGGGCCTAACCATAATGCATTGCTCTGAGTCAAGATGGCGGCCTCCATAGCCTAATATGCTAGTCCCCTATACACAAGCCTTATATAACTCGATGTGCTCTGTTTTGCCCGCAATCAACCTTCAGGCCTATTCCTAGACGATAATTGCTTGGCAAAGCTGCTTCTCCCTACACCATGTTTGGTTCTAAGGTGATCTAGGGACACATTGAATCCCAAAACATAATTATGGTTGACCCGCGAAGTCTGTTATGGCCTCTTCAGCCAAGCGTATGTCATTTCTTCTCGTTACACCAGGTTTTGTTCTATATATTATTAGGTAATCGAGAGACACTATCAATCAAAAAAGATGATTTTGGTTAAGATATAATGGTAGGGATACCACGTTAGACCACAAGGGTTGTTATACTTATAGCCTCTTTGGCTGTGCATTGGATTTTGAAACCTGATGGGCTGCACCCGGGGCTGCGTCCATGCCTTCATACTAACCCTTGGGAAGTCTTAGGAGCTAATTTGGGGTAGATTTTCCAGTCACACAACGTATTTGTGTACATAATCTTCATATAATTACATGTATGGCCTTTTAAATCATTCTGATAATTATACCCATAAAATACAGAGCGAATAATGGCAAAAGAGGTCAGGGGACACGTCTCTATAAAGAGAGGAGTCCCCTGACCTGGGTTTCTCTATATTCTTTTGCATTTCCTGTTGTTGAGCACTTCGTTATTCTGAAAGCAATTTTTAAAATGAAGTTGTATATCCCACATACCATCCACTATATATATATAAATGAGTCAACGCATGGTCATGTCTTAATAGCAAAGGGTATTCCAAAAACATCCTTACTTAAAATACCACTCTCTTAAATGTACCGCCATTAGATGAATATTTCGGAGCCCACACATAAGCGATGCCTCTACATCTGCCTATATGGAACGTGTTTAAAGCCTTTTCCATAGACAGGCTAATAAAACATACACTCTCCCAGTAGCGTGAACATAACATGTATACATACACCTGTAACCTTCACCTTTCAGAGTAAAGCTACGTCAAGCAGATTGATGTTACTGGCTACACACCACACTCAAAAAGTAAACTTGTCTCCAGACTCTTCCAAGTGACTGTCATAAAATAGACAAGTCAAAAACTTGTCTAAGTGACAAGGAAGTGGATGTTCTAGCTAGAAACATGGGCAGATCTTAAAAGCGATATGGGACATGAGCATTATTAAATTTTTTTGGATATTATGACTAAACCGCAGTTTGGGAGTGTACTTACCTATATCCCTATATAATGCACGTGGGTTATAACCTGCGTCTACAAATCAACCCCC
This sequence comes from Harmothoe impar, assembly GCA_947462335.1. NCBI lineage: Eukaryota > Metazoa > Annelida > Polychaeta > Phyllodocida > Polynoidae > Harmothoe > Harmothoe impar. The sequence goes on along the minus strand of OX381715.1, from coordinate 52,469,085 downwards.
TGCACCACATCGCTGAGTGCACAAACATAAACATTCTAGCCGACATGCTAATGATAATATCTCACGATATCTAATTGTCACTTGTAATGGACGCAACGGAGACACAGCACCCCCATGATTTCATTATTGCGGCATAATTGAGTTGTTTACGGTTTGGCAAAGTTATATACATGTCAAAATGTATGTGCAGGTATGGTGGGGGGGGGGGTGCAACATGTTAACCATTATAGATAGTCCTCCTTCTAATCACATTCTAGGTCTGCCTCTCTCATATTTACTTTACAGGTATGTGTACCTTAACCACATTAAACTCTATATGCTATGGTTTACAAAAGTGACCTTTCATTGTTAAATCTAGTTCCAGCAAATCACCCTCTACATGTATAGGGCTCAGTCGGGACTGGAACTGGTTGCGGCGGCCCGCACTGATAACATGTGATAGGCTGGGTACAAGCTTGTCCCTGGAAGTGATTCTTACCCAGGGACAAGATACCAGTTAGGATGTATATATCTATCATCGATTGTAATCGCACCCAGGCAAATTTTGAATAGTGGACCCACTGCATGGTATGACTCTATACACAAGCCTTATAGGGTAGACTGCCCATGAGATGACTAACTAGTCTGTTGGTACCTTGAGTAGACTGGTGCACGGATCAGGAGCCCTGTGGACAATAGGCCCTATAACGATTGGCCCTGAGGATGATTGGCCCCATATCTATTAAAGCCCTGTGGAGATTGGAACCATAATTAATGGCACCCTGATGGACACATACCAGTCTACTCATGGTACCAACAGACCAGCTAGTCATCTCATGGGCGGTCTACCTTATACCTCGATGTGCATCCATGCATCATACTAACCCTTGGGAAGTCTTAGGAGCTAATTTGGGGTAGATTTTCCAGTCACACAACGTATTTGTGTACATAATCTTCATATAATTACGCGTATGGCCTTTTAAATCATTCTGATACTTATACCCATAAAATACAGAGCGAATAATGGCAAAAGAGGTCAGGGGACACGTCTCTATAAAGAGAGGAGTCCCCTGACCTGGGTTTCTCTATATCCTTTTGCATTTCCTGTTGTTGAGCACTTCGTTATTCTGAAAGCAATTTAAATGAAGTTGTATATCCCACATACCATCCACTATATATATATATATAAGTGAGTCAAAGCATGGTCATGTCTTAATAGCAAAGGGTATTCTAAATACATCCTTACTTAAAATACCACTCTCTAAAATGTACCGCCATTTGATGAATATTTTGGAGCCCACACCTTAGCGATGCCTCTAAATCTGCCTATATGGAATGTGTTTAAAGCCTTTTCCATAGACAGGCTAATAAAACATACACTCTCCCAGTAGCGTGAACATAACATGTATACACACACCTGTAACCTTCACCTTTCAGAGTAAAGCTACGTCAAGCAGATCGATGTTACTGGCTACACACCACACTCAAAAAGTAAACTTGTCTCCAGACTCTTCCAAGTGACTGTCATAAAATAAACAAGTCAAAAACTTGTCTAAGTGACAAGGAAGTGGATGTTCTAGCTAGAGATAGAAGACCCACTTGTCATGTACCATCCCAAAACCCGACATTTGCCAGCTCCAGATTCTATTTGTGGGATGGTAACCTGATATGTTAGACAACTTTTGACTCGTTTATTTTATGACAGGCACTTCGACGAGCCTAGAGACAAGTCCGCTTTATCAGTGCAGTGCACAAGAGGCCAGATGGGAGGGGGGGTTATCTCATTCATGAGATAAAGTAAAATGTATTATCTTTTTTTTTTTTTTGGGGGGGGGGGGGGGTTGGCCTCGTGTTATCTTTATTGAATTAAATCTGTATAACCACGTGAGCTATTTAATTAGCAACTGGAAGAAAGCTTTTCAAAATTATGGTCACAGCTTTGTATATCAAAATAACATGATTATTTCGTTTTCATAATAGTAATACTACAGAGTCGTTCCATAAAATTTCACCTTAGCTATGTTGATTTTCAGGGCACACCTAGTAACTAACCCTTATGAGTCACCTCATCTTCCCACATTTTCTAATCAGAAACTGTAAGTCTAGTGGCGTGTCTGTCTTCTGTTGGGACAGCAGTGCTTTTAGTAGTATAGCTCCTATGGCACGCACATACAAACTACTTCATCTGCCCTCATCTGCCCTAAATAAAACCCTTTTCTATCAGATGGTCAAAGATGGCACCCAGTCATGGATGGCGCCCGGTCAAAGACTATCACATTGGCTCCATCTCATGAGACACAGCCTTGTACTCAGGGAAATTTAAGGCAGCGCAGCATTAGTATTATTAGGTCAATCTACCTTATGCGTGCTCAATTATGGGTTTCCTGAGGGCGTGTACCCCAATTGAACCCAAAACCAGTGTCCCGTGTCTATGGCTTGAATCCCGGCTCCCGCACTTCATGTCTGCCATGACACCATCATCGTTAGAAGAAAAAAAAAGATAGTGTCTAATCTTTTCTACCATCCAATATCATTGTTTCTTTCAAAAATAGGAGTACTTTTTCGGAGAAATATTCGTGAAAGTTGAAAATAGGTGGTGCTCATAATTATAGAGGAGTATATTTTGTTCTATCTACCACATAAGCCCTAAATCCACGGCGACAAGAACCTGCGTTAAAGCAGTATCGCCCCTTTGCCGCCACTATTTCGCCGCTATTTCGCCCTGCCGCGCCTTTTTCGCGGCTGTGCCGCCAAAGTCCACTGCGTTAGAGGGACGAAATTGGCGCGGCAGGGCGAAATAGCGGCGAAATAGTGGCGGCAAAGGGGCGATACCATTTTAACGCGGATTCCTGTCGCCGTGGATTTTGGGCTTAAAGCTCCACTAGGGCGACACAGCTACTTGCGAAAAGGGGCGTTCTTTTAGGTCCTTTGTTCTCAAATAGATCGACCTGTTTCGCCCTGAATGTCGCCCTGTTCCTAGGGATATTGAGGGGAACATTCAGGGCGAAACACAGCGAAACAGGGCGATCTATTTGAGAACAAAGACCTAAAAGAACACTCTGTTTCGCAGGTAGCTGTGTCGCCCTTGTGGAGTACACTATACACACTCACACTTTTGGAGGGCTCGCCATATCTAGCGCAGTGGGTATAGCCTGGGCTCCACTACGGCGGCACAGGTACCTGCGAAACGTGGCGATCTTTTTTTATGTTTTGATTTTCACATTTTGCTTCATTTCGCCTCATTTCGCGGCAGTTTCGCGGCAGTTTCGCGGCAGTTTCGCGGCAGTTTCGCGGCAGTTTCGCGGCAGTTTCGCGGCAGTTTCGCCCTGCTACTGGCGTTACATAGGGCGACACTGCCGCGAAATGAAGCGAAATGAGGCGAAATGAAGGAAAATGTGAAAATCAAAACATGAAAAAAGATCGCATCGTTTCGCAGGTAGGTGTGTCACCCCAGTGGAGCCCGGGCTAATGCCTGTACAATCATTTCCCTACAAAAGAAATATCGTTTTTGTATCAAGTACTGGGGTATGTATGCGTTGCTCTCACCTGTGTTCCATGACAGGCTTACTCCATCTCTATGATGGTGATCTGTGGCCTACTGTAGAGACAGCTGGTTAATTCTGCCTGCAGATATCCTTGCACTGTGTTCCTCCTTTGTCTGTTTATTTTAATTTTAATTTAATTTAATTTAATTTTAATTTTAATTTTAATTTTAATTTATTTATCTATTTACTTTTTTTAAATTTTTTTTAATATCATCGCGTGGTTTGGTGGTTTGGTGTATCGTGCCAACTGCCTCTGCGGCTTACATAACTAGTACACATTATAGTCCTACTTCTAATGTTTAACCTAGATGTTTGACATAACATCAATGGCCATTGACAGTTGGGTTTGTATCCAAAGATGGGTATTCTTAATATGGCTGAGCTCGTAGTTGATATAGCAATTCCATCGTCATCTGACGATTGGAAAAGGGGAATTTACATGTTTCTCACAATATTTGTCCAGGGATGGTTATCTTCTCTATAGCTACCTTATTTGTATATGTGACTATCACATGTACATGCACCTTGGTATGCTCATCAAGGGAAACTATACTGACTTCTTGAATCCAAAATTGTACCCATTTGGGCCCACCAAAAACACATTTCTCCCTGCATCCGTGTTTTCGCAAACATATAGAAACAACAGCTACTGGAGTACCCCTTGAGGGGATGGGGAGTCGGTTTTCTGGCAGGCCTATGGTTGCCATTCAGCCACTTTAGCTCTGGATGAGATCTGGTATGGACACACTCTATGAGTCTCCTCATGCAGGTAGGGAAGACCTGCAGTCAGTGTCCCCTAAGTGCAGCGACCAGCAGGTAGGTACCAATTCCATCATACTAGGTTGTGTTACTGTCAACAGAACATCAGATTAATCTGGTATTCCTTTTAGAAACTTAGTGCCATAGTGTTCAATTGAGGAAGGCGTGGATTCCGTTACTTCTTTTTTTAGCATACCAGGCATGGGTGGGTTTCCCAGGTAACAAACAATATTCACTTTCACTTTCAGTTTAGAAGTAAAACTGAAAACTGAAGAAACCATCCGTAATAGAAAAACTAAATGTCTACATCTATTTCAAATCATGACCTCGTATCTAGGAATAATTATCAGAGAGAACATTGTGGCATAGATTTGTACCCTGAAAGCACTAGATATGTCGATGCTAACTTATACCTAGATTAGCAAGCGCAACGCATTAAAACTACTTTCGTCAACCTACAAGCACACGTTAGTTGGGGTTGTTTACAATCAGTGATTGGCATCAATTCGTGCTGTCTAGTATAAGTGATTAACATAGATATGGCACGTTTACAATCAGAAATTGGTGTAAAATTGGGTAGTTTACAATCAGTGATTGACATCAATTGGGCTGTTTAGAATCATTGACTGGTATTGATTTGATCTGTTCACATTCAGTGTTTCAAGATAAGCTTTTCAAAATAGATCGAAGGGCAGTTGATCAGCCACAAGACATACGTCTTCGTCTTTAAGTACTAATGTATCCGACGAAAATGGTAGGAATAATGTTATGGCATTTATTGTATGATTTGGAGCGTTATACACTGGCTGTGTACTGGAATGTTCCATTTTTGAACTCTCTGCTCTAGAGGAAGTACATACCACATAATTAACTTTCTTTTTCATTCTGATAAGACTTCGTTAAGGTCAAATCCCACAATGTGAAAAATGGGCCAGAAAGTGTTGATTATTGACATAAAAACAAGGGGAAACTGTTGCCAATAATTATTGTAAATCGCGACACTTGTCCCATGATCTTATGCCTCTCCAAATCCCACAGTGGTTAATAATAGGCAAGCAAAGTGTTGCGTGCAGGACTGGTTGATGGATCTGTTTGAGGGGAGTTACTTCACAGTATGATTTGATGAGGCAGCCCTTTCTCACAGATTTGGGCCTGTCTTAGCAAAAATAGGGCCCAAAATCGGCAATAAGACCAATTCACAACATTTTCTGAACCTCTCTCGCACTGTGGGATTTGACCTTTAGCTTCCAGTACATGTATATCAACGGGGGTTGTCTTCTAGATCAAATCTATATTTTTAAAGAAAACGTTTCAGTGTAGGATGAGATTTGGGGGCCCCCTACACTGACCTGAAATGCACCCTTTTTTCATCAATACGATCTTCTCAAAAACGAATTTCTTGTTCTAGTTAAGTTAGTGCACGTTTTGTTCTAACGAATTCGTTTTCTGTTCTGCAAAACTCTCCTGCATTGATTCCGTTCGGCAACTGAGTGCTGCACCTGGTAATTTTGGGAGCTACCTCAAGACTACCTTCCATTTGATTGATTTATTGATATTTCAAATTCTCAATTATCCAAAACCACTGAATAATGCACGCGACCATAATGTTTAAAGTAATACTATTAGCGATAATTCAGAAACGACCTGAAGAATGTTCTATGGGATTTTTTTAAAAGCAATACTTTACAACCATTACTCAGAAAATAAATTATTTCCTGCTTTAAAAGTTTCGGAGAATTTTTTTTTTTTTGAAATTCAATATTTTTAAAAGTAGCTCAGTGGGGTGTTTTACAAGGGGACAATAGATATAATTAAGTTTGCATGTTTTCTAAGCCCAACTTACTATCAGTCAATGTTAATCTTAACTTGGTGTTTCACAAGATTCAATTGTATTTATAGTAATATACTTGGGTACAGCTGTAGATACCAATGCAGCTTGTGAAACACCAACTTAAGACTAGCGTTGGTAAAAGTAAGATGATCTTAATAACCATGTAGCATTAATCTTAAATATTCGCTGCATGTATGATGATTACATAGGGTCAACATAAAGCGTTGTCCATATAAGAAAACATGTATAGCTTTCATTTGACATTGTTATATCGAGTTTAATTTTGTTAGATTTTAGTAACCCCAATTCACTTCATTGTAGCAGAGTGTCTGAAATTAGGGTCTATCCGACATTGGGCTTAGCAGGAGAGACAACCTATCCTACCAAACTATTTGGGCTTCCCTTGGACTGGTACTGTGGTAGCCAGGTCATGCGTTAAGTCATAAACCAGGTCCAACAATTCACCTAGATTTAGTTATCGGCAATTACAATAAATCATGCATACCTCAACACCCTACTTATTACAGACATCTTTCTTGTCCGGCTGTTATGCCCAGGCAAGGGTTGCTCAAGGCAAATTTAGCCACATCTGACATAACGTCCCTTTTCTATACTCACATTAGATAGCTATTGCCTTAATTATTATTGTCAAACTTCATAAATGTTTTGAAAGCCAATGTTTCCCTCAATCCGCTGACAAGTAATGTGTATTCTAGCATCAAAATGATATCAGCCCATATGTATACATATTTAAGTGAATTTCCCTCATGTCAACCGTTCTGCTACCCTTATACATACCATTCCCAGCCAACAAAAATACGTTATTTTATGACAAAATAATGTTTTAAACGTTATATAACGTTTTGCCACACTAAGGAGCCATAGAAAGCGTTATATAACGTTGTATACCGTTGTTTGTTAACTGGGTTATCAGCTGGTACAGTCTCGTTGGAACCGAATTTTGTGCACGTTATATATAATGCTAATGATGGAAACCATCGTATTACCCATCACTCTAAATGATCTCGTATGACTCTTCTTTTTATCTCTACATGTTATTATAATGATTTCCCAGCTTGGCTGACTGCAGTCTGATGTATCATCTGAAGATATGTTGTATATATATTTTGTGTCTTGGCTGTATTTGGAACAGCATCCATGCAATGAAGCTGTGGCCAGTAAGATAATTCTAAACCCAAACTCATTATGACAACTTAAAATCAATTATTTACTCCTGGTAGAAGCAGGAATATAACCAAAATAGTGTTGGTCTCTTTTCAGCCATAAGTCATCAAGGTGAAATGACCTATTAATTCCACTTGAAATATGTTGTGTAGTTTGTGTTACTCACTGGGCATGTTTTTAAGTACAACATGTAAAAGAAATAACATTTCTTTGGAAAATTTCTTCTATTCATTATTTAGTTTAAAAGTATTCATGTCCATGCAAAAATAAATCGAATCTAACATAACTCCTGACCCAGCCCAAGAAAGCATCCTCAATTTCCTCCATCACTTCTGGCTGGTAAGAAACAGTGCATCAACTTGCATCTTATCCCCTCAAATCTCCTCTAATTCATACTACTGAACGTAAATGAACATGTTTTCGTTCAAATAATCATGTAGCCATTAGATATGCGACGAGGCTGTGGAATTGTACAAATTATATGATCCAGTACAAAAAAACACACTTGAAGACCCTCGACACTCATAAGTTATTTCTAAGAATTGTGTGACGTTTAGTGACTTTGCCATTTATATTATGAAAGGGGTCCAGGCACGTGGTCTTAGAGGGACCTGCGCCGGTGGGTGTGACCTAGAGAGGTCGTTTCCCATCTGTTCTGCCATGCATGCAGAGACCGGTGGGGGTCAGGTTCCTCACTCGTCACTGTAGGGTGCTTAAATAACACCAATAACGTGTATGAGGTTAAGGGCAGTGACATTACCTTGACTTGGGGATCAATGGTAGTCCCTGGACCAGTAAGTACACTGTACTGCAGGGGTAGACACTAACTTTTTCAACTGTGGGCGCTGTGGGCCCACACCTAGATCTGTGGGCCAAAACTGCTTTCTTTAAAGGGAAAAAAAACCATGTACATTCCCAATTAGGCAATATCAGATTGGAACCATCATGTTTAATCCCGGCATATCTCCCCATTTCCAACGATACTTTGCATGAAGTCCTACAGTTGCCTGGTAAACTTTCTTTAAATGTCCAATTAAATGTCCAAGCCCAATTTGCAACAGTTTCCTTGCATTCTAAATTCCTATTGTAGTTTCATCTGTTGTGAATTGGACGGAGATCCCTGATTCGCAACAGATCTCCAATTCGCAGAGATTTTACAGCAAAGATCGCCAGACCAGACTGATGAGAGACAGGGGTGTAGTCTATCCCTTGGTTGCATCTTGGTACATTAACCGAGGCCTTGAAATTTTATGTTCATTTGTTTCACCAATGCAACACTGGTGAGTAACTCGCCATCTATACGTTGATTTATAATACCGAACACTGTTCCACCAGACAAAATCTATAATAATATGGGGGACGATCGGGACACACATTTTCTTACCAAATTGAGGACCCTCTGATGGAACCAAAGCCCATCACCCAAGGAATTAGAAGTTTGGACCCAGTTGCTGTATATATATGCTCTGTTTGTGAAGGAATGTGACGTCATTCTTCACCGGTCATGCGTAAACCCTCAGCACCTGAGGAGTAACATTAAAAAGAAAGCGAAAGCGAAAGCTGTGGCCTACAACATATATCTTTTATGTATAGCGTAATTATTCTCATTATTTATGCATGAGAGATGCATGGTCTTCTGCGCGCCACATTTGAGGTTGAGGCTGATGTTTGATTGGTTTTATTGGAAAACATCTTTTGGGAGTATTAATAGTTTTGCAATTGATAACAAATCATGCATATGCACATATATAGTTAATGCAATGTCAAATGTCTTCTTTCAACTAGAGTACTAGCTGTATGAGTGACTTCACCCAAGACGCAAAACTTGGGTCAATGGGACCGAGTCTTTTCAGGCTGTTGATCCATTTAGGGGTATACTATGCCTGTCTGGTTTTAGAGTTTTAGGGTTTGGTGGAGGAAAAATATATCTGAGAGACCAGAATATGGAGTTATTCTTTCTTGGATCAAAATGTGGTGAAGGTTGATGTTAAACATCTATTACTCGTGACTCACCAGCAGCTTAATGCCTATGTTCCAGGTGACAGCAGATATACTAACTCCCCCAGCAGCACACGTCATCCTCCACCATGTCTGACCACTGCAGTACCAACACAGCTGACGGTAGGTGATCTACACTAATCATTACACTAGCGTGTTTCTGGTGAATATTCCTAGAGATGCCTCTCTAGATTCAGAGCGGATAAATAACGTCTGTAACAAAGAGTGGCTAAAGATCGAGTGATAGAAAAGAACTTTAGAAATACACTGTTGCATAAGAGTCCCCATTTTTCTTTTTCCCGACATGTTCATGAATAGTATACTATTGCCAGGGCCCTCATGAAGAGGCTGACTATTCACATTTCATAAAATTATAATTATACCGATCGGCCACACAGATAGAATGATTCTGTCTCCTTGTCTGGATGTAGAAAGAACGCCAATATTCAATACAGATCTGCTTCCTATATGCTTTATATAAAATACATAATAACATTATATTTTAATATTACTAGAGTGTAATGGCGCTTCATGTCCTGGACCCGGGTATCGGTGTCCAGCTGATGCCATGAAGGGACCCCGTGAGAAGGTGGTCTACCTGCCTGCCCTCTACACCGGCACCCCCATCAAGCGTCCAGACTACATAGCCACTGTAGATGTTGATCCTGAGTCACCCACCTACAACCAGGTATGCCGGACTCCACACTAGTACCTGCGAAACGTGGCGTCCGGGGCTATAGCTCGGACTCCACTAATACCTGCGAAACAGGCTTTTAGGTCCTTTAGTCTCAAATAGTTCGCCCTGTTTCGCTTTGTTTCGCCCTGAATGTCCTCAGAAACAGGGTGACATTCAGCACGAAACAACGCGAAACAGAGCAAAATTTTCTAGAACAAAGGATTAATAGAACGCCACATTTTGCAGGTACTAGTATCGCCCTAGTGGAGTCCGGCCTTATAAGTCATTTTCATCTAACGCCCGCACAAGTGGGATTCTGCCCCCCTCCCCAAAGCCGACAGGACCTTGATCCATGTGCCAGAGACAACACTGTATATATATATATATATATATATATATATATATATATATATATATATATATATATATATATAGATATATAGATATAGATATAGATATAGATATAGATATAGATATAGATATATATAGATATATATAGATATGGCTGTGTCTCATGAGATCGGGCCATTGTTGTCGTCTATGACCGGGTGCAATCTATGACCGGGTGCAATCTATGACCGGCTTGGAAAAAATGCTTTATTTAGGGCGAATGAAGATATAAATGGTGGAAAATGTTAATGGGTGTTTTTAATATACTTAATACCTCACGCAACAATCTTGACCCGGTTACACAGACAAGTTCAACTTACGACATAATTATACTTTTAAGCAGCCATATACTTTGGCACTCATTCCAGGTCACACATTACCCGTCACTTTTTCCTCGAGGACCTTTAACAGAAGAAAGAGATCTATCTATCTATCTATCTATCTTGTTTTATGTCAACATATAGAAAATTAACTTCATGATCATCATCCATTCTTAGTCTTCCCTGGGAGGCAACCTCAACATATTAGATATAGACTTAATGATTACCTATTTCAGCTGTTCCATAGGAAATAACTTGAACAAATTGAAGATAAGCCTTATAATTTATATCATGTAGTCTTTCATGGGTAATAACCTCAAGGGAACATATTGAATATAAGCTTTGTGGTTATCTCCCTTCCCCTTCCCCTTCCTCTCCCCCTTCCCCTTCCCCTTCCCCTCCGCCTTCCCCTTCCCCTTCCTCTCCTCCTTCCCCTTCCCCTTCCCCCTCACAAGTCAATTCCTAAGTCTGGTCCAACAGACAGGACCTCTCTTGTCTTCATTTACATATCAATTGTTTTAATACCATGTTACTATACGAAATTATTCTATTGATTCCCTCATGACAAATCTGTGATAGCATGCATACCTGATACCCATGTATTGCTACTGTATAAAGGTTGTACGATTGTTCATCAATGCTAAAGGTTTGCAAGAATTCTAAAGCTGAAATGGCAGTCATTGTACCAGTAAAATACTATATTTGTAACTGAAAATCAAATGAATGTTATAAATAAACAATTTGTTTTAAAAATCTCTGTGCAGGTGATTCACCGTCTTGAGATGCCCCACCTGGGGGATGAGCTGCACCACACAGGGTGGAACGCCTGCTCCAGCTGCTGCAACGACCCGACCAAGAAGCGCGACAAGCTTATCGTACCGGCCCTACACGGTGACCGTGTATATGTCATTGAAGTGGGAATTGACAGCCGTGCTCCCTCCATACACAAGGTGAGATTGATAAATTGTTGAACTATTAAAGGAGACAGATGGATAGATCAAAATAGAATACCCCCAAAACAAGTGAGCGGGTTTTTTCTGCCCCTGCCCCCTTCGGCAGGATTCGCAATTCTCCTGGCCAACACCTCTTAATCTTATGCAGCCCTTTTCACTTGTCACACCCCCGCCCTCCATGAGGGGTTCAACTATGGTTTCCACCACATCCAATAATTTTCCCCTGCCCGTTGTTATATAAAAAAAAACTCCTTTACTAGCACGAGACTGTAGGCCACACTGTAAAAAAAATGTCGTCAAAATGACGGTGAATCACCGGCAACTTTCGGGACATCGCTTTCAGCGTTTTTTTTACGGGGAACTGTCACCGTTAATTTGACGGAGATTCAGCGTTCCCAATTTACAGAGATTCTGTGTTTATTTAGCAGTGGTATTACGGTAACTTAATGTTTTAATATACGGTTATTCACTGTTTTATCGAAAAACTACAATGAATCAGCGTTTTGTTTCCACATGATGTGACTAATATTTAACATGATTTTACGGTAAATCCATGTCTGTTCAACGAGGTCCCGGTTTTTATGGCACAGATTGACCGTTATTTGTATGATTTTTCCTTGTTGTTTACCAGACAATTATCCACTTTCCTTGCTAGCCATATGTGGGATGTTATGTGGAAAATCAGTATTCAAAGTGTGAAAAGCTATATAGAAAATATAGGGAGATAAATTTATTATACCAATGATGAATTGATCAATAAATAGGAAAACTAGTTTTCAGGATGACAGAAGTAAACATTTTATTCAGATAAACCGTCACTACAGTTCCGGCCGGATGGGCCTTCTTCAGGTGAAGATATATAGAAAAGAATTCACCAAAAAGAACACAGTGTATAACTTATGCAACAGTTAATTCAGATTTTAGCACACACGCATATATGTGATAATAGATTGGCTGGTGCTCTCTTGTATATCCCAGTAATCCATTTGTTTGACAAATATTTTTGGGGTGGCACTATGGGAGTGCTCATTTTTTCAACAACAGGGGTGGGGGTCATTGCCGGATTTGAGGGGGGGAAACCAACAGATATTTGGGGCCCTTTTTAAGGTAAGGTTTTAGGGTAAATAACAATCAATTTTGGTATTAATTTAGTATTTAATCATTGCCTTAAGAGATTTTCACATATAAGACATAATTAGTTTGGATTCTTTTCATTAAACAGATTTCTGGGTAGGATCTTTGGATATTGGTGTAATGGAATGAAGTGGGGTGAAAATAGATCAAAAACATTTTTTTAAGGATTTTGACTGACATATGGCTACCTTTTTGCCTCCATATATGATGAAATCCAATAAGGTATTGACATAAATATTAAGTGGGAATTTAAAAAAAGATATTATGTACCCTTTATATGAAAATTGTCTGTTTATAATTCAAAAACCTTAAAAAGAATGTTCTTGTTCTATTCTCATGATATTTGCATTCCATAATACTACAGCTAGACTATTGTATCAATAAACCTGTTGAATAAAATTATTCTGATCCAATGATGCCTAATATGTCTAATTTTATCAAAGCAATGATTTGATATCAATTCAATACTAAATCTAATAATCCACTCATAATGTGCTTAATATTTTAGCTTGGGGCAATATCTCTTCAATTTTAGCATATTTTTTTATCAAAATTGTATAAAAACTAGTTTTCCCCAAATCACAATTTTTATGATGTGCATGGTAATGAAAGACGTTTTTTGAGTGGCCTTAAGCAGATGTATAATATGTACATACTTAATACATTTCTTCTGCACTATAGATGTGAAAGGCTCAGTCTCACGACCTTGGGCCAATGTTTTCGGTCAGAGCTGGCACCCAGTCAGAGCTGGCACCCGGTCAGAGACGAAAGCATTGGCCCAAGGTCGTGAGACTGAGCCTAAAGTGTCTCTTTGATTCTACCTATCGGGACCCTTTAAGAAAGATGTGGACTGAATAACCCTTTACTTAGTCCACATCTTTACGGTTATTAAACATTGTTATTAAAGTTAGAATCCAATGGTGAGACCCTGCCACTGCCTTCTTCTTGGCAGATTTTGATCCACCCGTCAGGCTAATTCTCAGGAAACATCTGAAAATGAAATGAGTGTGAGGTATGATTTATTGAGCTTGGATCATGGACAGAACATTACTTATAATTTACAAACCAAGCAGTCCACTGAAGAAGCATGCCATTATCAATTAATTTGATTATTTGTAACTTTTGCATTGCTAATTTACTTAAAATGGACTATAAGAATATTGAGATATATGTTTGCAATCTATGTATATTCTTTTCACATATTGAACTGCATTTACTGTTGATATAGAGTTTGATCTTAGAGCTTTTGCTAACGTTCTATTTTATAATTAAATTGATATTGATATGTTATGACAATTATGATATGTATACCATTAATGGAGCACAAAAGTCATGCATAAAGATAGAACAAGGGGTTAAAGCATTATGCTAACCTTAAATGGTCAGCACACAGTCATTTATATGATGTTTCTCTTTATCTAATTAAACTATTAGTAAAGTTTCCTATGTCAAAGCATCTTTTAACTAATACCTTTGGATGAATTCAAGTGTGACAGCCACATTCTCTGGGTAATGGATGTTTAGATTGTAGAGCAGTGCACAGAGCATCCCCAATGCTGTTTGAAAGTGGCCACCTGCATGGTGACCACTGCATCGGTGGCCGCCATGAACCGACTTGCAGTCAAGACCTCTCCTGCAACAGAATAGACTTATCCATTATGATCATTATCATTATTATCACCTCATATACCTGGAGTTTGCCCAGCATGAAGCCAATAATAGGACAACATTATATTGACAGTGGCTGTTGGTCCACTGTTTAAATAGGAAGTGCATGGGGGACCATGATACATGACTTGCAACACATTATAAGTAAGATTTGGAATTCAGAAAAAAAAGTCTGGTATAGCCACTTTAACTGGTATATTCCATCTATGTACCACTAACCTGATACATTCCTATAGCCATGTCTCCTACACTATACTACCAGTACCTAATGCACTTCTACACCCTAGATAACCCCCACCCCTCCACTTTTTAGGGAAATTTCACAGTTTTCAGGTCTTCGAACATTTTTCTCGCCAAACCAGCCATTCTTAGGGAAATTTCACTTTCTCCCGTTATCAAACTCTTTTCTCGCCAAACTAGCCATTTTTAAGGAAATTTCACTTTTTTCCGTTTTTTATATTTTTCTCGCCAAACTACCCATTTTGAGGGAAATTTCACTTTTTTGCGATTTAGAACTTTTTTCTCGCCAAATAGGGGGTTTCTAAGGAAATTTCACTTTTTTGCGTTTTCGAACTTTTTTCTCGCCAAATAGGGGTTTGTTTTAGGGAAATTTCACTTATTTGAACTTGGGATAGGGGGTTTTTGAAGAAATTTCACTTTTTTGCGTTTTCGAACTTTTTTCTCGCCAAATAGGGGGGTTTTAGCGAAATTTCACTTTTTTTGCGATTTTGAACTTTTTTCTCGCCAAATAGGGGGTTTTAAGGGAAATTTCACTTTTTTGCAATTTAGAACTTTTTTCTCGCCAAATTTCTTTTTCAGACAAATATTCCCACTTCCCTATATTCCCCCCATTGGGAGAGGGGGTTGTATACATTAGACATGTACATGTACCGCTCTGGCTGTACATTGAGATCTCCTGGTTTAGTACTATTATATATAAATGCAACCTCCCTCCTCCCACCCTTACACCTGTGCACTGTTCAGTGGGGGACCTATACTCAGGGAAACCCAAATATAATTTGCCCTCCAATGGTCTCCTGTTAGGCAGATTCTACATAATTCTTCACTCAGCATAATCTTCAAGAACCTAACTTCCATGGCAGAATATTTCTGGTTCAAAATAAGCCATACATTCATGGATGCATGCAGATTTACTTACCTGCTTTGTTTTAATAGCCCATGTCCATTGCTGCCTGAGAGGATTCCCTAAGTTGATGACATCACTTCCTGTGTAGGGGATTCCCAAATCAAAATCTGTGGCAGAATATAACTTATGTGGCTCCACCTGATGGTATACGCAAAAAACGCAAACTACGTTGAATCCCGGTTATTTGAATCTCCTATACAAGATGTAGCCACATTACACTGATTCACTGTAAACTATTTGCTATTTACAATGCTTCAATGTTTTCAGGATAACGGTGAATCACCGTAGCGTTTTACATTGGATCCTTGTAGAAAGTACATCTATTTTTTACAGTGCATGGCATGTATAAATGACAAATATACCTATAGCAAATGTATAATAGCCGGAATCTCTTCCTTTCACCTCAAACTACCAGGTAGTAGAGACAAACGAGATCCATGGGAAAGCTGATATCAGTATGCCTCACACAACACATTGTCTAGCCAGCGGTGAGGTAAGTTTGATTATTAAATTTACCTATTTAATACGTTCGCTAAAATAAGATGTTATTGGTTACATACCTCCTCCAATAAAAGACAACACTATTTAAGAAAAGAGTGAAAGCATTTTATTTCCTCCCACAAGAGACTGACAATGACTTTCCCTGGGTAACTAAATGGGATGGCAAAGATCACATATATTACATCTTTACATCATCTTTACATCAGGTGATGATCAGTTGTGTTGGTAACGTCCTCGGGCAGCCCAAGGGTGGCTTCATGCTGTTGGACGGTAAGACCTTTAGGGTGAAGGGCTCGTGGGAGGACATCCCAGCACCATTCGGCTACGACTTCTGGTACAAGCCCCGACATAACGTCATGATCAGCAGTGAGTGGGGCGCACCCTGGGCAATCAAACAGGGCTTCATTCCCAAGCATGTGGACGAAGGTATGGCCGATAAACTATTCAAGTCACTGTTCAGAGGTCATACTATACATGTGCATACATATGGGGGCAGTAAGAGAAGCTACATGGTTGAGACTGAAAAAAACTGATGAGATTTTCATTTCTACTTTTCAAATTCTGTGCAGGGTTCCCACGAGAATCTAAAATGGAAATTCCCTGATTTTCTTTTACCAAAGCGAGTAAGGAAATGTTAAATTAAAATGGATTTTGTAATAGTTAGTGTCATATTTCCTATTTTCCCTGACTTTTCCTGATCGACTATCGAGTCATCTGGCTTTCTCTGACAATCTTACATTCTCTGACCCATATGAGAACCCTGTCTGTGTGTTTTCTATGCCCGGGGGGGGGGGGCACTTCATATATTTTGTATACACAGGTGTGCGGCTGGGAAGGGCACTTTTTGAGCAAAATCCCCCTCACCAAGGGTCTGCTTTTCACCAAAATCCCCCTCACCAAGGGTCAATTTTCACCAAAATCCCCCTCACCAAGGGTCACTTTTCGGAGATTTCAACAAAATCCCCCCAAAAAGGGTTACTTTTTGCCAAAATTCTTTGCAACAAGGGTCACTTTTGACCAAAATTCTTACACCAAGGCCGAATCCTCGGGGAAAATTGCTAAAACCTAGGCCCTTTTGTCCAAAATCCCCCTCAGCAAGGGTCACTTTTGACCAAAATCCCCCTCACCAAGGGTCACTTCTGACCAAAATCCCCCTCACCAAGGGTAAGGGTTGTCAAAGGGCCAGCCGCACACCCGTGTCAAAAAAAAATTGAGTACCCCCCCCGGGTTTCTATGCCACTAACATCAATGATATTATACTTCCCTTTAGGTCATTATGGCCAACACCTGAATGTGTGGGACTGGGAGAAACACACATTGATTCAGAGGATTGACCTGGGAGTGGCAGGCCAGGTCCCCCTGGAGGTTCGGTTCCTACATGACCCAGATGCATCAGAAGGCTATGTTGGTTGTTCCCTCAACTCAGCCATCTTTCGCTTCTACAAGACAGAGGTAACACTTATCTGTTTGCCTTTAACACTGAATAATGGTCAACTCGATTATCCAAAGTATTCACTGGGCAGTTGTTGTAGTTTATCAGTTTCATATTTTCATTTAAAAAATGTCGACTTCAACTTTATCAGATATACATTGTTGGTTAGAGGACCTCCATAAACAAGTCATGTTATGCAATAACATTTAATCAGATGGATTATTGTGGCCTCTCATAGAATGTAGAAAACGGAGTCTACAACATGAATTGTAGTCATTTACCAGATCAAAAGTAAAACCAGTAAGACTACCGAGATCTCAAGTGTCAAGATCTATTATTCAAATGGCACGTTGGCGTCCAAGTGATCATTATTATTCTATCACTTTTTAGGCTGGCGACTGGGCTGCAGAAAACGTTGTTGATATTCCACATAAGAAAGTAGATGGATGGATTTTACCAGAAATGACAGGTATTGAAACCAGAATATATCTTATATCAGTCACACGTATATATAGCTAGTGTCCGACCATCAGATAGACGTGTGGTATAATTATTGCCTCCTCATGCCTGACACGATGTTTTTGCATGTTCACTTTTATAGGACAAGCTAAAGAAATAAATCAAGTTGGAAGTTACTCTGAATAGACTTTACAGACATATCTTGTCAATGACCAACTTCAGTTGAGCAAACACACAGGTATATGTCACTGTGTAGCCGACTCCCCGATACCCTCCCCCCTCCTCCCCGAGCTTTTTACATTTCGACAGAAATGGGACATTTCTTTTGTAAAACTTCAAGTCACAACTAAACTATATGGTATCCAAGGTATCTACATTAAAGATGGTGTGTCAGCTATATGTTTAGAGATTCTTTAGTTTTATCATATGAATAGTGTATATCCTCTCCCATACGTCTTCCCTAACTTTTCAAATTATTGGCAGTGTCTTAGTCTATAAGATGAGCACATGCAGTGCAATACTTTTTACTGTAGGTCGACATTAAAACTCCCTATGTGTTGATACTGCATGGCTCAGTGCATTCTCTATCAGATTAGTTCCCCCAATACTCTCAAATTATGTATTAATAGACAAATATGTTGCACTGCTAAAATGATAATGGAACCCATGGCATTGAAGTGATATGCATTTTGAAGAAAAGGTTTGGGAAGTCTATTAGCTGATATGCCATCTTTAAGCTAGTGGTGGGGAATGGAGCTGCATCGCCCCTTAATGACATCCCTCCAAACTAAACCTCCCTAGACCGATTACCACACCCACACTTATCTCACATCTCAAACATCGTATTATATCTTATGTTTCACCTACACTGTATATAATCATAAACCAGTACCATCTGTACAGATAACATGTATATGGTGTAATTTGGGTCTCATTCATTATCCATAACCCTCACTTACCAGAGCCAGCCTCACTCACTGGTATTGCAGAATTCTCGGTGCACTCTATGTTTAATGGGATTCATTCATCAATACATTTCTGGGTAGTCCTAAGATTGTCCCTAACTGTCTCAACGTACTGCTGATTTCAGGGCTAATTGCTGATATCCTGCTGTCCCTGGACGACAAGTACCTCTACCTGAGTAACTGGCTTCATGGTGATGTCCGTCAGTACGACATCACAGACCGCCGCAAGCCAAAACTCGTCGGCCAAGTAAGTTATAAATATGCTATAATTTTCAAATACTATGATTGAGTATAAACATAGTGCAACTTCCAAAAAATTATGAAATTTGATGTCTAAAGAAACTATAGATGAGATTCATTGTCATTGTCTCTGATTCTCAGAAAAAAAAGGGAGGAGATCAAGTCCTTTAATGGGAGACTGTCAAACATTATAAGAATATACCATCGGACCTACAAAAACCGATAAATTACTTTATAATAATTTGCATATTATCTCTATTATCTACTCAGTGCTATAGGTCTATGTCCTATTTTTGGTATATATAAAAAAATTATATATGGTAATTGTGTGTTCTTTTTTTCAAGGTGTGGATTGGAGGAAGTGTCTGTAAGGAGGATTCTGTCAAGGTCACTGAGGACAAAGAACTGGATGTAAGTTTTTATCTTAACGTTTCTGATGGATGACTAAATTCACTGATGTCCCGACATGCTGTTTTAGTTGAAGTTCCCGATGGTCGATCGTTTATAGAGGATCCAGTTTATGATTTGTCTGAATCCTGGCAGGGTATACAGGCTCCCACATACGTGTACACTGTAAAAGGTTGGTTGCCGTTTTTGTAGGTGTACAGTAGATTCTACTGTAGGTGTACAGTATGTTACAGTCGATTCTACTGTAAATCCATTCTACAGTAGATTCTATACTGTAGATCTACAGATCTGTAGATTCTTCTGTGTATCTACACTACAGTGTAGCTATTATGACTAAAATCAATATTAATATATGACAACCCGATGTGAGAACAACAAATAGCTTCAGATTCAAAAGATTTCCAAAGTAGACCACCAATGGAGACAAACAAATTTATCCAAATCCCAAATCCAGATCCCTGAACAAAGTGAAAATGAAAGCTACTATTTGTGGGCAAAATCAGCCAAAAAGATGATGGTCTAAGGGAGTGCTCATTTTTTAACAACAGGGGGGGGGGGTGGTGAGATTTCGCGCGGAGCGTGCGAAATTTTCTCACCCCCCCCTAGAGGGGTAGAAATTTTTTACCCCCCCCCCGGCAGGCCGAAAATTGCGCGCGTTCGCGCCCCTTTGTAGCATAGTAACGCGCGGGCTTTTTGCCTCAAAACAGGTTGAATTTTTTTGACCCCCCCCAAGAGGGGTCCAAATTTTTTACCCCCCCCCCGGTCAAGGGGTCCAAATTTTTTACCCCCCCCCCCAAATCCACCACCACCCCCCTGTTGTTAAAAAATGAGCACTCCCTTATACATTATTGTTCTACTAAAGAAACAGGATAGCCCTTTGTTTGATAATAGCTCTATTGATTGCAACATTGAAGGGGAGAACTGGTGAGTTGTGTGTACATGATAGTCTAACTAGTATTATGACATTTCCAATCATGTACATTATGTGCACACCACGCAACAGGTGGCAATGTAGCTCTCAGCAGGTTGAGAATGTTTTGAAGGTATGTGACTTTCCCGCCAGAGTAGAGTAGAGTGAGCAATCCAGGACCTTTCAATTTGGGTTAACTATTGGAATTAAGTACTCAATATACATGTGAAAAGTCCGTATAAACACACTATACACCTATAGCTTTCTGTAAATTCCCACTTTAAAACAGACAAAAAATAAACAAATGTATAGGTCAGGTTCCACTACACGATTTTTACCTCTAATCGGTGCTATTCTCACAAATCGGGCTTAAACCAAAGAATCATATGTGTATACTGTAGGTAGGGTACTGTAGGTAGGGTGGTGTTTATAGACATGTTTATGTTCATAAAAACACTCCATAGTCCAGCGGAAAATAGACTTGCCAAGGCTATATAAACACGATCTATGTCCCAATTTTGCATGTGAGCCCTATGTTATTGCAGAGTCAGCCCGATGCGCTGTACGTGCGGGGTAAGCGGGTACACGGTGGGCCCAAGATGCTGCAGCTAAGTCTGGACGGTAAACGCATGTATGTCTCCACCTCCCTCTACACCGTCTGGGACAAACAGTTCTACCCACAACTCCCAGAGTAAGTCATATTATCTTTGTAGTTCTTATTGGCCTATTTTATAAGTAAATAAAAATGAATAGCCTAATAAAATATGACGCGTTAATTTAGAGTTGTGCTAATCTTTGATAGAAAATGTTCTTATTGCGTTCCAAATATAGAATGTTAGCAGCCATATTCTAAAAAGGACGACTGTACTTCAGAGCATTTCTTCATATACGTTACACTCTTTAGCCATCATGGTGCCCCCTGGTGTGCAAAACTAAAACTAAAAATCCGCTGAAGATTGGTGTGTTCGCTTGCCTGGTGACAGATTTTATTTCGTTAATTCCTATCCTTAATTCAGTGCTTATCAATCTATACTTCAGGAAGGGTAGCTGGATGTTGATGATAGACGTAGATACAGTCAATGGAGGCATGAAGCTCAACCCGGACTTCGGCATCGACTTCGGTGAGGAACCTCACGGCCCAGCCTTGGCACACGCGATGAGATACCCCGGGGGTGACTGTACTTCTGACATCTGGCTCTGAATAAACTAGAACATGACTCCGGGTCCCAGACTGATTTTATATAATATATACGTTGAGAAAATAACATAATCCTCCAAATCCATGGTCAATATTGAACGCTGCACTGTTAATAGTGAACACAAAAATATGTCTCTTTATACTGTAAACTAGCAGTACATTTGACTGCCTATGTACTATAGAACCGTAGTATATACTGTAAGGCTATAGTTCATTCTACCGCTCAACTAAATTAACACCAACACTGTGGATCAACAAAACACTGAGTGATAAGCACCTCATATGAATAAACTTTAGCTCTATACCGGTATATAACCACATTGCATTCTACAATCATGTAAGACACCGGAACTTTATAACTTGATGTTTGAGGTTACCTACTACCTTATATCCGCTGCTTAATAACACATACTTATATCGTTTATATCACATGCTGTATACCTATGGATACTGTAGGGGTTTACTATTGCAGGGAACCATAATTATACATAATTATCCTACACTGCACTCATATAGTTAGATGTTACATAAGCCAGCACTGGGAATCCTGTTCCTTTGCCATGTGGTGGTATGGGTGTTACCTGTACCCTCCATTCCATATGGGGCATCATGTAACCTTTTCCCAGCTACCCTTAAAGCTTGGTACTGGATCTCATCCCCAGGTGTCAGCTGTGGTCGCCTTACCCACTATATAAGGCGACCCATGACACCTGATAGTGGTCTGGTCTTGGACCAAGCCCGGCTTGGACACAGATGCCTCAGCCTCCCCTCTCATAACTGGTCCCTACCTGGGCTATGTCCCACCACTGCCATACGTGGAGGCGTAGAGTAGTCCACACCTGTGAATCCAGTT
The DNA here is from genome assembly GCA_947462335.1 of Harmothoe impar. Taxonomy (NCBI): domain Eukaryota; kingdom Metazoa; phylum Annelida; class Polychaeta; order Phyllodocida; family Polynoidae; genus Harmothoe; species Harmothoe impar. Next base: position 52,446,534 of record OX381715.1, on the reverse strand, counting down.
CGGATCCTCTAACATGCACTTGGAACCTGGTTAGGGTCATCTGGGTGACTGAAGTCACCTGTCCCGAACCTTGTTCAAACAACTCATCTTATTGTGATCATCTTGTCACACCTTAGCTGTTGTAAGCAGGATTCCTGAAATAAACGCGTTATCTATATCCATTCAGAACCGGGGTTGTTGATGAATCTATCGACTACAATACTTTATATTGAGATATTTAGATAAACTGAATTACAAGGGTTTACAATTTGTAAAAATAAGATGCCTAATCTAATATTAGAAATATAGTTATCTCCAGATTCCCTGTATGTATCATTGTCTTTAAGAAAAGCATCCCATATGTGTTAGGAAGAAACGTTATGAACTCAAAAAATACTGTTAGATATCAAGATAAACCTTTGTTGAACAATTTGGATACCAATCAATCATGATTTATTCTAGTTTATTATTGATATTTCAATAAATACACTTTGTACCTGCATGAAGCTATAGGGCCTTGTTTCTTGGACAATCCCTAGTAGCAAGCCCACACGTAGACAATTTGGTTTTGGCTCGGATTGGCTGTTTGAAGTTGGGCAAAACTGAGCTGGGTTTCATGTTGGGCAGATGGCTGGGCTGAAGTGTGGCCCTGACCAGGCTGCCCGACAGAACAGTTTCAAAGCGGGCTGCCCGATCTGGGCCTAGATTGGTTTCAAAGCGGGCTGCCCATTTTGGGCTCAGATCAGTTTCCAAGCAGGCTGCCTGATGTGGGCTAAGGTTGGGTTTGGACAAGGCAACTGGTCTAGTAGTTCTGATCAGTGACACCAGATGCCACTACTATACAAAATACAGAATTTTCCAACAAAACTAGATGAAATTGACGTTATACAATAATACAAGAAAAGGTTAAAGTGATGTAGGATGATAGGAAACAATAAATAGATGTTCTCACATTTTAGAAATCAGATGGACTATTATATTAAAATTGAATGATGAAAAGGAGGTTCTCTAAGCATCTATCCAGTATAGACACTATTTCTGTGGCATTAAGATTTGCTTAACATCAGACTCATATGCTCCATGTAGGTATGAACTATGGATTTGAAGGCCAATGTGCACCATATACACTTGTCCATGCTGCACGTGGCTTAAAACTGATGATAATAGGCCTGATTGGTACTTCCATAACTGGATAGTAAGAGTATGATTATGCCTTAGGATTGATTAATTAGCCTAGGATACCTTGCGCAACAAATACAAGAAAATATTGGGGATTGATTAAATAGATTCTAAAAGCCCATAATTATCAGGTGGTGCTGTGGCACCAAATTAGCCAGCCCATCCAAAACCTGATCTGAGCAATATGTGGGCAGCCCGTCGAAAACCCGATCTGAGCCCAAAGTGGCCAGCCCGATTGGGGCCATACAAAGCCCAATGCCCTTAACCGATGGGTGCCCGTCAGTCAGCCTACTCCTGACCATACATCGCTAAAATGATAGGCTCTTGTGTCATGAGACACTTTTTGCCATCATTATATTGCTAGTGTATGGTATTCCCATAAACCTGACACCATAAAGATATCTAAAACTGTAAACGTACATATTTTCGCTGGTACAAATTTTCGCAGATTTGCTTCAAAGTACAATTTCGCTGGGATCTAAATTCGCTGATATTGAAATATTACAGTTACCGTAAAACCTCGTGTATAAGCCGCGGCTAGTAAGCGAATCAGACTCAGCTTTCTTTTGATACCAAACATGCCTATATAGGGTGCGGCTTATACGAGACTTTTATAAGTATACTACAGTACCAAATTAACAATTTTCAGACCCCCTCTCGGCTTATATTATCTGTCAAAGCTAGGGGTGCGGCTTATACGCGAGTTAGGCTTATACGCGAGGTTTTATATTGGAAAAAAATTCGCTCTGTACATTTTTTCACCGATTTTAAAATCTGCGAAATCCGCGAAAATATGTACAGCGTGAAATAAAATACGTTTACAGTAATGTTGTAATATACTGATGCTGTCTGGTTTATATAAAGTCCTTGGGCAATCATTTTGGCTGGATTTCAATAGACTTGGTATGGTTCGAAATCACATGGTCCATCGGTGGTAAATGTTCCTGGCCTATTTCTGAAGGGGCCCATCCCGATTTCAGAGGTTACTGTGGCGTAGTTCTTAGTATGTCTTTTCCCAGTTGGTATGAAGGTACTAAGTCTCTTAGGAGTCTTCCTGCTCCACCTCTTCACCCGCTGTACCAGGTTGAGCTGCTGCTGGGCAGACAGCTGGTCCTCTGGAGGCATATCTCTAACTTTGCAAAGTCTATACAGAACGGCAATCACTATTATTAGGAATACAAGTCCACAAATCCCTCCGATAATGCCGTGCCGACCGGGCGGATACTCCCATATTGTCTGGATGTATTCGAGGTAGCCAACAAAGCTTTCCTGGTTACCAAATGAAACCTGCATAAAACAACAGGCTTTAATCAGACGTGGGTTATGAATGCAAGAAAATTGTTAATAATATTATTATGAAACAAGTGTAAATAAATAACTGTAAGCTTGTACTCCATATGGAGGCGGAACATGGGCACACATACCCGTATTTCCTGACATGTTTTGTCCAAATCATTTCGATTTTTAAAAAAAGGGCACGCTAGAATTTTATCCAAAGTATGTATTCTATGATCGTAATGAATGATTTTACTTTCGTCAGATAGCATCAGCTTCTTTTCAGCTTTGATCATATACTAGTAATAGTTCTAAAAAGAGTTCGGGCACTAGAAACTAGCAAGAGAAATATGTGATCAAATCGATGGCCATCAGGGGAAATCAAGGTTGTTTATATATCATAGCGCTATGACCAATTAAAGCAATATCAGGATCCCTAGCGATAAATATCGCAAAAAAATATATATTTAGCAAAATTGAGCTTTGGTGAAATTCAAAGGCGTAGGAAGCAATTTTTCATTGGGGGCTAAGGGAAGGAGGCTTTTTCCTACGCCACTGTGAAATCCTATCAAAAAAGGCAATAACTTAAACTTACCTGCACAGGAATTCTGTTAAAGGTAGTAACCTCCTCAGCAGCAACGGGTGGCCTTTGAATTGGCGGTTCGCACAAAATAAGGTTAGAGTGCACTTCAATGATAGGGCATAAAGCAACACCAATCCTAACAGTATAATCCTTCTCCTGCAAGCCATCCAGAATCATATCACCCTGCAATAGGACAAAAAGAAACAGTTACATGAGTAACTTGAAAGTATAGTGTATACATGTATATTAACTAGCCCACATTTTCTATTCAAGATCAACTCCTTTAGTCTTTGCCAAGGCCAAATAAAAGAAACGGTTTGTTTCAGGTCACCCGACCGAGCCTATCAAAACAGGGCCGACCCTACCTTGTTTTATGCTGAAGAAATCTATTGATATTTCTACATCTTTTTGGTCAATTTTAGGGTTTACACAAAGCTGGCTACTATATTCATGTTTAGAACATAATGTGAAACATAAAAGCGGCATGGTACATGCAGATTTTCACATTTTTGCATTATTTTGGTCAGGTTTAGGGTATGTAGAGGGGCTGGCTTGTACTTTAATGTAAAAAAAATATATAATAAATTATTTTGGCTCAACAAACACAGTCTGAACCCTACTTCCAGTGACCCAAATAAAATTGTTTGCTTGAATTATGTATTTCATCTTAAAGCTTGTAACAACATAGTAATATTACTAACCGGGATTTCAAGAATTCTGTCTTTGACAGGCCACGTTGATGTGAACGTTAAGACTTGTTGAAATCTAGTAAAGACTGGGTCAGCATACACATCAAGCCTGCTGATTGTAGTTAGATTGGCTGCAGTCAGGTTCCTATAGGGTAGATTCACCCAAAGACGGACACACACCTTATGTCGGACACTTTCAACACTATAAAACGTAATATATCGTCAATTAAATGCCATATATGTGGGTATTGCAGTAAATTTAAAGTATTCCTCTTACCAACAAATGAAAGGGCATACCTGCAAACACGTTTTGTATATGTCTTATCATGCCCTAAACTTGGTCTGTTTCATAGTATCGAGTTGATCCAGAGGATACATAACTGCAGTGTACCTCATGTCGGACAGGCTGACTACATGCCATGTCCTGCTGCCTTATATACATCGAGGCAATATATAATAAGGTATATGTATTTCAAAATAACTTATAGCAAAAAGGTGCACAATAATTACCAGAAAACATATTTAGAGACCTTTCAAAGTTGAGATATAGTTACACCCTGAGTCGGACAGCACTGTACACTGGTACTTTTTCTTTGCTGCAAACATAGAGCAAGCAAATCTGTAACTATTCCAGTAAATATTAAAAAGTCCATATAACTCAAAGTACTTTCTCAAATTACATTGGCTACAATATGTCAAGCCTTCTTAATATGAGGGGGATTTGTATAGATTTTCTACATGGGGCATGTTCAGTGAGGTTAAAAACATATTTCAGATGTATATAAGCTTAATATCTTTAATGATATCCACACCTGGATACATTATGTTATGCGTGCCATAGTAGTAAGACACATCAGGCACTTTTACTAGAAAAAAACAAAAGAAACCCAAAGTGTCCGACTTGAGGTGAAATTGAGACATTTAATTTTCCAACTTTAGAGAGGAATATTTCCTAAGAAAACAGACATAATGAACAAATTATTGGCTGAATATCATATTTCAATACCCCAATCTCTATATTCATCCTGATAACAGCTCTGTGTGGACTATCTAGAGAGCCATAGGTCAGACAAAAGAGGTCACATTTGCACTGCCAACGAGCGTCCGAAAGTGGTGAATCTACCCTAGTCAGGAACTCCGTCCAAGATGAAGGCAATGACAACCTCAAAGTCCTGCTGTATATTGAGAGGTACAGAGGCATTCCTTTCCTTCCCAATCATAATGGAGGCACTTATATTTGGTGTTGCGCAAAACATTCTCACCGCTGTATTTCCAGAGCATGGCTTCAAGAGGACAAAAAGCAAGAAGGAATTTCAATGACCTATTTTTTAAGCATGTTAGCTGTAACCTTGTCAAATTATATATTATGACAGGGTCATAGTGCCTTATTTGAATATATCGTATATTCATTATTTTAGAAAATCAGCATTTGTAATAAATAGAAACTCTAAAAAAGTAGTTTCAACAATTCTGGCAATTGGGAATCTATGAATTTATGAATTTATTCTTACCTGATATCAACAAACAATGTTGATACAAACGTTATGAAATGTATCAAGTAGGAAATGACAATATTTATCAATGGAAATAAAGGCTATCAATGGAAACAAATCCATGAATGTTAATATGTGATTACCGGTGTTTCTGAAATAATATTTTAATGACACTGCTCAGAATTTAAAAAACGGACATACCGTGTAATATGTAGTTACTCGAGCATCTGCTGACACAGTGGTTTCCATTGTCCTGATTCTGGATGAGTTTAGGTGATTACCCTCAACTGTGAGAACCACACCTCCGCTGTAGAGTGAAAAAAAGGTCCTCCTAAGTCCTAACCCATAAATCAAGCTGTATATCTTATAATCTTTCATAATTTTCATTTAGGCACCAACTTATGTAGACAAATATTATTTAACTGCTGACAAAGCATTATGATATTAATAAGTCATAATAAGACTACTTACGTAAGGATTGTATCACGAGGATTAACATCCACAATGGTTGGGTCCGGTAGATATGTAAATACATAATCAGTAGTATGGACCGATTGAGTTGTACTCTGTTTAATTACTATATCCAGTGGCTGTCCAGTGAGGCTCCGGTTTGTCAGTTCTGTAGAGTTGCAAATAAGAAGCACAGGGGTCCTGGAAGAAACGGCAAGTTTTTGATAAAGAAAAAATAGAGTTGCAGACGGGTCTATAGATACCTGTCATTATAACTTATATAGTTATAATAATATGTTAATTAGTTACATATATCAGAAACTGTTCTAGACACATTATCTCATGTTGGTTCACTATAGAAACACCTGAAGGTCATGCCACACTCCGGCTATCTATACAATCATATACCAATGCCTATACCACGATTCCATATACACAGCCTGATACTAAGTGGGTCAGACATCCCATTAGACCTACAGGCTATATAGGCCGACATGTTAACCTTCTTATGTAGGAAAGCAAAGACAGTTACCTTATGTATATGTCAACCTGTAGGTGTCCATGTAGAGAGTGTCTACCAGGTTAATGTACTGCCCTGTTAATGTGACTGGGGTCCCACCAGCTCGAGGTCCATGTACAGGCTCCACACCATCCACCCGAGGTGCTAATTATAGGGAGGTGCATTAATAAATTTGTAAATCATGATATTTTTTCTTTCAGATAGATGTCGGTATACTGTTGCAGAAAAGAAACGCAAATAATCCAGTTATAGTCACTTTAACATTACAATCAGGAACTATTACTTATGTTACAAATAGTAATAGAATGTTTAGTATAATTATTATATTACATCATAGTGAAACACAGATGAATTGTTGCAATACCTTGGGGTAGGTTTTCCTGAACGTTTATAGAGCTGTGTACTGGCAAATGCTGCACGCTGCCCGCCATCAGCAATGCAGAGAATGCGGCTACTAAATCACCATAATTAGATTCCGTGATGTTTGTCTCAAAAAACATCACTATGTTCCTCTCAGGGCTAGGCCTACATGATAATCAGAGTAAAGTATTAACGGTGTATTGTTATTTCCTGCATTCATTTATATGAGAGAGGATATATCTGACAAACATTAACAGATGCTATGAGTAAAACTCTTTTATGTAACTTCTCCCATTGTAGTCCTCTTAAATCTCATTTTTAAGTGTTATAGCATAACCATAATAAGCCCATGACAATGGTATTGTGACAATCCGGAGAGTTCTCACATAAACTATGTACCCTACGATTGCATTTTACATGAGAGAGATATTTCGGAAAATACAAATACATACGCCACTCCAAGAAAGTGAATATCAACACTATGAGCATTGGCAATGGTGGTTTCAACCTGAAAAGCCAAACAAACTGTTATTTCCACGTTATACAATACAATTTCGTATATAAATTAAAATGGTGTGAATAAAGAGAAAATTGCTTTTCTGAATAGATTGGACTACGTTAAGGATAGATCCCTGTACGAGGGGTCTTTGGCATTTAGACACCGACCGTAGGGAGGCTGTCTAAATGACAAAAATACTACTAGTCGATGCTTACTCTTGTGAAGAGGGGGATAAATTCCATGGGCATTGTTATTAATTTTAATTCAACCCCTTCACCACTGGATTTCTGTTACAACGTTACTCTGTGGTATAGATCATCTGTAATTATTGTGCAAATACTCAACTGACTAATTCCGTAAAACGTGTTCTTTCTATACATGAGGTTTTGGTCAATACACCTATAAAAAGTAAGAAAGATAATTCGACCCCCAGGGATTCAGCGTCCTCTCTGATGAAGAAAGATTGGTTGGGATTTGGATAAACCTTTGTGAATTCAACCTTAAAGTTTAAACAAATACCTCCTGACAAATGACATTGAGTAATGAGATGGCGCCACATTCTCGTCCCATGCTTCCCGGCAAGTCATCGGTCCAGTTTGAGAGAACTGTTACACTGATGATGAGATGTATTTGGGGATCACCTGGGAAATACCAAGAAGTGGGTCATTTCTTACGTATTATATTTAGTCAATATCAAATGGTGCTGATTTCATTTTATGACACCATTATTTCCTATTGCAAAGATGTGAATTTGATGAAGCTAAAAAATAGTTCATCACATTATATCATATGATACACCATGTATGACAATTAGAATGAAATTCAAGCAATGCAGCTAACCTTCTGTTGTCGTTGAGGTTATCATTGTTGTGATTGTTGGCTCAGTTGGTGTTGTGGTTGAGTCAATCATTGTGGTGTTAGGCTCAGTTGATGTGGTGGTTGACTCAATCATTGTGGTATTAGGCTCAATTGATGTGGCGGTTGACTCAACAGTTGGGGTATTAGGCTCAGTTGATGTGGTGGTTGACTCAGTCGTTGTGGTGTTAGGCTCAGTCGTGGTAGAACCTTATTGAAGATCAATATTTCATATATTGGAGAAAATAATTATAAGGACTCTTTTTTTCTTCGAATTGAACAGAGGTTATGGGAAACAGTTTGGGTGGATTTTATATGGATCCTTTCCTATTTAAAACCCTGCTGCTGATTTGTGGTGGACCGTAGGGTTTGTCTAGGCCTAGGCCTATAAAATTGTCTGTTAAGGTCTATCTAAGCAGGTTGGAATCCCACCAGTGTGCTGTTTCTCCACAAATTGGCGGAGTCCGGCAAATTTATGGAGGTCCGCAATACACATTCCATATATATTTGTGGAGAAAATAAAGATGACGATTAAAATCGTTTTTTTGGTACTTAAGCATAGGCCTACAAATACGAACCTCCGTATATATTTGCAGACCTCCATAAATATATGGAGACCTTAACAGACAGTTTTATAGGCCTAGGCCTATACAAACCCTACGGAATTATTTAACAGGGTAGACTTTGTTTGATTAAGGTCAAATCCCACAACGCGAGAGAGGGCCATAAAATGTTGCAAATTGGTAATGTCACCGATTTTGGGGCCTACATTGGCCAAGACAGACCCAAATCGGCAAGAAAGTGTTGCCTATGTCTTGTGATTTGGGATATTGCAAGGATCAAAAAGGTTAGATATTTCCCCACAGAAGGCCTAGAAAATGCTGCTTATTGGAATATGTCAAGGTTTCTTGCTATATTGCAATGGTTGTGTCACTGATTAATCATTATCCAAATCCCACCTGATCCATGTATAAGAGATTTTGCTCTATGATTTATAATGTCTAGCTATGCATATATTGGTGAATGTAGTTGCAAATATTGTAATTGCATCAATTTTCCTTAAGATTTGAATATTAAAGTCCCTTCTGTTGCGAATTCAAACCCTATACCATGTCCAACATGGCCCAAATCGCAACACTCTCTCTGTCATGATCGGGTACAGTGGGATTTGGAGAGGCCTAAAATCGGGGGACAAGTGTTGCGATTTACAATATTGGCAACAGTTGCCCCTTGTTATTATGTCAATAATCAACACTTTCTGACCCATTTTTCGCGTTGTGGGATTTGACCTTTAGTATGTTTTTTACATCTGATTCGACAATGGGTGATGTTGAGTTAAGTTTTGAGTTGATTATATTTTTATTCTGCAAGATATTCTTGATGCGCTGGAAACGTTTCAGTTCAATGCCAATGAGCCAATCAAGTGAGTGAGTGAATCGAGAGAAAGAAATGAGATTCCCTTCAGTTAATGGTTATGTCAGTTACTCTCACATTCTGTGACAGTATAATCACTAACACGGACACACGAGACTTCCTTGTGCAGATGTACAGCCCCCCCCCCCCCCCGACTCTAACATGGACTTGACTCACGTAGCCACACTGCATGCCCTGATAACAATGGATATTATGTTTATATATTATTACGTTTATATATATCCTATTATATGAGTTATTTTCATGTACGGTCATGCTTTCTACGTTCACTAATCTTTTGCTTCAGAGTTCTACTAGTCGGCGAACTAATGGCGTCACCACTGGACTTTGGCGGCATCAACATGCAAAAGGCTGGGACTCCACTACCCGAATTTTTGGGTCATTCTCACAAACCGATCATAGAGGTCTTTACAGTCTGATCAAGTCAAAAGAAACACATATTTCCTATCTGTTATTGTGCATAAATCGGCCGATTAGAGCCCTTTGAATGGGGGAGCATCAGATAAATGAAAATCAAACCTGTCTGATATGAGATCGAATGCCCAGATCAGCCTCAGATGCAAAATCGGGGCTTAAATCTGGACCTAAATTGTGTTACACAGCCTTGGCAATTCTATTTTCCATGTTGTTTATAAACAAAGACATGATTTGTAAACATAGTTCCTGCCTACTGTATATCATTGTCATGGTATATAACTGAGCCAGATTCGTGAGAATAGCCCCGACCTGAGAACAAAATCGGTTAGTGGAGCCCCACCTATAGCGCCTAATTCGTTTAATTCAAACCGCTTATGGCGTGCAAATCTATGTAAGTGGGCTACCAGCAACGAACTAACACCGTTTTGTGTAAATACAAAAATTAGGAAGGGTTTATATTTACCAATGACCGACTGGAAATTTCCAGATAGGAATGTAACTATCGCCATAACGTATGTCCATCTAAACGGTAAGCATGTCCTGAGGTAGTACATAATGGAAGCAATTGTAATGTCTTCTATTCGCAATGATAATCTAAAATTGTTGTGTCTAGTTATTCGCTATTAAATCACAAAAAAGGTATATAAATGTGAAAATGATTTCAAAATTGCATAAATCTCCATGTACGATCCAACATTTCTATTTCATATCATTTTAAAACAAAAAAAAATATGTAGAAAATATGAAGGTTCTTCAAAATTGCATTACAGTAGGATCGGCCCTGCTTTGATAGGCTCGGTCGGGTGCCCAGAAAGAAACCTTTTTTTCGGCCACAGCTGTAACTACTTAATATAAAGAGTAGCCTAACTTACCTACACTCTTTCATCTTGGCTCAATTTGTGGTAAATGATCTGGAAAATTCGGAAAGTAGTTTGATTAATTTTAGAAAATAATGATACATTTGTATTTCATCAATCGATCCAGAATGATCCAAGGATCAGCTTTCTCAATATAATATGTTTTTAAAAGCGATGGGAAAAAAAGTTCACAGGCATGTTGAAATAAACCCAACCGTTAATTTTCTTATTACAAATGCACTCCACCTTTTCCAAGCTCGGTACAATATTCACCCCAACAACTCTCAACATTGAGTCAGAGAAGTGCTGACTCCCATGTTGATTCATAGTTGAGCAAGAGCAATGTTTCTACCGTTCACCATGATTCACCATGATTCACCATGATTCACCATGATTCACCATGATTCACCATGATTCACCATGATTCAATGATTCACCATGATTCACCATGTTTCACCATGATTCAATGATTCACCATGATACACCATGATTCACCATGATTCACCATGTTTCACCATGATTCACCATGTTTCACCATGTTTCACCATGATTCAATGATTCACCATGATTCACCATGATTCACCATGATTCACCATGATTCACCATGATTCACCATGATTCACCTACACAAAGAGCCTTACCTGTAGCTGCTACCTCTTCCCTGAGAACCTCTACCCTGTTTGTGCCCACACCTTGGTACTAATATGTCTGTCCTGTCCATGTGGTTGGGTGCAGCCTGTTTTAGGACAATGTCGTGAAAGTCCTCGTGTATAATGGATTAACCCTTTAGAGGTTGCATCATGCGTGAATGTACTATGCCCTTTTGTCACCATGATGAAGAAATGTAGCCCTCTGACGGATAACTCTCCAGTGCTGCATTTATGCATCACGCCAAGTCGGCATGATGTACCGATGCAGCACTGCATTAGTGCATCATGTATCCATTAGGTATTATGCCACCCTTAAATGATTAAGCTCCCTTCTGTACAGTGCACGACAGCATGATTACGACAGTTACTTCCTGCTTGAGACTATGGTGAGTTCCTGGTCAACACTCCTCTCACGAATACCTGCACACGCTTCCGACCTTTAGCCACGACTCAAATATTTAAATCAAAATGAACCATATGGCAGCCATTTCGGGCTAAGGGATGACATTGAGTTGAGGGAAGGTATCATTGTTCACTATCACTTAGATATTAGATCGAATCCCGCAGGGCTATGTTAAATATAGCAGAATTGTTGACATGGGATATTTAAATAGGGGAATGTGACAATATTCTTTTCAATACAGTATAGCCTACATGTTGCTATTAGATATGAATTGTGAACAAAATTCTGATTTCATCAACAATAGCAAAGAGAATTTGAGGTCACATTGCTGTCAATCCTTAAGAACACGATCAAATTCGCCTTGATCCTTGTTCATAGCTTAAAGCCATATCCTTGTCTAGAGCTTTGACTTGTCTTACAGAATTCAATAAACTTACATTGACGGTTGTGTCTCAACAGCTCGAAACAAGTTGCTAGCCTTTTACTGTGTGACCTCTTTGACCGGGTGACCTATTTGACTGTCAAGCTTAAAAAGGCTGAAATGGGATCTATGTAGACAGAAATGCTGGGAAAAGGTTAATTCATAATCCAACACTATATATTACTAATTTCATTTCGATTTGGTTATAGTTATAAGCTTTTTGACAGTTGCTGGTCAAAGAGCTCACTCGGCCAAAGAGGTCACCTGGTCAAAGAGGTCACCCGGTCAAAGTGGTCGCCCAGTCAAAGACTATCAGCTTGTATCAATCTGGTGAGACAGTCTGAACTGTTTATATGGACACTTTATAACCACGATTTGATAGAAATGCATTATGACAATCTATGGTCACTCCCTATTTCTTCTTTTGTTAGGACTCAATGCTGAAAGTCCTCTTGAGGAAACTTCCTCAATGGAAAGAACAACTCTCAATTTGAGTTTCATTTTGTCACAACGAACACTGCATGAAATAATTTTCTCTTTATAATAGCATAACTATGAGAGTGCTGGCAAAGTATGATAAAGAATAGTGAAAGATGCTGCATTGTCGGCCTCACATTAGACATAACTTGCAATAACTATGGCTCTCTCTCTTTATATTACCAATTGTATTAACTGACCTCAGGGCAAGGCCTACCGTACCAATGAGAACAACCATTGTGTAGGGCATGGCTGGTACTTATTTCTGTTAACTTCTTTAATCGATCTGCACCCAATGTGATTAGAGCACGGATCAATTTTGTTTGTGCCCGTATAAGGCTACCTTGAAATCATGTTATGCTATCATCATCCCCAATCTCCACTTGCCAGTATAGTGTATGTGGTATTAAGAGAACGCTTATGAATGTCTTTGTCGAGTCAGGGCGATATTCAACATAATTGTATACATGCTAAAGCAAGCATTTCTGGAGTTCTGAGGACGTAAGTGTTAAGAACTAACATAATCCCCAATGACTTGAAACCAAATCAGGTTATTCGAGTCTCAGCTTGCTTAGTATGATACTACCAGTATAATTAAGTTAATTTTTGTTAATGTCCATGTCCTGTGTGACTGTTGGGTTTGGGCTGGTCTGGGGTTGCATACCTGCGTAGACTGTCATCAGGTGACGTTAGGTAGCGGTAATGGTGGACCAGGATGGAGGTGATCTACCACCACAGGCTTGAACTGACTGGCATGCTTATGATAGGAGTACATAACTGTATAGCACAAGGTATGACAGAGCTAGACCACCATCATCTTTCAACGCTAGATGGCCCTACTGTACCATGTACTGTAGTTGTTATGATCCATGCATGCAACCCGGACAAGTAATACACCCATGTTCCATGCATGCATCATGCTGACCCTACCAGGCTGATGCACCAACACAGTGCCTAACTCACTGACACTGCTTTGCTGCATTATGAAGAAAATATAATTTAATGAATATTAAACCCTGAGGTATTATACTGCACACACAGAAAAGTGAGAGTCATTGTCGCTAAAACCACCCTCACCTGAGGGTCAGATGAGGGTAGTTTTAGCGACAATGACTCTCACTTTTCTGAGGGTGTGCCCTTGAAGTGTTAAGGCACAATCTGACTTGGACATAACCAGCCATAAGGTGATGCAGTACGTGTATTAGACCATAATTACAGTGACCTCAGAAACCAGGGTCAGACCTTGACCTTTGGCCTGTGGGTGTGTCCCCCTGGTACCACCTGTCAATGTGTGTATAATCATCCACATCCATCTCTATTTATATAATGGTTATACTCATAATTGTACCCCAATCCCATAACCTCTGATGGAATAGTTATTATTGGTTATATGGCCACTTCATAAGGATAAAATTGCAGAAATTGGGTCAGGGAAGTCCAAACAGTGTTACAGCAGGGGTAGACCAATCCATTGCCTATCTCCTATTCTAATAAATATACAAGTTGTGACGTGGCATAACAATTACTATGACTTCTCATAAAGGATGAATTCGGATAAGTGATAAACTTTGTCGTAAATTCAGACAAGTGACAAAAGGATGACATTAACTATCCATTGTACCTCATGCATTTTATGAGTCAATGAAGTCAACTCAATTCATAGTGCTACTTTTTTTGTTTGTTCAATGAGCTCTAAACGAACTCTTTTATTAACAAAAAACACGTTCGTTCGAGACGCAGTAAACATTTATCAATATTAAATGCAAAAAAACATTATTACAATGTTGGTAGTAATATAGTCCTGTGCTGTCGATTCTTTTACTCAAGTTTGTAATATTACAATAAAATATTAAAAAATACTGAATACGAGAACATGGGATGAATAAACAAGTGATGGTACGATGAGATCGAATACAGATTTCAGGAGAGTAGAAAAATAGTACATCTTTTGTTCAATGGTGGACCCATATCGCATTGGATTTCAAGTATCACTTTTTATGGAAAATTACCCGGCGGTCTTATAGTTGATCAAAGGTCAATGTTAATGCAGTGTTATACCAACGAATAACTCCATGCTGATATAGTTTTGGCAGCCAATTACCTTGTAAGGGATTTACATATTAGATTTACAGGTGAACTGACCGTTGGACATTTTGAAGTGTTTAAGATACAAAATAGTATCAAAATAGTATTGTCATCTTCAATGTTAGTTACTGATTGATTTGTAATGTTATTTTCTTGATGCTTTGTTATTGTCACTGTTGCCGTTAGCTTGGCCGTATCTGTTGTGCACTTTGATAAATCTAGTCATATCTGAGAAAAGTCAGCATAACTCTGGAATAGTATGATTTAGCAGGGTTTTAGCTTACCTGAAGGATTTGTGGATCGGCTATGGTGAAAATTTCAAGTTCAAGTATTTTCATTGATAAGAGATCATAAACGGTTTTTGGGGTACAATATTCAGTCGACAGCCCTCGGTGATAAACATAATTTCACAATTCAATGATTGAAAAAATGCACTGTAATGAAAACGAAGTTTTAGTATCTGAACATTCTCAGGGTTGTCGATGACCATTAGTGTATAATAATAACAACATAATAACAATAAATTATATGACTTCTTATGCCAGCATTCTTTCAAGAGCATTTATATTTTACCTCATATGTAAAAGTTCTTCTTCGGTCCATGCAGAAGTATTTGTTATCTATTAAGGATCAGTGTATTTCAAACAACATATACCACAATAATGAATACAAAATGAAGTGTCTTCAAGATTGTCCAAAACAACAACATAAAGCACTCCACCTCATAGAAGGCGCTGAAGCATTTTCGCTCCCCGTTTGAACTATGATAACACTTTTTTTTTCGAAAAAAAGAGCATAATTTTATCCCCCCCCCTTCTCAAGAGGGGTCAGAGTTTTATAACCCCCCCCCCCCATAACAGTGGCACTAACCAGCAATTAACAAAAGAAAAATAATACTGCTTTCTGTTGCAATGGTAGTACAGTGTAGTCTCCTCATGGTGAGTTGTGTCTCTCACGGCTCCTGGGACAATAAGCGCTGAAATGGGGGCTATGTACACAGAAATGGGGGGAAAAGGTTAATGGATATTTTGGCACTATACAGTACAAACTTCCCGGCATTTCTGTGTACATAGCCCCCATTTCAGCCCTTTTGAAACTTGCTGGTCAAAGACTAAACCGGTCAAAGACTACACAGGTCAAAGACTACACCCGGTCAAAGACGTTTCAATTGTTACAAACTCATGAGACACAGCCTAAGGCAGCTCACCCGGTCTCCCCCACCCACCACCGCTCCTGGTTCATGGAGCACTCACCAGGGGGTGGAGGCGCAGTCTTTTTAGTTTTTTCTTCAGCACAGGCCTCCCACAGCCAATACAAAATCTGATGAGGCTTTGCAAGTTGATTTCTAATGAAGTAAGGGAATGGGATGTGTGCCGCAAAGAAGTTTCCATTCCTGGGGCACCCACTGTCTGGTATCCTCTCCAGTTCCTCTGTGCCCAGGACCACATCAAAGTTGTCATTGTTAACTGCACTCATGTTCATATATTGCATGAGCATCCCAAACCAGCAATCCTCTAATGCGAAAAACGGGATGTTTGGGGTGGAAACCAGTATCTCCTGAACTGCTTTCATTGAGTAAACAAATGCTGAGCCTATTGCAAAAGGAGGGTAGGTGGCATGTGGGTACTCTCTATCCGGTACATAGAACTTGGTGTCTCTCTTTCCTAAGACTGGCATATTGCTGTGAACTTTGCCCAACTGTATATGCTGGATTTCATCGTAGTTTTTCATGAGGTATTCTGTTAAAGCAGGAAGGTTGATGAGGTTATCGGTGGCAGTTCTCAGTATGAACTGTGCTCTGGGGCAATGCTTAGCAGCCCATGTGAACCCCATGATGACTTTGTATGTCAGGTTGTAGTAGGAGTCCTTGTAGTCATGTTGGAGGACATCATCATAAATATCACGCTCCTCGTTTACAATATCCTGATCCTCTTTACTATAACCAGTACCAAATAGAAACATGTGTCTCACACTGGCAGTGTTACCTTTAGTTAATCCAGCCCATGTCAGCCTCACTGCCATTCTCTCCTCAACCTCCTTTGGTATGGTTGTTACCTGTACCAGTAAATCTATAGGACTATCCCCCAAGCACAGAGCCTTTGGTGCCAGCATTGATTTAAACTCCATCCTGTTACAGTTGTCACAAGTCCGAAGCCGCGGTTCCGTATAGAACTCTCGAGTAGTGAGAATTTTGAGATGGCTAGTTAAATGACCTGACAGAGCGTCACCCTCTGAATTTAACACCTTGGCTGCTGCATACAGCTCCTGAATTCTCTCTTCTTCTAGTTTACTTTGACAGAGGCCATCATCGCTCATTGCATTATGGCCACATGTTTGAGTATTAAGCATGAGATCCAGATTATGCATGGAGTCTGCCCAAATAGAACCTGACAAACACATGACAAGTAGAGCACACAGAACGAGAAGATTCTGCAGATTCATCCTGTAGAGGGCCTTCACGTATCCTACCATGATTTACATCATTGTCTGGAAGAGCAGAAAATAGTTAAATACAACATTTATGTATTTGTTTTACATTCATCATTTTAATAATATCCCTTTTTAATTATTATAAATAACAAACCATTAGGTTTTGTTATCTCTTCCCTATGGACAAGAGATACCTCTAGATGATGATGATTCTTACCCTCAGTTTGATAGTACTTTCAGTTGGATTATTTTGGATGAAAAACCCCCAATCGGCTGCCAACTCCCAGTGTGCATGAGGCTCACTCAGGGTTTTATACATGCATTACAAAGGAGCAGTCTAAACATGCGTTACAATGTGGACCTTATACAAATTATATTAGGTTCCGCTACAGGTCCGCTACAGGTCCGCTAGAAATATTGGTATCTATAGGCATATCCATAGTTCAGTTTTCTTATCATAATTATAACTCTGTTACACTGAACAAGGAATTTAGACAATTATAAATGATATCCAGTCCCATCATCAGTCATGTTGTAAAATTTGATAAAAATACATACTCGCTATATCTTCCATGTGTAAGTAGGACACTTAATAACAGTTAAATTTATTAGTCTCTAATTTACTGTTGATGTTTATTCCTGACACTGACATATATTGGCTCATATTGCCAGGGCAACAGTATATGTTGCTGACTGAATTTGTATTCGTATTATGAGGTACAGTTTGTAATGATTTATTATAACATGATTAGTTATTAGTTACTATTAATAAAATCCACAGATACTGTACATCTACAGTAGATTATACTGTGTACCTACACTAAAACTTTACACAAATTACAGTGATGTTTATAGTAATTGCTGAGGATGGTGTCATAAACGACCTCACTTGAGACCACAGGCGTACACTGAGCTGTGGTGGAGATGGTCGGCATGGGTTATATAAGTGTAAAGGTCTGACACTGTGGAGGCACGGTCATCCAGGTGACCACGTGACCAAACACTACATACAGGTAGTTCCCAGACCAATCACCAGGCCTATCCTAGTGACATCTATTGATTGGTCTGGGAACTACCTGTATGTAGTGTTTGGTCACGTGGTCACCTGGATGACCGTGCCTCCACAGTGTCAGACCTTTACACTTATATAACCCATGCCGACCATCTCCACCACAGCTCAGTGAACGCCTGTGCTTGAGACCATGCTCCAGTCTATGTAGTAAAAAAAGTTATCCAATGTGCCAATATCTAAGTCGACCAGGGAGATAAAGGGTTGTTTGTATCAAAACTATTCATCCACCAACTTTGTTGATCCTGTTGAGAATATCGTATTGATACTCACCAGATCACCAGATATGATATTAATAAAAAATCAGTTTGACTTTATGCCTGCCAGGTCAACACTGCTGATGGCTGTTTTGGACTTGTACAACACCTGTATGAGTGCAGGAACAGGAGTAATGTTACAGCCGCACTGTTCCCGGACGTCCGCAAGGCATTTGACCCTGTTACTTGTGTTGCTTGTAGCGGTGTATAGCTGTGTATGTGGAGAGGTGTGGGGGGTGGGGGGGGGGGGTGCAAGAGCTTTCCTGGCACAGTTAGGGACTCCACTAGGTGAGCCCCTGTGCACAGTGCACATGCCAGTAGAGTATTCTGGTGCAGCTGTGCCTCACAGACACTGTTATAAAACTCCCCTCTTATAGGGAGTGACATTTTATCTGTTACTTTTAGGCTATAACCCAGAAATGCAGTCAAGAGAAAGTCCTATCCAGCCATCCCTATAATAAGTGACTAGCTAAGAGAAGTTGCCAATTTCTTTGGAGATGAAATAGATTATGTCAAAACCCCATGAATTTATGAATGCTTTTGGTTGCTTTTAGGTTTGTAATATCATCCAATATGTTAAAAATGGAAGCAATCAGAGGATGATGTCACCTGTTCCTAGACCATAACAATATAATACTTATGATTGGGTCCTTAAGGTTGATCGCTACTCTTAACTTTTCATCCATGGAATTTCCTAATTTTTTGCATCAAGGTAGTTTAGATCATTAAGAAAGGGAAAATGCAAAAAAATAGGGGGGGTCCCGGGCTACTTTTTTTGTTACAGATTTTTGAAAAAAAAAGTATTCTCTATTTTTGCCAAAAAATACAAAAAAAAAGGGAAATGTTCATGATTTTTTTTTCTTAGTGAACCAATGCCCACATTAATTTTGTATTGCACATGAATAATCCTAGGTTATGTCTTTTTATGGGAAAAATAGAATGATGGTCAAAAAATGTACCTTTGTATGAAAAAACGTGATGGTTTTATGACGAATATTCAAATTTAATGCATAATTCTCAGCAATATCTAAATATCACTGAATAAAATCCATGAAATTTTTTTTTTTTTTTCAAAAAATTGTTCAGATCAATAGCTAACATTTAAAAGGACTTTTGATAGGTGGTCCCGGGCATATTTTTATGGTTTTGGGCCTTTGAAGTTAAAAAATAGTGCAAAAATGGTCTAAATCTCATATTTAGAGCCTAAAAAAATGGGTAAATGGGCAAAAACCGGGGTGTAAAATGGCTGTATTTCCCACCCTTGGTTATTTCAAAGAACCTGATGAGATCTTTATATATCTAGATAATGATTTATTGATTAATAAGTCCAATGTTCTAACTTATATAAAAAATAGCAAATATCATTGGCTATAAATACATCAAATATTCAAAGTCCAATAAAACGCTCAATTTTGCTCGAAATTGTCCGATCTTTTTATATAGCTTAGTCAGCATATATATGTTTCTAGTTTATTAATATTAGCTCAATCTGATACATATAAGCTATATGCGCAGAGACCTGCGCAGTGGTCCGTTTTCAATGAGTAGCGATCAACCTTAAGACAATTGGTTTACTCTATACTACTAGTATAATGGGTGATCATGTTGAGAGGGTCTCTCAATGATGGCCCAGCCTGGCCAGTACTTCAAATGCCTTCCAAACCCCTTACATAACTACCTCCCACATACCCCCCTCACCTGGCAGACCCTGTCACCGGGTTCACTGGGGCTCCAAAGCTGGATAACAATTATATAGGAAATGTACTAGGGTAACTAGGTGGATTTTATTTACATCTATTTGAAGATTGTCTGGGTTCTATGATAGATTGAAAGAAAATTCCAAAAGATTTAGTTTACATCTCTCACATTCTACATCATAGAAGAAATAGCATTGGTCATTTAAAATTTCTCATTTTTTTCTGGAGTCCCTGGCATTGTTATCCATTGTAACCAACTGGGGACTGGGCAGCAGCAATACGCTGGCAGTGGAGCAGTATGGCCAATAACAAAAGTACGTAATCTCCTAGTGCCTAGTGAGAGCTAATTCCATACAAACCTAAAACGAACACGTGGCACTGTCAAACTGGCATTAGAGGGAATTGACTGTAAACATATGCCTGGGATCATGCTCTGTAAGTCAAAAAAAAACATTTGTGTCTCATGAAAACTTTCCCCAGAAAAGAAAATCAAGATAATCTCATCCGCAAGAACACGGTTGTACACAGTTAATTTTTAATACGCCTGATAGTCCTCCAAATATAGTGAAAATGTGTACATAAAGAATATGCTAAATTGGCTGTAGACCACTCCCCTGTTTTTCATGTATGCTTTTTGCCATGACCCCCCCCCCTCTCCCCCTTGGTGCGCACATACTTGTCTTAATGGAAGGCCCCAAACCTTTTGCCCAATTCCTAATTGTATAAGTGTCCCCGTCACTCTGTACTTAGGGGGCTTCCATAAACATGGGGTATGTCACAGGTAGACTATGGTTATGAAAAGGTAAATAGAATTAACGACAGCAAACGGGTGGGGCCTGATGAGGGAGAAGCCCAAGTCGCCCTACCAGTTTGCTGTGGTTATAATCCTACTCACCTTTTCACCTAAGCTATGGTTAATTCTACATACCTTTTCATAACCATAGTATATCTATTACTTATCCCTCCACTGTGGTTTAAAGTACTTTATCTCGCTGCATAAAGTATGTACGCACCCAGGGGGGTGGGGGAGGGGGTCATGGCAAATGCATACAAAAGCGTACATGAAAACAGGGGTGGGGAGGGGGGTCCAGTCATTTTAGCATACTCTTTATGTACGCATTTTCACATTTTGTGAGAGAAAGCAAGGCAATCCAAAAAATGTAGGTAAAACTGACTTGAATTATTTTCTGTGGAGGTAAACCAAAAACTGTTATACAGTATTTCACTTTTGCTGGAAAGAAATGCGTACATACTTTATAGAAGCCCCCTTATAATATCTGTGCACATACCGTGAAATATTTTGTGAAAGATTCCAGTAAGACTCACTGTACATACTTATAATTAAAGCTTGACCATCATGGTTGAAGTGAGGCAAAAGCACTTTTGGATATAGTTCAGTTTTCATTCACAAGAGGGCTCTTAAGGGCTGGGAGCTCAGCTCTTACAGGTACAAGATAGGGTAAATATGTTGTAGTTGGACAATACTCATGGTCCCCTGTCCAAACACTGCTGCCCTCTGATGGAACTGTTATTTCAGCCTATGTATGGAAAATGCTGAACTTATTCCGTGACGGCCCAGCTTTAACTTATAAGTAGGGTGGTCGGGAAGATGTTGCTGCTGAGTGCTGGAAGAACATCTACCAAGCCCCTCCCTCCCAGCCATAGTAACAGAAAGGACAGGTTAAAAAAGGAAACGTTTTATTACCTATAGTTGATGATAATGAGTCCAAGCTCCAGTTAGCAGTTATATGGTAGTAGGGTAGTGGTTTATTGGACGGTAGGAAACCCCCACTGGCTCCCAGCTCCCTCTGAGTGTGTATGAGGCTCATTCAGAGTTTTATACATGCATTACAAGGGAGCTAGACCTGCATTATGTAATGGCACCACAGGGTCCCATTTCCTGGATTGAACCACACTGATTCCAGCTTGTGGGATTAAGCAGGCCATGTTTTGTAATTATATAACGAGCTATACTAACATGTACTTCTATTACTTCCGGGACCAGCACATAATTTGGCATGGCAATTACTTGGTATGTGTCACTGGAAAAAGAGAAACTCAATTATTTGTTCACCAGCATAAATTTATTTCATTGTACCTTCATGCGGGAGGTTAAAGGATACAAGAATTATAAAAAGATTCATTCAAGTACCATAAATTCCCGTGTATAACCCGCATTTCGCATATATATATAAGGCGTTCAGGCTACTTTTATTGAGTACAAAAGAATTACATTTTCCGTGTAGTATAGATAGGTGAGATCTTAGATAAGACAATGCTGGAAGAATTAGAACACTTGCACTAGAATATTGCTAAATTAATTTGTCTTTGCCAAAAGTAATGTGGTTTTGGGAGGGCAGGAGGGTTCTGTCTGAGCCTATTTGACTACAGCATTTGACTTACATAGAAAATGTACTACTTCCCATGAAAGGTGGTTCCACATATGTGTAAATTCGCTAGCTATTTCTTTTTCAATCACTTTGGTATTCAGGCAGTAGATAGTAAACATACATGGGCTTTTAACGTATATTCCCACACTGTGACACAGTTAGGCTCCCCCATTTGAAAGGTGATTCTATCTTTTTTTTACGACATATTTTGCAGTAAATATAGCCCTGGCAGTCAGATTAAATGTGGGATATCTCTAAACATAGACCTATATTCTAACATTCCAATGAAATCAATTCTAAATTCACTTTCCAAGTAGCGTCCAGCGAAATTACATTCTAGTACAGAGTGTTTGTAGGGAGCTATTAATAGCTAAAACAACTAGTACAAATGTACAAATCATTGAGGAAATCACACATCGTGCAGAGTGAAACCATGGCGTTTCATTGGCATGAATAAATCTGTTTTTATTTGAGTTAATTAGGAGTTAAATGAGAGTTTACATTGAAGAGACTGGCTTATAGCTGAATGTCTGTGCAGTGGCAGGGCGGCCTGAACGGCCTAATATATAGCACGCACACCGACTTTGTGAGAACCATATAACCCGCACTTGGGGTCTGAAAATTGCTGTTTTAGTACAGTACTACACTCAAAACCCACGTTTTACCCGTACCTTAAATATTGTATAACCCGCACTAGTCTAAACTGCCCAATCTCCGGCGTATCAGAAAAGGATCTGATCAAAAAACAGCTGTGCTGGTCTACACGTCCATGATCAGAGCGACCATGGAGTATTGTAGTTTTACCTATGGGGGCGGTCCGGTGTGGGCTGTCAGGAAGCTCCAGACCATGCAGAACGACGCTCTAAGGATTTGTGAACGCATCCGTGACCCTCGTGGTGTGAACATCGACCACCTACACACGAGGAATAGGGTACCCAAACTGGCAATAGCTAGACAGGAGCAGCTACTCGGCTACCTCCACAAGTTCTCGCTGCTTGAAGAAAATAGGGTGATCCCAGCAAGAAATCTGCGGGGCAACAGCAAGGTGAAACTGAAGGCTATGAGGTCGAAGAGCGACGTGTACGACAAAAGCCCATTGATGAGAGGTCTGGAGTCCTGGAACCGATTGTCCGCAGACATACAGAAGAAGGCTACAAGCAGACTCTTCCTAGAAGCACTAAAGAAGACTAACAATTGATTAGTCCACAGACTACCATTATTGAATCATACATGTAAATCATGATCTCGTACATACTGACTCTGAACTCTTCTATCTATCCGACCCTTCTCTTTTGAAGGCGACTTGGCCTATGTTTGAAAAACTCATCGTCATTGTACACCGAGAAATTTAAGCCAA
Organism: Harmothoe impar; assembly: GCA_947462335.1. Lineage (NCBI taxonomy): Eukaryota > Metazoa > Annelida > Polychaeta > Phyllodocida > Polynoidae > Harmothoe > Harmothoe impar. Next base: position 52,422,708 of record OX381715.1, on the reverse strand, counting down.
TAAATATATAAATACAAATACAGAGGTCTGGTTTACGTATAACCCGCGGGTTATGCACGGGATTTTACGGTAAGTGTTGTCCTCTTGACATGATTTTTAAAACATTTACGTTTTACTTGCAACATATGATATGCACGTCTTGTGTTGGTACCTTATTGGAGAAGCATATTTAGGGTAATTGTGCTACACATTTTTTTTTTAAAGTCACTCGTGCTTTCGAAAAATTCCAAAATTTAATCAGTTTTCTCTGGGTTTTTGCACAAACAATGTAAGGGTAACTCTTGAGACACATACACATGTACTGTATTACAAGTATACCATGAGTTGTCTAAGAATGGGAGTTAGACAAGGTGTACCCCCCCATCCCCCATCCTTGGTCTTTTCTATAAAGCATTACGGTATGGTATCAGGACTCACGCTATGTGCCCAGGTCATTGGCCTATACGAAAACACTTTTGGTCCCTCTTTATCAAACCTTTAACTTAAGGACCGTATAGTGCTATGGCCTTGTCGTCATGGTTCAAAAAATGCACCATGCACCATGTCGACGTGAATAAAGCCCTGGCGAGTAGACGATCACTCCTAACATATACATACATTTCTCTATTTATAAATAAATGCATGATGATGACGCTAACAATGAATATTACTAAGGCCCATAGCAACATGAATATGATTTTTAGGTAAATCTTACCTCCAGGGATCGGATGCCCTGCACTATATAAAATGTTTTACTGGTCTGTGGTAGTGAAGCGATCATCGTCAAACAATAATATGATATCACATTTAAAAGATATTATCTTCTTAACAGACTACAACACATGTATCCTTAGGTTATCTTCTTGATATCTGATTCATCCTTCCTCAAAACATCAGGTACATTTACACTCAAAAATTTTATTTTTTATGCATCCTTAGGATATCTTTTTGTTATCTCATTTACAATCAAAAAACATTTTAGATTTGTAAAAATATATAACAGAAATAATTCAAGGATTTAGGTAAACGTGCACACAAAACAGTTAAAATCATATGCCGGGGATAATCCGGCAACACTAACATGGGGTCTGCTCTCTTTATAAACTATAAACACCGTATATGGACTAGGATGACACATGCGTATATCGGTAAATGGAGAATGTGTTGATGATTGGTTTACTAAATGTGATATAATATTATGAATATTCCTGTCATGTATTGCACTTACGTGCAGAGGTAGAATCTCACTTTGTTGTGGTGTACATGAACATGAGCATTTCCCAATATCTTTACAGCCATACTTCACATGTTACATAATGCCAGCACAAGTATGAACATGAATTCTGTTGTAACAATGTCCCAAGTTAATATGAATGTAATACATAGGGTACCGGTGATCGGAGTAAGCACGCCTCAGTATACAATGTCATGTATATGGCTAAGATCATGAATGGAATATATCATTGGAGTGTCAACAACTGTTTGAGTATCTATCTATGTCTATAGCTCAATATAGACAATAGCTCGCTCGTGTCAATTTTCCTTCATCTGGACAGACATGCATATATCTACCGGTAGTCCAGAGGATACAATGGTAGAGGGCAGTCTGGGCTACCAATATCTGCATTATATTTCTATTTGATCTCCCTAAACATATCACAATAGTCTCAAGTACAGAGGGAGGCTTCAATTGTATCACATTTAGCTGTCTTAAATTCACACATATCCCAATAAGGCAGAAAGCAGTTTGATCAAAATAAGAGAATTAACAGAATCAATATTTACTGTTCGCTTTGGTCATTTATATGGATCGGTATGTTATCCCTGAAATAAGAGGTTTATTATAATTATTCTTATATATCTACAGCAGCAGCTATCACATGCAAGTTAAAACAGCTACCAGTAGTCTGTCGTTCGGTCAAGACAACTATATGAGCAGCTGTTAACTGCTAGATGCTCTTTCTAAATGTAAAGAAATTGTTGGAGAACATAGTCTCAGAAAAAGTCAATGTTATTGCAACTCCTCAGACATCTTTCATAGATAACTCGGATATCTACTCTCAAGTTTTGTCTAATTACGCGATTGCACATTACTCTTCCCCGTTGATGGTGGCGCACCAGAAGTTTGTTCCCGTTCTACCCGCGATTGTTGTGCTGATCTCGGTCTTTGTCTCCGCCCTTTGTAATCATTCCCGGTTGCGTTGTCATGGTGAGTAGTCCCGCTTCCCTCCGGCGTTGTAGGTAAAGCCGGCCCGTCAGAGGGATGCCGTTGTCGGTCTCTGTCCTGTGGACCACTGCCGCGGTGTCGCGTCGGTGCACTCTTGATCCTCCTCCCATCCCCACTGTCTCTACGCTCAAACACTGGCGGGTCGCTATAACTACGCTGGTAATTATCGTGATTATTATAAAACCCCTCTCCCCTTCCTCGTCCCGGAGGTCTTCCACGACCTCTCCGCGGGGGTCTCTGACCTCCTGGACCCCTCCCTCCTCGTCCGAAACTCCCAGAGTTGCTATCGGAGGAACTAGAATTATTACGATAATAATTCCCGCGTTGATGATATGACCCCCCTCTTTGGTTCCCCTGGTGATAGTTCTGCTGATGGTTCCTATCTCTGTCATGGAACTCTCGCTGTGATTGGCCTCTGCGGGGTTGATGGCGACCCCTTCCGTAATTGTCTCTGTTTGGTTTATTATCAGCACCACATTTCCCACCGTCCAACTCTGTTTTACACCGCAAACACACATCAGCGTAACTACCTTTACCAACTACAGTCCCACATTCTTCCTTCTCTGGCTCCCGGGGTTCTTCAGAGATACTAAACGACACGGCTTGGGCCCGTTCCTGTGATACAGCACGCACAGTTTCAGAGTTGTGCGGTGAGGTGTAACCGTGGGCTCCCGTTACTTGGGTGACTGTCCGCTGCGGGGAGCTCTGGAGAGAGAGCCGTCTGAACGGGGACGTGGGTAAGGACGGCGGAGGGTTATTCTCGTTCAGAAAGAACACGGGGGACGATGGGCCTGTCTTACCAGACACCACGTTCGCCCAGTGATTCGCTGCAAAGAGACAAAATACAAATGTTTCATAATTCTGTCAAATCTAGATGTATAGCATGAAATGAATATTTGAGTGCTCTCATTCTATGATTCTTATTTAAAAAGAAAAGAGTTAGGATTATCATAGGTCAATCTGCCTAAGTCGGACGAGACGTTCCTGTCTCACCAAAGTGTATACGGGGCTTTAACATCTCATCAATCACTAACTATGGTTCAGGTACGCAACTGTGTTTTGACAAATATCACAAAATGGGCCGAGTGAATAATGCACCACCTTTTCATAAATATTAGATTTCAATCGAGCTATGTAAATAACAGTGGTCGGCTGTTTAGTTTAGTTTTGAAACAACTGAAATCTAGAAAAGCTTTAGCATCCAGAGATGTCACTACCTTGCTGACAAAAAGTAGGAAGTCTTAAGATCCTGATCAATTTACTGTACGAAACTACCGTAATCAAACACTAGATTCTAGAAAAAGAAAGTAGGAATTCCTGCCAAAATAGGAAAAGTGGCCTCTCTGAACATCTCCATGCTCAATAGTGATATTATGGGCACAGGCACAGCTACAGGTACAGACACTTACGCATTTCCCATTTAGTTTCTGGTAGCGGTACTGCCCCGGGAAAGCTGCGCTCCTTCCAGGCCCCCTTGAGTTGGGGCGTGCTGACGCTGTGACTCAGTCCGGTCGGTGTCTGCGCTCCGCTCGCTAGCAAGGTGGAGCTAGCCGACCCGACTAACAACCCCTGGCTACTGATCTCGGAAGCTCTTCGCCCCGATGGCATGCTGGCTTCCTCCTGCTATGAATTGATTTGAAATTTAATATTTGATTACAGGGAATCTAGGTTTATACTCTGCTTTACTTTTCTACACGGCTGCTGGTTTGTACAGTCTATATGTTCACAACAAAGGTTAATTTTTCTACAAGAGCTAGGGGTGGGGGGTCCTACTCGCACGATGCAACCACTTTGAATGACGGTTTGGTCGTTGGACCATGACGTCATACAGAACACCATTGCTTGGCAACAGTCACTTGTTGACAGTGTAACAGATTACATGACAACATCACCAAGGTTATCAACAACCCTTAGTGAGAGGCTCCAGAACAGGATCTAGGGCATATATTTTAGTAGTTTCGTCCTATGGGGACTCATCAGGCATCAGCTTGTGCTAATATGAGGTGACAATAAGTTTGCCAGTGGTCCCAAGTTGACAGGAACTTGGAGTTGTGGGTTGTTGACAGCAGTAAACAAAGGTTAACTGTTGACAGCAGCCCTGTTTCATGGTCTAGGACACTAGAAACTTTAATAAAACAGCAAGGCTGTAGTTATTATGGAATAAATTATTTATAGCAAATAATTTTAGAGCTAGAGTATATAGAATAATCTATGGGTGTTCCGTTTGGGGTCTATAGGCTAGGCCTAAAATTCCCCCTTATTTATTTCCCGCTAGGCCTATATCCCAGACACGCCGAAAATGTTAATAACATTTTCTGACGGCGCTAGGTCGGAGTATCTAGGTGTGCATAGGCCTAGTTGGTGGATGGGTGTTATTATAGGGTAGGCCCTACAATATAAAAAAAAAAAAAAAAAAAAAAATGTTCACAACAAAGGCCTATGGTTGATTGCATAGTTTTATGAGCGTCTAACCCTCTACCATAGGATCTATCAAATAAATACCCAGGCCAGGGGATGATGCATTTAACCTACAACCTGGAGGGGAGTAGTTTCCCGAAAAAAACAAAAACAATCAAAGTCTTAAATCACACAATACCAACCTGGCTCAGGGTCAGAGTGACGGTGCGTTGTGTCATCTTGCTACTGCCAGCGGTGATAATGTGAGACACTTTGGTCATACGCGGTTTGCGGACTTTGGATTCAAATGTGACCAGGCAGTCAACGGTGACTTGGTTGGCGAGGCCCTTAACCCACCGGTCAATCACATATGGAGGCTGAAACAGAAGAAATACGGTTTGAGGGGTTTGTTTGATAAAATTAAAGGGGTCAGTTAGGCGTGTCAAATGACGAAAAGCATTTCCTGAAGTGTGCTTTACAGCTTTGCGAGGGTTTCTAATTGATAGTTTCCATTACAATTTAATCTAACTGAGACTAATCTAAAACCAATTTCACCTCAAAATCAACAGCCGTTTGTGCACTTCTTTACCAAAGAAACCTGAAGAGGGCTTTGGGAATATTTTTCTACCATTCTTACAATTTAATCTAACGCTAATCCAACACTGTGAACTGCTACTTTACCACCTTCAGATGTACAGGAATGGTTAAGTTAATACAAGTAATGTATGAATTTGGAGGTCATGGAGTATGACTACACCGTACTCCATGGGGGCATAGAGTACGGAGCTCCCATAGCTTTAACATAGAGAGGGATGTATCCACCATGTAATAAAAAGCCATACTGATTGCACTGTATAGACACCTACCTGATTGACCTTGTAGGTCACACCAGTCGTGTTCTGTGGTGAGAAGTTAACATGTCGGATACATGTGATGGGTTCTAACGTTGACATCTCGCCGTCTCCCGCTTCGTCCTCCTCAATGTCCATGTATATCTTCCACTTGCGGTCCAGCGCACTCTCCCCGTCCACGAGGTAGTGTCCGAACATGAGGTTGAGGGTCAGGGTGCGGTACTGGGGCTCTGGGTCTTTGGGTGACGGCGCCTGTAGTTTTAAATACAAATACCTTAGTTATAGCTGATCATTGCTTTCAAGTTGAATTTAGCGTTCTGATTATGATGTAAACTTCTTTGTCGGGCCATAATCCTCAAAACCGTTGAAAAAAAAATACCACAGAATGTAAGAACAAAAACATTACCCAGCCATTACCATTAAGATGAGAATTGTCAAGAGTTCTATGTTTAGAAGACAGGAATAAATAGTATGAAATTATATTTTCTACTTCTATTCAGATGGTAATTGGACATACCTTGGCGAGCGGCGGGAAGTGAAGAAGACGGAAGTTGTGCGTTTTCAGTTCCTCTATGTCAGCCTATTAAACAAACAAAACCACCACAGGTCAGAGGGGCATAGGTTCAATTTTGTCAAAGACAATGCACAATCTAAGCTCAACGATTTCATGATATTAAAAGGCCAAATTACAAAAAAATTATCAACAATCAAGCAAAAGATGGCGGCACAAGGCTAGAAGCGTGTGAGAAGGGCTCCGAGGAATATCGTCGAAAAGACCAATCTAACAAGAACTGAGAAAGGAGATATTTGGTATATAGGTGTATAAAAGTATCAAGAACAAGAACAACATGGCGAATCAAGGCAGAACCAACCGGAGAGGAGGAGACGACCTTCTTAAAGCGGGAGCGTCAACGGCGGACGTAGTGACTGCGGTAAATGAACTAGCTAGGCGCTTGACAGCGCAGGAGGCCACTGCTGTCACCCTTCAAGGTGAAGTCAACACTATAAATCAAACGCTTCTTGGAGTTGCTGAGACTAACAGACAGACGTCCGAGACCTTAGCGGGTCTTCTCAAGAAACTCGACGGGCAGGACCATGTCTTAACCGGAATATCTGATACCTTGAGCGAGACTGAAAATGCCATGAAGAAGATTAATGTCAACGCCATGGCGCAGACCCGAGTCCTCACCAACCACAATTTGGCTTTTGAGAAAATGGAATATCAGGACAAGAAGAAGGTATTTGTAATCGAGGGGTGCCCAGAAGACGCAAATGAAAATTTATTGTACATAGTGACGAGGCTGTTTAAAGACTGTAACGTAGAATTCGGCCCAGAAATGATCGATACGGTAGAAAGGATTGGAACTCTCCACAGAGGGAGGCGGAACGACAACAACAACCAAGATGGCGGCGCCCATGCGGCCGCTTCCGGTAAGACGAGGACAGTGAAAGTGACTCTCTTAAAACCGAATTACAAGGCGAAATTAATGAAGAATCTTGGTCTACTCAAAGGGAATGGATACTGGCATGGCTGCTCTATCGGTGATGATCTAAATGACAATGAAAGACGTCAGTTTCTTGATCTGCGCGCCATGTTCTACCTCGCAAGGGACTGCAACATGGACTGTAGGCTTCGCCAACGGTCAGTGATAATCAACAGGGTACCGTACTTGCACCAGCAGCTATCAAACCTCCCCCACCCAGAGCTCACAATGGAATTAGCCACCACGATTCGCACCCCTGACGGGATATTATTCAGATCTTCACACAACAGGCTTTCAAACTTGTATCCATGCGTGATTAAATCAGAAGGAGTACTGTACAATTCTGTCGAACAAGCCTTCCAGGCGCAGAAAGCTACCGTATGTGGAAACCAAGAGGCTCTAGATGTCATAATGTCACTATCAGATCCATATCGGATTATGTCAGAAGCCAAGAAGATCACGGTAAACCACGACTGGGCCAGAGACGCTGAGAAGTACATGTATAAGTTCAACAAGATTAAATTCAGCCAGCCTGAACTGAAGGACTATCTAACCAGCACCAGGGGTCATCTCTATGAAGCAAGTTTCCACCCCATCTGGGGGTCTGGCTTCCACTTAGGACAGTCGAGACAGTGTAAACAAGAAAACTTGAGATGTGAGAACCTACATGGACTGCTCCTTGAGCGCCTCAGGAGGGAGTTGTCTCCCCCAGCAGACGACCCCCAAGATGAAGATGGAAATGACAGTCAACAGGGCGACAATGGCAGTCAACAGGGCGACAATGGCAGTCAACAGGGCGACAATGGTAGTCAACAGGGAGAAAATGGTGTTCAACAAGGCGACAACGTCAACCAGCAGGGTGCAAATGGGGACATACAAACCCAAGGCAATGACCAACCAGCACATGTACAGACAGGCCAGAACATTCCACCAGTGGGAGGCGGGGGCGTGCCCAGAGGTCAAGTCAACAACCAAGCGCGACAACAAGTCCTGCAACCACCGCCAGAGTGAATGAGTGTATAAATAATCCAAGACTCTTTGTATGCTTCTGTTTAAAAGGTTATTTAATTTCAACCTAATTGTTTATTAAATTTTAATTTAACTTGCTAGTTAATAGAATTATGTTACCTACCAGATTATAGCCTGAAAATGATAGAAATGGATGCGTATGCTACCGGTAAATGAAAGGTCAAGCTCATTTAATTTAGTGTACATTTCTGATTGAGAGGTTCTTCTGATTTACTGTATATTACTACCGGTATTCGAGCAGCTAAATTCATCTAATCTATATCTCTGATTGAAATGTACTAGCGCTACCGGTAATTCTAATCCTAATTCTTGCTCTTGTTTAATAGATTCTTTTTTAATAGAATTTTGTTCCAATCTATATTTTTGATTGAAATGTACTAGCGCTACCGGTAATTCTAATTCTAATCCTAATTCTTGCTCTTGTCTAACAGATTTTGATAATAGAATTTTGTTACCTCTAGACTATAACCCGAAAATGATTGAAATAGTATCCTGTCGTGTTTGCTACCGGTAATGAAAAATCAAGCTCATTCAATCTAGTTTATATTTCTGATTGATAGGTTATTTTGATGTACTTTATGGTAACGATACCTGGCCATACCAAATGGTCAGAGCATTTGAGACTTTAATTATTAGGAGTTGATGTAGGGATTTTGATATTTCTTAGGAGCAATTTCACCTGCCGAGCCTACAATAATTCATGTTCAGCTTAGGTGGCCATAAGAGCCGTAAACCTTTGCAGGGGGGTTTAGGGGGATATATATTGAATCTGAAACCAGGGTATATTCAATCAATATGTGTGAATAGGGATAAATCTAGTATCCCTGGTAGTAAAAAAGCAAAACGAGACAGGCGAGGTACCTAATTTTAAAAAGGGATTTTCCTTAGTCCACTTAAATGCTAGAAGTGTCAGAAACAAAACTGTATCAATCAAAACAGAACTCATGTGTAGAGATATTGACATTGTCATGTTTTCCGAGACATGGTTAAATGACACAGACGAAGATGGTTTATATTCTTATCCTAGATACAATTTATTTAGGCACGATAGAGTTTCAATTTATAGAGGTGGTGGTCTATGCGCTCATGTCGATGAAAATATAACTTGTTCAACTGAAAAGTTTAAATTGCTTAATAGATGTAATGACGACATAGAAGTTCAATGGTTGTATTCTATAAAAGGTACCGGTAAGGATTCCTTAATCTGTAACTTGTATAGACCACCAAATGGTTCTCTTTTGACCTTTTGCCAGACCATGCGGGCTCTTTTTATACAAATTGATGATATACACAAATATGATGTCTACATTATTGGAGATTTTAATGTTAACGTGTTAAATGATACGCCTGAAAAAAGGCAGCTTTATGAGGTCATGGATGAATTTAATTTGACACAACTGATAAATGAAGTTACCACTACGTCTGGCACTAATACGTGTATAGACTTAATATTCTCAAATTCAACTGATATTATAGCCAGTGGCCCTTTGAATGTCCACTTAAGTGACCATCTCCCTGTCTATTTGATAAACAGGCAGGTACATGTGAAAACTACATACAGGAGTTTTAGAGGCCGATCATATCGTAATTTAAATATGATTAATTATTTGAATGATATTGAAGAATATGATTGGGGTACTTTTGATGAGTCTCAGAACCCGACAGAATGTTGGGATATATATGTAAGTGTATTAACAGATATGTTAGAAAGACAATGCCCTGTAAAAGACTTCAAGGTGCGCGACAAAAACGATCCTTGGATGTCTCACTACCTGCTGGAGCGAATTACTGATAAAAATGACCTGTTATACGAAGCCAGACACGCTAAGGATATAGTCACCTGGCATCGTGCCAGAGCCTTAAAAAATGAAGTTAATCTTGAATTAGTGAACGCTCGTAATACATACTATACTGAACTTAGCGAGGCTCACTATAGAGACTCAAAGAAGTTCTGGTCGGTCTTAAAGGAGGTGATACCCTCAAGTAAGAGTGGAAAAAAATCCATTAATATAGTAAATGGTGATGGTGAGACGATACTCAAAAAAGACACAGCTACTTTTGTCAACAATTTTTTCGCAGAAATTGGACCTAAACTGGCTGAATGTCATAATGTCCCTTTTGAATTTAAGGGCGAACGCTGTGATGTAGACATGCCTGACCCTGTGTACTCTGATATTGAAATAATAGAATGTGTTAGGAATCTTGACGTGACAAAGTCCTCTGCGTTAGAGTACCTACCTACAAATATATTCAAACAGGCTGTTCTTAAAAATCCTGAGCGGTTTTGTAAAATAATCAAGTTGGTAGTTTTGTCTTGTGAAATTCCAGATTCTTGGAAAATAGCTACTGTGACCCCCCTCCCCAAGGGGGGGGACCCAACTAATGTCTCTAATTTTAGGCCAATCAGTGTTCTACCTGTACCAGGAAAAATTTTAGAAAGATTAGTTCATACTTCTATTTCGACTCACCTGGAAATAAATTCAATTCTTTCAAAAAAACAAGGAGGCTATCAAAAATGTAAATCAACACTAGATACAATAAGCGTTTTGATTGATGATATTTTAATTAATAGGAACAAAGGTAATATTACAATGGCGGCCTTCATCGACATAAAAAAGGCCTTTGATTCGGTAAATTTCAAAATTCTACTAAAAAAATTGGAAAATTATGGTATTCGAAATCGAACTCTAACACTGATAGAAAATTACCTCTCGAGAAGACAACAGTGCACAGTAGCTAATAACATTAAGTCAGCATATGTAAAGCTCAAGTGTGGTGTCCCACAGGGATCCATACTAGGCCCCTTATTTTTTCTAGTTTATATAAATGATTGCATTTTACCTGAAGACACCCACAGCACTTTACTTTACGCTGATGACTCTGTCTTGTATGTTTCTGGCAAGGATATAGATAGCCTCTCAAGGAGAATTTCGGCAGCTTTAGAAACCTTTTATAATTGGACTAGTATAAACAAGTTAACAATGAATGAGGAAAAAACCAAAATTATGACTTTCGCATCAAAAATAAAACTTGGGAGGCTACGAAAACCTGTTATCCGCTTAAATAATAAAATATTGATGAATGTAGTCTCCTATAAATATTTGGGAGTAATTTTAGATGAGGAATTAAATTTCTCGTTCCACATAAAAAACTTAATCAAGAATCTCAGGTTTAAATCTGTATTATTGTATAGATCTAAAGAAGTCATGAGTAAGGCTTCTCTTTTAAAAGTCTACAAATCACATGCATTACCTATTATTGATTATTGTGACGTTGTGTACAGTGGAGGCAATAAGGATCTATTGGAAGAACTACAGCGAGTCCAAAACAAATGCCTGAAAACTTGCTTTGGTGTTCATGTCCTAACTCCTACTGATCTCATACATGCTCAAGCCAAATTGCCTTTGTTGAAGTTTAGAAGAGAGTATCACACGAGACTTTATGCTTTTAAAAGGTCAAAAAAGGACAATTATGTTCAAAAAAAGGTTCGCCTCACTAGATTGTCTGAGGCACCTTTACTAAAGTATTCTCACATCCACAGTGCTTCGTATGAGAGATCAATTGAGGTAATGTGTGGACGGGAATGGAATGCCCTTAATGTTAAGACTCGAAGTATAGAAGATTTGTTGGAATTTAAAAAGGAAATGAAAACCCTTCTAGACAAAACCATACCGGTACTAGATGCAAATTAAGTTTCTAGGCTTTGATCGAATTCTATGTTCTTCAAGACGTGGATTCAGGGGGGGGGGGAATTAATTTAAGTCAATTTAATTATGAGTATGATGTTTATTGACTGAATGTGCCTTCATCTTGCCAGAAAGAACTGTTATTTTTCATGACTTCTATGGTGGTGAATCTGGCTGCACCAACAAACAGATTTCTGACGGGTGCAGTCAGAAACTTATTGGTTGAATAGAGAGAATTTACCTGATCTCATATGTCCTTAGGAACGCATTTTTATACATGGCGATTTATATTGGACATCCACAAAGGACTGAGACACATGTATGTCATTATTGTAACAGTCATAAAAAAATCTGACCAATAAAGTTGATTCTTGTTCAAAAAAATCCAACAAAACATCTTAATGTAAAAGCTGCTCTCGACCTACTATAAAAGCTCTACAATCATTCCTTCAAATGAATATGTTGATAATGCGTTCTCACGTGTAGCTCTATGCGGTGCCCTACGGAGGCGATGCCCATGGCGCGGAGGTCCTCCTGGGTGAGGAGCAGGAGGCGGCGCCCCGTGATGTTGTTCTGGAGGAACAGGTCGGCGTACTGCCGCAGGTCGGTCCCCGTCTCCGGGCCCAGCTGCTTCACCCACTGGTACTGGTAACACAAACATTGGTATATACGTATACACGTTAAACAAATCTTAACTTCAATCCAACTTCTAAGCCAGTTATATTTTCTTTTCATATTTCGCATATCTGGACATTATGTTACTTATCCGATAACATGTCAGGTTTCAAATGAATGCCTATTCTTGTACTTATAAGTGTCGGTCCTGTATAAGCGCCAGGGTAATACGGTAGTAGCGCTAGGACTAGGTGCTTATACATTGGAAGTTAACGATAATTAAGACCCCCCCCCTTTTTTTCTATAAGACACCCTACATGTGCATGCTGATGCGATACGTGTGTCCTCATCCAGAGGCGTAGAAAGCAATTTTTTATTGGGGGCCCAAGTGTCTGGGTTGGGGGCAGTTTATGATTTTATATAGGCTAATATATATGAAACCCTTCTCATTATTGCCCCTCCCCCTTTTCATATGCCACTGCAAACCAGTAGACCAAGTACACTTACCACCTCCACCTCCCTCCACGTGTTGACGTCATGAGAGTCGAGCTGCTGTAAGCACAATAAGGTGGGCGTCAACCAATGACACACAGGAGAATGGAACTGTCTTTGATGTATACAGATAGGAGTCAAATCTTAACTTCTTTTGATAAGCAGAATACAGTAGTACCAGTAATAAGTAGAATCAGATTTATTAGAAATTGTATTTTTGATTAGGGTAGACATACTCATGTATGATGGAATCTTGGGTATGTGTAAATAATGCAATCTAGTGTTTGACTTCATACCCGTATAACTCATATTTCCAAAATAACGGTAGCATTAAAATCTTGGTACCACAATTGTCACTTACAACTACTTTGAACTGGTTGTTAAGGTCCATTTCGCGTTGTTTTAGTGCCATTTCCCGCTCCCTCAGCTGCTGCTCCTTGGCGTGAATGTCGCGCTCGGCCTTTTTTAACCGCTCTAACGTATTCTCGATCTCCTGTCTGAAATGCAAAAACCAATAAATGTTGAGTAGCCGAAAAATGTAGGGTTCGGTAAACCCCAATGTACTAGAAAATCATGCTGCCAAAGAGATCTGATTATAACAGAAAATTAAAGTTGTCCCTAAAAAAAGTTCCATATTGTAAATTGTGAATCAAATACAGTAGATATTTTAATTGTTGAAATGAAATTACACTACCGTTGACTGATAAAAATAACCGTTTTAATATGATTAAAGTGTGGGTTACTTATAGGACGTAATAATCTACCTCCAGTCTACTTTGCTCTCCAGAAAACTTTGAGTCAGATCCTGAAGTTCCTCTGTAAATGAACGGGATAAATTGATATTCAGATACAAACAGATATAGGACTACTAGGAATGGTCTTCTCTACAATAAATAATTGTATATTTTTATATATTAATTGTCATGATGCATGGATCGAGCTAGAGCTCCGGAAAGTTACTTGCATGAGCTGTATTCACGCATTGGGCTGATCATACAGGCTTGATACATCCGTCATGATGCAACAATGCATTTCTGGAAAGTTACTCGCCAGCGCTATATTGATGCAACATGATTTCAACAGCAACAAGCGCAGTAAGCCTTGGCCATTATGCGGGCCTTAATAGAGTGTTAAACATGATGAGTCTTACCATCGTCATACATCTGGTCTATGTACCCCAGTATGTGTCTGAAGGTGGGCCGCTCGTGCGGGTCCAGCCTCCAGCACTCGGTCATCAGCTCACCAAACCGCGCCGGGCACGTACTGGGGATCGTCATACGCTGCAGCAAATAGGTGCGCATTTTAACTTATTATAAAATTATTTCAGATCCTCACAAGTAATGTAAAAAAAACACGAAGTATTTTTAGCATACATTTATATGCCAGTGAGGCAGTTTACATACATCATTAATTAGATGCAAATCAATTTTTGAGCTAATTTACCTCCATTATTGTTTAAAAAAACTTTTTTTGACCATGTCCGTTGATTTCTAAAAAGGCTGTGTCGCCCGTGTTGATTTTTAAAAGGGCTGTGTCGCCTGTGTTAATTTTTAAAAGGGCCGTGTCGCCAGTGTTGATTTTTAAAAGGGCCTTGTCGCCTGTGTTTATTTTTAAAAGGGCCGGGTCACCTGTGTTTATTTCTAAAAGAGCCGTGTCGTCCATCTCGATTTTTACCCATGCATAGGCACATGTAATGGCCGTCCAGACTCACCTCTCCTTTCTCGACCACCAGCCAGGCCACCTGGAAGCCCTCTATACCGTTAAACGGTACCTCGTGTGTCAGCAACTCCCACAGCACCTGCCAACCAGCAACAACTCAGTCAGTACATGACAAACAGATACAAAGTACTGCACTCTCTAATCTCTGATTTAAATCTTGTGTATGCACTTAACGCTTAAGCGTTAACCTTTAACCTCAATGATGTACCCAAGTGGACCCAACTTGGCCTCAAATAACCAGTTAAGCAGATTTTTGAAAATAAATGTTGAGAAAATAAATGTTAAGTCTGGTTATAAACTCACCACGCCGTACGACCAAACATCACACTGTGCCGATATTGGAAGGCTCTGTATCACCTGTTGGGACCGCAATTACATGTAGTTATTCTTATGAATTACTTAAGTCATTTGTTGTCATGATACATGGATGCAGCTCTGGCGAGTAACTCGCTAGTGGTGCATTCAGCCCCTGGTAAAAGCCCTGTAAAATTGAAGAGCGCCCCGGCAGATTATCTGACGGTACAGTATACCATGAAGTATGCTCAATACATAATTACAGTTAAGTCTCTAGTATAAGCCGCAAACCCTCGTGATATAAGCCACACCCCGAACTCTTAAGACTTACCTCGGGTGCCATCCACGGGAACGTGCCGACCAGCGACATCTTTGTTGTACTCCCTTTAAACTTTGACGCTCCAAAGTCACATATCTGAAAGGAAATTAGACATGTGCAATTAAACCAAAATATATGTTTGGTGAAATGGTCAATCTTGAATCTGTTCTCAAAAACATATCTCAATTACTAGTGAGCTGTATTTGATTTACCAGTAATCAGTGCGCTGGGTATTTTTAGTCTTATATACATTCCAAGAGAGGTTGGGAGGAGGCTTAGCAGAGTAGGAGCGTTGATCAATATGATTATGGTTTTAACCTTGATTTAAGATAAAAACAATGATTATATACCTTGCATGTCCAATCCCCGGATATAACGACTGGAAGAGATGAATGATTGCAATTGATAAATAAGTCGGTTAATTCAGTAAGCGATTCACTTGTTATTAAAATACATCCACTTTTTCTTTTCAAATATATTATGTTACTCGGTACATTAATTTCTTTTAGTAGATTTCACATTAAATTTTGATATATTATATATATATGTATCTATATCTATATCTATATATATTACATTCGGTACATTAATTTCTTTTAGTAGATTTCATAATGTCTCGAGTTACATTCATAATGTTACAGATAGACAAATTAATCTGCTGTAAATGGCTCCGTGGTCATTGTATGAAATACTCACCATTCTTAGATTTGAGATCCCGGTGAATAAAGTTAACTGGCGCCTCGATGTGTAGATAATTCATGCCTGCAAATGTCATGAGTGAATTATGGTAATACAGCCTCATTTTAATCTAACCTTTGAAACGCAACGTGGTCTTACTATATAGGTCTTGGAACATTTGCATGATAATCTAACCCATGTGTCATAATCTCATTTATTATAGGCTAGAAATTTATATTTTGTTCAAAAATGCTTCTTACCCATGGCTATCTGTTGTGCCCAGAGTAATATGCCTTGGAAGTCTAGCTGACAGGCAAGTTCCGGCCGCTTCAAGAAATCGTAAAGGCTGCCATTCTGTGCAAACTCTACAAAAAGAATAGAATGTATGAGAAAATATATATGTTGTCTTTATCAATATATCTAGCCTACATAAACTTAACAATCAGTAGATTGAATTTTAAAGACCATTTTTCATAAAGGATGAAGGGAAGTCAATTGTTTGCTGCTGTAGGCCTGCAGTGGCACAGTACCCCAAATATTTCTAAGAAAACACATGCAGGTTCACTCAATTGTGCATCACAACCTATAGAATATGTTCTTTACTTATTGATTTTACTAGGACGTTTATCCAGTACTAGTCCCAACCGACAGTTAGAGGGCTCGTTCTAAGTCATAGGGTGAATCAAGGCTTAGTTCTATTCCTAGACCTACCTGTGACAAGACAGTAATTGGGTTCTTCGGTGACAGCCCCGTAAAACTGGATGATGTTCCGATGACTCAGCATATTTACGACTTCAGCCTGCAACAAAAACAGTTATGTTTTTGGGTTCCTGTAGGGGTAATATCTAAGCAACACTGGTGTTATTTGTTTTGACCGGTTGGAGTGTACCGTAAGTTTATTTGTGCACCAGGCCTCTATATTCATGTCAGTATCTTGTATGCAAGATACATAAAACAGTACTACCATCATTATCTACATTACAAGGTCAAAATCAATACAATTTATGAAACACCCTGTACCGTTACAGTGGTAGAATCGCCCTTTATTATTTTATCATGTTTAACCACTTAAGTGCCGTAGATCTATTCAATGCCACTATTGAATAAAATGTTAGGAAAAAGTTGTCTTTTTTTCATTAAATGGCTTCAAATAAGAAAAATAAACACAAATGCCAACTGTCACAAATGTCACTGATGTATTTCACTTGTGGGGGCTGGGCTATATCCCACTCAGCCTGCGGCTTCGTCGGATATGGCCCGAGTCCCCACTTGTGAAATACAAGAGACGGTATCGATGGGCGTTGGCATTAGCCTACTGATTAACATTGACATTAACAGGGTTTGTTATCTAAGTTTACCTCTTTTTCCAGAGCAAGCAGCTTTTTGACAGCCACTTCTTTATTCCTTGACACCCAGGTGGCTCTGTACACGCTGCCATAGGTGCCCGCACCACAACGCTCGTGGAAGCGAAGGTCGTCCCACGCAATCTCATGGAGAAAATGCGCCATCCTGTCACCCACGTAGAGAGTGCAGGGGCACAACACTCAGATCTCTGAAAATTTAGTACCAGCATAATAATTACGGTTTGGCTGTGGGTGCGTCAAAATACCCACCCTAGACCTAGTCCTAGAGGGGCACGGCATAACAAATTTTAACCCTTCTTGGGGGTAAGACTAAGG
This sequence comes from Harmothoe impar, assembly GCA_947462335.1. Lineage (NCBI taxonomy): Eukaryota > Metazoa > Annelida > Polychaeta > Phyllodocida > Polynoidae > Harmothoe > Harmothoe impar. Next base: position 52,405,259 of record OX381715.1, on the reverse strand, counting down.
GAGTGGTTATTTTTTAACAACAGGGGGGGTGGGGTCGGTGGATTTTCATGCGATGGGGTCGAAATTTTTTTGGTCCCCCCCACGGTAGCAGTGTGTAGGGGTCTAAGTTTTTTTGGTCCCCCCCCCTCAGGCAAGTTGAAATTGAGCGCGTCCGACCCCTTTGAGCCATAGCATAGTAACGTGCAGGCTTTTTCGCTAAAAAGGGGTATAATTTGTTTGGTCCCCCCTCAAGAGGGGTCCATATTTTTTTGGTCCCCCCTCCTTCAACTTGAAGGAGGGGGGACCAAAAAAATATGGACCCCCCTTTAAACTTGGAGGATATAATGTTAAGACAATATACTAACACTTGCTAATGTTTCTGGCCAACTTCCTAACTTTTTTCATGTAAAAAATGAGATTTTAATTAGACGTTTACCTAATTAAGCGTCTAATTATCCAACCAATTAGAGTTCAGCTAAAATTTTACCACTGAGACTAAGGGGATTTTGTGTAGGCCTACTTGGAGTAAAAGTTAACATATAGGCCTAAGGCCTAATCACCCAATGATATTAACCCCATTTATAACCTATAACACAGAGCTACTCCAGCAGTATAGGCCTAAAAAACCGGCACAGATTATTACGACGGCCCTGGGGCCGCCAGCAGTGCCGATGTTGACATACCTACTTCAAGGGATCCAAATTGTTTTGGTCCCCCCCCCCCTAATCCAGCCCCCCCCCCCCCCCCCCCCCCCGCCATGTTGTTAAAAAAATGACCACTCCCTAAGAGGGGGGCCGCTACTTACCAACTAGACATCAGGTCCCTCATCTCGTGGTCACGTGTACAGGTTAGTATGAACAATCGTCCTTTTGTGAATTGTGAATTCAAGATAACCACTCGGGAGTCTCTCCGAGGACTGTCTCACAGTGTTTGATGTTCGGGCGTAGGTACACACGGTCACACGTTTGGACGAGTTCACTGTTCAGCTCAGACTTAAGACCTATAACTGACGTTTCTGCACTACCCACCCCATTTGCCTGTGTATAGAAGAGACGGCCAATTCAAAATAAAGCACTGCTGCAAAACTGGTGCAGTGTCTCCTTTAGATAGGGAAGAAATTAAAGATATTATGAGGAATGTAATGTTGACGACTGACTAACCGACCGGAAGTGTAGTTCTGATGTTTACCGCCGCAGGACGCCACTTTCAAGTGCTGGCACCTGACGGGAGAATGATGAACTGAGTACGATTTGGTGATCTTCTGAACCTAAATGATTTCACTACAATCTGCGAAAAAGGCCCTTAGGGAGTGATCATTTTTTAACAACAGGGGGGGGGGTGGTGGGTTTCCGCGCGGAGCGGGCGAAATTTTTTACCCCCCCCCCCGGTCAAGGGGTCAAAATTTTTTACCCCCCCCCCCCTTAGGGTCGAAAATCGGCTCGCGCGCGGGCCCCGGGGGGGCCACTCCGTATGTTATCTATAGTAACTATGTGCGTACACAAAATCCCGGGAAAGGGGTGCTTTTTTGGCCCCACTGGCGGGTCCGGCCGGACCCGCCATTAGGGGTCCTTTTTGGGCCATTTTTGGGCCAAAGGGGTATGTTTTTAGGTCAAAAATATCTAATGAAAAAGTCCCAAAGTTTCTGTTAAAAAAGGTATACTTTTCTCAGAATTTGGCCCAAATTTAGGGTGGTATCCCGCCAAAAGGGGTCCAATTTTGGCCAATTTAAGTGGGTATTCCGCTAAAAGGGGCCCAGTTTTGGCCAATTTAGAGTACCCCGCTAAAAGGGGGGTTGATTTTGGCCAATTTAGGGTGGTATCCCACGAAAAGGGGGGTGTTTTGGTGGAATTTTGTCCCGGTAAAAGGGGTCAAAATTCAGGGTGGTGTACGCACATGGTATCCATAAATGTGAGAGTGGCCCCCCCGGGGCGCGGGCCCTTTGAAGCATAGTAACGCGCGGGCTTTTTGGCTCAAAACAGGTTAAATTTTTTTGCCCCCCCCCCAAGAGGGGTCCACATTTTTTTGCCCCCCCCCCCGGTCAAGGGGTCCAAATTTTTTTGCCCCCCCCCCCAAACCCACCACCCCCCCCCCCCCCTGTTGATAATAAATGATCACTCCCTTAGTGCAGGGTGCACTAAGGTCTGTTTTCACAGCACATGCCACTTATGTTTCTGCAAAAATTGTGTCACACAGTGAGTTCGGCCCCCACAGAGTAGGCATAGAAGCCTACACAAAAACAGACATCAACAATGTTCGTTGACTGATTCCCAATGTTATGAGAATTTTGTTTAACCTAAACAACACAACTTGATTATCTAAAAGTCACCCTTGATATTTCACTAAGGCTGAGTTGATAGCTGATAGCATCCTGGTTAAGGATAGATCCCTGTACGAGGGGTCTATGGCATTTAGACACCGACCGTAGGGAGGCTGTCTAAATGACATAGTCCCCAAGTTAATGGGATCTATCCGACTTAGAACCTGGTATTTAATGACCATTTTATTACCTTTTAATTACCCTAAATGACCATGGGGTCTACGGCATACCCGCAAACCCTGCTCTCCTATTGGTCAATTTGAAATACCAGGTTCTAAATTGGTATAGACCCCTAAAATCGACATGGCGACATGGGCATTTCTTAAAATCGACATGGCGACATGGGCATTTCTTAAAATCGACATGGGACATGGCCAGTTAAGTGACATGTGACAGGGGCATTTCTTAAAATCGACATGTGACATGGGGCTTAGTGACATGAAAAAATAATCTCATATAGAGTGAAGTAGGCTACCAAACCCTTTCTTCAAATTTGGCCCCGGTGAGTATTTAAATTCCTAAATTTTTCCGGGGCCTGCGGCCCAAAGACCCCCATTTATAACTCTCTCTATGCCCCTAAGTTCTTTTCCTTAGTGGCACTACTCACTAGTGACATGGCTTTTTCCTTAGTGACATGTGACATGGCCATTTATTAAAATCGACATGCGACATGGGGACCCCCCCCCCCCATCTACCCCCCTCCCCATCCTGACTTGGTGACCGGCTTGTCTTGCCTTGTCTTGTGAATCTTCTGACATGAGATGTTTCACAGGTTGCAAACATAGGCTAGTCTTTGCAGGCAATATAATTAGGATTATGCTAAAACCAACATAAATAGCCTACAACTTTATTAGGGCCTATAAAAAATATTTTATGATTATTATGGACATCAATCTCCCATGTTGCGTCACACATTAATCATCAATTGTGCATGGCAGCATTGTGCTGCGCCGGTGCTGCGAGGGAGAGTTTGGTCCTATGTATGGTAATGAACTACCGGTACCTTCTTGCCTTCACATCTATCTGAAAGGTTAGGTGGTGAGGTAGGTCCGGGAGGTATGGTACCGGTAAATACGGGTAGCCCCTAATATCGCGCACCTAGTGACGATATTACGGTACCGAACGTTTCCTCACAACTTTTAACACTCCACTGTCATTTAGAACGATTTTTATCTGTAGCCCCCCATTCTTTTTTAAATAATTATAAACTAAAAAAATAGAAAAAAATACATGCAACCCCCTTGTATGGTGAGCAGAGGCCTAAAAGTCTGACTAAATATTTGGGATATATCCTTGCAGTTATGGTTATATCGCTTATATCATTGGGCTATATCGCTCACCCATTGAAATACAGTGTATTTCACCATACTGGTTATATCGTGCACCTGTTTTCACACCTGAACTTAAGTGTGAAAACAGGGTGCTTTATCCTACATGTTGTCACACCTGTATGATGAGAGGTAGCATCCCAGAAATAATACATTTTGTAGACAACATAGGCCACCCTGTAGGACTTTTCAACTTTTTTCATTGCCCTTTTTTTTTTCTTTTTTTTTTTAATTCTATGAAAAGTGAGCGATAGCCTATAACAACATGTATCCACGATATTAGCCCTATGGGAATTACTATAGAAACAGCTGATTTAGCAAGTATTAATAATACCAATTATTAGGTGCCTTTGTTCATCTCTGGTTCCTGATATACATGCATAGAAATTATAATGTGCAGAAATATTGAAAAGAAATTGAAAACCAAAATCATAAAAAAAAAGAAGTGTTTTGAACTCACTTTTCATGAGGTTTTATACTTGAGGACACAGCCATAGGCCGAATTCTGAGATAACTACCCTTATATCCCTATACCTACCCTATCCCTTGTTACATTTCTCTAATTCTTAGCTCATAATGCAGGGGGCAAGAATGAGGGAAAAGGATAGGAATCTGGAAACGCTTAAAGCGGATTTGTGCACCAGAGCACACCCGCTGTACAACCGTGATGTGTATCAAGTAACGTGATGTGTAGTACTACACATCAAGGCTGACCATGGAAACGTGATCTGTATCAAACAAACGTGATCTGTATCAAAACAATGTAATCTGTATCAAATTAACGTGATCTGTATCAACGTGATCTGTATCAAGGCATTTTTTTAATCCCCTGACCTTATCTCTATCAAAACGTATCTCTTCTTGGAGTTAGTGAATATATGAAGAGTTTCGTTGCAAAACGCAACAAATCCATTTTATGAGTTTTAAGATAATAGTGTATTTTTGATTTTGACAAATTGGTGAATAGAAAGCATTTTTCTTTAATAACTAATGATTGATGTTCAAAAGATAAAATACCTAGAAATCGATTTTTGAAATCTTTGGATTTTTTTTCTAGGAGAAAAAGGATGATTTAATTTCAATTTTCAGTTTTTTTGCAAAACGCAATAAATCCAAAATCAGTTTTTCTGCATATGTCCATAAAATCAGTTATTGCCATTTTTTTTTCAATATAATTTTTTCTTGGTATAGTGGGACATACATGAAACACCAACAAGTAGCTTTTAAAAATCCTTGCATCTTTTTTCCTTGATTTAGAAATAGGATTTAATTTGCTCAATTTAGTTTTTTTGCAAAACGCAATAAATCCAAAAGCAGTTTTTTTGCAAAACGCAATAAATCCACAAAAATCATAAAACATGGTTTTTGTGTCTATATTTCAAATGCCTTCTAGATAAAATTGTTTTTTTATTTTCAAATAATGCTATTTAACTATATAGAGCAAGATTGTATTCAATAAAGCCTTATTAAGACCGTAAACATGAAAGAATTAACAGTCCTACATACAAAAACAGTCTTTGGTGAGGTGGATTTATTGCGTTTTGCAAAAAAACTGCTTTTGGATTTATTGCGTTTTGCAAAAAAACTGAATTTTCGACAGGCCCTATCTACTAAATAAATATACTTTTTCAATTTTTTTTTTCACAATTTATTTTCAATTTACTCTACACAATACACCTGACCTATTTTCTCCCGATTTTGTATTTTGGCGCTTATTGCGTTTTGGAACCAAACTCTTCATATATTCCTAGAAAAGGTATGACATCTGTGGGAATATCTTATTTATGGATCTAGATAAAATCGAAATATATTCCTCAAGTTTTGATATTCAATTAACCTTTTTCCTCCTCTCTAGAATTTGAAAAAAGGGAGGGGGGCCACCCAAAAACGGGGTGAGGGGGGGGGGCCATCAAGCACATCAAGCACATCAAGTACAGAAAAGTGCCTAGCTGCCTCTCTCCCAAGGAACACAGAACATTTTATTAACATTGACCTGTTGATGCCCGGTTGTCGTTGTTGATTCAATGTTGATTCAGTGTTGAACTTAACTTTGTGCCCACTGGGCTGCTGATCCCCACTAGTTGGAGCAGGGATTTGATACACATCACGTTTATTGATACAGATAATGGTTGGAGGTGCCTAAATTCTAGATGCTCTAGGTTACTACACATCACGTTAGTTACTACACATCACGGTTGAATTATTACTACACATCACGTTTGTTTGATACACATCACGTTTACATGATCAGCCGTGATGTGTAGTACTACACATCACGTTACTTGGTACACATCACGGTTGTACACCCTTCCATGGGCTGACAGCAATGTTACAAGGGAGATAACATCTCCTATCGCCATTTGTTATCCTCTGAAAAGGAATGGCATTTTTATGAGGACCTTGTTATCCTGGACGATTTTCCTCACAGGTTGGTGGTAATTAAAATATTTCAGGAGTATTGGGGGTGGTTTTTAATGAGGTAAACAAGCTCCCACACTGACATGTTGCACCTTTCACTGTCATGGAGAACTGCCCATTATAATATGAGCTTTTTTTCTATGATTCTCTTCCACTCATTTATTCACAAACTCAGAAATCAGTCTGGAATTGGAGAATTTCATATCTTGTTGTTATGGTATTCCTTATAGAAATGAGAGCCAAAAACGTAATAAATCCTAAAACTGATAAAGATGGAAGGAATCCATTCCTCGTATTTGATATCAATTTTAACACGTCAACCCAATTTAAACTTTAAATCAACATGAATTCGTAGGCCTAAATATAAAACATCAACTTGTGGTCGACACTCCAAAGCTTATAATATTATAATGCTGATCGACTTACTGATAGTGGAATGTCCAACTGTGCCATATTCAATAGTGTAGATATAACAATGTCAAATGAGAAACAGAAGAATAGGTTTTAATAACATGCTGTGCTGTATTTCCTTTCAGAATGTTAGCGATAACCTTATTGATTGTTTGTCATGTCATGCAGGATGACCGATGGGCAGGTTCAAATAGATTATCAAGAAATTATGATATTGGGATCCATCAACTCAGATATTGGAGTACATGTTTTTCAATCAAACCGAACTCCTATGTGCGAGGTCGGAGCCACCCCAGTAAACAAATAACGTTATACACCATTTTATAACGTTACATAACGTTATATGTCAACGTTTTTCTAAGGCTCTTTAGTATGACAGAACGTTATGTAAAATTTAAAACGTTATTTTGACGTAAAATAACGTGTTTTTTTGTTAGCTGGGACACCCTCGTCCTCCGCCACCGAGTTGAAGGCAATTAAATGAATGTCCTGCATCTATGCTATAAACTTCCGTTGTGCCTGACTTTGAAATTGCGTTTGCTTTTTATTCTCTAGTCGTAATGTGTCCTTGCTATCTTCCATTAAAGCACATCCTCTCTCGTTGGAGCTATAAGAGAGTCATAATTACAGACACACGTGTCACCCCTTATTTATAACAGGTCAGTAACTGGTGTAAGCTGTGACGGTGTGAGATGTTACATGTCAGTCTGAGAGTTTGTTTGCATCATTAAAACTACTCCCAGCACTCCTGAAATATTTTAATTACCACCAACCTGTGAGGAAGAACCCCTCAGATAAAAGAGTCATGATTAGAAAAAAAACACTATTTTCTTCTGGGGATTAAAAAAGAGGAAAATGGAGAATCTAATGGTAATTTCGCTGGTAATACTGGTGTTAGTCCTGAGATTGATGTACTTGTATGCCTAGATGTGCATCAAGCGCTTGCAGATTTGTTTTCGTCAACCCACTGCATTTGTTTATTGAGAGCCATTTTGTATATTAAGATGCGTTTTTTTTTAAATTGTAGATTACTACAATTTCTTACAGCATATCTCTCATTTAACAGCCTTTACCTAAAGGACTGAGATACCTTTATGTTACAACGTACAGCCAAGTATAGGCTATGTCTGTGATAATCTCCATGTATACCATTGAGATCTGCAAGTGAGCTGTGGTCATGCAGCCTGGGTTGGACACTGCATAATTAGTAGAGCCCGCTATACCATGACAGACTTCAGGCAGTTCCTCTCCATGGTAGCTTGGGGAAGACTTAAGGACAGGGAGGCTTCAAGGCGATAAAACTGTGTATTGGTGAAGGGCCAGGAATTGTGCAAAGCTCAGCATAATCCTCTTATTAGTGTGGGTTGGGGAGATTAGGACCGACCCACTTTGGACTAACAAAACGGTGCCCAGAGGCCGTGAGGGCATCGGCTGCAACACCCATACCAACCTCATAGCCATTCTTCAGCCCGGCCCCCACCAGCCATCTCATTAACTCTATCTACAAGAGACACATAGGGTCACCCTGGCCTTACTACTCTGTCTCTCTATCTGGAATAATGTGTCCATTGTAATACCACTGCAAACCAAGTTCAACCCTCTTGAGGGGGAAAGATGGTGATAGAGACTAACAACTTGGAAAAAAACGTGTGCATTTCGCATTTTCAGACCCTTATTCCCTGTAGGAGTTTAGGCCCGGAGTGTAGGGTATGGCTAACATTGGGATGTCCATGGACAAAACGTATGTACACAGAGAAAGATAATAAGGCCAGAAGGACCACATGTGTCTCCTATAGATAGGGGTAATGAAATGGCTGGTAGGGGTCAGGGATGAAGAATAGCTATGGGGTTGGTTTAGGTGTTGCTGCAGATGCCCTCATAGGCTCTGGGCAGCATTTTGTTAGTCGAGAGTGGGCCAGACCTATTCTCCCTAACCCACACTAATATTAGGATTATGCTGAGCTTTGCACATTCCCTGTCCACTTCACCAATACAGCTTCATCCCCTTGAAGTCATTGCTATCCTTACTTTTCTACCTTGGGGTGGTAGGGACTGCACTGTTATGGTCTACCAGGTACCATCGTGGAAATCATGGTATGCATTATCTTGCACTGACCACAGTTGACTTAAAAATACTTTACCAGAATGTAATGGGCGGATGTATATACAGGTATATATATATGTATATATATATATATATATATATATATATATATATATATATATATATATATATATATATATATATATATATATATATATATATATATATATCACAGTGGCTTGTTTATACACTGAAGGCAAAGCTTTTTTCCAGGTGATGGGATGAAGGTACGTTATCTAAACTCCATACTACATGTATTGAGAAGTCTTTTCACAATAATGGTAAATTCATGAAATATGGCAATATTTATAGGACCTGCCACTTGGCTCCAGTCTCTAAAATGGGACTATATTGATGGTTCCCTCTAATGGACTGGAGAGGTGTTCGGTACCTTATGATGTGACTTAGGGTCCTTATGATGTAACATGGATGCAAAGATTGTATGTGTGTTGTACATTACAAATGACTCAATTAAGGTAGGTTACTCTAGCACAGAAGCCCAAACTGATATCGCACTGTCGCTTATTTCAAGACCAGGCGCTTTCTATTGAATGAGCCTTTACAATAATTATGTTATAACTCTGTATGTTTGTCCTAGAGACAATCTACAGTCCTATGCTACAGTACCGTTTGCACTATTTTCACAACCGCATCATATACCAGTGGGTACAATGAAGAAGGGCCCTGTTGGTAGCAGGTTCTAAAATTCAGGTTGTTTGCTATTATCATTGCTTTTATTCTCAGTTAGAGTTGATTTGGTGCCAAGCCCACACATTGCGGTGTTGGAAATCAGCTAGATATGCATGGGATATCTATAATTTCAGTTTATAAATGACACAATTATACTACAATCTATGCTGTTATCATTAGGCATTGCATTTGAGTTTGTTTTGTTGATTTGGCATATTTCATAGTTAAAACAAAAGAATATCAATGATAATTAGGTTAGATAAACAACGGTTATCATACTTTATAAAGAGCTTCTCCATACACCGCTGTGCACTGACAGTTTAAGCAAAGGAACAACATTTCAGAAAGCTGGGGGCAGAACATAACCCAGCTGACCCCTCCACACTGTAATTCAATCCAGATCACCAGCAGTCCCTTCTAACCAATTAAAGGGAAAGAATGGGATTAATTCATGCTTCTAAATCTTCATTTCACTGCCATGCAGCTCTTTTTACGGGACAAGCTTAATTAATCAGACAATTCTGAGTATCTACACATTGCTTTTGAATAAAGATGAGAATAATCTTGAAAGAAGTCAGATTTTAATTTGTATAAAAGAAGGGGAAATGGGTAATTATTCTAATGAAGGTTTCATCGGGGCCTCAACTTCCTCCATAACATGGAAATTACAGATTCTTTTTCTGATATTTCCATCAACTCCAGATGGAGGGATAGTTTCTTCCTTTCTAGCTCAACAATGTCGGGATCTAGGTCAGAGTAATCTCACTCACATCTGGATTAGTTGACAATGCCATGATTAATTAAAATCGAATGTGCGAGGATCATCTACTAAAATAATGAACAGTAAAATAGCTTCTATTATGCGACATTGTTCACTCCATTGTTGAATATGATTGCTGACACAAATGGCGTGGGTGTTTATCTATACAACCTGGGTGCATGGGGATACTTTATTACCTCCTATAATTAACCACTGGGTCTAAAGAGAGGGCAGGTATAGAATAAGCACAGGATAATTATCTATATACAACTGATCATACAAGAAAAACCTGAAGACATCTGAGGTTAGCACTGTCCCAAAGGCTTCTGGGCCTACTACATCAGCCCTCTCCCGCACACTTCTATCATATGAAAACAAAGAACCAACACTGCAAACTCTAGTCATAGCTTTCTCACACAACATTCCCATATGCGAGAGAAGGCCCTTAATATCCTCCCCCTGCTTTAATAAGATAAGCACAGTCCTAACATATACCAACATGAGGGTCTCAAACAAATTTATTTCAACCCCACTTTCGACAATTTTTTTCTGCACAAAGGCCGAATCATGCTTACTGCTAGCACGTCTTGGTCTGCTGTCGTCACTATAGAGTCCTCCGAAGATGACCTGGCTCGACTGTATGCTGGTGAAGCTTGCCTTGCACGACGACATCCTCGGTTGGCAGAACCTCTGGTAGTACCCTCGGTAGTACCCTCGGTCGAAGCCCTCGATCGCCTCTGTCAGCTTCTCCAGGTGATCTTCAACGTCTGAATAGTTGTAGTTGTAGTTGATTATTTTATTTGGCAAAAAAAATCACAATACATGGGGCGCTTTTCACCTAATGCCAAAATGAGAGTAAATTGAGCGATTAGATTTCATAGTTCTGACTATAATTTGGAACTTTGCAATCCTTTAAGATTGCAAACTGATACTGCATATATGCAGTACCGGTTTTACAGTGGTACTGCCTATGCAGTATCGGCCTAAGGAAGGATACATTAATGTAGGAAAACCATTATCAACTCACATTCTGTTACTTTGTTTGCATGTAATTGACCAAATCGGATCGTCAACACAGTCAGGGCCATGAATTGACACTATGCAGACGTCTGAGAGTAAACTGCAAATCATGGGTAGTGACAATCCATATGCAAGATGTAAAAATGCAAGATCAGCAAGCTTGAAGATTTGCTAAGAGGGCGATGATGGGATGTTTCCTCTTCTACCCCTTCCATCCTTCGTTACACCCTCGTCGCACTCTGTGCTGAGCAATGATTTGATGAAAAGATACGATTCTGGAAATCCTTGAAGCACATTCGCATAATTATAATCGAAAAACATTCTCAGAACAACAACCAGGCCACAAGTGAAATAACATCTACCATTCCCTTGTTTTAATCCTCAGCACGGTTAATGGTGTTTTCATGATGACCTGTTATCTGACAGGCCTCTCCTGTCAGGTTGGAGGTAATTAACATGTCAGGAGTGTTCTAATGCGTTGAACAAGCTCCCAGACTAATATGTAGCACCTTTCACTCTCAACAATAGCTGCCACCTGTTATGATAAGAGGTGCCATGTTTTCCCCTAATGTCCCTACAAATTAATAGAAAGGGACTTTTGGTAGGTGGTAGTCTTTCATTGCATTTGGAAATTCCTGTTTTTAAGGCATAATTACTGAAAATTGATGATGTTTGAAAAATGCTGCAAAATGGTGAATAACCCTGTTTATGGGAACTAACCCATGTGAAATCCTCACAAACAAGCAAGATAACAGTAGCCAACATATTTACTGGCAATTCTGTTAGGCAAATAAAGCTGGGACTCCACTAGCCGATTTTTTGGGTAAGTCTCACGATCCGATCATACCCTGGTACCCCTAGCTATCCTATATATTAGTGAAACAATCAGATCAGATATAAAGTGTCAGGGTTTGTTTATATTTACATCAGAGGTGTTATGTATACCCTTTTATTAGGTAAACACCGATCTAGAGAGGTCACCATTCAGATAAATCAAAATCAAATCTGTTTGATTTGAGATCGGGAGCCAAAATCGGCCAGGAATGCAAAATCGGAACCTAAATCGGGAGCTTGACTGTGTTATATTGCCTTGGCAAGTCTAATTTCCACTTGTTTATAAACATGACCATTATTTATAAACACAACCCCATGGCAGGGTCTATAGGACCTCCCTGTCTAAGGTATATAATTGTTATGGTATATATCTGAGTCAAATTCGTGAGAATAGCCCCGATTTGAGAACAAAATCGGTTAGTGGAGCCCCACCTTAAGGGATACCTAAGCTGTATGCGTATACGAACATGTAAATTATATCCCTCGGGTTGTTTCACTGGTGGTACGCTTCCACATGTTATTTTTATAGTATATAGTAGACTATTGGGCATTGCCCAATGTTCAGGCTAGAAATAGACAAACACCAACGTTAATTATCTCTTACGCACCCACTAAAGGGGAGACACGAGTTTAAAGCATGCTTCCTCCTCATTCCTGCCAGGTCATTTTGCTGTACAAGCAGACTTAACCAAAGAAGAATTCTGAACAATCATACATTGCTTACAAATGGAGATTGGACTATTTGAAAGTAGTTGGATTTCAATTGGAATAAAAGAAGGAGAAGGCGTAATTATTATAATGACGGTTTAAGTGGCGTCACAAATTCCTCCCTAACAGTTCCCATAACATGGTAATTACGTACGCATTCCTCCTATTTCCATCAAATCCTGATTTCCTTATTATTGTTCCTTGCACTCTCTTTCAAACAAAGTCAGGGTTATTCTATCCTCTCATATCTAGATCATTTTAATTTTGTTTTATATTTGATAAATTACATTATATTACCATTTCTCTTATCATGATCAACAGTAATTAATGAGAAAGGTTGTATGCTACATACATACACCCCAGCATAATAACCGTTTTTTTATTTCAATAATACAAAACCTTAGAAAAACGCATGGAACCAGTTAAAGGAGATAGCGAATATCAAGGACAATATTTAGAGAAAGTTACAGAAATGTAGCTACTTTACAACATCATTCTTTTCAAAATTGTGGTAAAATTTTGTGTAAAACAACATCTAAAACTTCAATGTTGAATAACCTCAGAACCTCCATATTATGCTACTATTTCTCCATCTATGCGCCAACTTAATTTAGGGAACTTTCACAAATGACGTCACCTGCTAGAGGTGGGTGGGTCTTTGGGTTTAGTGACAGAAAGTGACATGGGGGGGGGGGGGGTGTCAAGGTCTGTGTGACATTAAGTTCAGACATATTTATGAATAAAATCAACAGTATAGAGCATTGATATAAGTGAAATGAAAATTACTAATTAGGTGGAGGGATTTATGCTGATATTGTGCCCATTATAACTGATGCCAATGTAACAGTATCTCTGCTATCTAGCTGGAATGGCAACTAATTGGCCATTGTCACACGGTGCAGAAAGTGATTACTCGTACCAGTCTACATATGTGTATATATCAGTGATGGGAAGGCTATTCAAGTTTTAGTATATTTACATTTATGTATGATTAGGGTAAATTTGCACACATATAGGCCGCAGCTAATAGTCAGATCATCAGTGTGACTTATGGAATTGGCCCCAAGTCAAGGGGTGGCTTGTATGTGAGTTTTTGCTATTATTACAGTACTGAATTTGCCTTATTCAGACCCCCTATGAGGCTTATAGCATTTTCCCAAAGTCTAGGTGTGGCTTATATGCGAGTTGGCCGCAGCTCTATAGTGCTTAATCAAGAAATGTTTGAAGACAGATATACTACAGGCACTTATACAAGACTAGTATTAATTATGATCGGTGTAACACTGTGCATCTAGAGGGTTTGCTGGTGAAGGGGGGGGGGGTCTTCAAAATTAGTGATGTCTTTCTTAGGGGTGTTATTGCTGGTAGGTGACAAAAGGTGACAAGGTGGTGGGGGGGGGGGGGTCCTGAAAATGGCCCCAAAAAATGTGACATCGTTTGTGAATGTTCCCTTACAAGACAGTTTGGGCTGAGATTGCATAGAAACGATTATAACCTTACATTCCTTCCCATTCGCGACTATTCAAGGCATATTTGGACATTAGAATAATTGGATAATCTGATCCAATTCATTAGCATCCATTATAGTGAATTATATCAGATGTCGCGGGTTGGAAAACACAGGTTTGAATTCCAGTTCAAGTGCCCTTTCCACAAGCCATGATAAAGAATCATCTCCGAATACAATCCAGAGGTTAACATTGCTGATCTGTACTGCCCCCCCCCCCCTATTCTAATTCACATTTTGTTTGCTACATCAACTTTGAACGTAGCCATTTCAGGGCCTTATCAGTCACAATGATTTCATGTTAAGTGGGCGAGCATCGACTATAGTTGATGCCATGGCTGGGCGAGCATCGACTATAGTCATCATAACTCTATGGGATTCAGCAAGGCCTCATCCTTAGGCAAAATTCCTGCAAAAACTCTCGCCCTCCCAGCTACATTTATCAATTTTTGGCCGCCCTCAAAGGGTTAAGGGATTAATATGCTAACTCAGCTGGATATCGTATGCTGAACACAGCTGTGACGAAATATGAAATAGGAACATTGTACAGTGTCATGTGACTTTAGGATGGCATTAGGATTATTAATGCTTTATGTTCCTGTGATTTAACACTGACCAATACCCCTCCTAATATTGCATGTTCCCCGTAAATGATATCAATTTATGATAGAACAATTCCTTTGAAAACATTTATCGAAACGAAACACTGAGCAGTTGCGGGACTCCACTACCTGATTTTCTCATCTGATCGAACCTATTCTCACAAATCGGACCCAAACAGATGTAAATATAAACAAACTCTGAGGCATATGGTTATTTATATTTACATCTGTTTGGGTCCCATTTCCGAGAATGGTGAAATTCCGAGAAATTGGGTAGTGGAGTTCCAGATATATGGCTCGACAACAATAATAATGTAAGTAATAACTTAGATGACCTTTACAATTGTGTAAACAATGATGAAAACGAGATGAAATGAAATACATATCTACCCCGGCTTTGTGTTCCACCAGACAGATCTGGTGAGTATAGTGCACCATCCCAACACACAGAGAAAAGGTAGAATCACGGTGACTCCCAAATGAGAGTCTGGACTCGGTCACTAGCTCTCCCCACGACTCTAAAGTGACTCCCAATCATTAGGGAGTCTTAGAATGGGAGTAATTATAGAGTTATTATAGAGTCCCGCTAATGTTAGGGAGTCACTTTAGAGTCCTGGAGAGAGTTACCTCCGTGATCAAGTCGGGAGTCACAGTGATTCTACTTCTTTTCTCTGACAACCCTTCGGGTTTGTATCTATCCACTATATGATCATGATGATAAATCAATTCTTCATCCGGTAATTCCATGTACATATATCACCAAACTCCAGATACAGACACTCCGTGGCAGCAAAGTCCAATTCAATCATGTCCTCCTTTTAGAATATGCATTGTGTCCAATAGAAAATTCTTACTCCTATAATAGATATTTGAATGAATTATGTCCCTATTGTCATTTAACCCTTATATATGGCAGAATCATTCTTGAAACCAACATGAACCTTGCCTCCTTCAAAGCAGTCCCTTCGAGCCCACATATAACTGAGGACTTTGGGTGGGTGCCCATGGACGTGGATTGCATGTGTAGTACCAGTGTAGTTACACGGGTGTAAATTATGATAACGGGAGTGACATCCACGAATAGGTTTCATGCGCACCTGCATTTTCTCAGCAGCCAATCCTACTATGACATCATCTGCACCCGCACTCCAGGCAATATAGGGGTTGATAAGCAGGATCTTGCGCAGTACCGGCATAGTGATACCTATGAAAAATCCCGCCACATATGCCGGGTAATGTGGAGCCGGCCAGGTAGCAGGGGAGGTGTACCACCGATGTTTCGGGTCTCTGAATGGTGGACTACCACCCCAGATCGGAGCTCCATAGATGCCATTCTCCAAATCTACCGTAGAGATGAGCTGTAAGACTTGGGGCACGCTTAGATAAACGTCTTCACTGACCTTGACAATGTGTGTGACATTTGGGCAATGCTGGACCACCCAGCTGTACCCCATGATGAGCTGAATCTCCCCGCCCCGTCTGTAAGTGCTGTTAAAGTCATCCTGCAGGATGTCCCCAAAGGCTGCTCCCTCCTCCTGTAACAACCTCCCATCAGTTAGGTTCCCGCCTGGGTCCGAGCCCAGGAGGAATAAAAGGCGTGCACTGCCATTATTTTTATGACTATGCAATCCCCAGGTCTCGCGGATCAGATCCCGGTTCTCCTTGTGTCTGTGGATAGTCGATACTAAGATGAGGAGCTTGGGGTATGTGCCATTCTCCATAGGTGAGCAGATGGAGGGGCTGGGGTTTATCAGCCTCTTGTAGCGGTAGTTCTCACATCCTGCACACATCCCCCCTGAGAAGTACCAGCGTGTCATGCTCTTATTCAGATGTTCTTGTTCCTCTGGTGTGGACCAGTCTGGAAGAGGAAGTGGCTCAGGACGGAACCACTCAGGAGCGGCAGGAGTTGGGCCACCAGCAATGCACGTAAATGCAGTAGCATCAGGGGGATTCTCATGCTTTGATATTAAAAGGTAAAGCAGGCAGGAGTTCAACATGATGGCAAGGAGACACACCACCCCAGTTGGGTTAACACAGGTATGGAGGCAGCGGCAGACTCCTCTGCAGCTCCCTGTCTCTGCTCCTGCTTCTATTACCGCCATTGTAGACAATTTCTGCTGTTTAATTTAATTCAATTTAATTTAATTTGATTTAATTCCATCTTATTGTGGTAACTGCTGTTAGTCCTAATTGGGATGGTTTGTTTTGCCGTCAATGAACACAGATATGCAGTCTTTACTACATGCTGAGCAGACTGTCTGAGATACCAATTCCAGTTTGTGTGTTTGTCAGCTGCTTTGTATCATGCCTGCAATGAGAAATGGTTCTATTATGAGGTTGTATCAAATATCAAAATGATTGGTGTAGCGTGGTTCCAAAAGTGTGTATCAAAATTAAAGACAATTAAACTATATAAGTTGATATTATAATCATCGATTGTAGTAAATTTGCATAATTATAGTCATCTTGCAAAATCACTGTCACTGGAGAGTGTTTATAGTTACTTTTTTTTTGTCGTAGAATAATGTTTGTAGTGTTATAAACATTTGTCCCAATGTCCATGTTCAATCATGCACACATGTGCATCTAGCATGCCAGCATAACAGTGCAACATTCCTTGCACGACTTTGGTATAGCCACCCAGAGATCGATGTGTGTATCTGGTCACTTTCCCATGACGTGTATGTATATACTGTATAGATTTACTGCACCGTTTAGTGTACATACAGTAGAATCAACTGTATACTTAGAGTTCTACTGTAAAGCTACTGTTTATTCTACTGTGTACCTTCACTAATTATTTACAGTGTATAATAGCAGCGGTAGGCCTTACCTGGAACAACAAAATAATCAAAAGGTCTCTTAGTGAGTTTTAGGGATTACACAGTGTTAATTGGAGGTAATATTGTACAATATTGAATTAAGGAGTATCAATTGCTTTAAAACTACAAATTACCTATGACGATGGAATATAAAGCATGCTGTTATGCTAACATAAATGTAAATAGATACTTACGTTAATGTGGGATCAAGCGATCTACCACATTGTAGTAGTAGTCAACTGATTTAGCATGCCCCCTTTCACTGATATCATCAAGGTAGAGTGCAGTTCTTTGGGATCAGATTGAACATCATATGCCAATATCTTATCTGGAAAGTTGTAGCTCTGGGGATTAGATTATAGTTACATGTTTGACCTACCTAAACTTCTTGGTTTGGATTGAAGCTGCTGGGCTCAGGCCATAGAACCCGGAATAGAACTCCAAATGCACCATAATGGAAAGCCAACGGTCTCGACTCCTATATCCACAACTCCAGGCATTGGTCGGCCAGGACTTGCATCACCGTTATTGTAATACCAATAGTTACTCCTGCATTCATCAATAGTCCCGTGCTTCCTGAGTTCACCTACGCATCCACACGCTTATAGCGGACCTCTCACACTGAATTTCATATCATATTGTCGTTCTAGTCAGCTTCCTAGGGCCACTTTAGTGTTGAAAGTACCTCTTTAACACCTGTCCAAATACCAGCACCTGTATTCATAGGCCCATGTACATATAGCGCTCTAGTATATAACAGACAGTATGGCCGTCTTCAGTCCTCCCCGGGGGTCCGCTCCTCCAGGTGTGCAATCTGCTGCAGACCTTAGTGCTAGACACATACTAGTAGTCATTCCTCCATGGTCTGACCAGTAGGAGTACACATACGCCGGTGTGCAAACACGGGTTGACCTGAGGCAGGGGTGGGTATGTAGTGATATGCTGGAGCAAACCTAGAGATCGATGGAGCAAAGGTATATCGGGAGGGCATCCATTAACTGGGAATATCCATGGGGAGGGGGGAGGCTAACCCCTATCCCCATCTCCTGACTCAAAGGGAAATTTTTCGTGTGAAATTCAGGAGAATTTTTATATTTCTGTCTTTATTTCGGTGTGTTATAATGGGTTTAGAATTTGAGGCATGGGGTTTCTATCTTGAGGATTTAGGGGAAATATTGCTTCCGAAAAGGATTTACTAAATACAATGTTACGTTGCTATATTCTAAGGATTATGGGGCATTATGGGACTCTTAGAAATTGGATTGATGTATTTTGATTTCTGGGAAGATTTACCTTTAGAATAGGCATATTCTGGGAATTGCAGGGTATATTGCTCCAAAACCTTTTTAAAAAACTGATATTTGATTGGTGTATTAATGTTTTGTTCTAATAGGAATATTTACAAAATTCGTTCAGATTAAGAAAGCCTGATGTCAGTAGTATAGTATGTATCGGAACGGGACTATAGTTAAGTACTGTTTATTACTCAATCGACATGCAGCCAATCAGAGGCCTCCATTTGGTCACGTGACCCGTTGCCATGGTAACGTGACCTACTTAGGGCTCTCAGCCAATCAGAAGCCAGCATTCTGGGTGACCTACTGACCTACTTAGAAGCTCTCAGCCAATCAGAGGCCGGCATTCTGGTAACCATGGTAACGTGACCTACTTACGTCACGTGACCTACTTAGGCTCAGCCAATCAGAAGCCGGCATTCTGGTAACTAGGGTAACGTGACCTACTTAGGGTTTGTTTGTAAACAACACCACGTGGCTCTCTTGTTTGTAAACAACACCACGTGACACGTGACTGTTTGTAAACAAACAAACAAAAAAAAGTTATGTAACTTATATATAGAAATAAAAAACACAACAAGATAATTTCTTTTCTTTTCATTTTATTCTTTATTTTCATTTCAATCAGAAAAAACACACAAGTTTATGCTTTTTTAGCTTGCTTCTTCGATTTGCAGCAACTCAACAGGCCGCAAAGTCTCACGCCGCCGTCACTCGCACCACCACACCCCGGACGACTTCTCTCCAATAGACATTGCACGACTTTGGATAAATCCAACACCATTTCGGCAAGGCAGAGAATCTTTGCCTCCATGAAACGGCCGCCATCGCAACAACCCGTCACAACAGCATCATCGATAGCTTCTGACTCACGGCCCGGTCGCTCAGCTTTGGGATTTTGCTCATGCGCATGACGCACTTCTTGGGGTTTCTTGTTCGACATGCTTCAATTAGGAAATGAACGCAATGAGGTCCACAGGTGTCAGCAGAAGTGTCTTGTAGTTGAATGCGGTTTCTTTGCCACTTGAACGGAGCAGAGCGTTCCACGAAAGACAAGAACTCCGCACTCAGCGGCGGTAAGCCGAAGGAATCAAAGTAGTACACTTCACCCGTGCTCGACACGTAAAACGCCACCCAATGCTGACCTGGTAAATGTTGCGGATCTGTGTTGCTCACGAAACAAGTGTCTTTGATAGGGTGCTTCGGAATAGTGTCACAAGAGAAAACGCCCAGGAAACGATGTTTTGTGTGAACGTTTTCCTTCAACACTCTGCTTATTTCAAGCGTGTTCATACGATACGCCAAGTACCGCCGTCTTGTCTTCAGTTCATGTGGTAGTCGGTGACGGGGTGTCGATCTCGGGTCAGCTCGACGACGTTGTCGTACACCAAGTAGAGTAGCACCGTTGTTGTCGCTTGTAGCGCCGAGCGGAAACTGACTTCCACCCTCAGCTGACCCGCTCTTATAAGGTTCACGCGACACCCGTCGTGCGATCTGTCTGGGGTTAAGTCGAGGGGGAACACCGTGTAACCGTTCAGGAATTGATCGTATGAAATACCGCAGGAGCGCGCGCCCTCGTACATCCCCGTTTCCGTGTGTAGCGCCAAGTACTCTCTCACGGCCGCTTTGGTCTTAAAGTCGGGCACGTAGGCGTCGTTCGGCACTTTCTGATCGTTCACTATCACTTGAAGCGAGCTGATGTCGTAATGCTTCATCTCGAACGGGTTCTTGGTGTAGCTACCGTTGAAAGCGTCGTGGTCAAGGAAGCAAATCATCATCGACTTGGGAAGCTGGCCTGTGTTGGAGTGTGTGTAGCTGTGATCTCTGTTACCTTGAGGGATGGCGTACGTCGTCACCTCCACTCTGTTCACCGGGTAGTCGAAGGGCCCGTGTTCTATCACCGCTCTCTCGTGCGTTTCCGCTACAGCGTCCGCCACCAGCACGCGTCGCACGTAGAGCTTTGCTTTGTAGATCTTCAAGCTGTAGCCTCCGTCAGCGGCGCACATCAGATAGAAAGAGGGCGCCGCTTGTTTCAGAGTGAGATTGATTTCTGTCTCTCCAACGATGAGCTTCGGTTGATGAGCCAGGTCAAAGTGCAGTCGCGCCATCAGCGAAAAGCGCTTGTTGGAGATTAGCTTCTTGCGCGCTTTGTACCCCGCATTCGCGTCAGTCAACGTGTCAAACTGACCGGGCGTATCTTCATGCCACCCCTGGGCGCTCATGACGCCGTCCTTCACGTCTTTGTTGTAGTTGAGTAACCCTTCCAAGTAAGCTCGGTAAGGGTAGGTCTCGGTGTTGCCAGACACTTTGAAACCGCCGATGGAGACTTGGACGTCTTTGAAGAGCGAGTGAGCCAAGTTGTTCACCGGAGCTACCGCCTCGGTGTCCTCGATCGCCGCTCCGTTCGCTTTCAGCACTTGACATTCCAGATGAAGGTAATTCTCGTTCAGGTCTGTGTACTCTTGCGACTTGTTGATGGTGAAATTTATGTTACCTCCATCCTCTAAAGAGTTTTTTGTTTCTATCCCCAGGAAAGACGACTTTAAGATAGTAGTCTGAGTCGGCGCTACGGTGTGCAGGTCGAGCTCAGAGAGCGCGCACTCGTTACTGCTCTCGTGTACGTAAGCCATTGTGTTCTCTCTTCACGCGGCCGACAGACTGACGCTGGCCGCCTCCAGTCTTTTTATTTATACCTGAACGCCTAGGCGCTTACCGGTCGAATACATCCCCTCTACGTCTCTTGCAAGAGCCACCGCCCGTCTGAGGAGAATGCCGGCGACGTTTCGACCCTTTCTTAGACGCGACAGGCGTCTTTCCTCCCGAGAACGCCGTACTCGCCAGTCTCTTCAGAGCGCCTGCGCCTCGGTCTTTCACGCTGCTCTTTAAAGTCCGACCCGCCAGCACATCTTTAGCTACGCCCACACCGGCGCGGAGCAGCGTTTTTCCCACCGACTTCAATAGCGGGGTAGCCGAGCGCATCAGACCTAACAGAGCGCCGCCCAAACCGTGCCCGCTCTGGAAAGAGTGCCCGCTGTACACGTTGACGCCGTTGCCCAGCTGCGCGTTGTAGTAATCGCTGTACCCTCTGCCGACGGTGCGCCTGGGTGGAAAGTACGGAACGCGTTGACGCATCATTTTTCTCTCTTTCAGCGCTCAATAGGTCTCAGATGAAGTGTCACGGTCACCTCGCCTCTACCGAATGGGATGGAATGACCGGATCGGTCTCTTAAATAGATGCCGACCTCGGTAAACCTCTTGGATTTCAAGGGGAAATAATCCAAATGGGGAAAACTGATAGCTTGCACGCCACCTCGACGCTTTCCGCCTCTGTCCACCGCCACGCAGCGCAACAGCGGCACTTGCATGTCGCCCACACGTCTCTCCTGGATCATGTCGGTGTATATGTACACAGAGTGCACGTCCCCGTAAACATCCATCGAGTAGGCGCCGGTAGTCGGCGACGCGAAACACGTCTTCTCTCCGAAGCCTAGAACGCATGCGAGATGCTGACTCAGCAGGACAGCACAGTGTCTCGGCGGTTTGATGGTGAAGCGTTTCGTCTTGGCGTCGTACGATAAGATCCGCATCGGTTTGAGCAAGAAGCTGTCGCCCTCTAGTCTGTCATCTCGCAACGTCTCACTCAAGCGCTCGATTAGGGTGTGGTTGCTTCCGGTGAAAATAGGAGGTATCTCGAATATGTTTGGCATGAAACTGCGCACTCCCATGTCCTTCTCCATCTTTTCGATCATCTGTCTTGCTTGATGGCTGATCGTCTTCTTCTTCACCGCCGGGGACAAGAACTGCTTGTATACGGCATTCGTCTGTCTCAAGTCGACCTCTCTCTTGAACCTTTTTGTTTCCGGTTTCAATTGCTGCTCTTCCGACGTGTCTGATATCTCTTCCACCGTTACATAGCTCGCTTCCTTCCAGCTCAGCGGGAATTTTGAGCTGAACGTTAGCTTGCTCAGACCGTTCGCGTTTTTCATTCTCTTCCAGTCTACCTGTGGTTTTTTTCCTTCGGAGAATTTAGTTTCTTTTAAAACCTGGATTGCCTCCTCTAGCGAACCTTTGGTGCGCAGAGGAACAACGATGATCAAGTCGTCGTCGTGCACGTTAGTCCATTCTGTAGGGAGGATGATCTCAGTCAGAGCCGCTTCGTACGCTTCGGGCAGAAGGAGCGGCGAGTCGAAGTGAGTTCGGAAAGACGTCAAGCTGTTGTCAGGATAATACTCCATAGAGCTGTTGCTAGGTAGAGTGATGTTCATTTTTTTTTTTTTTTTTTTTTTTTTTTCTACGTTATTTTTTTGACGGGGATCCACTCGTTGAACTTGTCGTCGTAACCTAACCAACGTACGAAAGCTAACTCTTTACCGTCGACGGTCTTGCGGCGCAACACCTCGTCTATCAGGTAGTTGTTGTCGTAACGACTCTTGTACACCTTCTGAACCTCTTCCGGGTAGAAGACGCCTTTTATCTCCTCGCCCTTGTCGTCTTTCAGCTCGAACCCTCTGCTTCCCAACGTCTTAGCAACGTCGACCACTTCCTCGCGCCAGTTTCCCTCGTACCCTTTGTCGAAGGCGCCTTTAGTTCTCAACATCCTTACTCTGTCACCCGGAGCGATGACGTCGACGGCGGACGTCTTTGTTTTTTTCTTCTTTTTCCATATTTCGTCGATTTGTTTGTTAGTTGGGAGATCTTGTCGGTAGAAAACTGTTTCGCTGTTTTCCGAGCTGACTTGAGCCGGCGCCATTTTCAACGTCTTGTGGTGAGTGCGATTGTAAGAAGACACTACATGGTGCAGTACGTCTACGTAGCGATACGTGCGCTTGTGTGTGAAATAACGCCACAGCTTCTCCTTCAGACTGCGGTTCAAGCGCTCCACTAGACTAGCTTTGATGTCGTCGTTCTCGCCAGTGAAGAACTCTATGCCCTCGCTCTTCAAGTGATCTTGAAAGATCTTGTTCAAAAACTCTTTCCCCTTGTCTGTCTGAACAGTGCGCGGTCGTCTCTCGCCAGTGCCTGTCATCTCTCGGAAGGCCTCGGTGACATCAGCGCCGCTCTTGGATTTAATGGGAACGGCCCACGCGTACCTAGAGAAAACGTCGATCGCCGTCACCACGTACCGGAAGCGGTCGTTGTGAGACGCCAAAGCTTGCATGTCCATCAGATCTATCTGCCACTGCTGATCGATTGCGCCGGTTATAGTCTTGTTCCTTGCGAATTTTCTCCGAATGGGTTTATGTTTAGTGTAGGCGTCCAGCGACACTAAAGCATCTCGGATGACGGCCGGGTTCAGGTGGCGAAAATGATGTTTCTGGAGTTTAGTCACGCTAGTGAAACTGGAGGGCGCTTTGACGTCGGTATATCTAGCTACTACGCGCTTCTTTTCTTTTTCCTTCTTGGTCAGTCTCTTCACTGGTTTGCCCATGGTGGGCCTGTTGAGGGCGTGAACGACGAGCTCGCCGCTAGGCGGTTGCGCCCTCTCCTTTTCTTACTCGCCACGCTCCTATAGGAAGTCGGAGTTTGGAAAAGTTCACTGTCGTCCTCCTCGTCGTCAGAGGATTGATCGTCCACCTGGAGAGAAGAGTCTGCTGCTGCTACTGCTGCTGCTGCTGCTGCTGCTTCTCTTTCTTCCGAGTCGAAGCTCGGTCGTTTCCGACCTCTGTCAGCAAGCCGTGTGTCCAAACTTCGGCCAGGTCCGCTCGCTTTATACAGATGGTTTCCGATCAAGGAGTCTGTGGGAACTGCTTCGCGCAGCGCTTTCGTGAACGGCGAGTAGCCCGCCGGTCTGGGCGCCGTCTTCCTGAACCTGGCAGCGTCGTTCAGTAAGTCCACTATGTTGATGCGATGCTCAGGTGGTATTCTCCGACCCGACATCTCGCGCACCGCACCGTCCTCGTTCCACTTGATCACACCGGATTTCTCCAATTGTTTGTACAGCGCCACGGTCCGAGTGCGATTCCTCTTGGGAACTTGGTTCACCAACCGCTCGAGTAGGGACGCGCTGGCCTCTTCAGCAGACTGACGGAGGTGAGCCGGGGGCGAAGAAGAGTAGGACGAAGAGATGTTGCTGTTGTGGGGATTCGCGAGAAAAAATTGCAATCTATTCAACAACCTTCGGTATTTCAACATTTTCTCGCGCGATTCCAAAGTGGGGTCGTTCAACACTAAATCCAAGTCCCTGTAGATAAACTGTAGCACCTGGTGCAAGGCCGCATCGGGATGAAGGGACTGTTCTGCCTGCTTGTGGTAATAGGCCATGTCGGCAGGTAGGCGGGCGGCGGTGGCAGGAGCGGAACTCTCGTTCTTTTCAGTGCGCTCATCAGGAAGAGGAGGAAGGTTTGGAGCAGTAGAAGTACTAGCAGCAGCGACTGCAGTAGTAGCAGCGCTAGTAGTAGCAGCAGCAGCGGGCACATGATGAAGTGGACCTGCTCGTGATGATTTGTAGAGCGTCTCAGGATCCACGAGCGCTAAACGTTTGTAGTGTTGTTGCTGCTCTGAGTCCGTCATGGGGACGACGGTGGCAATGACGCTGGTGGTGGCGGTAGTGGTGGTGGTGGTGGTGGTGCTGTCGGCGAGTAGGTGTCGAATGAGGTGTCTCATATACGGAGAATGCTCTTTATAAGCGGTAAGGCCATCCCTATGAGAGCCGGAATGAGGAAACCTCCCTCTTGTACCAAGACGCGTCTCTTTTTTTTGATGGGCGTAGATTTTTTGCCGACCTCCCTCAACACGTCAGCCGATTCTCGAAGCTTGTCCAGTTGTTTGTCGCTGAGCGGGATGTTCCCTACCAGTAAATTGTGACAGAT
The DNA here is from genome assembly GCA_947462335.1 of Harmothoe impar. Taxonomy (NCBI): domain Eukaryota; kingdom Metazoa; phylum Annelida; class Polychaeta; order Phyllodocida; family Polynoidae; genus Harmothoe; species Harmothoe impar. Next base: position 52,379,655 of record OX381715.1, on the reverse strand, counting down.
CTCACTTAACGCTGCGATCAGATCGTCGCTTCCAGAGTCTATTAGATGCGAGCAGTCCTTTGGCGAGCACTTAGCTAAGTGCTTGAGAGTACCAAAGTGTCTTTCGAGTAGATGAGAAGACATTTTTTTGCTACTGCTTTCTCTTGTTCTTTTTTTTGTCTAGCGGTACGAACACTAGCTGAGAGTGTATGGACGTCAAAGAGGAGCGTATTCTCAGATCGTCAGGTGTTGACTGCTTGAAGTCCAGAAGGAGGTATGAGTGAGGTCGCTTGAGTTCATGGGTAAATATACTAGAGAGGGCCGCCGCGTTGGACGGAAACACCTGGCGAGACAGACTAGCTATTTGCCCCATGTCGCGCGGGTTCTTGAAAACGATCATGTAGTGAGCGTTCAGACTCATAGTTCGAAAGTCGGGTGATTTCTGGAATAGGTTCTGAGTGATGTATATGACGCTCACGTTCCAGTGATGCGAGTATTTAGTAAAGATGTCGGCTACCACTTGCTGATTGGAACTGCTCATCAGATCGTCCAATATCAGTAGAGTGTGGGGTCGTAAAGCGTCTTCTGCTACTTCCACGTCTCCCGCTATAGACTCTTTGCTAGGAAGACCTTCTCTGAATTCCACACCGTACTGATTTTGCATTTTTTCAAACAGAGGTTGCCACTCGCCGTAATGGTAAAAAGTCTTTTCCACCGGCGGCGTGACCAAATTGTTCACGTCGCTCAGAAATTGATCCACCAAGCGCGATTTTCCACAACCCGACGGACCGCTAATGATACAACTAAAGGGTCCTTGTAGTCGAGCGTCGAAATGAATTTCTGTGAAGAGTTTGCTTTTACTACTGGACATTTTTTTTGTTTTTTTTCAGGACGCGTCAGAGAGCGGTTGTGTGTCTGACTGTCTGCTGTGTTTCTCACTCGAACGGTCGGTAGTGAATGGTTGTGGAGAAAAGTCAGCCGACCTTTTTATTGATACCGGCCGGTGTCACAGTAGCGGCGGCAGAAGTGACTTTTTTTTCTTTTTTTTTTGCGATAAAATTCTATTTTCACTCAATAGTCATAAATGTTTGTATCAGACTCCAGAGGAGTCTGATACAAATATTTATTTTTTTTTTTAAAAAGAAGAAGAGGAGGAGGAGGAGGAGGAGGAGGAGGAGGAGGAGGAGGAGGAGGAGGAGATTAATTTTTCTTTTTTTTTTTTTTGATCATTTAGGCAAAGCTCGTCGTTTTTTTTTCTATTTCTGTGTTGTGACACGATCGTCTCGAAAAAGCAATAAGGCGTGTGAGCGCGGCGGTGACAAATACATATTGGAGCGTATGGTTTGAAATAGTGCGTCCCTATCTTCTTCAATTCGGCTGCGTTGCAATATGCGGGATAACAAGTGACGACGTCGAAACGTTTAGAGACCGTGTTCACGTCGGCCACAACGCGCGCCCACCGAGTGGGAGCTGCAGTCGCTCCCAAGAAACCGATCGGCTTGTCGAATCGTTTCATAGCACTTATTCTCACTTTATAAGAGGAGGCAGGGTGAGGAGAGTAGCGGCGCTCTTTCTTTTCATGAAACGCCCAACGAGTGGGGGCGCTGAGAGCGGCTGTTATGCAATAGTAGAGTAAATGCTGTTCTGAGAAGACGGCTCTCGGCCATGTCGCTACGTTTTCCTTTTCCGCTCTTGTATAACGACGATGGCGCTCAGCTTTGCATTTCTCGAGAATTCGGTACGCTTCAAGAGAAGCGTGAACCTCAACTACGTGACGCTCTCTCCTTTGAGATAGAAAAATAGCCGGGCAGTTGAGGAGAGCACTTTGTTCGCGCGACCGTCTTTTAGAAACTCGCGCCCTCTGCAGCGCCATATTTCTTTCCTCCGAAACAAAAAAGACTGAGTGAAAATAAAAAATTTTAAAAAACAAAAAGCTCAAACAAAAAAAATAAGCAATAAGGAGACTCAGCTCGAAATTCCCTGCTGGTGTGATGGCGGTGACTGCAGGCGGTGGCGGCGGTCGGCTGGCCGGCGGTGGCGGTGTCGGCGGCGATGGTAGAAGGGTGTGTGGAAAGAGAGACGCATCTCAGTCTTTTATAGGAGCGGCGAGTCTGACATTTTCAGCTGTCGCATGCTGACCTGCTGCTATCATAAGAGAAACAAAAGCCCTAATCACGCTTTTCAGCTGGATCCTTCCACCCCGCCAGACATGGATCCAGATGGGAAGGTGGTTTAAAATTAAATCCGTGTACCGACTGTCATACAATAGAGTAATTAGTTGAACGCGTGTTACCTGTATAAAGGATTAGCGGGTCATGGGCTCAGCGTGTGTATAGAAAAACAACTACAGGTAGCGTGAACAAAGCGACCCCCTCCCTTTCTGTCACTCTGTCTGTGACTAGAGGGTGTGCGTGTGGTAAGCGGCTTAAATCTAAAGAAAAACAAATCACCCTCTCCTGTCGTCAGCAGTCAGCCGGCCGGCGGCTGGAAAATGCGATTAGAGGGATGATGAGCCGCGTAGTAAGCGACTTAAGGCTGATCTAAAGACCTGCCGTGAGGGGGCAGCTGGCCGGTGGCTTGAAAAAAAAGGGGGGGGAGTAAGGGTATATAAGGGGGAGTGAAACCGTATTCGGCATCGTCATCATCGTTCACGCTACTACTACTACTACTACTACTACTACTACTACTACCACCACCAGCACCGCGCCTCAATTTGCAGATCCCCATGATGGAAAGTTGCTACCGTGACATGAAGCGGAATGACGAAGCGGCGCGCGAATGTGAAGCTGATGCTGTAGCCTCTGCTACTGCTGCTGCTAGTGCTGCTCAGCGTGCTACTGCTGCATTTACTGCGGCTGTTAGTGACGCTGGTTGTGATGACGTTGTTGTTGTTGCCGCTGCGGCTGTGACTGCTGCTGTTGCTGCCGCCGATGCAGCTACTCATGCCACCGATGCCGACGCTGCTGCTGCTGATGCTGTTGCGGCTGCCGATGACGCCGCTGATAACGCTGCTAGTGCCCGCTCTGCCGCCCTTGCTACTGTCGCTGCTGCTGTTGTTGCTAATGCTCACGCTACTGCTGCTACAGCTGCTGCTACTGCTGCTACCGCTGCTGCCGAGGCTGCTGCCGCTGCTGCCGATGCTGCTGCCGATGCTGCCGATGCTGCTGCCGATGCTGATGTTAGCAGTCGCGTCGACAAAGAATCGTCATTTGTCACTCTTAAACCTCCAGTTGAACGCGCGACGAGTAGTAGGGCTACCAACGCGACGGCCGGATGGTGCAACTGGTGTCGTCGCTTCTGCTCGTGCGCTTGCTTTTCTTCCAGTCCTACCTGCTGCTGCTACGGTATGATAGTGTTATAGTGTTTGAATGAGAACGCGCGTAGTTACACATAGACGCTGTAACAGATGTGCTTTTTTTTTTGAAAATATAATTTTAACATAACATGGAACTTGTTGTGTTTATTTTCTATATATAAGTTGTTTGTTTACAAACAGTCACGTGTCACGTGGTGTTGTTTACAAACAAGAGAGCCACGTGGTGTTGTTTACAAACAAACCCTAAGTAGGTCACGTTACCCTAGTTACCAGAATGCCGGCTTCTGATTGGCTGAGCCTAAGTAGGTCACGTGACGTAAGCAGGTCACGTTACCATGGTTACCAGAATGCCGGCCTCTGATTGGCTGAGAGCTTCTAAGTAGGTCAGTAGGTCACCCAGAATGCTGGCTTCTGATTGGCTGAGAGCCCTAAGTAGGTCACGTTACCATGGCAACGGGTCACGTGACCAAATGGAGGCCTCTGATTGGCTGCATGTCGATTGAGTAATAAACAGTACTTAACTATAGTCCCGTTCCGATACATACTATACTACTGATGTCAATGTCGCATTTTCCAATGCACATGTTGTGTGATATTGCCATCACAGCGTGTGACCCTGTGTCAGTGTAAATCACATGTTCTTTTAAAGAGTGGGTAAGGAGAAGAATATGGCATTTAGGGAACAATATCTTCACCTGTGCTTTCACAGTGTGTCCAATCCGCCTTGTAAGGCCACTTAAAACATAAAATGGTTTCTCATCCCCGCGCGCATCGCTTTTGAGGGAAACTTTTCTCTCCTTTTTTTTTGCAACTTGTGTACATTTTAGCCCACGAGAAATAATTTTAAAAAGGCCTCCCTCGTCATATTTTTCAAACCTCGGTGATGAGAAACCACTTTGAGTGGTTTAACTATTTCATTGAGCGTGGAGTGCACATGTAGTAGCACGTTGTGGGTGATCCATAAGTTACACGGACGGGGGTTGGGGTAGGGGTGTGGGGTGTTGGTCGCAGTGTGACTAGTGCTGATCGGGGGCAAACATCTAACAAGCGGGGCTTTGTTGTGGATTTCCAATGTTATTTTTGCGTGATGTAATTCATATGGACCACCCCTAGACCCCGTCAGCCACGTTGCATATATAATGTGCGTGTGCCTCTTCCATTTTGACTTGCATGTCCATCTTTGTACACCTAAGACTTCCGGGGTGAACACTTGGAGCTACTTGGGGGTGGTATATTTGTCACATGGTTGGTCTAGAGTTGATAAATCACGCGTGTGCCAATAAGACAACTGCCAGTATTCACCCTGGTACTGTGCCATGGGGGCACGTCACTGTGCCGTCGGGGCACGTCACTGTGCCGTCGGAGTACGGCACAGTGACAGCCAGGGGCACGGTATTGTGATGTAGGGGCACGGTACTGTGTCATGGGGGCACAATACTGTGATGTAGATGGCTCAGGAGGGGTTCAAACGTGACCTGCGACCTGGGCTGTTTTCCAAGCGACCTGGCGATGTTCATTTTTACATCAAATTGTGACCTGTGACCTTGAATTTGACCTTGATGTGACACAGATATCACTTTACACAGAGAAGATTCGGAATCGGCACCCTCAGAATACCCTAGTACAACACTCAGACAAAGTATTGGTCACCACAACAACCTAAAGTTAAATATCAACTTTTTGTTTTTCTGGCCCCCAAGTATTAGTGACCATCTCGCCGGACCATCTCGCCAAGGCTAACCTAGGTGAGCACATTGGTCAACATGGAGGTCAACATGGCAGTCCGGCACGTGGCATTATTTGAGTACTGATTACATTTACATTGCATGGAGTAACTCCCACCAACAGCCGCAGTCCGGATAGGGAGTGCTCATTTCATTCCCACCAGAGGGGTGACCATTTTTAATGTATATGAACTCCTGCAGAGTAACATATATAAGGGGATTGCCTCTCGTAGTTGTGGGATACAATGTGGAACTCATTTTCATCTGAATTATAGTCAGGCTTTTGGCTATGGAACAAGAATGACATCTGGGTCACACTATGGATATTTTCATGAAACAGCGCTGTCTGAAGATTACCATACAATACTTTCTCTCCTACACAATTTTGGACCAACAGGTTCCCTACATGTTTAATGCTCATGTATTAGTTTCATGCTTTACAATGATAACTGGATGGCTACATGTGAGACAGTTGCCGTCTTTTTCTGATGATTCTGATTACGCTACGCTAAAGATTCCATTGTCATTTAATGTAATTGACCTTTGTTAGTTATTTTTTTTTGATTTTGGGAATCACCAACTGACTACTTCAAGGACTATCTTTCACGCAACCAATGTAATTGGAAAAACGCCCCTTTAAAGGCGATTCTTGCAATACATGTTTGAATCTCAATCTCAATCAATCTCACATGTTTCTACCATCCCATGTTTGGGAGGTCAGTTTTCTGCAACCTATTGGTTTTTCTTAACAATCAAAGCACTAAACTGTAGCTAAAGCCGAGCTGAAGACATGAACTTAAACAAAGCGGTTTCACCTAATTTCACTATAATGCCATGTTTCATCACAGGTCATATGCCAAACTCACTGTCCTTTTGTATTCAATTTACCTTTATCCAGGATTCGGATTCAACAGGTACTTCAAATGTATATTCAGAGGCAAATAACATGTTAATATAAACCTTAAAAAAGTGGACATGAAGGCAGATTCCCAGGGTCATCGTCATCGGGTACAATCGGGGACATTGCTAGTTTATCATAGTTATCCTCATACTATTTCATTTTGAATATGATACACAATGTGAAATCATTCTTCTGGTCATGATTGTTACATAAATTAAGCACAATTTTCTATTAATGAGATTTAGAAAGGCACATGGGTATTACAACAAAAAAACGTATCCGATATCATAAGCGTAGTATACCGTGTCCGACATAATAAGTGCCCTGAGCGCCCATGAGACTATTTCTATTTCATTTTAGTATGAGTTGAATTGTATCCAAAATGTTGAAAATTATGGCTATCTAATAGTCTAAAGAAAGACCCAAAAAGCGGCGCTTATTAGGAGGAGGGCGCTTATTACGTCAAATACGGTAAATGTACTTGACGCTCAACAAAGTACGAAGAATAACACAGAACCTTAGGAAACAAAATGGATTTTTATTTCTCAATATCCTTAACAGTAATCTGTTCCAGTGCCCACATTAACGGATGTACATGGTACGAATACAATCATCTGGAAACTGAGCATTTCATTTTCTGTATGCAAGTAGCCACTTCAACCAGGGTAGCTAACTATCAAGTTTTATTTCCATGTCAGCTATATAGTCACATGAGACGTAGGAGGTATGTACAATCAACTGCCAACTAAAAACAAATCCAAGTTTGGCTGGGAATACCTTACACATAGCGCATTCACTCTCTAATTCTAGTGCGTAGGATGAAACTTTAATGTCAGCACACACACAAAAATAACATATTGATATCGTTAACGGGACATAACACAAGGGGGACCTATTTTGGAGACATATTGCTCATAATTGTTTTTGTGTTTTTTCTAATACAGAAATAATAATATATATGAAGAGGATATCATCATTTATATTCGTCTTAAAATGCAGGAAAATAAAACTGTCAATTCCTCCATGATGGTAATATAATACAACTATAAATTTAGCTTAAAAATAGAAATGACTGGTGCCTGTCAAAATTGTATAATATTCTTTTGGTTACGATTCCCTGTTAAAACAACTCATTCAACTGTGATCACTCTTGAAGAGAAATGACAAAGGAAAAACAATCTCATATTAGTAGGCAAAATATCCCTATGAAAGGTCAATGCTGGATTCAGTAGGGGCTCCTCTGCTACATGATATAACCGGCATCATTTGTCAACTTTACGATGTAGCCACTAAAGTCACATGGTAGGAAGGTAGATTCAGCAGAGGGTAGGCCTCAGAAGACATAACGATAGTGTGTGCCATGTGAATAGCACGCTACGTTGTCAGTTGTATGTGGACAGGTGAATGCATTGCATTGCTGTCATTTCGTTATGATGAGTTCAGTTTGCAAACAATTTCCCTTCAAGCGTATTAGAAACAGTCCCCAGGAAACACAGCTTATGGGGTGTACTTTATATAAAACATTAACACATGACACCGTAGAGCTTTTGAAACAATAGGAAGAAATATAACCATTGAAATATCAAATAATTCTGACATAGGATTTATAAGAACTGCAGTATGACTGTTCTGACTGTCCTACATTGTTATATATAATTATAGGGTTTAGGGTAGCAGAAACGGACAGCAGTTGCGTTGCTTAACAAATAAGTATACAAATCATTGTTGATATATTCAGAAATCTTTATGACGTATTAAGTATCTAAAATAAGAGTGCATTGCTCTGTAGGAGCAAAGGTCCATTTTTGGAACTGACATGCACTGACAATATTATCAAGTTTGTAGAAGTGAGTAGTTGCTATAGATACTTGTTACTCATCACACCTTCAGACCCACTTCCACAATCACTTATCCCAACCATAAAAATCACAAAAAAGTTCTGTAATACTCACACGACATACCATCCTCTATCCAAGCTCAACAACCACAACTGCTACTACCCAACTACGGACAGACTCACAGTGAAAAAGCTGATAAAGAAAGAGAGACCCCTAACAGTAGAAGAGCTATAGCACTTGTCCACTCAGAGGGTAGGATCACAAGTTGAAATCACCCCTTTATGATAATCCGGTCTCTGTATGCTAAACTACCTCTAAATAACCCATGCAGGATGGGACCAGCCCCTGTTGTGTTGTGTGCAAAGGGGCCAGGTTCCCCAATGACGTATAATCGATTTGAGTCCTTCTTCTATATTACAAAGGTTGTGAAAAACAATCAATATTTCTGGACTGTTTTTTTTCGTCAGCGACCATTGAGAATCTGGCCCCAGGTGTGCGCGACAACCATGCACACTATTGGTATACACAAGAACTTCGTCTAAGTGTCTGGGTTTGCAGAAGGAAGATCCTGACATCTAAAGATATTGCCTAGTCTGCAAAATATGGCAAGCGTGATGAGGAGGAAATATTATGAATTCTCTGTTCAATTCAATCCTGCCAATATTCAGTATGAGACAATTGTAAATGATTAATTTTATGTTAGATATATAATTCACAAAAATATCAACCATTTGTGACTCACCACCACCACCTAATAATCTATTAATAAATACAATATTTTATATAGAAGCATTCTACCGACTTGGTATGCCGGTGTCTTTCACACACAATCATTTCTCATGACATTGCTGGGCTTACAAGAACTTAGCAGTGAACTTAGCAGTGAGGGCTTCTTCATGTATGACATGAGTTGTCGTCTTCATGTACGACATGAGTTGTGTGACATGAGATGCCCATTCAATATACAGTGCTATAATTATTCATTCTATAAAAACAGAATGAATCATTTCCTGACGAATTTGCTGCTAGTGTATCATCTGAAATGTTTATGACTAACTTAAACCATAGTGTCTCTATGTGGCCCAATACTCTGTATTAGTGTAGTTGAATTGTGTATTATGTACGAAGCAAAATTATATTGCCATTCTTGATCTGGTCACAATAAACCTGCTGTGAAGTCCAATATAAAACCCTAGGATACCTTGTTAGTAAGTCTTGATTAAGAATGGAGAAGGAAGAGTTGTTCTTTCTGTAACTCTCCCAACTCCATTCCATCATTCCATTGTGTCCTGGAAGTAAATGCAGCTGATATGCGCAGATGCATTGATGCATTTCCGGTCCTGAGTATCATCGGATAACATTATACAAGATGTATGCATCAGTCATATACTGGTCTTCTCTGTATCAACAGCCATGTCACTCCTTGAACTTACTCATAGTCAACATGAGGAACTAAAGACATAGTAAGAATATAGAATGTATCATTTATAATACACAGGGGTATCAAGAGAAAGAGTTATCTTAATAATGGTCTATATATATATAATATATATATAAGTTTGTACAAGCAAGTACTATAAGTTGTCAGGATGGTTCTTAGAGTCTATTCCTGGTTCCGTGGCTAAACCAAAGAGGAAACATCTAGCAAGGTGAGAGCGAAGCATGATCCCACATGTCACCCCTGCCGTCAACGCCATGAAGACGACAAGCAGGAACCGATCCACTACTAGAGCCACCTGGTAAGTAAAACAAACAAAACACATATTTAAGGCTTTTAACATCCAGTTATTCATCTGTGCATGCAGAGTGATCTGCAGCAAAATTAATGATGACAAATTAAAAACGACTTCAGTGGTTGGAGCATGTTTGGTTATAGAGATCCAAGGAATGATGTGTGATATCTGGATAGCAATTTGATTTCTTACAGCCTTATATATCTTACCAAAGAAAATAATCTCTCCAAGGCCATCATTAGGGTATCATGAAAGTTTTGAACAAAATTGCCCAGAGCTGCCTAAACAAATTACATGTATAAAATATAATCTATTTCAACTTGAGTGTTCTAATTCATCATTCGGCATAGTTTGCTTCAGCAACACACCATTCCCCAGTCAAATTTTATTCATTTGGAAACAGAGTGCTTTCATATTATAATAACATATCCATGTAGTCAGTGGTAGTGAGGGTAGACTAAAAGTAATGAGTTGTGTCAGGGTACAAGGAATAAGTTAACTGTTAACAAGATGTGAGTGCCCTTATATGAGGTTAAGTGTTTGCTGTGATACGCATAGTGTAACATGAGTTTGTGCATGGTATACTCTACTAAGTAACAAGGCCCTTGTTACAGGGGTCACTGAACCTGGGCTCTCGGAGCAGGGGACAATGATCCAAGGCCCTTGGCGCAGGGGCCCATGAGACTAGGGACCTTGGAACATGGACCACTGAACCAGGTGCTATATACATACTATCACAAAATCGGAGTGTAAGAAAGGCCCTGGTTCTTGAGACCACTGGTCAGATAATAATCTTGGCTAAGGGGCCAACATTCAGGAGATCCAAGAGAGCTAGTTCCATGTATTCATTATACCCAGAATAGATATAATAATATTATATCTATATCTTTTGAGCATTAGTGGAGGTAGACAATTATAAAGTTAATTTATTTTCTGTGGGTTGAGTTGCATTTTCAGGAGGGTATAATAAATCTAGGAATTAGCATAGGATTTCTGCCAAGTCTAGTACCACATTTGATCATTTTGCGTTATGTGTTTCGGCTCTTTCTGAATTGATCATAATGTGCTACCAGACCTATCTGAACCCCTTGTTTGGATCTATCTCTATATTTAAAGTAGATTACTCTATCACCACATGTAGCCACATTTACAGCTCTATCACTAACTGACATGTATACTAGTTCTAGCAAAATGTCTGCAGTTCTGACCAATGTGTTTCATATAACTTCCCAGTCATGAACATACTCATATCACATGTTTAATATAGGTATCAGGTATAGTATTGATCCTACTATCTAATTCATATGACTTGTGGACCCACCGGTTTTCCTTGTTATCATCTTTCTCATTCTTTATACGGTTTAATTGTCTTAATTGCCTACTGCCTTCTCCTGATGATTTAATTCACCCTACCATTTGTTTGCCAATGGTTTTATTTATTTATGTATGATTTCACCCTAACACTTTCTTTTGAAACACCACCTTTTTTTATAGCCTTTAGGTAGTTATTTATTGACTTGTTTTCTTGGGTCTTGAAGATCATTAAGAAGGAATTGACACGGTCTCTGTTATTGCCATAATTATTCTCATCTTCTTCACCTTTGTCATTGATACCATTTTTTTAGTGCTATCGTTTCTTAATTACATTCTATTGTGTTGATGGAAACACATTTCATCAGAACTGCAAAAATCCATGAAAGGTTTATACAGACTTTTCTCACTGTGAAGTTACATTGATGGGGGAGAGTTTTTGAGGGGGAGAAGTTCAAGGTTTAAGAGACCATATAGAAGTTGGGGCTTCTGAACCAGGGCTCTTGGAGTAGGAGAGAGTCAACAAAAGATAGCGTTTGCTTAATATAATAAGTCTTTTCAGCACCTCTATCAGTGTCCGTATTACTGCCTGCAGTCAATTTCAATTACCTGTTCCTTTCAACTGACTGACACTGAAAGGGATGATTTAGATACTATTGGGTCTTTTAAAAATTGGTGCTTAAAACACATCCCTAGTTCCAAGTGCCCCAGTTCCAATGGTATACATTTTAGGGCCCAATTTCCAGATGGCATTGGGTATGAGACCATGTTATCTATGTAAAGATTTCAGATTGGGAAAAATGGAGATGTATATCACACATAATATGTATCATTGAATGACCGTACAGATGACAAACATCTACGAACATCATATCGAGGAGCACCAGAACACCCATTTTAGGCCTACAGTAGAAAACGCGTACAAGCACGATCACTGGTGTAGAGATAGGCACATTATTATACCCCGAATCAGTGTGAAATAGTTTTAACTCTGGCATTAAGTTATCCTAGGGTAGTGTGATAGCCCAAATGCCATTACACTTTCATATGTGTGGTTATTTTTCTTAATTGTTTGTTCAATTTTGAGAGGGTATAATAAATCTAGAACCTAATTAGGGGTTTTAAGAGTTTGGTATCACAAGTATTTATTGTTCCTATATAGATCACTATACACTGAAGCACACACACAGCCAAATACTCCCAGGGAATACTACAGTCAAACACTTTGTAATATATTCATAGTCCTCTCATTGCAAACATATTGCATGCATAATCTTAATAATCAACAATTTATTATTATATGATACTTGGTGTGTGTCTAGGTAAACAAGTGTTGCAGCTTAATGTGGTAAAGTATCTATAAAATAGATCTATTGAAAAACAAAACACTTGTGGCTTGTGTGCTATGGTATACAGCTTCAACAGCACATATCTCCTTAGATTACCACACAATCAACATACTTTCTATACCAAACTCTTTGAAACCCCTTGTTTGATTCTGTCTATGTATGTGTAGACAGGTGACATGTAGAATGATCACGTACTTTGAGTATGTGGTTAGTAAAGTGACCGATGTGGGGTGGTAGTGAGCCCGCCTTAACGGTTCATGATCCCCAGCAGGATGGCCACCGTCCCCACGAAGAAAATAAGCAGGAGCCAGCGGTCACACACCAACGCCACCTGTTGGCAGAGGACATCATTAACATCGGTAGTCATCTAATGATATACCGCTATAATATTTACCTACGCTCTGAACTTCTTAGTTGTGATATTAGGAAAAGATTTCAGCTGCGCGCAAATCTGCAGGCAATTCCAAACGGATGTTTGGTCATTCTGTTGTAATGGTCTACTAATGTTAGTACAAAGTGATGATACTGAATCTCAACAACATCACTGTGAGAGACAATATTACCAACAGACAAGATAACACTGAGACAATACCTTCAGATATTGGTACTTGCTGTCATTGTATGGGTGATATTTTGCTACTTTGCCTCTGATACTAATTTCACACAGTATGTTTGCAGAACCTGCACAAGAAATACCCTCAATAGTATTGAGTCACTGGCATTTAATCCTGTATACACTTCTTCTTCTTTGTATGAACTCATGCTATTAGCAATTCACAGAGGATAAGTGTAGAACTCAAAGGTGAGTAGGCAAATCCAAATATTTTCTCACTCATTTAATTGAGGCTAGCTTTACTGTGAAGGTTAGTTAATGAATAAGTTTACTCTACTAAATAGGTGCATTTTATTTGCTTCTCATGCAAATCTATATCTATTGTTATCAGGGTTATGAATTATAAATGCATTATTTTATATCTCTTGTTGCTTTCATGCAGATCTAACGCCTAATCATAAGTATACTCCACATCTATGTTGGCTATTTATTCTCAATCTTTTGGAATTTTCGTATCCATTCTCATCTATCCACATTACTTTTGTTGGCAGTATTGACTAATTTATCCTCTCATATTGCTGTGTCTATTGATAATTGCAACACAGTTGTAACACAATACATCATAATTTACCCCTTTCGCTAGTTGACAAAAACATATATCTTGTATTGCTTTTAAATCATATGGACTGGCTAATGTATATTGCTTTATATATTATAATGAACTGTTGTCCATATGGGAAAAGGTATATTATCACAGACTGTTTTAAAGCTGATATAATACCAGATATATAAAGAAACATAAAATGCTTCCAGCAAAGAATCCAGCTTTTAATTACTTCAACGCAGCATTGCCATCTGTATTCACACCGGACACTAGTTTTCGACACTGGTTGACACTGGGCAGTGGCGTGCAGATGACAAGAAACAACTCAGTGCTGCCACCTCAAGTTTGTGATCAGCACTGGATATTCATATTTCCTCCTGTCCACCAGAAGGTAGAGAATAGTTGTAATAAGCCCTAAATCCATGACGACAGGAATCTGCGTTAAAACGGTATCGCGCCTGTGCCGCCGTTATTTTGCCGCTATTTCGCGGCTATTTCGCTGCTATTTTGCTATGTCCACAGCGAAGCAGAGGTGCAATGGGGGTGGCAGAGGCGCGATATGGTTTTAACGCAGGATCCTGTCGCCGTGGACTTTAGGCTATTGGAAGCTTGCGCTTGATCAAAAACTCATTCCTTGCTGGGATAAATAGAATATTATAATAGGGAAAGGTGTTTATAACCCTATGAGATACAGTGAATACAATGTATTTGAGCTAGTATAGCAGGTACAGATATAAATGAATACATTTTTCATGTTATGGGTTTCTCCTACTTGTCCGTCTGTTGGCAAGAACACTGTTCTGCACACAAGGATTTGTATGCATTCTATTACATATGATTAATCCCCTGGAATTTGGACTCTACAGATCCAGGCGCTATAGTTCTCAATACCCTGGGGCCTGGTTTCAGACAGACATATTCCTGTCTAATTGTTGATGAATGTAACAACGTTAGCAGTCACTCATAGGGGTGAGATTACAGTAAGGAGAGAGTTTTGGTATGAGGTCAGTCAGGTAGGAAACTAAGGGCACCCACTCTTTTTTTGTTCAAATTAGGGGTCTAAATGAATGTATGTTGTAAACTTAAGTGTAAAATGTGTAAAGGAAGCAGTAACCAACGGAGTATAGATGAGAGTGACAGGGCATGCATATATCTTTTGTACAGATCTGGGAGGCTATATAATAGGCCATGTGTTCCACTATACTGGTCTTCTCTGTATGGCTATGGTAACCGGTATGTGTGAAAGGTGGAACAATACAGGGAAAACTAAATCTAAAACCATAGATATATAATATAGGTATAGCTATGTTTCCAACTTAAGATCATTTCTAGTGGTGTAATGAAATATCATCTGGAACACAATCATATCGAACAGAATCCCCAGTGTAACAGCCTATTATGGTCTCAGTTTCTCCTTTCAAAAATTAAAATGGGAGGAAAAGGCTATTGTTGTTCATTTTGAAAAATGCTGAGAACCCATAGTATAGAGTATGTAAACAACTTGATCTATAGAGAGAATGAAACAACTTGATAATTACATAGCTGACTAATTTTTAGAGCAAAATTTTAAAAGAAAGCAAGAGAGAAATAGAAATTACGTTTCAGAATTTCTCAACACTGATTAGAGTTGAGGAAAATATTTATATCAGAACTAACACTACGCAATACAAAAACGTGCAGAGTAACCTGTCATTAGTATCTTAAACATAAACATTGTAATAAATATATTTTGCAGTAGTTGACATTCTCCAAAACATCACATTCAGTTAATCAAGATTCACTGAGATCACCCTCTCCCTCAAAACTACAGCTTCAATCATGATTAAAATTAAAATAACAAATTATTTCTTTTCATCAAAGTTTTCTTCAAAGATATAGTAAAAATGGCAAAATTGATTTCACTCGATTGACTTGCACTTGAAAACTAATTTAGAATATTAGAAAAGGAATCGCTTTAATTCCTCAATTAAATGCTTTCAAAAAGAATGAAATATGTGAAAAGGGAGCACAAAAGATTTCTACTTCCTAAAATTGGCATTTCAGTTTTTGAGATGAAAAATGTGTTATCCAAAGTCAGTTTTCAAAAAAGCTCAAAATGATAAAACAACAATGTCTAACCTGTTGCCATTCAAGTTTGATTTGATCACGGCGATCCTGGTCTGCCAATCTGATCTCATTTTTCTCTATGGTTTGGTAGACCTTGTGTAGAACCCGGAGGAACTGTCTCTCAAATGTGTCGGAGGAGCTAGGTGTTGACGGCGGTGGTGGAGACCGCATGCGTGCGGAGAAGCGCGGGGAGAGTCCGCCATTTTCTGGTAGGCGGTCCGGCTCATACCTATCCCGACCCATCTCATTTGTAGGGACAAAATCCTGAAAAGAAAGCACATTTTAAAATAGATGTTGTATGTGTTCAATTCATGAGTATTACATCTAACCATAAATCATGCGATTGTAGGGAAACATTCTTTTTGCATCATTATACAATATTTCGCTTATTCAGAGCAAAAACAGTACCCTGGCTGAGAAAATATTTGGTGAATCCGCTATATGAATGGCTATTGATAATAAAACTGCAGTAGCAAGTCACTGTGATGTATGCCACGTACACGATGACCTTATAGGACAGTGCAACTACTTCTGACATGTTAATTTTCATAACATCATGAATCTTCACAGTTTTAATACTATGACACATGGATTTCCAAAACACATTAAACCTAAGAAAGCTGAGATTCATATCTCATGTGCTTGATCGAGTCATGAATGTCATTCAGTGTAAAGAAGGATAAGAAACGGAAAAATGATGAATAAAGCATGTGATTACATCTAAGCACCACGACAACAGCCATCTGCAATGACGAAGAAGTGAGGACGAATGGAAATAGTTCCCTTTCATGAGAATAAAATATGCTCAACAATATTAATTGTAAAGCAAACAAATATTTAAGCTAGTTGTGAAGTATAAGCTACACATAACCCCACATTCAATACCTCAGTGAATTAGTGTGATACAATGTGGAAGGAACGTGTATTTTCTGTGAGTTTTGTGAATTTGGGGTGAGTAGTAATATCTATACATATTTGTGTAACATATTTACAGACCATGTATGTTTTGTTGTTTGGTAAAGTTCCTTGATGTGCCTTGCAGGATTTTCTTGTGTCACACGAAAACTCACAGATGGTTCTATTATGCAGCATACAAAGAGTGCTATAGAACAGGTGTCTCATATTATCACACAGCATCACACTAATTTACTGTGACTACCGGAGGATTTTCCCTCATCTATTCTTCAGCACTTAACAGCAGGAAACAGTTGTGCAGCTGCCATACAGCAAAATAATTCCCATTTTTATAACTATTTCCACGACAGAATATCTCTTGGGGTATGGATGTGTTTTTCTTCTGATTTCTACCAGTGAGAAACATCCATACATCGAAATATGGGAGATCTGAGTGCAGAACAGGATGGATATAGCATACGCGTGGAATGGAAAGGAAGCAAAGTTTTAAGAGAAGAAAGAGCCATCGTGACTCCCTTTTACCAACATGACTCCCTTTTTACAGTCAGCTGGACTCTGAAGGGGAAACCAAGCTTGGACTCCAAGCTTGGCCTCCAGCCTTGCCTGATTCTCTGCTGGAAGGTAGTGTGTTTCATATGAGGTTCAGGCAAGGGAGTACTCCCCTTTAGAATTCAACTATTCCAGAAAGCCAATTTTCAAATGGGTGCATTTTGCCGACATAACTGACTCTGCGAAGGGAGTCACTGTGACTCTATTTCTTTGCTCTGTGTTGCCATTCCACACCAGTGCAGTATTCATCATGGTTGAGCACATGAATGAAGCGTAGAATATATTATCCTGCTACAGGAACGGGAAAACAAAAAATATATAACCGCGCAGTATCAACTCTATACTGCACGGACCATGCAGTACTGACTCACGTTAATGTTAATCCAATGGGATTCCTGATCCTGTAGCAGAATAACATGGGAGAGTTACACACTTAGTTTTGTATATATATAGACAATGTTTATAGGCATGGGTAATACTTTTCCTATTCAAAGTTGACCCTTTACAGGGCCCTTCTGCTCTGCGGGATGAGTAATCACCAATTTACCGCACCCATGTATCATGCCAACATTATCGAATGCCCAGCATCATACATCAGTACATTTCTGGAGACTAACTCACACATGATTATGTTGGTGCATCCTGATGACCAGTACATGTATGAAGCTTAAGTCTTCACGTAATCCTTAAAGGGTTAACTTAATTTAAATCATAATTTACTGGGGCTCTTCCTATCACCAGCGGTCATATGGGATGGGGTGAATTCCATTGCTCACGCTAATGCTCTGATTGACTCAATAGCTGACCAGTTACTGCCAATTAGGCAAAAATGGCTGCTATTTAAAATCCCTATACCAATTTGCAACAACCTATAAACTGTGGGCCAAACTTATCATATGTAAAATCCGAAATTCATTTTTTGTTTCCTGTTATAGTAATATTTTCGAGAAAATAAAGCAGATAATATATCCCACATTGCATGTGGTTAGACCTTTGCAGAATGGATGTGCTGACACTAAATTAACCCTTTTAGGATCTCATTTGGCTATAATGCAACAGTTGTAGTCATAGTGCACCAATGCAGTTTTGGTGAGTAAATCGCTCGCACTACACTCGCCGCACTGCATTGGCGCATATGCCGACTGTTCAGGAGTGTTGGCATGGAACATCAAAGCACTGCTTTAATGCATCATGCTGATAAAAGGGATAACGCATTGAGGCACTATTAATCACGGAAATGTATAATGTAGCAAGAACAATGTTGACACTGGTAAAGACGTTGAAGCAGAGTTTAGAGTCAAAGATGAATCATGTGGTACTGCAGCAGAATTTCCCCAATTAATTCATTTTAAAAAGATCTTCTGACCATATCAACTGTTTATTCGGGCACTGCAGTATTTGTCATGTAAATTTTTACACTTCACTGACCGATTGTTAGCCTATAACACCATAGAATCTACGCTACCACCACAACAAAACAGAAACACACAACACAGTGGGGAAGGGAGTAGACAACAGCATATCCCTTTTCAGCAAGAAACGGTGACCTCTTTTTGAAGTGTTCAATTCTGACATTTTTGGATGAAAATTGCGGAAGGGCAAATGCATTTACATGAACAATTTTTATTTCCTTGAGGAAGAACTCGTCTTTCTTGCCGTGCGAGTCGGAGGTCCAAAATCTCAACACTGCCACAATATACCAAGCGTCTTTTACAATAAGTTTATACCTTACAGCGAAGCATGTAGACGGTGCTTTCCAAAGTATGTAATCTTTTAATCATAGTTTTTATTGAATAGCCCGGTGATGACCACCACCCAATCGGACTCTAATCGGACTCTAACTGTGGCCGTTTTATAAAGGAAATGCATAGGCATCATTGACATAAGGCCCAATATAAGCAGTGGCCATGAAACAGACTTTCAATAAAAATGGACGCAATGAAAACCTATGAGACAGTGTTGATACTTTGGCGCTGATATACACAGAGAGTATAGAGGACAGAGGTTCCACGTACAAGCACAGTCATTCGGGTTTTGCCTCCATCCAGGCTGTTCCTCTTGTGGGCCTGTTTTAGCTTTATGTAAGAACTTCTTCGACCCTCATCTGTCTCTCCTCCTGCCGTATACTGCAAGAAAGCAAACCAAGTCCTCACTCATTTTATTCTGCTAAAGCAATTGAAGATCCGTACGCCCAGACAGCCGTATATATTAGTACAAACACCTATTGTGTAATTAGGTACCCAATCTCAACCACAAGGGACAGACATATAATCTATATCGGAGATGAGACCAAAACACAATGATACGATTTACTGTGTGTTTGTACTTGTACGTGAAATATTATGTCAGGAGAGGTGAGACAAATGATCAACAGAAGGGAAACTAACATGATTATAAAATCCTGTTTTGATGTGGATTTATAATCAGAGGTAGTTCAGTAGAAATTCTTACAAAGGTGGGTGCAAAATTCAATACATACAAGTAAACTTAACTATGGGTTATCTATAATTGTCAGGTATTCAGTGGTAGTGCGTTCTTTCCATTCTTTAACCTTAGAAGTCAGAGGCTAAGAGTATTGATGATATCCCGTTCAGTGATAACTCCCTCATCATTCATTTAAACCTTTCCCTATGAGATACCCTGGGCGAGTCGTTTCCAGTCACTCCCATGCTTTCCTATAATGATGCCATTACCGAATAAACCGTTTCGTCTCAGTCTGGGAACTTGCCCTAGGGGAAGTTCTCTTGGCGGCTCGTGGTTCGCGGCTCACTGCGAACCACTCATGAGACCCCCAACTCAACCACAAGAGTGAAACTGGCAATCAGTAGGAATACAGGCAGGAATGGTAATGAGCTGTTAGGGGCAGGTGCTCACCAGGTCCAGCCTGGCCAGTCCAAACAATCAGGGAAGGTCTTCATGGTGGGCATGTGCAAATATACACGGCAAACAGTTGGTTGCCTTTTTTGAAGGTATACAGTATACTGTAGATTCTACTGTAAATGTACAATTTATTGTAGGTAAACAGTAGAATCTGCTGTAAAGCTACAGTAGATGCTGTAAAGTTTCTGTGGTCCGACAGTTACTTTTTACAGTGTGCTCATGGTCAGCTCATAACACGATTGAATCAAGTGTGTCTATAATCGGACATGTTATTGTATATGTGATGAGGTTGGGGATGTATCAAGAGGTCCAACTATCTGCTTCCAACGTTAAATCTCTCATAAAGCAAAGCTGGATACCACTGTAGCCAATTTCTTCCAGATGAAACCCTAGCCAGGGCCGAATGGAAAATCGGAAATATTCGCTTCGGTAAATACTCCCGAATTTTGACCTGGGTCCTCTTTCACAACAACTGCCGTATCTGCCGGGGTACACAAATTAGGGTTTGACGATGACGATCATGTAAACCGTCAAAACCGTTTCACAATATACTATCGTTAAAAGTATGAATTCAACAGGTTGGCCGATCATCAATGGGGGGGGGGGATGAGCCCATGGAGCTAGCCATGTACCAGGAGGTCTGCGTTGCTGGGTTTCCTGGTATGCTATGGTCACCGGCAGTATGGTAACATAGGGCATAGGGGGGGGGGGATTATTGTGAAAGACCCAAAATATGTAGTTTGACAACCAGTAACTATGCACTAGTTTGCCGCTGGCGATACCTCACGTCAAGTTGATTTTTCATTACCGGCAACATATTTGACGGCCCGGCAGATCTATATGGCAGTTGTTCTGAAAGAGGACCCAGGGTGTCATCTGGGAAAAAATCGGCTATAGTGAAATCCAGCCTAGAAAACAGCAGACATCCGATGTACAAAGAGCCGACTGTACCAATAAAACAAGAACCTAGTAATTCCCCTTGTCTCTATATATACAATTACCGAAAATGGCTGTGGTGCCCCATAACCAGCAGCATCAACTGGTTATGTGAATGTACAACTCTTTAGTCTACAGCTCAGCCACACAGTCACACAGCCACCCACCAGCTCATAGCTGCTCGTCAGTCCCCTGAAAGGCTCTCCCCTTAAAAGCTGCCCACGGCCCATTGCACCCGAGCTAATAGACTCCGTGGGATATATCTAATGCACCTAATACCGCATGCAGTGGCTGTGCATGAGTCTCCAGTCAACTGAATTCACTGAATACATGTTTCCAAATTGGGAAAGTTTTCTGGTTAAACGTGAAAATCTAGACAGAGCTTTATACATATTGATTGGCATTAGCCCATAGATGATACTCTAGTGGAGATTATTATCTAATCCAGGACCTGGATTAATATGGACCTCAACAGGTGTCCGAACGAAATAATCAGATTAAAAAGGCCCTTTCAGAATTCACTGGACGAGTTTCATGAATGATGTCAGTATTCACCCTTAGCCCAAAGACGACATACCCACTATAGATATATGTAGTCAATTTAACACATTTGCATAGATTTTGTCTAGTGCTAGCATTTGCATACTGAATGAGAACCAAGTCCATCCGGCACGATCCAAACAGATACCCTTGCCATCAAAGACTGTTTACAACTGCCTCCAAACTTAGATGCCTTCTTCATACTATGCCATCTTTTATTGGATAGAGGGAGATGTTGTCGAAGAGCGTGACTCGGCCATCCCGTTCACAACTCCCCCTGTCGGCAGCCTCCAGACTGACTGTAGACTGAAGGGGCGTCTATGAAACAACCAGGTGGTGCTACTAGACTCTGTTAAGGACTGGGGAGCACCACGACCATCTTTAATTCATGCCAATGAGAGATAATACAGCCAGACTGAACCCGCTAAAATGGAGTGATCATGATGATAACAATTCATTATTTATAAGTTTCCGGACACAGGGATAATTATTCACTACAAATGTCATGTATTAAACTTGAAAGTTACTTTGGCCACTTGGGCCAACGATCACCATATAATATGAGCAGGCGAGCAGAAACGATACCGGTCATTTGGCCTGAGTGTAAAGAAGAAAGGACATTCCTTGTGATCAGTGGGTAGCGAGGATAATCCTCAGGAGCCATGCCTCAGTATAATGTCTGGGCTAGGCTGGACCGGAGAGGTACCATGTCCATCCCACATTAATCTTCTCACCACTCCTACAGTGTCCCTCAGGCTGATACAGATTGAAATTCACTCCTAAGGCGATGGAGGCACTCTTTACGCGCCACCATTGGAGACAGCTTTCATACACCGCGATAGCTTAGAGGGCTTTCAGCCATAAATCAAGTCTATTTAGGCATCTATGGAGCACTATCAAGTTGTAGACTATCTGGAAGGTTGCCATACCATTGCCAGCCTCTAGTGCATGTGTATAAGGACTGGTGGGCAATACTGCAAATCCGTTGGAGATTTACCAAGGAAGTTGGATCTCATCATATACTGCAGTCTTTGCATCCTGCTAACTTAGATCTCAGATCGGGATCACCTACCTGACCTGAGTCACCTCCCCAACATTAAGGGATATTTCTCGCTCAAAATATCAGATCGATCTATTATATGAGCACACCCATGTTTGCATACAACCTGCGCAGTTATCATCAGGACCCCTGCCTCTTTTTGGAATGGTTTTAAGCTGGACTGTTTTAAGGTGTAGAGTAGTGGATGAGAGGAGGGGAGAGTGGTCTATTGGCCCTGTAATAGTGGGAGAGCAGCTCACAGGGAGGAGGCTGATGGACGATGAGTACCTCAGGGTGTGGGGAGCAGCTCAGGAGGAGGGGAACACATTTGCATAGGGTAAAGGCTTACCTTAAATGTCAGTGTTTAGGAGGGTTACTTTGAACAAGTCTGGATGGGAAAAGGTGTCAATTATGATCAGCCAGATGCAGTATCTAGCTGGTGATTTGTCAGCTGGGCACTATCATTGCTTAAATTGTTCCTAAATGTCAAGTTGGTGAGTCAGTAGGTATCATTATATAGTAGAGAAGTAGAGAACTTGTCTGATCCAGTTGAGGGAATGATGCTCTACTGCTGCCTTTTATGGTATTAAGAAGGGTCTAATCGGCTCTGTGCAACTCGGGAAGTTCTCCTAATGGTATCCCGATTCATCCCCTATGTGGAGAACTTTAATCGAGCATCTCCTTCGTCTCTGATTGTGCGGGAAGAACTTCAATTATTGTCTGAGGAACCCGTAAGTTTTTAAAACTCAAAATCCCAAACTCAAAGCTAACGTTCTACAAATGTCTGAAGTTCACATCATAGTGAAATCATTGAGAGCAGAGGTGTGGGAAGCAACTCTTTATTGGGGGCCTGGGGGTGCCCAATAACCCAAACCAACTTTAGGCATAATCTTTTGCATGATGGCGTATACACATATTTTCATGGGAATTTCATTCTTTTTAAAGTAGTATTTGGACCCCCTTTGGTTCTGAATGGTGGCCCATGCCCTTCAGCCTCACCTTTTCTATGTGAGAGAAGTAAGATTTGGGGGGGGGGGCAAACATATTCAGGGTTTGAGAAGGGCTTAAGGTGGGCTTGCATGGGGTAGGGATTACCTTGGGTTGGGAATGAGCTGAGGTGGAGTTGGGGTGAGCAGCTGTGTGGGCAGTAGCGTGAGCAGATGTAATTGTACCTAATCCAGTTTGAGGCCGGATGCTCTACGGCTGCTCTTTTTTAAGGTATCAGGGAGGGTCTAGCCAGTCTGAGCAAATTGAGAAGGCCTGCTATAATGATTTACCGATTCAGCCTCTGGCTAGACGATTTTAGTTGCCTCTCGTTCTTCTCTTATTTCTGTGTGGGCACAATATTTAGATCATTGTCCCATTACCAGGAGGTTTTCAAAACTCGACATCTCAACTTCAAAGCCAATGCTCTTACTACACTCTGAAGTTTGAATTTAAAGTCTGATGACATCATTGAGAGCCAGCGTGAGCTTCCGAGCTTTCATGGCATGCTTGTCACCACTCATACCATTCCTGAGAGCAAGTCAGTCAGAGTCACTCTGAACATTAACAAATCGAGTCCAATCAACGGTTCATGACTCCCTAATTCAAGGTGAATATGATGTCTGGAGGATGATGGAGCAGCTCAGAGTGAGAGAGGAGCAGCTCAGGGTGCTCTAGAAGTGTTAGCGAGGTTTTCTTTGTCCTAGACCATGTCCATAGGGGAGACAAATACATTAGAGCTTCCTTGGATCCCTGAGACTGTAATGGGCACTGACAGGGTTCATTTAGGATACGTTAGCTATTTATGTTCTTTGGTGGATCAGAAGTATTACCGCGAGCAAAGTTAGTTTAGATACAGTGTGCCTACATATAATATTATACCCTGACAGTACCACTCGTCTGAATTACGTGATTCTTACAATAAACATGACGTGTTTACTGTCATAGCTATATAATAGTGGCGTACCTTTATCAGTGGCAGTGATGCTAGCTTTTAGACAGGTAGTGTGATACCCTTTATCATAAAGCAATGCAGCTAAGCATAATATTGGTTTGTGGTCGGAGTCACGCCTGACATAAAAACATCGCTTCCAGGTTTGGCATGTGGTGAATTTACCTCAAGTCAACCACAAACCATTAGTTGGACAAAACTATTTTGTATGTATGTAATAAGGAGTCGTGGACCACAATTATTTTTGTAGTTATTAAATACATGGTAAGCTTTCTTTGTTGTCGTTTATTGGTGAGATTAATACTCAACGTTATTCGTATACACGAATAGAGGGATGAGCTTGCTTGGATAAATACTAACTCAAGTGTCTGACTCTAGATCAGCCCAAGTGGGCACAGAAACATTAAATCAACATCGAAAACTGGTTGTTAATGCTGATTGAATGTTGATTGAACGTTGGTTCGGTGTTGAACTGAATTTTGCTCCCACTCCCAGTGGGCACAGAATTCAGTTCATTGTTGAACCAATGTTGAATCAATATGGAATCAATGTTGACAACCAGTAATCAATGTTGATCCAATATTCTGTGCCCATCGGGCTGGGGTGTACCCTAATGCAGTTTTAGCACCAGGCTGTTACAGAGGGCTAACCGCATAGGTCACTGTTCTGAGCAGGATGGCTGGCATCTTATACTTCCATTGCCCTTCTTCCTGCCCTATAAATGTCAACCCCACAAGACCCCAATACCCATCAGTAGATAACAGTCCATGATGCAGACCCCACTATGCAGGGGCCCTCTTGTCATAGCAGGAGGCAGGGCTTTCGTTATCTACCAATGCAAGTTCCCATGCATATACTGTATAGGGTGCTGGATGAAGTTCCCTAAATATCTCATCTGATGATACATTTCATTATTATGGGATTAGTTCCTTCAATTGCCCAGAAGATTAAAAATCCAGACAATACTTTAGTGGATTAAAAGCAAAATTCTTCATGAGTTTTTCGTATCATGAGAAACGACTTCTATATCAAATGGACTGGTTCATGCATTTTGATTTATAAATGTTGATTTATAGATATTATATTCATATGAATACACATTTTAGCTAAGCTATTCTAGGATTATCATAAAATACAACTCACCGTACTGCTTTGGTCCAGTTTTTCTGGGTAATCAAAGTTGAGACAAAGAAGTTTGCCAAAGAAGCCAAAAGCCAACTTCTTGACAATGTGTGGCACCTCCTTGCCCCTTAGGCCTTTGTGGTGTATATTTAATGTCAGTACAGTCATTGCCGTGGCAAAAGACACTATTGCTATAGTTATTCCGTAGTAAAGACCTGCAAAGACACAAGAAGAGGAGATACATGAGTGGTTGAATAATGTCTATATGATTAATGTCTATACGTATATACGTGTCTACAAAGCATAGAAATAATAGTATTATACAAGTCAATGAAATACTACTGTCACAATGAAATCTTGCAAAGGGACACAAACAGAATTGAGAGATTATAGATACACATCTTTATACCGTTGACATTACAGACATGAGACCAACAATCAGCAATACCCGCTTCTGCAAAGGGCAATCAGGAAACCTATATATGTGGGTGGTCTATGGCGTTTACATCGATATCAAAGACCTTCTTTTTCTTAGCACCTCTTTTCCTCAGCACAATTGCTTTTTGGATGTAAAACCGACAGGATATTACCCACTGCAAACACATAGTATTATTATGATAACGTGAGTCAGCAGCTGAAAACAAGAAAATAATAAATGTTTTTGATTTGGGTAGTTGAAGTTGTTCTAGCAGGTGATTTGTATGGTTATATTGACATTTATATTATAGCCATAGTAAATAATCATGATAGTGTGCATTTCAATCATGAGTTCAGAAAATAATATGCCCAACCGATTACCAGTAAAACCTCACTAAGTGCAACTGTCATGAAGATCTGCCTGTCTTAAGTCTCCACAGAGATGAGAATATGCCGTAACTATTCCGAATGTCCGCTGAAAAAAGATCATGCAATCGAGTACGGCTCTTGTTGGATATCGTCTTTGATTTAATTGGGTATCCTGCTCATCAAGGACCTTCCCTGAGTTATGTTAGTTTTCAGGGTATCAATTCAGCCCTGCCGCGTCTCTGTCAGCAACTAGGTAAGGGTCCTACAAGTATCATAGCCACTGTGCTGCCAGTATCAGTGTGAAGGGTTTGCAGGAAACCAGCTAGGATTGAAAAGCTGTTAGTAGAGCCCTAGGGGATTAATTCGTTAACCATATGGGGGAGGTGTGGGATTCTCTGTGCATGTGTCAAAAAATATTTATGGGGGTGGCATAGGCCAACCAGAGCCCAGTGGGCACACAATTCAGTTAAACGTTGAATCAACGTTGGTTCAACATTGAATCAACATTGACAACCAATTATCAATGTTGATTCAATGTTTTGTGTCCACTGGGAGACTGCCTTCCTCTCATATAGCTCAACATGTTCTTCCCTCTTTCTACTGAGAAAAATTCTGGCATAACATATAGCAGACCGTGAAGTGGGCGCAGTCATAACAATAAGTCGAGCCTATTATAGAAATGCTACTGTCCTAAACCCCGAATAGCTGGTCGCTCTGCCCGGTATAGCATGAACAGCAGGGCCTTTACTGACTAAGAATGGGGGCATACTGGTCGCACCAAGGGTCGATATACAAAAGATGTCCGTGGTGCTATCCAGACTTGACAGTTGTAGCAAGGCAGTATGAAGGGTATACCTCTAGACTACCGCCAAGTTATTAATTCTACCACCAGGGGTCAAATCTGTACTTAACCCTTTACAATCAATGTGGAATTCTTGGATTTCTTGCTGGAAGCACCAGAAGTGGCCTTCAATTAGTGAAGGCAATAACAAAAATGAGTTGGTCTGGTTCCTGGGTTTTTATCTGAGGATACCATGGCTGGTCCACCCGCCGCATGGTGGAACCAAGGTTAAAGTTGTCTTATTGCTCAGCTGGGAGGGTGGCAGGGGAGGTAGTCCCCCTTATGCATGAAGGTTTAATGAGGAGGGGTAGGACAGGCTCCTGGCTTATTAATGGACATTAACTGGATGCATAAAATAAAGCTCAGGCTTTAATGAGTACCACAGGGGCATGAACCAAAGACAGGAGGTGACAAGGGTGGGAGGAGAGGCTGGTACATGTATTATGTGGTTGTCTGTAGTGAAGGGTATTCCAGCTTGAATATTCTATCCTGGATGTAATTCATAATTCTACTTTGAATATTTATTTTCGGCCTTGATCGTGAAGTAGAAATGGAAATAGTCCCAAGGACATTTTCTGCAGTCACATTGTGTGTGTAATTGGGTTAGGAAGTGGTAAGTGATTCTCCCTTCCTTCCGTCTCTCACCTCAAGATTTCTAAGTTGAGACGTGATGGGCGAGAAGCTACAATCTGGAGCCTCCCGGAGAGAGCATTAATGGTTATAATCACTGTCATTATCCTCAAGACCAATCAAACTGGCGAGAACCAATTTAAGAAGAAGTTAAAGATGGTATAGAACTTTCCTCTTCATGTAATGCCAGAGTGATCTCAAATTGATTTTGCGGTATCCAGATCTATTAGCTTTGGTATCACTTGGACAATTTCTCTTCATACTTCAATTTACATTTGCTGAACATCTTCTACATCTGTTAAGGCATATTTTGAGGTATGGGATTTTGATTGTTATACAAATCGGGCGCCACTCTACATTGAAGTAATGTTTATGAGCTGAGTGGTTGATACTAGTCATTGCCGTTCCCCTCGTCAGCTGATCGACCTACAGCCTGCTGGAGGGTCAAGGCACACCCAACCGAGATTCTGTGGGTCCAAAAACGTATTAGGCCAGCTCTACTCTTCCTGAGTCTCTACTCCATCCCAAACAATAAAAGTGATGTTAAATTGATACCTTACATCCTAATCTACATTTCTATGTATTTGTTGGTGCGGGTACTCATTTCGCGCAGCCCAAATAGACAATTCTGTGATTGGTTCCCAATTATTTTTCTCAGACAGCAGCAACAAATAATGAACAATGAAGGCCAAAGTGGTCATCCTATCTATAGATATGACCATGCAGTGTCCAGGCCAACTGAGTGCATACCACCGACTGTCCTAAAAGTGGCCCCACCGACTCTAATGAACTATCGCGAATGGAGTCGGCCTCGACAAGGTTGATACTAGTATATTAAATCATTCATACCCAGACCCAGAGCACAGGTTTGGTGCCTACTACCCTATCCCCCTCCCCCATGCCTCAAGTGGTGGTCACATGTCATACCGTTCATCAGCTATTGCTGAGAATGATTAACTATTCAAGCTTTTACCCATCGTTAGGGGAAGAAACACCTGTCTTCCTCCGTCTTTCTGCTGGTTGTGGAATAGATCTAATATTTAACCCCCTTTCCTCTACCCCATTTCCCCTCGTTAGGGGAAGAATGACAGTCAGCCCTGTTCTACTGTTGGTCGTGGAATAGAACTAATATTTAACCCCCTTTTCCCTACCCCCACCTGCCAGCAGCAAACGGATGTGGTGTCATCTGGTGGGAAACCCCCGCGACATACACAGTTGGTCACGTGACCGGATATTGTGGCTGGGTTCGGGTGGGCTCCAATTGTGCATGGTGGTAGACTGCTGTGGAGTGTCACATTTCCAATTTACACTACTGCACATAGAATGCCTACTGCTATATTTCACAAGCTCAATTATCCTCATAATATTGGCCAATTCTGTAGCTATTTACTATTTTGGCCGCGATTCCCAGATTGCATTGCATATGGCTGTCGTTACATGATTTTTATTTTAGAGCACGTGCAACCAGTACCATTTAATGTCAGATGACATAACACCAAACAGTTCTGTGGTCAATTAATTCTTTTACGATTCTTTCAAGAACTGTTTTACCAGTTAACTGTCAAGCATTGTCAAAGCAGACATGACTTTTTTGTGCTGGGCCCTCTGCTGCTCTAAGCCCCACTTATAGAGAGACACCAGTGAGGACCTCCCCACAACCAACACAATGCCACATGTACACAAGTGACACACCCATGCAGGTCCATCTACCATATACAGCTGCTACAGAGCTGACTATAAACATATTATAGAGCTGCCTGAGGAGTATAGACAACACTTGTAACACGCTGCTCCCAGTGTGTGGGTGGTTTCTCAAGAACTGACAGTTCCTGACAACGTCCTCTGTACATTGGTTCCCGCGACCCCACCTCTCACTGTCTGAGTCTCTCTGTATGCAGTCTGTACTTTACACACCCGTAAATGTCCACAATGCCCAGTAGATATACAATGTATAACATGACGGATGGTGCATGGGTAATGATGGAACAGATTGCATGGGTATGAACCCGAGTTGCGATGACATACTTGTAGTCAATTTCTGAATGGATATCAAACTGTCATTCCAACTGACATCGACCTTTTTAAATATCAAAATGGGTCCTTTAAGGCGTTTGAGAAGTGTAAACTCCATGTAGACCTTGAGTCTCCTCGTGTGTTTACGGACTTAAGCTATTGTCCGGAACCCCGAACCCCGCCCTTGGTTTGCCACTATTGTTGACCCCTATTTTTCTGTTTTAATCTAAAACATCCACACATGCCGTATTACTTAGTCTCGTCCAGGCAGGATCCTGCACCCAGGTAAGGGTCCTTGCGACCATTATATTTTGATCCCTTGCACAGACCCCCCCCCCCCCCCGCAATCACATCGAAGTACATATCTCTATAGCAGCATTCTACTATCGGCGAATTGACTGACAAAGGTCATGTACAAGTCAACCATGCAGAACCATCGACTGCCACAAAATGACTGCATTCAATCTAGGCATTATATGACAGCAACAAAGCATGCCAGAATAATATACATAATGCTATATCACTTTTTTCCTTCACAAGTTTCCAGGAACCTGTTTTCCTTCCGGCTCCTTGCTAGAAAAATGATTCTGGCTGTGTGATGTATAATTGAGCTTTCCTCCGGTTAAGGTTACAAGGGCCTGCAGGTACTATATGGCGAGCCGCTCTGGTAAACCTGAATATAATCAATACAGACTTGCTGCTTTATATAAAACGTCTCTTTTAATAATTGCAGTAGACCAGGGGGAGAGCTCTTTTCTGAAACCAAGATTAAACTCGTGACATCAAGTGGATCTTGAGTTCAGTCTGCCACCACTGTACAGATCGTTGGTAACTGAAGTTTCATGCTGGGCCAACATCAATTGGTAAATGTGCAACTTAAGAATAGGCGAAGAAGAAATATAATAAAGTACGCAAACTTTCCTTCATATACCCCATCTCTTGGAGAAAAGAGTAAAAAATAAGAGTTAGGATTGGCCCTCTTGTTGTTAGAATTCAGGTAACCCGAAACCATGCTTCTGCCCAAACAGCCTGCCAAAAGCCTTAAACGGCATAGTTATAAATATAGAGATATTTGATTGCTGGAAGAGCATCTGTGATCTGGCTTGTTTGGCACCAATTACATCAGCATTACATGTGGCAGATTCATGTGTCATCTGTTACAGTTTAGCATGGAAATTAGGAATATGTTTGCGGAACTATTCAAAAGTTCTTGAAAGCATGGTCAATGTCATATTGAATGGGGTACGACTATTCCTAGACCATATGCATACATGTATTAGATTTCCCTTCAAATGATAATGTGAATACAAGAAAATATACATAAGCTGAAAATTTAAGTGTTATCTTCTTGTGCAGAGATTCGTAAAATTTATAAAGGCGGGGCATATATCATATTGTCATGCAGTCTTTGCATGTGTGTGCCCAAGGCTTGTGACTCAATACCATTAAAGCTTACATGACTGTATGTCTCTGTGCCACTAGTGAAGTGCACTACTGGTACCGAGGGTACATGTATCATAGCCTTGAGCAGGGTGTGGTGTAAAATGAGGAGAGTAGGGACAGTGGTAATGTACCCTGATACACTCCGGGGCTGCTGGAGGTGCTGCTCCCTGCAGGCCAGCACGAACACTACCTCTTCATTCTGCACGACATGCATCTGTCTTGTCTATGCCTCACGGCAGGCTCCGACAACTTCTTTTACCACTGCCAACACAGAGATGAGTCCTGTGCCATCGTTTTGCATCCAATATCGTTGCAGCATTGATCCCTGTCCTAGCTCTGGCCCATCATTAACATTGGCGAAACCTTTCTTGGACCATCATCAGGAGATGGCTTTTAACCTTTCAAATTGATCACCCATCGGTTGCCCCAGAATTAAGCTGAGAGCAATGGCCCGTATGTCTATGCCTTCAGTGTTCTCAAGTTTAAGTCAAAACAAAATGTCATTCTGAACTTCACTACGGCTTCAATATAAATAAATTGGCTTTGAAGTCATATATCATGCATTCCGAATCAAACCAGTGGCCCATATCCTTGATGAAGAATACACTTTTTCCCATAATCCCTTCATCTGATGTCCACTGCACTGAAGAAAACATGAGCGGCAGTGTTGCCAAAGGTACTCAGGCACTGTCTGACTTTCAGGTGAGAGTAATTTTAATGACAGTAACGCTCACCTTTACCTCAGTGTGGTGGATGCCCACATTCGGCACCAAAACAATCAAAACCAATTACGTGATCTAACTATCATGTGCCTTGGGAACAAGGGTGTGTCAGCAGTAAGCAACCGATATGAATTAAATTACTCATACAGATTGATGACCTATCTAATTTCTCTTACTGTCTGATTAAAGTTCTCTGATGATTAAACATCTTATTGCCCTGGAAATATACTTGGCTGAAATTTATAGGAACCTGCGAGTTTCTTCTTCTGTGAGTGTAGTGTCAGCCTTGATCGCGAGGTATGAATATGCAGGGACTCAATTGGCCATGAGATGGGGTTAGGAGGTAGGGATGCAGTTTTTGAGGGGTTCTCCTTTCCCACCTCCACCATAGAATACATGAGGAGCCAAGTATACTCCAGTGCACCAAGCGCTAAATGGTTACCAGCTAGGAGTTACTTAATTGATGGTAAAAGTCAAACCGGTTTGTAGAGATCATCAAAGAAATAAAATGAGAATAAAATAGTAGGCTTTTGTGTTCAACTTTAGGTACCATTCTCTTTTGTCTCTGTCTATTTGGTATATACAAATCTAGACATACTGTAAAATTATGAACACAAAGAAATTAACCAACTCAAAAATGTGTCTTCCATCCTGCCTCTCTTCAACTCTCACTCACCCAAAATTTGAGTACCTCTGTGTTGCCTTCCTCATGCCCCCCAGTGGACGAATCAAAATTGAATCAATACTGTTTTAGAGATAATCGACACATTCTTGATGAGGACCTGCGGTAGTGACACCATCGGCCATCACATCATTAGGGGCATTTTAAACACTAAGCCTGCTGCCATTTTGGTGATTCCCACGCTAATTAGCGGTAATCCAGACGTTTAAGGATATGACAGATATATAATTATGACACCTAATTAGGGAGCATTAAGTTGAGAGCCACCTGATGAGAGGGCGTGTATCCCCCTACTGAGAGTATGATGACTGCGATTTGTTCCGGCACTCAAGGTGTTTATTTGCACAGTCCTTGCATCATGACGAATTTGAATGCTAAATTAACATTGGGTGAACCAACTATGCAGTAGGCCTGTACTGCTTCAGAGTGTGCAACCATATCTTGCTACTAGGCTTTCCCTCTCTGCATCCCATATCTATCATCCCTACCGCCTGCTTGGATTAGCGTGGGTGCTAGGGGGGTCGTTCAGGGTTCGATTAGGGTGTGAGAACAATAAGATGGGCAACCCTGAGGAGTGGCAGGGTAACAGATTGGGCGTAGCTCGTAGCACCTACTGTGAAATGGAGGTATGCGGCGAGGGGAGGTAGAGATCAGAGGGATCGACAGAGGGTTGGGGGATAGGAGTAATGCTAATGGGCGTGAGCAGGATTGGAAGCCGGGTGAAATGGTAGGGAAGAAGTGTGGCGAGGGAAATGCATGGACAGGGAAGAAAAGGGTAGTTAGAGGGACGGAGGGATAGCAGGAGTCAGGAGTGAGAGGGGAGATGTGCATGTATCTGGGAGACAGAGAAAGAGAAAGAGAGACAACCCTAGACATATAGATACAGAGGAGGGGAGGGTAAGGGTTTGCAGCTAGGGGCAGGGAGGGGGAGTGCAGGGCTACTCGGGGCAGTGGACCTGGTCAGGGTGCAGCCCCGGCACGTTCCCATCTCGTGATTGCCAATTTGTCAAGGCAAACCAGCGTAAAGACAAAAGAAGGCTCGGCCTAAATGGAGAACGGCAGGACAAGCTCCGATTTCAATAAGGCGGCAGGCAAGGGCACAGGGTGTGGGGGTAATGTGTGAGAGGGGGCGGAGTAGGGGGTGACTGAGGAATTTGCACAGGGCTGCGGCTGAAGAGTAAGAGGAAATGGTGGGAGAGATGGAAGAAGTGGACCGGCAAGACCTACAAACACACACACACTCACACTGACAAATATAGAAAAGCAGAGGATAGAATATAAATTGGCTATTTCAACTTTGAAACATGTATTCATAAGTATACTTCCTGCAAAACTCATGCAGTGACAGAGTTTGGTTCCAACCTACATATGGCGAGATCAGGGCCAGATTGGCTTCGGCTACTCATCAACAAGTCTACCTTTATAATGGGGCTGTATAGTAGAGTGGCCTTGGGAGGGGCTTGATTATACCATTGGTCATTGACCCTATAGCCACTGATAGATTAGGGCCTCAGAGGAAGCAGAAGATCATATTCAGAAAGGTCTTGATGCCCGCATGGTCCCCTTTATCACCTTCCCCTAACCTGGTGTTAAATAACCTCTCCATCTACTGCTTACTTTGCACTTTGGGCACATTTATAATTACCAAACTCCCCTCATCCATCTTCAATTCAACCCCAAGCGCCACCAACCTCTCCCAACTAACATTAAGTCCCTATAGGAAGCATTCGTTGGATGGAAAAATCAGATCATTATTGACTTTTCAGGGCGTATATAGAAACCAGGGGTATTATTATCAAGCAATTTCCTCCACTCTTCCCCTGCAGAATCATTTTTCATTATTCAATGTATTACCACTCTTGATGTATATTACTTCTATGGATCCTCTGGACTAACCTGCTCTTCGACTTCAGAACACGAGGAAGGATATTGTCCATGAATCGACTCTGGACCACTTTGCGTGTGGGGACCTTGCGGTGTCGGATTCAATTTAGGAGGCAGGTAAGGTACTCTGCACTCGCTTAGTTTTTCCACGTCGCCACCCAGAGAAGGGTGTTCACTATGTCAGAGATGTAACTGGGGAGCTGCATGAGCAGAACACGTATGGGATAGTGTTGTACAAGTTGGTACTTCCTCTCTATATTCACAGGTCAGGGGAGGTGGTCATGCCTGCCCGTGGATGATGGATGGGATGCTCCTGGGGTCTCTCCGTACCCCCTCCCTGAGCCCCCCTCATCCTCTCCCCATCTCTGTGAGATGTTACCCTCCGGTCATTAAACTACACTTTCACACGTACCTATAGGGATACAGTGGAGGGGCAGTGGTAGGTGAACGCGGAGTAGGGGATACAATCAAGGGGGAGGGTAGGGCAGGAGGGAGAGAGGGAGACAAGGTGGCTGGGTTGAAAGGAGAGACAGAGACAGGATGCGAGGGAAGGAAGGAAGGAGACAGGGAGTCAGGGTTGGAAGGTAGAGAAAACGGATCGAAGGAAGGGGGATGAAAGGTAAATCAATGTATGAGGAGGGATGATTTAAGAAAAGGGAAGGTGAAGTGCATAGGCAGGAAAGAATGCAGTAAGTTTATACAAGGTGAATGGGTGGATGGTATTACACTGTGTGGAGGGTAACTAAACCTCTATTTACGATCTAAAGCATGGTGTAAATTTACAGTGCAACAATTTCTGCAAATGAATGAACTATTGTGATCAAATGGAGTAGGATGTGAGTATTTCACCAGCGCTGTTCTCATACATCTAGCTAACCCTATGGGGTTGATACTCTCCCCGAGTGTGACCGGGTGCACTTTAGCAGCACCGGCGATAAATGCTATTTCAAAGCAATCTTAAATGGTTAAACCCCCCATAAATGCATTATATACCTGCCAAATTGATACTCTTTATATAACCTTATAGAGAAAGGGCCATACAGAGAATGGTGAGCCACAGAGAAGCTGGTGGAGGATATTGGGAGGCAGGCAATGGGCATGAGGCCCTGGGCGGCTGGAGTAAGTAGGCGTCCGGATAGGTCATAAGGCTAGTGGCGTGATCCGATCAATCAGCTCCTAATATCACTTCAGTATCAGGACAGGCGTGGTGTCTGCGGGGAGCGTTTCATTAGTGGAGAACGCCTAAAAAGGGCCAATAAAGACAGCGGAAGCGGCTAAATGTTGGTGGGTAACTAGACGATGATATGGGTCTTTCTTTTTTTAATAGCTTATTTTGGGAAATAATACAACCATAAATAGAAATGTAACATGCATATGCTGGGTCTACATCTTCTATCTGTATTGTTTACCCCCAATTTGGAACAAAAACAAATCGGCTATAAAATGCCATTTCATCAGCAAGTGGACGACCGGCTCAATGACTTTTTAACACATTTAAACATGAGTACGAAGCTGCTCACATATCTGATCTATAGGACTTGTAGTCAGTAGTATATGGAGATGGTGATGTTGGTCAGGCACCCGCTGTTCTCGCTAAGGTAGTAGTATATAGGGGATGTATACTTATCATTTATCAGAGGTTTATAGAATAGAATCATTCATTCACTCTTACAGTAAGTATAACTACCTTATATTCGAGATACTGTAATAGTTTAAATGATTGCAAATTCCACTTATAATATTTTCTCAAATTGGGTGATCGGCCCGCAACTCAGTTTAACATTTTAAGTGGGTTCCTTCTCTTTTTTCATCCTCATACCCGTCCCTATTTTGACCTCCGTGGCAGCTGGTATCATGTTCTAAATATAACCGATTTATACCAGGGTAACATCTTACTAAAACAGCCCCATGGTAGTCTGGAACGTGAGGTCTGGGTCCGGAGTAGGTGCCTTGACGAGCTCGGCCTGCAGTGAGCAGCCCCATAATCACACCTAGACATGATCAACATCACATCACCATGATGCGGTTATGAGGATACCAAAGACCAAGGAGGATAAGCATATACATGTACTAGTTATTCCTCTCTGAGCATACAGCAAAAGTAAAACCATATCCGCTACAGACAGTAGCCAGCAAAGGCTCCAGCACACCATCAGAAACATCGGCAGTCAAGAGGGCTTTATGATCGTTTGTTTCATATGAGTTTTGCTATTTTAGTTTAAACTATAGTAGATGGTCTCAATGCAACCAATGTAAGGAGCTTAATTCAGCTCCTTTTGATAGCTAGGATTAGGCCCTGTGATTATACGAACAAGAAAGTATTCACTATCATATTTGTGCATACAGTTAGTAAGGTTTCCAGACATTCTAGACTTCCCTAAAATCAGAGAATCAAATTCCTGAAATAATGATTATTGTCCAATGTTCATCGACACTACAGCTATTGGGACAGAAATATCAATCTGCGATGTTACATCTAAAACATGGTCGGAATATGAAAAGGTTTTCTGTTTGATTTGAGTATCTGTCTATATTCACGCCAAGAGACTCATTCAGGAACTGTTAGCGGAGAGGTCCTACAACATGAGCTAGTCAGTCAGCATTGCCTAAAAAGGTCTGGCTGGACATCAACTCACCAAACCAATAAACAGGCAAGCTGGACAGCACAGGAGCAGCTGCTTATTCAATGTAACACCTAATGTATCAAAATACCTTGATGAAATAGTGTCAATTTCAATAGAGTACTTGATTCCTGTCAGGCATATTTATGTGTGTTCCTAGCTAGGGCCCAACTACAGTTGTATATGTTGTTTTTAGAAATCATTAATGAATTTACATGACATTGTGATATAATTGAAACACATGGAGTGCTTCCCACTCCAATGGAAATATTGACTCTCAGTTAAACCCCTGCCTCCCCCATAAAGGCCAAGAGTACCAGTCCTCGCTCCAATCAGACTCTTACTGGAGGGGCAGTAAGAATCTGTAAGTATTATATATTCGCCTACTGTGTCCCCTGCCAACCCTGAAATCCCATGGGTCTGGAATGTGGCTGTGTGCTGGGGGAGGGAGGGAGGTAGGGGGGAGGGGGGTAGATGTTCGAGTCGTCTGGTGAGGTGACTGATAAACCCCTGCAGGGCCCGGGCGAGCAGGTATTCCAAGCTGATGTTGCTGATTGTGGGAAACATGCGATGGTCAAAACATCCCTCTCCTCCCCAGCCATATCCTGCGGTGACGTCTATTTCTAGCACATAAACCACCCGCACCACCACTGGGCCACCTGATATTGCAATATCTTCCTTCTCAATAATGCGCCTCCTATCAGTGATTCCACCCTCAGAATGCACTCCTAAATGCTTTGCACAGGCTCTCTTCTATATCCCTTGCAGAATTATAAATATCGGCGGTCGCTCATTAATTAATCCAATATGTATGATATCCAGCACCGTTATCATAGTGAGCTGAAAAATATTAACGTGGGTTACAACTTTTTGTACCACACATGTGATTGTAATGCTTTACTCCCGAGCTGCAAGAACCATTGATCCATGTTCCTTTGGTCTGTCTAGTCAATGATTTAACATACAAATGCCTCTCGCTTGCAGTAGACGTCATCTATGTACTATTCAAGTCACTTTCAAGGTCTGTTAACTCCACTACAAGCAATTCGGAAATGTCTGTTGCAATTCCGAATAGCATACATCTTAGGAGGCTTTCATAATAATCATCCCTGGCTTTGTTGGAGCCAAGGTTTAAGACCAGAAGGTTATATGACACTTAAATGTAAGCCATAGAGGTCTCGGATTTTGGTCTGCAACGGGGTTGACCCCAGTATTCAGGTCATAAAGGAATGCCCATTATTGGAGCATCTATCCCCCGTCTGTCTAGGTCGTTACATCGTGATGATTCTGGATTTCCAGTTCAACAGCTTAATCTAAGCTGGACCATTACTGATTATAAAATGGGACTCTTGAAGCGGCCCGAGGTGTCAGTCTCACACAATGGTCACAGCAAAGAGCATGACAATGGCACACGTACCTTGTGTTATACACCACCTAAACACCAATAAAACAATACAAGTAAAAAGAATAGCAAGAAGCAGGGAAACACACAGACAGTTCACTTGATAATACCACTGGTCGACCTACTTGTACAAATCCTCAGTGAGCCCTTTAAACGATATTTAAATCAAAAAGGCAGGGAATTGCCCTAGTCTGTATGCACAGGAGTTATACTGTCCATTTAGCCAGGTTTACCTAGTTAAACCCATCCTGACCCCCTGAGCTGCTCCCCTCAACCTGGGCTGCTCCCTGTAACCCTCCCACTAAGCCTCCCATTATCCAGTTATCCATAGATCTCTGCATTAAGAAGCGAACCTCCCAGAGAACCCTTTGCAATTTCTTCAGGAATTTCTTTCCAGAAGAAGTATAATTATATATCGGATAAGGTGCAAGGAATTATAACGAAGCTTACAATAATGTCACCATGTGATTCTACTTCATTCAGTCATGAATTGACCATAGTTTTCATTTTGTAGCATGGAAATCGGTGTGAGTAGTCTTGGTAACATCCAACATGTCAAACACTTGACTGTCTTGCCACAACTGTCTATAGGTGGTTTGTATTCATGACTAGAGTAGGTCCTCCCGCTTAGCCTCCTCATGTTTCATTCAGCATGTACCTTAGTAGGACCTTAGGGGTGTAGGTGTATACAATGTACGGGGCCATTGAGCTTGTGAGCTGCTCTGTGCATTGAGGTTGTAGGGGGAGGGGTACAGATCTGAACTTCAGAACAATAGGAGGATAGAAAAGAAGAAAGGGTAGAACGGGCGGAAGAAGGAGAATGGGGATGCAGTGAGAGAGGGTGGTGAAGACAAAGGGGGTGTGTGTGTGTGTGTGAGGATATATATTAGTTAAAGTCACTCCCACTTTTGACCAAAAAAATATCAACCGTGTAACACAGAAAGCCGGGATGAATAGAGCAAAGGAGGGCAGTCTAATGCATTCCAAAAGGCAAAAGAACAAATTAGACAATTGGCAAAAAAGAGCAGGACTGGGGCTGGGAGGTAGGGCTCTGACACAGACTGGGACAGCAGAATGCTTTAATGCCTCATGCCCTTTATCGTCATGATGCCTGAGCGCAGCCCTGGTCTGGGTTCCATTAATGCATCATGCCGGACCGGGATTAGTACACTTACAAAGCATCAGCATGATGCGTTCAGCATTCATGGCTGTATTCGTGCATCCTGACGACAAAGGACAGAGTGCATTCAATCACGTTGCCATATACTGAAAGGGTTAAGAGTTGTACTGCCCTAAGCCGCCCTGAGTCAAACACGTGGGACACACCGTTTAAGAACAGGTCCTGACTGAGCCAGCTCCCAATCCCCCCTAGGGCCTCCCCCTCCATACCAGATCCCACTCTCTCTTAAGGGTCCCCCCCTCCTCCCTTCCACCCACCCATTTGTGCCCTTTTCAGACACCAGGGCAGCACTGGTTGTAGACTAAGGTCAGAGAGGGATACAGTCCATTTTGTATCAATATCATATTTGTATGTCAGGATTCATACTTCTGTGCAGCCATAATGCTTTATAAGACTATCAGTAGCTGGTTACCTTAAATATCGGGATCTAGGTTCCAGCAATAGAATAGGTGTGGTAACATCAGGACCCATGCAGAGACTTGGATCAGGATACTTCAAGGCCGGACTAACCCGCCCGGTGCCCCTCCCCTCCCTCCCTGGGGCCGGGGTGTCCTGCCATTGATTACTGGCTCTCTACGTAATTGCAGATGGGAGGGGAAAAAGCTGGTTTCCGATTGAATTGACTTTCAATGAAAGCCAAGCCCCCACCCCAAACTCCGTTTCCTGACTCACCCGCTGGACTAGTCAATTCCAGTCACCCTCTGTGAGTAGGGTGGGGGCAGGAAGTGCCAATGCCACATTGTGGCGATAGTATCTATCCCACACAATGAGAACGCGGGGAGCCAGCAAGGGTTCTGGAGGATTATGGGATCGCAGAACCTTGGAATCACATCTAAGAAATCTGTAATAGAATGGTGGATATGTTACTAGACCATACATGGTGGAAGCAGACCATGACAATAAATGGCACACCCGAAGTATGCCCCCGAAGAAGCGCCGATGCTGAAACCACCTTTTAAACAGCAGACAAGTGC
The DNA here is from genome assembly GCA_947462335.1 of Harmothoe impar. NCBI lineage: Eukaryota > Metazoa > Annelida > Polychaeta > Phyllodocida > Polynoidae > Harmothoe > Harmothoe impar. The sequence goes on along the minus strand of OX381715.1, from coordinate 52,339,146 downwards.
GCACTGCTTGTATGTGAGGCTTCACTATCAGCATGACCATGTTCTAGTATTCTATGAATAATTTCCTCTTCGTTGTCCTGAACCAAAATAATCATTAGAATCTCAAAGAAATGCCCATACACCCATCCGTTATACAGGGCATATTTACAACAAGGGAATTGCTCGCCGAACCTTATTCTGCACATTTGACTTTCCTCAGGACCTGCCGTGACCAGCTGACCATGGTCAAGAGTGGGAAGGGCCAGGGTGCTCTTTCAGGACGAATTCCGAATTTTCGTTTTTTCAATCACTAGTAAAGTCAGAATTCTTTTGCAACATTGTTATCTGTAAAGGTAGTAAGTGTTATCCATAAATTTCATGGATAGATTGTTAATATACTGTGCATATATTGCGCATGCTGTGAAAGACCCACTTTTCTGACTAGTGATCTTTTTTGGCGATTTTCTTTTTCATGAGTTCTGCAGTTGTTGTGAAACAGCCCCCAGACAAGGTCCAGTGTAGGGGGACAGTGGCAGGCTGGTAGGGCCTAAGGTGGGGCTGGAGATGGGGGCCGGGAGGACGTGAGCTGGGAGTCAAAGTAGGTGTTTGTTTCTGTTTGTTCCTATTTGTGAACCCTCTCCTTTTTGTTCTCATCAAGAAGAAGGGGAGGGAGGATTTTTTTATGTGACAGTTTATAGAGGCTGAAAGGGTTTTATTGTTTGCGCGTGTGGAGTGAGCGGATAATTAATTAATGAGCCGTGCGGAAAACATGGAAACATGTCAACGGTTACCAAGGGCATTGGTGCGAAGTGTCTGTTGGGGCTCGGGTTGGGATGAGAAAGAGAGAGGGGGAGGGGGTGGACAGAGCAAGGGGGGATTGGAGAAAGGAGGCAGGCGATGAGTGTCTGGGGTTGCTGAATGAACAAGAAATCGTCTTCTGCATGATTTTAAAGAAAGACACATTCACCTGCCAAAAAGCTAATGCAAAGTCACATTTTTTGCAGGTACCAAACTGGTAAAAATATACTTCCTATCGTATGTCCTGTTTAAATCATAGATCGAATGGGGACTAGGGTAGAGTGGTATTGACATAAGTATCAAGCACTAAAACTGTACTATTGAATAAGCGCCAGTATAGGTGAGATTTCTTGCCAAGTGCGCAAAATTTCTTCACCCCCGCCCCCCGGTGAGTCGGAAAGCATAGGCATTTTTACACTACCCCCCCCCCCAAACCCACCACGCCCTTGTTGTTCAAAAATGAGCACTCCCTAAGCACCCGGATGCATCACTGAGCCACCATGGTATACGTTCACGCCGCCAACATGCTCCTGTGCATGTCTAAATGATATGAATATCCACCACCTTACTTGAGTGTCTCACAAATCACAGATTTTTTCAACTCTCTATACCTCCTCCAGATGGCACCCAAGTCAGCGATCCCCGTCATAAATACCCCTTACTGCCCGTGATAGCATGCATGCCATTAGTGTTTGGGTACGCACACCTGCTTTTATAAATTTCAAGTCCCTGCTATACCCTGTACGCTAGGGTACCTATATGAGATATTTTATATGATGTATACAAATTTGAGTATTCTTGTTCGGCCTACTTCCAAGAATGGGTAAGCATCCTAGTGCACCATATTCAACCAGGCGGCACACATATTGTAGTGAAAGTTACAGAGTATAATCGATTTTTATGGGGGTTTTATATACAATCGGGTCCGCAGCATACTCAGTAACAATTTCTATAGAGTGCTGAACAGTCGCTCCAAAGCAGGTACTGACACATCAGTAAGTCAACATCTAGACCCTTTCCTGTAACCCTACATCCAGGGTGGGTACCAGTACTGCCAGTAGCAGGAAAGGGTGTGATACCATCGGGACCCTTATCTAGTTATGTGAAGGAGTCTGGGCAGGACAAAGCGCCTTGGGAGGGAAACCCGATCGAGCTTTTATTTCTAATTCATGACATGTCGCCCAAAGAACTGTGATAAATAGTCCACAATTACTACAGGCACAGGTTTATGAGCATTAAGGGGGAGGCAGGGGGCTAGCAGAGATTGTGGCATTACTTCGGGAGTCCACAATAAATACAAGTTAACCCTTTAAGGACAGCATAGTATTAAACACTGGTATATGCCTTCAACAAAGGGTCGCCCTGAACGGCAGCCCTGGCAAGAAACCTACCAGGGATGCATTCATGCACTATTTCAACCCTACGATGTTGATACACTCCCTAAGGATCGGCATGATGCACTGATACAGTACAAGTGAACTGCTTCCAGACAACATGTCTGCCTTAAAGGGTTGATGGGATAAGACATGTATGGGGGACAGTGTGATGGCCGGTCTATAAGTGGGCACGTAGATCAACTTAACACCTACCATGGGAGAGGTGTGTGCGTCCTCCACTGTATCTGACACACGTGCGGGAGAGGTGCCTACCGCGAGGTCCTTATGGACCACATTAATGGCATCATTTAAAATATATCTATCACCCCGGGTAATTACCCATTCACGAGTACTATCAAGAAGCATTGCTCTAATAAATACAACTTTTACAACTCACAGTGCCCCCCTCCCGCCCCCACAGATGTAAGGAGCCATTACTACTGATAATTACAGCGAGAGATATTACTGCTATATCTTTGCTGTGCAGACATTAAGTCGAACCTTGCATGCTATACCTTACTCATCGGAGAAGCCTTATTAGACCAATTATTGAAATAGCATCGTGAGCATTATATTGTGGTCTTCCGTTCGTTCCCATTAACTATGTAGAATGTTTGCTGACAAGACGGAAGCTATATACCATCAGCGGATTTCAAGATAATACGTTCCAAAGTCTCGAAGGAATTCAAGTCTCCCACTTTCCTATTTTCTAGTTCTCTGTTCCACCCAATGTATATTCAGCTGCGGTGTATTTGTGCTATCACCTTGTAAGGTATATCCTCTCCCCAGCTACCTCTATCTCTACACTGCTATTCTTTGGCTCCCTATACGACCAATCTCTCAGTCACTATAGCTTACCAAGTTCTGGCTCCCATATGCCCAACCTAGGTTAGTTAATTATTGTCAGGTTGGTCAGTACTGACCAACTCACCTTAATCTTCTCCATTTAGGCGAAGTCCTTTAGAGTAAGGCATTAGTCACATGTTGTTATGCCTCAGTCATTTTTTGAATAGCACTTGGTCATGCCTGGCCAATGTCCCTACACAGAGAGAAATATGAGAGTCAGCTGGACTCACATGCCATAGTCAGGCCCATGTCGCCAAAAGCACCCTCATGTGAGAGTCAAGCTGACTTTGACTGTAGAGAGAGTCCAGCACTGCCTGACCTTCATCACAACAAGAGTCCAGCACTGCCTGACCTTCATTACAACGAGAGTCAGGCAGTGCTGGACCCTTGTTTATGAAAGTTCAGCACTGCCTGACTTTCGCACGAAGGGTAGTCTGGTAATGCTGGACTTTCCCTAGTGCAAGAGTACAGTGATGCCAGACTCTGGTTATCAAGAGTCAAGCCAAGCTGGACTCACATACGGATGTGAGTCTAGCAATGCTGAACCCTTGCCTCGATGAAAGTCAGACATACATCAACGCCTCTTTATACAGTAAGATTAGTTGCTTATTTGCATTGGGGGAAATGTTTTAAAAGATTTATATGGCCTCCCTGACATTTATAAAGAAATCTCATACAAAATAATATTGTTGTCCTGAACATACAAGGGTCTGCTATCACAGACCACAAGTCATTTAGGTATGTAACAACATAGAGATACATGTACCAACATATATCAGAGGTGATCCCAGGATCTTAGGCCAAATTAAAAAAAAGTTTTGTTTCAGGTAACATGGGATGAAAATCTAGGGTCGGTAGGTCGGATCTTTTTTTTTTTTTTACTTTTTTTTTGTTTTTTACAGCCCCTCTGCGATACCAAAAAAAGTGGGAAAATGTGGGAAAAAAATTCAAAATTTTTGTAAACCTAAAATTGACCCCAAAAAGTGTCAAAATTTCAAAATTTCTTCAAAATTGCATTAAAAAAAGTAGGGTCGGCCTGTTTTGATAGGGTCGGTCTGGTGACCTGAAACAAACCTTCTTTTTCTTTTGGCCTTAATATATATTATTTCCAAATCCACAAGAATGGTGTCATGTACATCCTACCATTAAGCTCAATACTGTATTGTGTCCCCATCTGATAGCAAACAAAGAAGGCTCAGGCTAACTGACCCTCATCCCAGAGTCAGACATTGCCTGACTGTGGAAAGAAAGTCAGGCTGACTCTGATATGAAGATTTGTCTTGCCTGACTGTCATTCAAAGATCAGGCTGACTCTCAAAAGGGAGTAACTTTATGGGACTATCAAAGGAGGCTCAGCCTGACTGTCCATCAATGGAGTAAAAGTCCGGCAGACTCTCCTACCTGAGTCAGGCAGTGCTTGACCCTGGGGAGAGTCCAGCTGACGCTCACATTTTTCTCTGTGTACGACTAAACTGTGATAGCCACTTCAGACTATGGGCTAGGGAATCTAGATGTTCTGTGTACAGGCATCCTTTATCACCCTGTCAGCTGCTCAGTATAGACTGCTCTCTGCTCATGAACTACTCAGGCAGGCATGTCACCCACACCATGACACGTCTGTTTATTGGGCGACTCACCCTCCCCAGACAAGTATATAAAGCATCTGCAATTAGCACCGAAAAATGAAGTGAAAACGGAAAAGGACTTCTTATATCCCACTTTACACAACAGCTGAATGCCTTTTTGACAAGGCTCTCTCTGCTTATGAAAACAAAAAAGAAACCTGAACCAATTTGACTCTTTTTACTTGAAGCGCACAGAAGGTTTTGTCATAGAAGGGACACATAAGGGGAGGAATAATAATACTCTTGTTATTACCCTGGTATACTCGTGCAGTCGTCTTGTCCTGGAGCCGGGACAATATTATGGCCGCGGGGGAAGTGGGTGAGACATGCATGTTGCATCACCAATATGGATGGGCACGTGGCGACTATTTAATGTATCACTAGCAGTAGGGATAGTGATATCGCTGCTATTACGGGTTAGTCCAACCAACAACAACTTATAGGTGCATGAGGCATCTAGTTATAGCATGAAAGGCTGATACGGGGTATAGGTGGGCTGTGGTAGGTAGTATATGTATACATCGTAATAACAAACACATCCTAGCACCTCTTTATGCAGGTAATGTCATATAAATCACTCATCTACTATGATAATACTGAGTGGGGAAGCGGTGAGGGAGAGAGAGTGGCAAGGGGGAGAGGGTGGGGAGAGACAGAGGGGGAAGAGAGGGAGGACGGAGGAGGGACAGGTTGCCGGAGTGGAGAGGGGAGATGAGGAAAGAGGTGACTGAAAGGAGTAAAGGGAACGGGGCTGTTGGGGAGAGGTGGGAGGGGTGAAGTGAATACAGAGAATGGGGAAAGAGTGGTGAGGAAAGGAGGAGAGGGGAGGAGAGGGAGGAAGGGTGCCACAATATGGGATATGGGTCAGACATTCTTGTGTCTTAGAGAAACATTTGACTTCCATAAAGAATCATCTTTCATACATATTATATTGCACAAATCATATTCGCCCAATTTGCATCTACAATTCCAACTCCCCCAATATTCCCATATCTACCCTTCTATCCCCATGTCCACCTCCCAGTAGCAACCATCCCCTGTCCAGCTGACTGCACCTGCAGCGCACCAATTGCCTCCCCGCCTCCATTCCACTTGAGAAAATTGGGTTTGGTAGCCCCTCTCTATTATCGCTCACCAGCAACGAGATCTCGGTCAGATATCTCGTCCAGATCGTGAGAACGTGAGATCTGACAGCTTTGGTGCCGCCAGGGGGCGTTTCCGTTGCTGACCGGAAGGAAGCTTGGAGTTTGCCGGAAGCACAGGTCAATGACCACACATGCGCATGCGCAGCAAGTGATCTGTTCCTTCCGGTCCTGATAAGGAGGATCTTTTTCAGATCGGATCAGATATTAAAGCAGCGATAAGATATAATACAACCTGTTAGTTTGTTATTCACATGCCAGGCTTCTGATATGGAATAGGCCTATCTAAGCAATTTTCTGCAGCCATTACATCGGGGCAGTTTTGGAACGGATACTGTTTTATTGGATGCTAGTTTGCTGCGTACGCACTTTGGGAGCTTGGTAAAATTACTGACAGCAGTGCCATCAGGGTCCTGTAATTATTGTACCGAAGAGAGCTTAGAAAGATCAGAGATTAGTGTGAAACATGAAGCAGGGCACAACCTTCGATAAAGTCTCACACTTCATGGGTGTCTGTGTGTGTGTCCATGCTAATAAAGGTCTATCTTCTCTGTGCCGAGAAACTACTTGAATCTGCACATTTGGAAGTGTGAGTTACTCTTATTAACCTATTTATGCTTCCAACATGTTGAAAGAGTGGTACGACCTACTCTACACGCACTCAGCCCTTTCAGGAGATGCCATCCCATGTCCTGATACCCGCCATGCTTTAGAGACTGACAGCACTTACAGGGGATTGGTTTATGGAGACATCAGGACTAGGGTTCTGTGTTAAGATGTGTACAGGAGATGGTCTGTGCTGCTCGGTGCTACTCTGTGTAGATCTGGGTCATTTAGTACCCATCCCCCCAGGTCAGCCATCTTAAAGGTAGGCAGATATATTCACCATTCTGAGACAGGGGTCGACTGAGGAATCCCTCTCTGAGGAGTCCAAATCTGCAGCAGAGGCATCACCGGTCAGACCCAGTTGTATAGCTTATCATACATTATCAGCTGGTGGTGGCTGGAAGTGGAAGGTCCACATTGTGCGGCTATTGGCCCAGGTGGCGCCATCTCCCAATACAGCTCAGATACACAAGCACTACAGTGGTGAGTGTTGGAACTAATGTGACACACATACTAACATGTGAGTATATGTAACGCTGCAGGTGGTGGCCCTTTCCTGAGAGGTGTCCTCTGTAGCGGAAGTGGCGTTTCTCTTCTGAAATGCCTTAGCAGTGGTCACATCTTTTCTCTCTCATGCTTCCAACTTCATTTATAACATTCTAAAGAGTAAATCTAATTAGATATAATTATACAGAATTTCATTTGGAACAGAGATCAACTCACTGTTTGGGTTTAATGAAAGAAGCCCTACAAGTCTATGGGGTATTATTTATATCGTTTTTGTCACATTTATTTGCTGTTACTACTCCCACCATTGATGGTGCCGTATCTGAGATGTTACACCCTTGTGCACCTCACGTAATCCCCTCCCTTCCCTCTTACACACTCTCCTCACAGATAAGCCTGGCAGAAGGAAGTTATCAGTTGTGGACCTGACAAGAAAGTGCTGGAGGCAAGAGGCTATCATACATATGCAGGGTCTTTGAAGAGTGTCTGTGTGTGTGGGTGTGGGGGGGGGGGGGGGGTCGGGGAGGGGGTGTGGGTGTAAGGAGATAGCTCAGGTCCCGCTGGGTTATGCTTTGTAGTGTCATTGAGATGCGTTATACCTAACTGCTCATGAAATTTCTAGGAATATTAACCCTTTATACTAGGGGTATCCAAACGGGCTGCTGAAACTGGATCAAACTATTCTATTTAAAAACAGAAGCGTGTTTTATTTCATCCAACAGAAGGGATGCCAAAAAACCTGGTGCCGTGGGAGGCCTAGCCAATATTGATCTTGGACCGATAACTTTACAATATGAAGTAACAAAGAACATACATCTATATTGGTTTGCTCCATTGTTACAAAGCTGGTATTTTCACACATCATCATCCTCTGAGAGATGTCCCAATCCGATTACTAAAGCTAGTCATGTTGGGGCACAGCCCTTTTGGGAATGACGTTCTGTCACATTTCTAATCCTATTTTCAAATAGTTTATGCCACGGCATATAAAAGCAGCAAAACAGAAAGAATACCCCTTTGGAGGCCCACAAATCATCCTTTATGCTTGGCTACTAACATACTATGGTCAGTATTTTGTCATTTTCTAAGACAACCTATATCCTGCCGTTTGTTTGCTGCTATTTTCCCTTCTCTCCTTCTTGCTAAATCCCATCTCCCATAAGTACTTCTCCCCTCGACCATTGCCAGCTTCTTTCCACGGACTGTTCATTTGTTCAATGTTTTCCCAATTCCCAAGAGTTTCAGTGAAAATGACTGCAAAACACTATACATGTCTTTTCGTTTCAGGTGGTTTCGAATATATTACTACATTGATAACCTTGGCATGATAGCAAATAAAAACAAAACAATTGCAACAGCCTTAGAATTAAAAGTCCAATGACCTTTCACGTGACACGCTTGGAGTGCCCTCCCATATCATTTTACATGTCACAGAGGCCCACTTGATTTCAAATCCTAATCAAGAAGAGATCCCAGTAACAGAAGCAGCTGAGCAGTGGGCATTGGAGATCTTGGCTCAATTACCATTTGGATTCATTATCATTGTGGGACGATGGGCCCATATAAAGCCCACAACGTACTAAACATGCCTGACCGGTCTGAAGATAATTGATATTCTTTGAATTACCTCGGTTATAACAGTATCATATTATAACTCTAATTATGTCTCTAAAAGTTGACAAGGCAATCTGTAGTAAGTAGTATAGGGGAACAAGCATTTCCTAGCCGATTATGTCAATTATGACTGTGTGGAATTGGCTATCGAAAAGCAACTAACACCCATGTATCTACCATGTAATAACCGACTTTTATATCCTATTGCCCAATGCATGCAGCCTAAAAACACACTATACAATGGTTTTCCGGTGGTGTGTTAATGTTCCATCGGCCGATAGGACATGTATACATTGACTAATGGGACAAAAAGTCCTGTCCTGCTCTGCCCTTTTCCTGGAGTGGAGGAGCCTTCCTTTGTGGGGCAGACACTTCCCAGGTTTGTTGCCGACCCCATGAGGCTACGTTATAAGGTCAGTGGGACGGTCTCGTCATGAGCGGACCATGTCCTTCTTCTGGTCAGCTTGTCATCGTTTGTTTCCGTCCTCGCTCGGTGAACATCGATTTAGTCTCTCCTGACCATTTGCACTGCAGGGCGATTTTCCAACTGATTTCCATCTGGGGCCGCTCTGTCCAACCCCATCATCCCACCATCCTCCACCCTCCTCACTGCATACGACGTCGTGTCTTTTAACTGGGATTCCATGTTGTTGTTGTAAACAGGTATACCATTCGATGAGAATATCGCGTAGTGGAGCTCCGGCTTTGTTAAGGTCCATTTTCTATTAGCCAATTTATAATAAAACCCGTCCTATCGGCCGATGCACTAACAATAACCACGCTGGATGTGTCTCTTCAATGGTTTGTAATGGGTCCATATGTTGTTGGCCTTACATCCCCAACCTTCCTTTATACCCTACCCAGGGAAGAACAAAATTATGCAACGTTATATTTCTCTATGGCTCCTTATTACGGCAAAACGTTATACAACGTGAAATACGTTATTTTGATGTAAAATGTAAATGCAGTATTTTTGTTAGCTGGACACCCCCATCCCATCCTCCCTGACGTACCCCCCCCCCCCCCACGTCACTACCCCTAGCCTTGCCTCGATTGCACCCTCGCTACACCCCAGGCTACACCCTACTCTCTATCCCACTCTTCCTACCCCACCCTGCATGGAGTGCAGAGGGATCTTCCCTCAGGTCGAAAAGTCGTCGAAATAAAGGGCTCCAGGTCACAAAGTCGCTTTTTAGAAGACGAATACATTTAGTCAAAACGTCGATTTCATTCGACATTTTTCTCAACATGTTTCTACCAGTGCCTTGTACATATTCTTAGTAATAGATTCCACATAATTTTACTTGACTGTGTCTGGTTTTCTGTGTATACAACGCATCATAGTAATTCGCTTTTTAGATTATTTATATCATAGACAGTTATAATTATTATGCTAGGTCGAAAGTCGCCTGGCAAATAGCCCAGGTCGCCAGGACGCCTTTGACCCATCTGCACTGCAGTCACCTCCACGCGAGCCTGTATACCCTACCGTCCACCTAAGCCTTCCCATCCTACTCTTCCCTCTATCCCACACCTCTATCCTCTCCTCCACCCCACCCTACAAAGCATACCCATTCTCCCATCCCTCCTTTCCTGTCTTACCCTCTGCCCCAACATCGCTAGCATATGCACCCACTGTCCCAACATTTTTAGTCTTCCCACCCTTCCTAGTTCCTACCCTCAATATCATCCTGCCAACACCCTCCCCCCGGCCCCAACCCCTTCAGATTCATTGATGTCGCCTCACCTCTCCTGTTGCTATGGTAACCTCACATGAGTCCATCCCTCCCCTGACGAGACTTTCATGGAAACATATCGCATCTCGTGACCCACACCATATAAGATATTAGGTACTGCTGAGACTGTACAAGGTGTTGGGACCACCCGGCGGGTAGGGTTGATTCACATTGAGTCGGACACATACCCTGAGACGGACACTTGAATGTGTCTTGATTTAATCATTCTCATCTTAACATATTAGTGAATAATGGCAACAATGAAGTTCAATGTTTTCAATCAAAGAGCCACTATAGGAGTCTTATCAAACATGAATAAATAGAAATGTCAGTGTCCGTCTTATGGTTTGTGTCCGGCTCATGGTGAATCTACCCTATCTGGGAGTGGGAGGGGCTGACCAGTCTCCCCTGTGCACACCTGTGTCTGCTTGTGAGAGGATTATATGGCACTAAGGCGCTTAGTAAATCAATGCCTTAACGGTTGGTGGGCAGCAAAGTGCTTTTATAATGTGCTATGAACTTTTGTGAAGCGACGGTGAGTAACTCGCTGGTTATGCAAGCATGCTTTTGATGTGCACCGCAGATGGGTCGATATTGGTGAGATATATTGCAGCACCAGCGCGTTTCTTGCAACCAGCCTTGCATTGGTACATCGTGAAATATGAAACTTTGAGGAGAGTATGCTATCTTCGGCCTGTCTATTGCTCCTTCCTTTCAACATTCATTATTGTCCAATATTGCTCTCGTGCTGTGGCTATTTTGACAGTTGATCCTTTATGGATATTTCCCCCTGCAAATGAAGTACAGGCCCGTTGTAATATACCCAAGACGGAAAACTACTTAATGTCTGCCCTTTATGAATGTTGCTTTGGGTTTCAGACACCCATTATGAGATGCTCTGCATATTTATCTGAAAAAGGATAACAATAAGCGAGAAGCACGTATCAGTTACTTAGGGTCTCGGTCATCTATTAGTGATGCTCTGTATTTATGTCTGGCTATAGGTATTCAGTACATGTAATATAATGTACATTTGTGAACGAAACAATACTTTGTACAACTATTAACTTGTATTTGAATATTGATGGAACAGACAGACAGAGCCAGGTATAGTATTTAAACACCAATTGCGCTGTTTGTACGGAGGATGTCCACACTTCACTACTACCAGCTGGGTTTGCGTAGGGGGCGGGAGGTGGTATTTGGTTCAGTGACCCAGGCCAAACACTATGTATGGGGCCATTTGCCGAAAATATGGCACATATATACAGATCTATGCCTTTTCAGTTTACTGTACTTCAGCAAAAGGCATTTATACTACTGATAGCATACGAATGGTTCAGACCAAACATCTATAGCTGTTGCTGCTCGGCAGGCCACCTCCCTAATTGGCTGTATTGTAACACGTAGGAATAGAGATGAATTTCACAGCTTGGGGGTGAAAGCAATTTAAGACCATTATGTTTTCCTGATGGATCCCCTAGCACTTCAAGAGGGAATTTCTTTGATTATTTTAAGCTCATTATCCTCACTAAAGCTGCTTTAAATTTAAGTTTTAATGCCTGGTATCAGTAAGATTTCTTAGAGCTTAACCTCTTTTAAAATTCCAAATGCCATTTGGTAGTAATCTCCTTGCAGAACAATGAGAGCTGGTGGGATTTATATGGGGTATCTGGTCATAAGTGTATTGTTTAATACCCAAACAGATTGATCATAATTAGTGGATATCTAAAAGAATGTCTATAATACATCAAACTTCTCTTTTCCATTTTCCTCCCCATCAACCACCCACTTTTCCACTGGCAGCCATTACCATCATCCATTAATGTCCTTAGGTATCAAAAAGCCACCAGGAGGAACGTTATCATGTTACTAATTGCTGGTATTTGCTGCAAGATTAATGCAGTCTAAGGACCATGTCACTCTGCACTCCAAGAGTTCACTACTGCTCCCCGATATGGCACATTACCGGTGGTAATGTCCAGTATTGATAAGCCCCTGAATATAGATTAATGTCATTTTCTCGCTGGCCTTCGGGTGACAATTAGTAGTTAAACGTAATTATACATTAAAGGTCTCACTGTTTTTCTCAAGTTTGTATACCATTACATCTCATTGGTTGCCCAAATGACAGCAACTGATGCCAGCTGTCTTTGGCGGGAGGCCGGCTTGTACTTAGTGTCTGTGGTTCTATAGGGTGTGTATGTAGGCCCATTGTGTAGACATGGCAGATGAGGTGATGTTTGCACTACTGATGGATCCTACCCTGTATGGACGCACTCAGCTGCATGATGGATCTGACCATACCTGCAACTGTACAGTGCTCAAGTCCCCATACTATGCACCACCACTCACCATCACCAATATGGTGGATATCTAAATGCATCAAGAAAATACCTTTCCCTGTTTTTTGGATTTAATATTGCCCTAGATCTAGAAAAGCATGTGCTACCTAGGTCAGACGGAAATCTCAAGGAGAGTATGGTCTGGTAAACTAGAGCACATCTATCTACTTTAGCCATTTAAGGACCGGGTGATACCTCAATGCTCATGCATGATCATTTGTTGTGCTCGATTTATGCATTAAAGGGAATTGCTAGTTTCTACACAGAAGCCACCTGGCGCCAGAAATCAAAGCTCATGAAAAGTATTGTTTAAGCTGTATTCATATTCCTACATAGACCACTTTCCCTATATCAACCATTTGTATCTGCTATTCTGACAGTATACCTCCATTGTTCACATATATTCATGTGTTCTAGGACACCCATAGGATCCTATAGTTAAGGCAAAAGAAATATTTTTCTGAAATTCGTGCCTTTCTCATCTCATCCGTGACCCCGTGGTCCTAAAATGTTTGTATAGATGTCCATTATACATTTCCACGGTTTGGTTGCAATATCAATAGAAGAAGGGGATTATCCATGACAGATAATGTGAAAATGCTGTTTTCCTATGTATTTCAATAGTTAAGGTACTCCTTTGCTCAAATGGTCGTATCATGAAAAATAGAGTTATATACAAAAGTCAAAAGAACATCAGTAATCCTGTGACAAGTAGCAAGTCCCTTTAAACCGAGCCTTTGGGAGTGTATCAACTCCGTTTTCCGATCACAATCTCTTATGCAATTGTCGTGGAATTTATTCCTTTAGAATTAAGCTGGTTATGCCTTAGCCTATGCCCCGCCCCAGCTTTCATCAGCAGGGATATAATTATATAAATATATATATATATATATATATATATATATATATATATATATATATATATATATATATATATATATGTATATATATATATATAAATATATAGTGTATATATATACACTTAATGGTATTGCCTCACCCAGGTAAGCCGTAAAGTCTCAGACACAGCTAGCCAAAGAGGGTAGTCAGTATGGCAAATGAAGAGGACTGATGAGGACAAAAGGCAGTGTAATCCGTAGGTATTAGTCCAAGCGGAAATGAAACTCACCTCATCCCACCTGATTTGCTATATTAGACATGGTAGTATGACCTATCCTATTCAATGATCAGCATTATATCCTTTTCCCTGAATCAGCTGTTAAGAACTCAATGATGTTCAAGAAGACAATGTTATCAAGAGACATGGTTGTCCCTTTATAGAACTCAGAAAGGAGTGTTGAGAAACATAGGATTATTCTCTATAAGAAATAGGAACACCTACACCATCATTGGCAAATATTTGCCTAATTATTTTACAGATGGGAAGATGTTTGGTTTATGCCTTGGCAGTTATGCTACATAATGGGATCACCTGGGACATCAGGACTCCTTCCCATGCTGCCCCACACTAGTACAGCATACCTTAAATTACTCCCAGTGGGCAAAATTTAGTTGATTCAATGTTGATTCAACATGTGTAGTGACATGATATCAACAGTTGATACAGGGTTGTCATTTGGTTGATATTGATGAGGTCATCAACGTTGATCATTCATCAGTGATTCAACATTGATATGGCCATAGTGAATCAACAATGAATAAACATAATAAATGATGTTTTACATTGATTTAATGTTGACTGCTGATGCATAATTTCAGATTAAGAATATAGTCACGCTTTCAACCTAAATGCAGTATTTTCATGTCGACACATTCCTTGCAATTTGTGTATTTTCAATACAACATCCCCCCCATTTCTCCAAGATTAAATGCTAATTCTAGCACCATTCAGGGCAGGGGTACATGAATGACCTTTGGTGATCACACCAAGAGGCATTCATATCCATTTCAAACTACCCTGATCAGGACTGAGGCTTTATCTATTATTGTTAGCAACATAAAGGGTGTCTTACTGAAACCATGCATTTATTCTTGTCATTTAATTCCAAATGTCAACCAAATGCACACACCATAGTTCTCAATGAAAATTAATGAGATTTTGATTAATTGTATACGTTGATGAGAAGAATAAGAGCTTACAATTAGGGTAAATATATGTAGCATGTAGATAGATTTGCTAAGGAGTAGGTTGTGGAGGCACCTAGTGGGCAAGGCGGGAAACACATGGTTCATTCAAAGTTGATATCCAAACATTGCATCAATGTTGAAACAGGTGTTGGTAAGCAACGTTGAAATAGTAACATTGCATCAATGTTGAAAACATGTTGATCTACCCTGTAACCATATATCAACCAGTTGTCAACGTTGAATCAAGGTTTTGTGCCCACTGGGCTGTAGCTATCAGGAAGCAACTGCCCCGAGTTATATTTTCTCAATTCTTTGATAACGCAATGAATACTGTGCTTAAAAGTTTTATGAAAATTACTGAGAACAGTCAACTGAGAACTGTTTAAGGCAAGCACATAACTTTTATTCATGATGCGCATTTGTTCTTATGATGCTCAGGCGCCTGTGAGTTACTCACTGGTCCTGCCATGCTACAGCATGAAACTACACCAAAGTCATAGGAAATTTGAAAGGGTTAATGCTAGGGTTCCACCCTTCTAGGAATTCTCATTATGTAGTAATTGCAAACAGGGAAGAACTAGTATCACGAAGAGCAGTGCAATTATTAATGTATTTGAGAGGCTTTTTCGGCGGATACCAGCATCAGGTTCCATATTGCCTGTATAGTTTTGTGATAGTTTGACTACATTTAAAAGATTATATACATACTGTGACATTGTGTCAAGTGGCACTGGCTGAAGCTACAGACCACTTTGTCAAATCCTCAATTCAACGAACAGCGATAATATATCGATGGGACAGAGGAGGGAGGCATATTATGGCAAGCGATTTGATCACCCCGAAAACTAGTTGTTCAAATTATATTCATCTAGATATAAACTACTAGATTCACAAGTAATAAAACCAAAAGCAGCATCATTATTGTATTCAATTAAATTACATTTGAACCCCAGCTACTCTAGGACTAGCACTAAGCAGGGCTCCAACCCCATCCGGCCAGCTATAAATTACTGGTTAACATAAATATCTCCAATAAAAGAGAGACACGCAGAGGCTAGAGGGTGCTGGGTGTAACGAGGTTCAGACACTTAACAACATGGTATGATATAAGTGCGAAACATCTCTGAAGCCTAGACAACTGAGGCTAAGGGCCCCTGCTGACAGGCTGCGGCCGCTTGATTGAAGATACTACAAGCATCACATAATCAGACACCCTTCAATATCACACTCAGGACAACTCGTGTATCTTCCGTGTCTACCTTCCACAGGACGGAGCTTTAGATTCCCAGATCACTATTGCACAGTGTGACAGGGGTTTCTATGCTGTCGGACAGTGTCTGCAGTTTCAAATGTCTGCGACGGTTTGGAATTACCTCATAATCAGATGACATGAGGTGGCATTCGGTGTGTGTAAAATGCAAGGCCAAAGTAGTCTGCTGCCCTGTTTAGATTCAGAAACAGCCACTAGTATACACATCTATTTCACTTCTAAATACAAAAATGCAAAAATCACAATACTGTAGAAGCAATATATGTGACGCATTCTACGAAAGGGTCCTAAGTGCACTAAGGTCCATTTTCCCAGGACATGTCACATATATTATATCAGAGTAAAGCATGTTAAAGTTGTCCGTCCAGGGTTCTAACATCAGAGGAATACCGAGAGTCGATATATGGGGTATATGTGTAGCTATATATAAAACATCACACATGAAGGTGTGTGATGTGGTCATTAGGGCTGGGTTTGCTGATTTGTCGATTGACAGCCAGTAGATGGAAATAGGATTGCTATCACCAGGATGTAGTGCACCCAATGAATGTGAGATATGGATCGGTGTATATATAGGCACCTAACTCTGACTAAAATGGGTCTATTACAATTAATATGAACTCATGAAAATCTAAAGGCACATGTGGGAATGACGTTGATTAGATTATGATGGAACTTCTCTTTTTTGGGGTTCATCTCCTTTCATTGGATTCAGTGGTACTTATGCAGTGCTGATAATTTAAAAAGATTGCACCTCACATACTCCTATATCCTTCACTGAAATATGATTTCATGCATTGTTACATACTATAGAGCCATTGTGGAGGCAACATCCACAATGATGGCTATGGGCTAATACTCAGCATTATTCATGAATGTATCCTTCTGTACCAGAAGCAGACCAACTGTTTCAGCTAATGTATAATCTAGCTCTATAATGCTGTATATCAAAGCCAGACACTCCATGGGGGCTGTTAGACAATTGCTGTTTTTCATAATGTTCACATGGTTATCTAGCCCTGGCCTTGAACCAAATCTGATACCGAAAGACAACCTAATATCAATATTAATGACTAAGTTAAGTAATTATAAATGACAACTGCGGAGAAGAGAAACATCTTAAAATATCTTAGTATGAGTAATTATAATTTTTTATCACACAACCAAGCAAGAACTCTGACACTGCATTTTCCCCCTTTTTCCCCTTTCGTATGCAACACGCAACATTACCACATGGCTGGAGGCTTTCTCATAGAGAGTTCCCTCTAACATTCAGCAGTTAACATGCACGGGCATATCTAATGGTCTGCTACTAGGCATCAAGCGCCATATTGGAAATTAGAAAGACCATTGCACTGTAAGCTGGTTACAACTCGCTTGCAGAATAGGCCCCCCTCGAGATTGTTATTATAAATTCACAGTGGTTCACACATTAAATATTACAGGTGTTATTCCTAGAGGAAGGCTTTATCATAGACACTAGACGAACACTATTCGCCCCCGTACCAATGACCAGCTTATTTTGAAAATAAATCAAGCAAGAAATCAATTTCACAAAGCCCCTTGGTCGGGTCCATTGGTATGCAGAGGTGTTGCAGACTTAGTTGCCTGAGGGAGGAAGGGAGGTGGGTTCAGTGCAGCTTGTGAAGATGCATTTAGGTCCTTTCCACACTTGGGTTGGGCATAAAGAAAGAACTGTCAAAGCTGGAAGGGAAACGGCTCCCTTGGGTGGCTCTGTAGATAAATTCATTCAGACCATTTAGCTCTGTGCCCTTCAGGGTGGGGTGTGTACGGCACAAACAGGTTGTCCAACATTGTATATAGTTTCGGCTAAAAGTAAGATCGTACAAGATCAATATGCAAGAACAATATCAATTTCCAGGACTGTTAGATATAATAATGAACATTATCTTTGAAAAATTATATCAAATTGTACATTTATGATTTATTTCCTAGTATATTTCATATTGCTCGGCCAACTCTAGGTCTGTATGCATGGGACTCAATAGTGGGTGAAGTTTGAATATGTGTGAAACAAATTAACCATTCAATGTTTAAGACTGTGACATTCAACTATAGTTGAAGATGTCTGCCACAATATCCCACTGTTGAGCAACACTATCCTTACCTCTTTCACCGACTAGCCCAGTGATTAATTAACAATTTAGAGCCGCATAGTACTTTAAGGAATTATGCCATTTATCGCCATGAAGCATGGATGCAGCAATGACTTGTTACCCCAGGAGTGCAGCATTCAAACACCATGCCGACCCTACAGGGTTGTATCACTCCACGAGACTGCGTATTATGCATAAATGTAGCCTAACGAATATGTTCGCTATGATTGCATTCATGTATCATGACGGCAAAGCACAGAGTTAAGGAGGGATCTAAGCTGCATCTGATTGGTTTCTGATCCTTGAATCCTTGCAACATGTGGCATTTCCTTTCAGTGCCTGATGGGAGACATTAATTTCTGCATTTCCGAAAAGAATACCTGCTTATACCCATTTCTCCTCTTCTGCCTAAGATGTCTTGGTTCCTCATACAAAAGACATCCCTTCATAAGAAGCTTTCCCAGTAAACAAAAATGAATAAACATAGGGCATTATATAACGTTTCCCTATAATAGCTCCTTATTATTGCAAAACGTTATAGAACGTTAATAATGGTATTTTGACGTGAAAATTGCGTATTTTTGTTAGCGGGGTTTCATATTAATATTATAAAATAAATGAGAATTTTTTCCATAAGATTTTCAAAAAAGTGTTATATTAAGGTATACAGTGATATGTTAAAAAACATAAACTGCCACTGGGCTCGGCAAAGCCGCTGTGATGCCCAGTCCTTCTTTATGAGTAATATTGTGTTTCAGTACATACGATGAATTCATGGTTGTTAACAGATATAAAGTAAACCTAAACGGAAAAGAAGATGGGCCTATAGAAAGCCAAAAATGCCCAGAACTAATACATGCATCTCCAGTTAATTGTGGATTTTACTGAAGGTACATACAGCTATTATGTAAATACATGTACATATTCTGCCACAGGGCTCGGCAATGCCGCTATGATGCCCAGGCCATAACTTAAGGAGTTCCACTTGTCAGAAAGAGCCTCACCCGCCATTGTGAATATTCTCATCAGCTGCCATAAACCCAGGATTAGGACTAATAGCTTTAGTGCCTAATATTGAAAGCGGCCGAAGAAAAGTGGTTTGGACGAATTGTTTAATATTGAAATTCTATTCTAAAGCCTTAATATGGCTGTCACAAGATTAATGCTCAGTGACAATAGGAATAAGGGTTATAACAATGGTGTAAATCTAACTTTTTCGAAACTTAAAGTAGTAAGCCTATAGCGGAATTATTAATGCTCAACTTTCAATTCTACTCAGAAAGAAGGAGCACAAGACAGCTACAAGAAGAAACAAGTAACAAAATAATCTAATCTCTGATATCCAAATACCACATATATGAGACAGATCTATCCCTGGTCCCAGACGCCACACAAAAAGCCTATGGGCATACATATGCAGGATATCCTCTTTCCATCACATCCTGGCAGGGAGTCTACTATCATTGTCAGTTCTTATTTCGCAAGACTGAGATAGGATCAGACTCAGTCTATCAGGCTCTTGGACTAGGCAAGAAGGGGGAGGGGTTGACGGTATGGAGAGGAGGTAGTGGTCAGTAAGGATTGAGGCTATATGGAGGCAGCAGCTCACTTTTTGTTGTGAGCCTAATATGTTTGTGCTAAGCAAGGCTTTATATAACTATTCAGACATCAAGATACAATGAGCATTCTCTGACCATATTAGGAGCACTTTTACAAAGAAATTGAATGGGGCCTTGAAATATGGACATTTGGAAAATTATGCGATTACCCAGACCAATAATAATATGTACACTTATTAAAATTCATTTCATTTTGCACTACCCTGTATTTTGTCCAGTTGGCCTACCTACGTATTGAACCCCAAAACCAATGCGGGGAAGTATTTTCTATTTTACAAATCGGCGCTGGGTGAGCGTGGGTTTAGGATTGGGACATGGGGACGTTCTGGAAGTAAGGTGTCTTACAAGGGTCTTCCAGCACGTCTTTATTAAGTCCCCTCTGAATCTCACTCCTACACATAGATAGCACCGCTGCTAGTCCCTCCCCAAAGTCCCCTATGCCCCCAAAGACTCCCCTGACTGACAAATCTTGATTCCAGTTCATCCTCCAAGCGAGCTTGCAAAATCTAAATGAGAAGCCACTTTGATATTCTACTTTTTATGTCCTCAGGCTATTACCAGCGATTGCAGCGCCATCCCTAGGACTTCAAGTCCCAGGGGAATCCCAGTCGGGATGCATATCGTGGTTGATGACGTCATGGGTTGGAGGCTAGGTGGAATTCCCAATGTCAAGATAAGAGGTCTGTCTGTGTGGAATATAGTTCTTTCTGATGAACTGCTATTGGGCGTTGTGAGTGGCTAGTTGATAATGGAACCATTTTGCTGGCCATTCCACACTTAATCCCGTTTAAAAGAGCAGTATAGTGCTTTTTGTGCTATGCCGTCTGTTGTCATGATGTATGAATGCAGTCTTGGCAAATACCTCGCCAGTCCTCCATTCAGTCGCCCAGCTAGCCCTATAATTTTGATACACTCGCCAGACAAACTCGCCAGAGCTGCATCCATGCTTCCTGCCGACCCTACCCTAGTTTGAGAGACACACATATAGACTGGCCTGTCGGTTATGACCTTGGAAACATCGCCAAGAGAAGCATAAACTGCTTCTTGTTACAATCACTTCCTATAATGGCGGTGGAATGCGTCCAGCAAGAGAATAGTACCTCCCACAATGCAAAGTAATCATGGTGGCGCTATCTGTAGAGGCTCAGTAGACTCATGAATATCAATTCTGGTTTTTATGCCCAACGTCAGGGCCCCTGTGTCTTTTCATATTCATCGTTTCAGTCATTGCTTTTGTTTGACTTTTATGGCGATGACTTAGGAGATACGCAACTGTCTGGAGCAAAGGATTTGAGGCGATTTCTGGGAATTGGAATTGAATAAAAGCAAATAAGCGTCATAAAGTTGGTTTCACTTTGATCGTAATGAACTCGGTCCTTGGTGCTTGGTCTCTATGTGGGAAGGAGTATATCAAATGATAGTTAAAATTGGACTTTGTTTTGTCCCAAAGGAAATGGGCATATTCTCGGGCATGTTATACTGAGAGAATGGATTGAGACACTGGATAAGGGCTGTTTGAATGTGGCACCTTCATCTCAAAAATAAGTTATTGGGGGGTTTAATATGTTTGGGCTGCAGAGGGATATCTTGCCAGCTAGGCCAAAAGAAACGGTTTGTTTCAGGTAACATGGCAAAGAAATGTAGGGTCGGTAGGTCAGATTCTTTATTTTTACTTTATTTTTTTAAACATGATAAGACTACCCAGCCTCTCCGAAGACCTGAAAATTGACCAGAAAAGGGTATTTTTTTCCCCAAAATTGCATAAAAAAACGTAGGGTCGGACCTGTTTTGATAGGGTCGGTCGGGTGACCTGAAACAAATCTTCATTTTTGGCCTTAGTGGCTTCAGGTGTGACCTACGTCTCGAAAGATCTCTATCCCACAAGATATCTGTAAGATAGACCTTTTGAGACTCAGGGGCCTCCCAGACTGCCAATATCCGTTTAGGGTAAGAAGAACAGTATTTATAACATAATTCCCGTATAGTGAATACCTGTAGACTGCACTGATATTCTTTGGCTCCTTATACGACCGATTTCTCAGTCAATACAGTGCTTAACCGAGTTAGTAATTTTTTAGCTCCCTATACAACCGACTTAGGTTAGTTGATATTGTCAGGTTGGTCGGTACTGACCATCTCATTTTAGTCTTCTCCATTTCGATGAGTTTTAGGCTAGGTCCTTTTGAGTAGGACATTGGTCATAAGATGCTTTGCATCAGACATTTTCTAATAGCACTTGGTCATGTCTGACCAATGTCCTCCTGACTAACCTGAGATAGGCACATCAGACTAAGGGCCGGGGCATTTAGATTCTCTATGTGGTGTAGCAGCCACATAGCTTCGTTCTGAATTCTACCCTGAGTAGGTGATTGGTGGGTCACGTGACTGGACAGATCACGTGTCAGATCGTACACGGGTCACATGACAGACAGACAAAATGGTGCACGGTCTGCCTGACAGCGTCTTTTCTCACCTTGCTACTTGTCCTCGCCCACATGAGGATTATACTAAGGTATGCAGATAGTTAAGCCTACTTTGGAGTTTGGAAGTAGTTTTCCTATTATAATTCATGGCAATTTAAACCTGATTGTATGATATGGTATACACAACTATATGCAATCACCCCCTTCATACCGGAGACACCAGACATATTTCCCAGTAAAGTTAAAACCCAGATCCTCCCTATTCACACCCGGACACCCGAGACAAAAATCACATTCAATTGTCTGCAGTAAAGTGAAAAACACTTGCTTATTTCTCAGCAAATGTGGAGGAGGGGGGCTCATTATGTTTACTTGAATACAAAACTGAAAAGCAGAATATGAATCCTCAATCCCTCTCCTGCCCCCAATCCTGCACTGGATGCCTCGTCCCTGAGACCCTGGAGCACACACAGACACAGGAGAGCGGCGTGTAATGGATGCCCACCTGGACAGGCCACAGGCTACTGGCGCTAATGACTGGAGGAGGGCTGCAGGGTGAACCGGGGGCGGCGTATCACTTATTCAGGTAGTAGTGTGTAGGAGGCATAACATGGGAGACGTAGACTAGGGTGAGGGGTGCGGTGGAAGGAAGAGAGATACTGCACATGGGTCTTGATTTCACCCCACCCCTTGCATTGTAGTGATTTCTATTCTTTCAGTACAAAGGTGAGCTTTTACTAATGTGTTTATTTTCAGATTTAAAAAAAGTGATGTACGGTACACGTTAATTTTTCTCTCATGGCTCTAATTATATATTAAGTAGAATGTGCCTGAATGGGGATAATAGCAATGACGGGGTCTGTTCTTCAGATTTGCAGCAGAAGTAGTGATTTGAAGTACACATCTCAAAAAGCTCCTAAAAGAAGGTTAAAACAACTCCTTACACGATTGGTAAGCAACAAAATTAACCTTCAGAAATACTTAAGGCAAAAGCCATGAAACTTTTCTTTTCTATGCATTGGACATGTACACAATAGACATATGATACATACTGAAAAGTCATTTTCAATCGGTCATGTAAATGTTAATTCCCCGATTGTTCTGCGCATTGCAGTGACTTTTCACTTTTCATGCCGTATGATGACTGACACTGAAAGGCAATTTAGATGAGGGCAATAAACTAATTTCTAAGCCAGAAACAGTTCCAATTTATGTTACAGTGCATCAGAAATAACACAATGAACACTGAACTTCCTGGAACTATCAGGCATAATCAGTTGCCTATTTGTACCTCTGCCCAAGCCTAAATTTGAATCCAATATATTTTTTATTATTTTAGCCTCACAGTATGCCTCAAATAACAGATTTGCTTCACATATGCACTTGTCGCCATGATGCAACAGTGGGTTGCGGCGCTGAATTGATGTATCATGACAAGCTGTTTACTCACATCCATGCATCATGGGGGCAACAGAGATAGTGCATCAGATGATACTACTCCCCAAAAAAGGGTTATATTGAACTTTTTAGATATCATACTGCGGGGCCGAAACGATCATGAGGTCTAGTTTGTTATGAGGTGGGAATTGAAAATAGTTCCAGGGACTACTTTTTGCGTGTGAACATATGGTGAGGTTATGTCAGCTCGGGGGAGAGGTTTCTTCAAATGTGTATGGAGAATATGGAACAGTGTGAAACCGATCTCTGTTTTTGAGATAATGAGCTTGTTCTCACTTCCCATGTCGACCCATGTATCCACTTTGCACTTTGTTGAAATGTCAACTGACGATGAGGGGCCAGCAACAGCACATGGATTTGATTAGGATGCTCACACCATTTCCCTGAAACTTCTCGTTTAACAGGTATACAAAGTCGTAAAGTAGCAAACGTTCATAAGCGCCACGGCTCCTTTGTGATTTGTCTGTTCCTCAATATAATTATAATTTTAACATCACTACATAGATGACGGATGGACATAACATACATGCATTGGGAGAGCCATTCTACCCATTACCCAAAGGCCTCATGCATGGAATCCTTAATTAAATCAACTCCATTTTATTATCAGAATACCCCCTCCCCCCGGGCTAATTATCCCCAAAATAGCACCTAGTATTCAGGATTATTAAAAGGGTTGAATCATTTATATAAAACTACTTTGCTAAACAAGTTAGGAGGTACTCTCAGTGTGGCATATAATGTCTGTGTGACAGCTGGGGAGGTTGTACTATTGTTAAGGACAGGTGTGTCCCTATGGCTGACATCACCCAGGCAGTAAGGAGGGTATCAGTTACTGTGTTCTGTACAGTACACATCTTCTTGTGTATAAAGGATTCCCTATGTAAGCCATGTGAATTATACTTATTTGTGCCTTCTGAACTGCTGAACACCGTTCCAAATACCTATAATTGTATGCAAATACTAGAGTATTATCGGCATACTTTTATAGGGTATCATGTAAGTAGAATTGTACCTTTTATATATGTACAATGTAGTATATGATATGTATGAGTGGAATAGAATCAACAACTGATATAGGTATGACATCAAACGTGTCGCTAAGTAATATTCACTATTCCCTCTTCTATAATAGAGTCTGGCTTGTAAAACACAGTTTGAATATATAATTTGCTGGTGATAAATGTTGAATACATGGAATCACTTCTTCATACAATAAAAGCCTCATTTAGGGTCTGTCTTGCGTCCGGAGGCGTTCTATAATGAGTAAATACATCTCCCTGTTCAATATCCATTATCGATTCCAGCCTCCAAAGGCCTCCCATTTGAGCACATTGTTCAAAGTGGCAATAGACATCGCTAATCTAACCGCATTCTAATTATTCAACACTCGACGACTAAAGGCCAATTTAAAATTCATTAGATCATTGACATCATCAGATTAAATTGATTGAATAAAGTCTATTTTAACAGATGCGTGGAGATGAATAGGTACTGCTTAATTCCGGTTTAATTCAAACTTTAATAGAGTAGGGTGTGATAAGTATGGGATTAAAATGGTTTAAACTGGGCGCCTGTAACAAGACCCGTGCAAACATACTAATATAGCCTCGTAATATGCCTGGTTCGTGCTGTTGTAATGCCAGAGATAACAGTGTGCTGGTGTGGAGACAGTGTAAGAAATGTAGTAGTGTCAAATTAATTGAGTCTCTGAAACCTCTGAAAGGACATCAATGCGCAGCTAACATTGAACAAAGATTACCATTGTATAGCTCCCAAAATAGCTACACACTAGGGGAGCAGGTTCCAAAATGAAATAGTGAAAGCCTTAGTGTCTTTCCCTGGTAATAACCCTCTCTTGGCCTCCTTGTGAGTGGGTTGAATAAGTACTGGGATATTTCCACTCCATTACTGTTGATAGCCTCATATTTGGTAGAGACCTTGATAGTCTGGCTTTTTCACTTAGAATAGTGTTATCCGTTCATTTCACCACAAAGCCTATCAGAAAGGCAGTCCATAGAGAAGCAGGCGACTGAAAAGGGAGTCATTTTGTGGACTCTGTCTCTCTCTATGTGTACCATGGATAGTCAGAACTCAGATATGATATACTTATATGGGAAGCACAATAAAAATGATGTGGCTCTAATCTAAAAGTAAAAACTCTTGAAATGCAGAGCACTGTGGTAAAATGAAGACCATCATAGTAATGCTACTTCGTCTACGGAATGCAGCAAAGTGCAAAATCAAACTGCAAAACGACTTGGGTGATATACGTTTTGATCCTCTACAGCTCAATGCGTCCCTAATTTTCTGGAAAAGAAAACCGATATCAATGTGATTGGACTTTGATAGTATAGGGATGTGTGTACTCACCTATTAAAGGAAGAACGTCTGAGGTTGGCGGCATACTCTCCGCGACCAGCATTAAAAACACAGTCATAGAGAGGAGGGTTGTGATGCCCATAGTAACCTTCTCCCCAGAGTCTGAAGGTATATAAAACCCTAGCAACGCTACCATGGTTATCAACAAACATGGCAGTATCATGTTAAATACGTAAAACAGGGGCTTTCGCCGCATCTGAATCACATAAGTCACATCTGGGTAGGGCTCAGCGCAGCAGCTATAATAAACCACATTGCGGTCCGCGTGTAACTTCAAAAGCGTCCATTCGCTGTTAGGGATGTAGTTACTTATGTCCCCGTCGTCTCCCACTTTCATCAGGTTCACTTGGAAACCATCGTAAGTCCATGAGGCGAAGAGAAGAGTGCAGTTTTGTTCGTCGAAAGGGAAATATTTGACGTCGATGGCGCAGGACGACTTGAAGATGACCATGGACAGCCACGTCACGTTGCCGTCATTGGTGACAATGACGTTGGTGCTTATGGAAGACTTGTAGGATGACACATCGGCACTGGAGGAGGAAAAAAAGTAGTGAGCATATGATTTTTAATATTGATTATCATGAAAACCCTACCATACCCATTATCACCATACTAGTCTTTGTTTCAAAGTTCAACTGTCTGTTTAGAATCTGACGCCCATCAATACAGTAGGCTATTGGTGGCTATAAGCAGCATTTTAAGTCATGCTCTGCACTGAATCAAGACCCCGCATAAGGCCCCACATCCCAGTGACAATCAAAGACACCAGAACTGTGTGAGAGACAAGGGTTTATTGTAGCTTCTATCTATATTATCCAACAGAAAGGCAATTTCTAATTAAAAAAACAACTATACAATTTATATGGTTATAATTATTGCCATGCCTCTCTCAAACCTATGACATTAACAGAAGATACATAGGCCCCCCCCCCCATATGCCACGTGATCACGTGACGCATCGCTGCCTCTCAATACACAGGGCAGTCCGACACGTCTCTATACCATAGACAGGCGCATGCCTACATAGCATCCTCTTTTTATGTGCTTGGACATGATTCGATGTAGAGAAGAAGTACCTTAATGACCACTCTATGATACAGCACTCCCCCACAATGAACACTTCACAGCCTCACAGTCTCACTTGTGGATGACAGGGTAGTTTGTCTTCACCATAATTATCCCTATAATCATTACCTTGGAGGTGGTTAGAAGAGGGGTGTGAGGGAGGGAGCAAGAGAGCAGACAAACACGCGATTTGTAGACAGTTAGAAGAAGGAACGAGGGATGCAGTGAGGAGGAAATGAGGGAAAGCAAGAGAGGGAGGGAGGAATATAGGAAGGGAGGCAGGAAGGGAGGGATTATAAACAAAGATGACAGGGAAGGAGGTGCAAGGAGGAGAAGGGAAAAGGGGGGTCTGGGATGAGGCGAAGGCAGGAGGAGGGACGGAAGGGGAAAGGATGTAGGAAGAAAAGGGAACAAGTGAGGAGACAAAAGCAGGGAGGCAGGGAGGCAGGGAAGCAAGGAAAGGGGCGGAGTAAGGGATGTCAGAAAGCAGGCAGAATGGCCAGAGCGATAGAGGAGATGAAGAACCCGAGGATGTAGGAGGAGTTGGGGCATGCAATAAGCTCTTGTTGAATTCCACGGATACGAGTAGTGGAGGCAGTATGGTCTATCAGGGGGTGTCGGAATGAGGGAGGGGTGTGCTGGTGCTGCAGGCAGGGTGGGGAGGGGAGGGAGAGGATCATTGTCCTTGTGTTATCAGCCGGGGCTACTTTACTCCAGAAGTGGAGATGCCGAGATAAAGAAACTCTGATTAATAAGCATGGGGACTTTTCTTTGCAGATCCCAATTATAAAGGACTGTGAGCCAGCCTTGGCTTTAATACCAGTGGAGTTTTGGTGGGATACACGAGTTTGGAGGAACGTTGAAACCATGTAGAAACAACTGTCAATCTTACTTTTCAATTTAAAATGGAGTTGGTATTTTGGGATTCTTACTATTGTTGTAATTCAATGTTGAAACAATGTCAAAATTATACCAGTTGTCCAACCAATCAGACCAAATATCAATGATGACACTAACGTTGTTTTTATGTGGCTCTAACGTCTACAGAGCTGCGTCTAATACAAGGATGGATGAGTGGTTGGAGTGGGAGGCTGTAGTGGGTTGGGGTAGGGCGGATGAGCACATATGACAGCCAAGAAACACTGGAAGCTAATTAAATGGAATAAGGCACTATTGACGCCGGACGGTTGAGGGTTTCAAAGGAAGTTGTTGTAATCATCTAAAATTAAAACACAGCTTTAGCCCAGATTGCACGTCTGGTTTTTTTTATGTGCGTGGTGGATAAGGTACCCGGTGGCAGGGTGGGGGGGGGGGAGGGGGTGGGAGGTTGGGAGGCTGGGTAAGTGGGAAGGGGATGCTAGAGTAATTAAGAGGCCAGAATGATGTACACGTGCTAAGGTCTAATGACAGTTATGTAGTATAGTAAGGGTTGGACACTCCTATCTATATGCACTATCTCCATTGACTGGCTTGAATATGTGACAAAACGTGGGAAAAGGTGACATTAGGGGAAAACACCTTTATTTAAGTTCATGTCTTCAGCTACAATTTGATACGCCAAGCATCAAAATATTTGAAATAGTTTCTGAGAAATGACATCTCAAACATGGGATGGTAAGGATATGTAAGAATTCAGAATAGACTGCAGTCTCGGACTCCCATACCAACATTGCTCCGTGTCTCTCTGCTGAGTATGGTATGGGAGCAGACATGCATCTCACTTGATACCAATTTGCGCCAGTTTGGTGGCGCAAATGGGTGTGTATTGGCCAATACACATCGAAGTACAGAGGGATGCTAATCCATATCAAAGGGGTAATAAAAGTAAATGTGGGCTACTGTACAATTAACACATATAACTGACAGAGGTAATGTAAAGATGTGGATTGGGATGGGATGAGAGCCCGCTCCCAGGCTATCCAATTGGTAGGATATAGGCGCTGGCCGAGGCTGAAAAGACTGCAATGCGATCACATATCAATCTATTTTCAAATAATCCATAAAAATCATAATTATTAGAAATTAAACTAATAAATGCATATTATTGTACATAGATTTGGATCTGGTAGGAATGTTGGCATTCTGTTTTCAGTTCTGAAATCCTCATGGATGGGGCAATAGGATAGGGATGATTTTTATTCCAAAAGAATGAATTGATGGTTGCCATGGTAACCTAATGTCAACAAATGGGCTAAAAATGGCTAAAAATGTTCTTTTTACATTCCAAATAAGACCAATTTAGAATGAAAATA
This sequence comes from Harmothoe impar, assembly GCA_947462335.1. NCBI lineage: Eukaryota > Metazoa > Annelida > Polychaeta > Phyllodocida > Polynoidae > Harmothoe > Harmothoe impar. Next base: position 52,309,898 of record OX381715.1, on the reverse strand, counting down.
GAATTTCGATAATAGCTTCAAAATATTCCTTGGGAAAAGTTAGTCTAAGGTCATTTTCTCTTAAGTATTCACATTTTTAGCTATTATCTCCTGAAATATCATCTTTAGAGCATTTATGGCTATTCCCCCTAATGTTATGATTTCCCAGGTTTCGTCACATATACCTGTCACCTTGAGTGGGTGAGTGGGTGATTCTGACGGCATTTCATCGGCTCAAACGCTGTGACAGGTATACATAGGACAATACAAAGGAGACTGTGGACTATTATACTCTGTCAAGGGGGTCCAATCCATATTACACTAAATGGCCCACATGAGATACCCTTAGAACGTACAACCTGTACTCCATGGGCGGTATTGAGGACAGCAGAAAGGAATGATACGATGGGTGGCAGCAGTGGGTTGGATGATGGGAGAAAGAAGAGAAGGTGTTTAAGAGTCGAACCAATAAAAGAGTCCAGGAAGGACGATGAGATGGACGGGAAAATGATGTGAGGTGAGTTGTTAGGTAAAACAGCTTTTAGTCAAGAAGCAATGCTTTTCGAGACGGAAATTGAACGGTAAGAAATCACGAGGGGAAATCCCCTTGCACAAACAGCGTCCTAACTGGATTTCCCCTTTTTACGTCTACAGGAAATAGCAGTCATGGCATTTATTGGAACCTTAATTACAATTTCTTGAATTGCCCTTCCCTGTGAATATCCTTATTCAAACAATAAGTGATGTCATTAAGATGGAACTCGAGTTGAATACTGACATTCAATTGGTGGAGAATTACATAATTTACTTGAGAAGCACTTTGCTCTTCATATTATGGCAAGGGGTTTTCTCAAGCACCTGCATCAATTGGAACAAGAGGAACGCCATCAGGTTTCTCCTCAGGCCTAAAAAAATGCACAATGAAAAAGAATGAGGGTCAGCTTGACCCTCGAGTTGTCTCCAAAAGAACACAGCTTCCAGGATCAGGCATGCCAACAAATGCAGGCTCATGAAGACAGTTCGTGAGTCTCCTTACAGAGCCTATAGCATTCTCAGAATGCAAGGATCTGGCTGTGGACTCCATCCTCCAGAGTCTGACAATACTGGACTCTTAGAGCCACTCTTTCAGCAATGTATCATGCCCACCATATCACACTGTAACTGTGTAGTGGTACAAGATGGCACCGGATACAGTGTAGAAGACTATAACCACACAGTATCACAGGCTGTTACGACAGCGCTGCAGTGTGTTACCAAAGACGGCCTACAGAGAACGCCATATTGATTGATAGTCTCTGAGAGTGACTTGATAACGAGGGCGTTAATTGAGTGGGAAAGGTCACGTGCCACGTCCCGAATTGGGTCTGAGACTGGGTGAGAGGCGAAGTAAACGACAACTCGCACTAAGGGCTGGTTATACCCTGCCCCAAGCAGCAAAAGGGTGGGGGTAAATAAATGTGGACCTTTTCATTTTTAGTTTTGGAAGGTTTTTCATTACACAAGGTGGTTTTTACAAAAAATACATTAGACAATAGGATATTACACTACATAACAGTTCTTCATGGCAACATCAAGTGAACAGAAGCAGCCCCCGCATTGTTATAGCTCACAAAGCCCGCCAATAACACCATCACCCCCTGTTGTTCAGGGAAAAGGATCACACACTAATATCATATGAATTGGTCTCATACATGTTTAATTGCAATGGGCATTTCTGCCATAACACATGCCCAATGCATAGACAACAGCTTGTAATATATGACTTGATTCATTTATCAGCGGACGTGTTTAGGTGGTCGTTTAAGCGTGGCATCCTGAGAAACATGCTTGATCTGAACGAAAAGGCAAAGGTAATAGTATACAGAAATGAGAAAGCATGAGCGCGCTAATAAGTTCTTCCTAACAGTATGCTATGTCTCTATGCCTCTGACTAATTCAAATATAGAAGTGCATGAACATATTGACGATGGAAATAAAAGACCATGTAGCTATCGCTATGATGCAGAAAGACAACCTACTGCCACTGTTGCCACTGCCAGGGCAAAATAAGCCGACTTGGGTGCCGAGCTTACAAAAACAGACTGTCATGGAGTCATGCACGCAAGAAGCATAAGAAGTAGTAGCATCTCAAAAAGTTGTCACGGGAGACTAGATTCATACGCAGAGCCTAGTTAATAGAAACATGTAAAGAGATGCTCGCCCGGAAAGCTCAATGAGCAGCTCATCGTTTGTCATCCCTGCACCAGGGGGAGCTGCTAATGTGCACGTGCTAGGGGCTACCATAGTCTTACAAGGAGAAAGGAAATAGCGTCAAAAGGGAGTCCAGGTTTCCTCTAGATTGACTCTCGTTTCTGGGGAAGTAATGGTTCTTATCTCGCTACCTTAGCTGAGCCAGAGAGATATTTGACTCCTCTTGGTGACTCAAGCTAGGGAGTCGCCTAGGCTCCCTTAGGCAGTCTGGGTTCCCCTATATAGAGGGGAGCCGTTCTGAAGGCAACCTGTACTCATTTTTGACGCTGTTTCTTTGCTCTGTGTAGGTAACAAGACTGTACATCACTGTTGTATGATCAGTGTTAGGAGTGGCAGCCATCTTGGTTGGTGCTCACCCACCCGGAAGTGACATCACACACACACTGACCCTCTGTGTACACCCCTTACAAGACATGCAGCAACCACACAGAGTGCAAATCACTCCCAACCTGGATAACTGGGCAAAGCAGACAATTCATTTTTCCCAGGGCCCTAGGCGATCAAATGCCTTACTTAATTGCCACTCCTGGTGTCATTTACAGTCTGAACACCTGAAACTGGGGGCTACAACTGCCTCAGGATGCTGTACTGATGTCTATGCAATACGGACACAGACATATGATAAGGTCGACGCCAAACATCAGGTGACCACATGCAGACTAATAGATTTTTAAATGAACCCTGTTGTCCTCTGCTCATGGATTTCTGTGATCTGAACAGTGGTTACAGCTCTGGATATTTAACATCAGAGATATTAAGAGATGTTCAATAGTGCCCTACATATTTATTGTGTTCTCTAAATATTTCTAGTGGTCTTTAAATAGAAAACAGACCCAAATTAACCATACAGAGAAGGATGTACCCCTGGGGATATACCATCAGAAGGAACGTGATTTTGGGGGACCAGCAGCAGAACCAAACAAAGTTCAGCAAGGTGGGCAATTCAGAGTGTCAGAAGCGACATGCTGAGAAATCTGTAGGAGTCTAGGGGCATGCCCCTCTACGACCCCCCCCCCCCCATTCCCACACCCCTTACCGTAAGTGATTTAGTATAACTATGCTTCTATTGCCTTAGTGGCCTGACCAATTATAGATTACATACGTCAGTCAGAAATCAGGACCTTGACCAAGATCTGTGAGGAATCTACCGAGAATTAGTGTTTGAGCATCCATCTCAGTTTCCCATATATGGACATACATACCTCTAGTTCCCATATCGCACGCTAGGTGGCAGCGCAGTGGGTGGCGCTGCCCGCCGGCGTGTCATCACAGCTAAGAGTGATCTATCAGGCTGGTACCAGCGAAATATCAGCCGCTGATGACTTTTATCATTGACTTCGCTGGTCCCCATCCCACGGAGCCATCCCTAATGCACTGACATATGATATTCATAGCCAGCCTCGGGGGATCGGCTTCAAGAGCGATGCCCTCAAGGCATAGCAGACATTTTGTTTTTGTTCTCGATGGATGGAATATGCTATCGTTCTCACTCTGTTTTTTCTTTATTCTTTTGTGAATATGTTATCTCATACTCCCTTTTTTGTGTCGTTGCGGTCTGACAGTTTATTAATTTGCGTGTGAGGTATTTCTTGTCTGCTTGAGCTTGTCTGTATGTCGCCTTCCTTACTCCCCTGCCTCCTATCTGGGTCTCTATCTGTCTCATTCCAACCTGTCTCTTCCCAACCTGCTATCTTTGCCTGCCTTTTGTCCCTCCCTGCCACTACTGTGCCCCCCTCTCCGATATTAGCACTTTTATATAATGGGTGCTGCGCATCTCACGCTGCAAGACCTAGCCATCTGTCACATGTTTGCATCTCTACCTAAATAACCTACACCTAAAGAACTCTCATCACAGCAGATCAGATACCCTGGGCACCGACTTTGAAATGAGACATATTACATTAACACACATACACCCCACTGTCAGTGTCATGGATAGTATGTTCCTACGTAAAAAAAACACTGATAAGTCCTCAGGGGAGACTCCTTCCACTATCACTGCCCCTCCATAGTGATGATGGGTGGGAGGGGCGGTGGTGGTTAGGGTGGGAGGGTGTGTTTGCAGGAGAGGCTAAGGGTTACCTTTGCATTTGACACGCTCTGCCATTTGCCAGGACATATTGAAAAGGGCTAGACTAAGCCGCAGCCATGTTGCGGCAGATTTCCTATTATATATATATATATATATATATATATATATATATATATATATATATATATATATATATATATATACAACGACGTTTCGCATCAGTTTGGCAAATGGATCCTGACAACCCTAATGCGGCCAATTGCCGTCATCATTAAATATGCTGGTGCACCAATGAAGCGCTCACTGGCGAGTTGCTCGCAGGCTCTACTTTATCATTGTCTATGCTTAGAATTGCAGATGTGAATTCAAGGTGACATTTGACAAATTATGGTGAGTTTGAGCAACCGTTGTGCATATACACAAGTGCACCAGATTCGGTGGGGTTCCCAGCTAACAAAAGAAGTTTTCCAAAGGTTTGGTGGAAAAAGTTTAAAAACCTGTAAAAAAAACATTTTCATCTAAACGTTTGGAAATTTATTTATTTTTGTTAGCTGGATCGTGTAAACACAAAGGCTTGCGCTTGCTCAAGCTACATGTAGTATGCTTGGTAAATGAATGTGTCTGAGCAGGACAAGCGGAGACATTTGTGGTGGGTGGGGGGTGGGCGGGGTTATTACATTGAGGCTATCAGGCTGGCTTGGCAAAGTGCCAGGCGCCTTCATGTAGCCAGCCAATCAGGAGCCAGCACCGTACAGTACCATCACGTGGTCTGCTTATCACGACGGGCGCCACCTACTGTCAGGTATCACCACTACACCAGGGGTCAGCATGGCATCATATGTGTGCACACATACACCTATGTTATATCTACTCATCTATATAGACATCTATGATTTAATGTATAGGTGGAGTACCGAGAATAACATGGGTGTCGTCCAGCAGTCTAGTACTTATATATAATGTACAGTCAATGTAAGACGATCAGGCTAGACATCAGATGGACAAGAAGACATTACTTGTGTGGTTTACTTTAAATCATCAATTAGAAAATGATAATGATCATTCAATCACGTTATTGTACTATCGATTTCAAGATTATACACATAATCATGATGTGCATTTACCTAGAATTTCAAAGTGGGTAAATTCAAAGGACAAAGTGCTTTGATTATATTCCAATGCCTTGTGATTAATGGTTTTGATTTATTCAACGAATCATAATTATAACATTAGTCCAGTGTTTCTTTGTTCTTTATCCTCGGATAATTCATCACAGTCTCCCATCGCAGATATAAATCACTGTACAATTCCCCCATCAAAATCTGAATTTCCTTAAAACAGATAAAGCTTTATTGCCATCTCCTGATTGAATTGGAAATCCGTTTCACTTACCATACTTCATTACCCTTACATAACCCTTTACAGTCAGCATATATTCCTTTTTCAATATGCTATGCTTATTGTCATCCTGATGCACGAATGCAGCCCTGATGGGTCTACTGACGAGAATTACATTCATGTTGCATGAATCCCTTGGCAATGTGTGATGCGTTATTGCAGTACTGATGAGTTACTGGGGTTACATTCAATGATCCATGCATTATGACCATGATAACAAAGGGGATGGTGCATCATAGTATCGTGCAGGCTTTGAGGGCTAATTCTCTGTTATTTCACCGAGAGATAATAAAGCATGGTAGAGCAGCGCAGTGGTTAATTGCCAATTTAAAACCAATTAATTATATAAAGCAGTTTGGGGCATGTTTTACTTTTAATGGCCCGTTTAGATTTTTACACACTAAAAAGTCAACAAATAGGTCACCTATAACCATGTAGGAAATCCTGATTTTGTTCGATATTCGATTTCAGTCAATCACCCTGATGTAGGCCATCCGCTGATCAATACATTAAAGTACGTTTCAAATCTATGCATTGGCTGTGTGCATGAAAAGATTTATGTTAGGTTGTTCTCTAGAAGAACGTATACCCATACATTGCCATTCTATATTAGCAAGTATGCTATTTGGTGCATTCCAGAAAATACACAAGTGAACTGAGCTGCCATACAATGTCCGATGTTTAATGATACAATGTTTAATGGCTGAGTACACTAGAGGACCAGTATCCTGGGAATACTGGGTAGCAGTATACCCCTTAATCAGAGAAATAACTCTCTTCCGAAAAGAATGCTAGCATTAGTCAGCTGTTAGTATATCTTAAGCACAGCTAATTCGACTTGGTGTCAGAGAAAAACAGAAAAAAAAGTAACTTCCCCCCGTTTGGAGCAGCAACATCTTAACCACCACTATCCTATCCCCTATAAAAGGCGGGGGAGGGGGAAGAATATAATTATATTGGGCGAAGTTGATATTAACAGTACAAGTGTATATAACTTACTTGTTATAGAGTAGAATATCCGGCTTCCATATCGTGTCGTGGGGTAGTCTTACGACCCTCAGTCCTCCATACTCCATGGGGTCCCACTGCAATTTGTAATCCATCCACGCCTAAAGGGAACAAAGAAAAAGAAAATAGAATTAGTATATCTTGACATTTTAATGCTGATTCCATGCTGAAACGGACCCATTAGAACACTTACAATAGCTTGTTTTATGTGTTTTAATCTTTGCCTAAACTTGCCTCTTTAAGAGCAGATCCTCAACGCACTGCAACCAATGGTGCCAGCTAGTCCTCTAAGGAAAGCATAGTACTTTAATTCAATATGCCATTTTCCGTCATGATGTATGAATGTAGCTCTGATATGTGACTTGTTAATGCTACATTCCTGTCAACTAACTCTCACATGGTAGGCATAGTACATGTCTGTAGCCCTGACAAGGTTGTAGCCCGCACAAGGCTGCATTCATGCATGCTTCTTGAAGGCAGATTGCATAGCACATTAACGTACTATGCTGTCCTTAAATGTTTAGGCGTTCCCACGAGCAACTCAAGAGGCAGGACACACATTGAGCTGCTCACTGGCAGGATGCACTCAGGGGTTGAGTGTCCTTAAGTAGGCAAGTCACTCACTGCCCGGGTGGACGATACAAAACACGATGAATCGACCAGCGACAGTCGCTCGGGCATTGGTGTGTCGCACAGTAAGTTAATATGACAGAGGAATGAATTGTTATTGTCTAAACAGCCTACACTGTTTGTCGTGGAAGAATTATTTGCAATATACTGTGAATTTTTTGTGAATATTGTCATATCGCTACAAAGACAGAATTATAACTACCGAGGAAATCATTTTATGTGTATGTCTGTTTAGATAACATCACTTTGTATAACTGGTAAACACACAAAGGCCTACACCTGCCTACACACACTTGGCGAGAGATCTTGTGACTTTAATCTGATCCTCACCTATGGCTAATGGCTAACAGGATCCAATTATTGAGCCACTAGACATGGAGCTTGGACAATTTATCGGAACAGTCACGGTATATCCGGTTCAGATGTTTATTGATATCAAGATTTTGATAAAGCGATCCTATCTCTGTTGTGGCTCGTTTAAGTGCAGATTCCCTAGTAGCCTGGTTTTCCAGCTCTCAGCAGCATTTGGTTAATACTCTGAGCACTTACTGAGTGCATAAGATTAAGAGTGCGGCTATTTTGCTGGTGTTGGTGTGTTGCTGACTATATCTACATTGTTGCTCCCCTAGTTGATACTAGACACCATTGTGAGGCAGTTGGTTGGATAGGACGACCCAAGCAGGGCACAGTGCTGCCACCACACGGCCAGGGCTAGCGGGGGGGGGAGGGGGGGGGGTCAATACATGGCCAATAGAAGATGGATGGTGATTGAAAAATGTCAGGGAGGGGGTGGTGATGCTGATGAACAATTCATGAGGCATACACCACTATATTTGTCTATCTCAGCCTTCTTGACTGTCTGACTCCTTTCCCCTTCCCTCACTGCTACTTTGGCTAGCACCAATGTATTTTCTTCTTTTAGTTTCTCTCCCCATCAGCCATAGTATCAGGGTGGCTAGCATTCAATTCTAGATAATATGTGGCCTTCACAGCATCTATTAGCTTGCCTGTATACAGGCGTAACTTCCGGACGCAACACAGGTTCACAAGAAAATAAATAAAATAAATAAAAATTCAGATTCAAGAATCTTTATTTTGATCCATCTGTTCCTTCGCGATTTTTGCTGAATGAGTGAATAAGCGATCAGTCCAGATGGATCTCCGCATTCAGTCAATGTGTTAATGGACTAATTCTAATCTCCAAGCCATTTTAATATTCGTTATCTATAACTATTTTTAGACACCAGGTCGGGGAATGGCATACCGCACTGAGGCTGTCTCGATCTCCACACTCTTGTGAAGATTGACTCCAACTATGCCGAACTGTACAGCTTATCAGTCTCCACGTGAAATAGGCCCCACTGCTGTTTCTGGGCCATATTCCCCACCGATTAGATTGCTATCCACAAGAGTCAAGTTACACTTCTAATTGGCCCAAGCTCCCTCCAACATCTACCTACAACATCTACCTACAATATCCCGCCGATCCCGGGCAGCCAATACACACCTTGCATATATAATTATAGCAATGCCTGATTAGCGTAGATTTTGCTTGGCCGGCTTCTAGAGCAGGTAGACCCGGATCTGGATGCCAAGATGGGTAAGGGCTTTTGGAAATCCATAATGTGTGGAGTGAGTGGGCGTAGATGTAGACTATGGTGTCGGGAGGACAGGTGCATCAGTACATCTTAGTCCGCTTGTACCAGACCTTAAGGACATAGACAAATGCCAACGCCCATTGATACCGTCTTTGCTGTATTTCACGAGTGCGGGCTGGGGCCATATCCCATAAAGTGGCAGAGCGGTATCAATGTAGTTGGCATTTGCATTTATTTTTTTGATTTGAAGCCATTTAATGAAGAAAAGACAGTTTTTTCTTAGCCTATTGGATATGGCCAGATCCCAGTAAACAAATCACGTTATACACCATTTTATAACGTTATATAACGTTATATGTCAACGTTTTTCTAAGGCTCTTTAATATGAAATAACGTTATATAAATTTTAAAACGTTATTTTGACATAAAATAACGTTTTTTTGTCAGCTGGGATTGTATTCAATGGGGGGGGGGGGCATTGCATACGACCCTTCCTATAGCTGAGCATAGTAAATCTTGTATTTCAAAAAAATAGATTATCAACCTGTATAGTCTGATCATCACTGAGATATGAATTTTACAATCCCAAGTCAGTTAGGTAGGGCCAGTTTCTATCTATGATGAATTGGGAAGCTTGACGCATTAAACAGTGGACAAACAGTACACGTTGGCAATAAACATATAAAACTGGTTGCATTCATCTTGTCCACTGCCCCACTAAAAAGAGACTGCAGCCAAACAATGATAAATCCACTATAGCATGTACCTGTTCCAAATATAACTATTCATTTATGAATGATGAATACTTTTTCTAGTAGTCATTTATGAACTCGTCTGACGAAAAGATGTTTATTTTTTGAGATACAATGCTTACTATACTGTCCCTCATTGAATACAATGTGGCCGTATTCAATGGGCTAAGAAATAGTTGTTTTCTTCATTAAATGGCTTCAAATAAAAATATTAACACAAATGCCAACTATATTGATACTGCTTTGATGCATTTCACTCGTGGAGATGAGGCGCATCCTACGCAGCCTGTGGCTTCATGGGATACTGCCCCAACCCCCACATGTGAAATACATCAAAGACAGTATCAATGGGCATTTGTCTAAGTATTCATAAATTCTCTGGTATTCTATATGGGCAGGGGAAACTGCCTGTTCTTTAAGGTGGCACCAACTACCACGTCACAGTTGTCTTCCTTACGTCCACTAGTGTCTAGGTACAGAACTAAGTACACCCCACCACTGATCTATTTATCTACTGGACCATCTACCCCCCCCCCCCCCCGTTTCTTCACCTCATACTCAACACTTCTTGAAGGTATTTCAGATTGATCCTTATTGTGACCCACTAACTTTACTATTGCACATAAGGTTGTTTAGTGAGGAACTTGGTCATACATACGTTTAACCTTTACGGACTGATCCAACCTAAACGGCATTTTCACAATTACAATGCGATGGGTAATTTGAGACAGGAAAGAGGCCCAAAAGCGCTCATTGTCTGTCTTTAGACCCGTGTTGGCATAGAACGGTGGCAATGAAATATACGACTGGATGCTTTATATAAACCCTTCAATGAAGATTCATCCATATCAGCCCTTGTGAAACACCCCCCAGATCAGGGCAAACGGGGTACTAATATACATGTATCTGAGACACAAGTGTCGCCTAATGGTACAGTACTTCGGCCACTCTATATCCAGTCAGATATTCCATGAATAACTAACCAAGATCTACTTTTAATAATAGTCTACACCCTTATGTGATATCGTGTGTGTAATCTAGCATATCATGGTTGAATGACCTGTTAAACAGATGTCAGGTTTACAATTAATTAAAAAAATACTAGAATACTTTTTACCTCTTATCACAACAGTCAAGTTAGGGCATTGAATGTAATCGAGCTCAATATATATCTATACTACTACATAACTGTAAAACTGTGTCAGTCCCTGGTGGATCGATAACTTAAATGTCTGCCAGACTGTTCAATTATAATACTTTCAGAAGCATTTGTCCTTTTGAAAAAGATGAAACACTCAAGAGTATGTATTAAATTACCTGATTTAACCAGCAGTTTGTTGTGATGATTTGGTTCTTCTCGTCCTGAAAATATACAAAAATGAAGATGTAAGCATTTTATCATAAAATTTAATAGGAATACCTAATGATGATGAAAGCACATTGATACATCATAAAATGTCTTTAGGTCCTGAAGGTATGAGGATAGGGCCAACCAGAGCTATTTTAGTTAAACAATTCAAAGCTTAGTAACTCATGTTTGTTTTTGATTTTATCTTTATACCTTTATGATGATTATCATGACTCTCTTTTTTCCGTCATTCAGTAAAGAAGCTGAAGGTTAAAGGCTTAGAATCCTCTTTGGAATGCTCCGTCTGGCCAAACAAAGATGTATGCTGTAGCTTTTAGTCTGGATACAGGTACTGATTTGTTCTGGGACAAATCAGTAGTCATTTGGTGTGTACTATTATAGTGTTCCTTTCGGTGTCGGGATTTTATGCTACATTTATTTCACATGTAAAGTGTGAAGTGTGAGGCACAGAACGCATAAACTACAATCTTCTACATTATGAAAATCCTATCATCGGACAGTTTCGGAAAGGAACCCGTGAATGTTAACGCTTTAAGTTAAAGCAGCAGAGTGCACTATAATGTCCGTTTATCATTCTGCATTGAATGAGGAGCACAAAGGTCAACAGACTAACTAGACTGAAAGAGCTCTATGCCTAAGCATGCCTGAAGGAATGGGATCATGTCAATGCATCGAGCATCTGGTGAGAAAATGCTGTGTCTTCAATGTGTTTCCATACTCTACATTGGGACGCTGAAACACTGAAACCTCAATGAAAATAGAGTCTGCAAAGTTGCTGTTGTCAATGCCCTCCTTCTAGAGATGAACAATACTCTGAATGCGGTACTTTGAAAGTTACAGCTCTAAACCTTTTCTGCATTGGTGTATCCTGCTGTCAAATCACATGGTGAGGTTTCCATACTGCATGAATGCAGCACTTACCTAGCCGTTGCTGTTTTCAGACAGCATGCTGACACTCTGCATCCGATAACCATAATGGATTCAGTTTTACATCGTTCAAATTCATATTGCATCAATTGTTCAGTTGCTTTTAATAACCTTAATCAAAAAGAACCCTAATGTTACCTTATTTCTCAAAATCGATTATTCCGAATTGAAATTCGGATGTGACTTTTGATGTACAATAAAAGTGGCTTTTGAACATAATGAAACACAGTACACCGACACAGCTTTAGATGTCAACCTTTATGTTTTTTCTGAAACTCTTTATTCACTCCCTTTCCATGGCCTTTGTGTGCATTGTCAGTGCCCTGTACGCCACACCTCCCCCTCACACCAATTTCCTCTGTAGAAACTGTATCTTTTCATCGTGAGCTCCCTTTACAAGGTTTGCCCCTGCGGCTCACCACAAGTGACTCCTACCCTGGTCACCAAGGCGATTACCTAATCATTTACTGCCGCCATCTTGGCAATCTGACAGCCCTGCGGTGGAGCTCTCTCACGGGCATGGGTAGTTCTTTTCCACGAATTGCAGCAGCCAGATTTGACTAGTCTCTCACCGTGTAGTCTAGTTCACAGACATTGCACAGTCTCCATATAGGTTCTATGTTTCAGCAGAGTGGAGCCAGCTTGGATGGGGAATGATTGGTTTCTTTTCAAGTTGTGGTCATGTACCCTGGAACAGACTGCAACTGACGGCCAGTTACAATAACACTACGCCCGCAGCGTCCTCTTGCGGGCTGCAGTTGATGGTCAGGCTGACGCCTGTATGGATTTGACCTTTAGCATTGGACCCTGAGGTCTATTTCCCCTTCCCCCACACAATAGACTAGCGATGCGTCATTCCTGTCCAGGCTCTGTTGTTGGCATGTGAGGACTAGGGTACATCGCTGACTTTCTCGGAAATTGCGCCATGTCAGACTGTTGTTTCCACAATGCTCTGCAAGCTTAGCAGATTTACTGTATTGCTGGTGTGTGATGTAAAGGAATCCTTGCCTCACTAAAGGTGTAGGGCTTCCCACCTATATATCACCACCCTTTAAGGCATCAACACTCTCATCCAGTATGTAACGCATCCACTACGACCATCAACCCAACATTATCCTCACATGCCTGATTGGTAAGCATCTTACCACAATGACCCTTACCTAGATGTGCGTGGTGGCTCTGCAAGAGTACATATCCAGAGGAGCTATCATTATTGACCAGCTTGACAGCAGTCACCTGTCAATCATGTTGTGGGGGCGTGGCCTAAGCAGCCAAGTGACGTCTCAGGGACTTGGAACATGAGGGTCCGAATCCATGTGCCATAAACTGACTTGAGCCTGCTCTAGAAGTAATAACGGTATGAGTGAAGGTCAATGATAAAAAGGGCAATAACCGCATCACGTGTACCTTTCCTAATTAGGTAGATATATTAGTGTTAACATTGAATTAATGGTTTAAAACGAAAGCTTTTACCACAGTATATATTTCAGAGTTCCCCTTGTCATTTCACCGTCTAAGAGCAGCATATTGCATTATGTCGCTATGATGCAAGTGTCGGCATGATGTAATGCTGTAATGCTGGGGGGCTAAGTGCAATGCATTTGTGCATCATGTTGAAATTTATGATAATGAAGCCTAGAGACATCAGTCCGTCCTAATTCTGCATTAAAATGTGGTGCACAACGCCCGTGCACTAACTAGACTGAAATGTAAACTCTAGACCCTTTTGCTGTGCACACACAGTTTTATACCCAGACATGCCCCAAGGAATGGGAGTGTGTCAATGCATCAGCTATCTGATAATGGAAAAGACAGTCTTGTCAGTGTGTATTTCCATACAAGCTTTACAATCAAGTTCTGGAGGCTCTTTCAGAACAACTGACGTGATCGTAGGCAGATGATGACATGGCGAAACCTGTTTGACGACCACTACTAAAAATGTAAAAGAGTGATGTAAATACCACATTTTGCCACCTACATATTATACCCTCGTCAATTACAAATATTGCCCTGTTGACGAAAATCCAATTGTGGCGATTGACGAGTCCATTCTGAAAGACCCTCCTGCACTGTCATGGTGACACAATTGCGTTGTGCATTCTAGCACTCCTTTGCTTAGACCTTTGTATTCAATAAACTAAACTTCATATAAAGTGTACTCGGTACTCGGTTGTCAAGTGCAGCATTCAATAACTTTTATAAAACATGAATGCTGAACCCGGTATAATTATTTCATTTCTGAATATGGACTGATTGAACTAAAACTGCAATCGGAGATTTAGTAGTACAGTAACACTGCAACATAGATGTACTCTTCAAACTCATGTGGCTAATACCTGCAGATGATAACAGTTTCACACATGCTTTACACATGTCAGCAAACCTTGCCTTACAAAGAAGAAAAAAAAATCTATTTGTGGCAAAAGTTTAATTTCCAAAGTTCAAGAGATTATCATTTGCCAAATGATAGTACTACATTGATAGGAAGATGCTTAAGGGATTACTTTGATAGGGTAGCCAGGTGAAGGTTTGAATTGAAGAATATGGATTTTACCCAAATATTTCTTCTGGCATAGCTATTGCAATCCATTGGTGCACATCCTGCTAGTCAAAATTAGAAATTCAGAAATGATGACTAAGGTTAGATACGATTTGGGCATAGCGTACCATTCAGGATATAGATGTTTTGAAATAGGAGTTTTCAACTGTCTGACTTCTTGGCATCAGGTGGTTTCTGTGTTTCCACCGGGCCTTATTTGTCTTTCACATACAGATGCATATGCCTCATATACAATCTCAAGATTTCAAACATTATAAACCATACGTACAACATTACACACTCAGGACTATCCTTTGATGTTGAGGTAATCCATTAGGCGACAAGACATGATGTATACATCTATATGAGACATCCCCAGGAGATGAGAAAAAGGTTGCAGTTGTGTATCCTGTTGATGTTAAATAGAAACCTCCTGATCATGTAGCACTTGCACACCTAAAGTAATATTACAATACCCACACACCCAAAAGCACATTACCACCTTTAATTTGTCATTCCCGTGTACTACTTACACACCCTAACCTGAAATTGACATCCCCATGATATACTACTCACACACCAATGCAAAAGTGACATTCCAGTATACTACTTATACAATCAAAGGACAAGAGCGTTTTTTGTCCATGTTTTCTTTTGCACATTGTAGGACTGAACCAGTTGCACCTACGGGCCTTACATGAACAAATTTCCCTGTTTTAGTTGTGATGCGGGTGATGCCAGTCTGTATCATGTGACGTAGAATGTATGATACCCTTTGACTGAAAACAACTCCTATGGCTTAAATGCTTATATAGGTCGCCTTGGGTCTCACTGTTCTTTTAAACACATTTCACCCTTTCAAATGTAATTATGGAGCCAGTCCACCATCACAAGGAAATCCCCCCTCCCCAGTAATTTAAAGTCACATTGAATGGAGGTGCCAGTAGCTCAGAATATTGGTTGACTTTCGGGTCAGAGTACCGGTTGGGAGAAAAAGATTTGCCAATTTAAAAAAAAACACATAGAAATATTGAACTTGCTGTTGATCTCTTCCTACCCACTTTGTTTGTCAAATATCAGTGCAATTACCCATCTACATATATATCATGTCCTTTCATTCATGAAGAAACACTACTATGCCAGCAGGCTTACCCCTTCCGATCACTCCTGAAATTGATTTGATCATGTCAAAAGGACGATATTAAATACTGATCCTCTTTAATAAAATCAAGGGCTCCTTTTTTGTTAAGATCAGAAAAAGAAAGTATTGGCTATTTCTGCAGGCCATGGTGGCATTTACAAGTGATAATGACAGCTGGTGTGCCCCAGGGATTGGTTTTGGACACCGTCTCGTGCTGTTGTCATTATCGTAGGGAAAATAAGAGCTCCTCCCAGCTTCGAAGAACTTTTGCATGAGCCTGTTTCCCAACTTCTTAATCATTTTCTTCAGGCTCTCAATAAAGATGAAATTGGTCCAGTCTTTTTGGCTGGCCTTTTTATAGTGGGTTTTGAGTTGGTGAACACACACAAATTGTAACATCTTTTTCTCTGCTTCTGGTTGTATTTGCGGAAAGGTAATTGTAACTCAATCTGGCATGTGTGTCCATCATTTTCCTCTGGATGGAAACATCGCGATCCGCGATAAACCAAATCATCGAGCTCCATAATAAACAGAATTATCATGGCCCATAATAGATACGCAAGGTGATCTAACAGAAATAGATAGCCCCAATTTTCGCATTGCTGAGATGGATGTTTACATGAATTGATAGCAGCTATCATTTCATAGCAAGACCCCCTGCATCGGTGTTGGAGGCGACTAGGTTGGATATAAGGGTCACATTAGGGCATCCCCATCCGTACCCCAACCTGCCAATCCTTCTTGCCTGATCAATAACATCAGGATTCTCATCGCCTATACTGTTAATACAATTTTAGGTTGATTTAAAGGATCCCTTTGCAAGTGACTTTCCGGATTGCCTATCCAAATGCGGCTTAGAATTTCACCCAATCACAACACGAAATCTCTGCTATTTTGACTGAATTCAAGAGATTCATCATTTTGTTTGTCCACATGCTTATCGGTGTATTTTTCGTACTTGGAGAGATTTAATGGTTTCCTGACTGAGGCCAATAATGGCTTCCTGGTCTAATAAAGTATTAGGTACCATTAGGTATCTGAAGGAGCATATCATCATCATGATTCTCACCAGTACCTTTTTGGATCTCTGTCAGGGGGTTAGACACACTTACCTTCCATCTACTACTCTTTTGGTGTTTTTTTTGGGGGGGGATGTGAACACCATGCCCTATCCTCATTTCCTGTACACACCTCGGCTATATCAGCTACATATCCGTTCTCTACTTCTAGAATAAATGTGTATCCTCATAAGTATTACAAAAATCTAGTATATACGCTTCCTATTGTGTTTTTAGTCATGAGAGCATACCACAGTGCCAATACTATACCTGTGCCTTTCGTTCCCGGGAAATACATGCAGTGTATACTTCTTAAATAATATTGTAATCCTGTATATCCTTATCATTCATAATGCAGTCATAGCAGCATCATGGCAAATATTCCCGTACTGCTAGCAAAATTTTCGGAGTGAATAGAAGATTCACTGAATCTTACAAAGTTGAAGTATAAATTAGTTCTAAATTATCCAAAATAAATGTTATGGGAATTTGGGAACAGAAATCTCAGCATGAACACTGCTCCCTTGTTACATGTGTACAATATCATCGTCCAATAAAACTGGCTCTCTTCTCATATACACCCCCTGCATCTGCTTCATTTTCCAGTTGTCAAGACGGAATTGCCATGAGGCCTGTGTTGGGATAAGGAACACCTGTCGCGTCAACAAAACATATCCCACTGACAAATGTAACATGCAGTTCCAAACTTTAAACTTTCTCTGTGTACTAGTAATACCAATAGCAGAAGTATCTATATAGAAAAGTTCGTTCTTGTTTTGCCATTTTGGGCTTGTCATCAATAGTTTCAATAAAAAAAGAAAAGGCCAGCGTTTGAAGAGGAGTAACATTGCTCAAACTATGCAGAAAAAGTTAATCATAAGCTTGTTTTCAGAATACCTGTCTGAGTTTTGGACATTAATCCGAATACTTTTTATGTTTTCCCCTTCAATAATATCATGATGTCATTCGGTGTATATACAGGTGGAATTCACACTTTAGTACGTATTAGTCTCAATGGGAGCATCCAACAGCCCCACACGCGCAGCCAAACAGGAAAGAGTAACTCCTAAAGTACTTCTACTACCCTCATCACCATGCGGGTCTCTCCTCCCACCCCGCGTCCCTAGACGTCCTTAAGAGACCACATGGTCGCGATCAACAACCGTGAAACTGCGCATGCACCGCACCGAACGGGCTCAGAATGAGGCAAGGGTCGGACGGCAGCAGCCTGGGAGGCTGTCTGGGATTATCTATTTCAGCCAGGGGACACGTCATGGAAATGATGGCGCTAAAAATGACTGAAAAGTAAATTTGATGAAGCCTATTTTCACTTCTGGTCACTCAAATTCTCCTCGTAAGGTCATGACAAGTGCAAGAATCTCATTTGTTGTACACAATGAACTTGGATTCAGGTTATCTACTTTTGAACTTCATCAATTATTAGTCTGTTCATGTTGCCCAAATTTGGTACCTACATTTAACATTGAAGGGTGACTTTCTCCTTTGCCCTCCTTAACAAATCTTATCCCGAGCTTGCCAAGTATAGTAACTTTACCTGTCTCATTTAGAAGATTGCGGCTTTATTCCCAGGCTACCTAACCAAGGAGCTGAGGCATCATTTGGGGGGAGTGGAGTGAGTCGTTTGTGAGCAATAGAGCTCCTCCAAGCTACTCGAGCTTCTCAATATAGAGCTCGTAGAGTACGGGTACCTGTCTGACCGTGACATATGGTAACATAGTCGAGGTACAGGGCAGGAATAGTAATAGTAGTTATGGTAATAGAAGAGAGAGTCGTAGAAAGTAATAAGTGGCCAACCGTATATAAAGATAAAATACTATTTCCAAGGTAGAACATGTACATAACAAATTCCACCTAAAATTAGTATAATTTGAAGTTATACTCGGTTATATTGGATTGTAAAGTTTGGTATCATATTACAGAAGATGAACAGGTCATATTCAGTAATATGAGATGACATTATATTGCAGCAAACAGGAAAAAGAAATTATTCTCTCATCCGAGAGACCAGATACCATCTTCAATTTCTCAATTTAATACACAAATC
This sequence comes from Harmothoe impar, assembly GCA_947462335.1. NCBI lineage: Eukaryota > Metazoa > Annelida > Polychaeta > Phyllodocida > Polynoidae > Harmothoe > Harmothoe impar. Next base: position 52,291,152 of record OX381715.1, on the reverse strand, counting down.
TCAAATAGAGAACTAAGACATGTATCTATGGCATCAGTGGACCCTGGCCAACAGAGGGTACCCTTAATGTTAATATGGTCAGATGAAGAAAAGGAAAGAAGCGTAAGGTGGTTGTGTTTGATATGCAGCAGGGTGGATGCGGCGTGAGTGGAGTGGATGGACAGGCGGGCCGCTGTGCCCATATCAAACACACCCTACATTAGAGGGGTGGCTGGCAGCCCACAACGTGGTCGGGCAGTGGGGCGGTCAGAGTGGACAGGTCATTGTTTGCAAAACCACCAACTATTGATGACTGTCAGAAGTTTTTCTATTCTTTATGGGGAAGTGTGTCCAGCCCTCCTGCCCTGATAGGATAGGGTGAGTTTCTGTTAGGTGCTCTAGATGAGCTGAGATGGAATTCAAAGAATGGAAGTACATGGCTGAGTGGTAACTTGCTCATTCATCTAACCTATTACATGTTGTTAATTAAAGATTAGTGGAAAAATAAACGATCATTTCCAAGCATCATAGCCTGAGATCCAGAACACCTCTTGATCATCTCCTGGCATCACTCTGAATATAGCTTTTATCTAGCCGAGGACTATTTCTGACCCTTCGTACGTGCCAGTCTAGAACCGCTTTCAATCTGCCTACAAATTGTGGAGTTTGGCTATAAGAGTTTGGTGAAGATTCAGTGTGATAATGGTTAAGGAGAGTTTGGGTTTGTGGGTGGCTAGGAGGAAAAGTCACTAAAAGAGGAAGTCTTAGATGGGAGCTGGTAGAGGCCCCAGTTCACCCAGGTCAATAAGCTCCACCCTCCATCCAGATTCTCCATCCCTTAACTGCCTAACTCCCATGCAGTCCTGATTAGGATCGGAGAGTGGTGGTGGCTCCGAGACTCCAAGACCCAGCTCCGGCCGCCGGAAGCAAGCCTCATTTCCAGCCAGAACCTACGAGCCAATGAGAGCCCCCCTTACTCATCAGGTTCGGCGCCAACACAATGGAGGTAGGGCGACTCTTAGTGGCCACAGATCACATGGTGTACACTCCTAGCGTCTGGAGACAATGGCGCAGTGTCGTGGGGGGTCGCCGCTCCCGCCTCGGTCATCTTGGTTTGCTGAGGGCTTGTGGGAACAGCCAATCATGGCCGTGTGAGTCCTGAATGTGAATTAACCCGTTGGTGGAGGCTTTACAGGCCGCACACATCCCAGGCCGGGACCCCAACCCCCAAGTGCGACCCTGCCCGGGGTCCGCCTCAAGCGATAACTTCACCCCAGAGGGGGGAGTTGAGCTAATGGAACAGCCACTAGGTGGCAGCACAACAATGACGGACGCCAGGGAGTGCGCGCACAGATGGGCGGCCATGATGGATTTATTGAAATGTGGCGGAAATGGCATGGTGGGGTAAAAGGCCACCGCTAGGGGGTTGTGTGGGGACTGTATAGTATAGAGTGGTTTCTCTGCAGGCTCTATAGGGCTGTTTTAACACTGCCTGCCACACTATACACGTGTGCAGTGTATGGTGCTTATCTCAATCAGAGTCAGAGAAAGGGAGGTGGATAAAGGGGAAGGGCAGAGAAGAGGGATGGCGAGGTGGGCAATGCAGGGACGGGGTTAGATAGCTTCCCTATACTGCTGGTGCCTCATTCTGTCACAGGTTTTTTTCTAAATGGATCAAATATTTTTAAAAATGGCATACATCAACAACATCCAGCCCTCGGCCCTCTTTGAAATTACAAACGAATCAAAAGATCCTTTGTTTGAATCGAAGAAAACCTGTAATGTTCATAATAGTGAAATATAGGGTAATGGAAGGGTAATACTAATAAGGAGTGGACGGATGCCCTCAAGCTGAAGTAATGACAGGTAGCTCCATGCATAGAGATAGGGGTAAAGGAGCTGAGCTGGGGCCCTGCATCTTACCTATTTATAACGTGTTTACGCCGACGCTGCACATTCTTACAAGTGTGTACTGAGACACACTGAAGGAAGAGAGGGGGAGAAAGAGACAGACAGATGAACAGACATAGACAGAACGTCATACAGGCCGACAGATGGACAGACAGAGAAATGGGTGGCAGAGAGAATGAGAGAGATATGGAGATACAGATGGAGAGTTACAGGGAAAGAAATAGCGAGAGAAGTAGATAAAGAAATTGTTGCGTGAAACCTTACTCAGATGCATATTACAAACACACTATATGATACCCATCTCAACATGGTTCTGTATAAAGCGGTCAAGGAGCCGGTGAAGGGTAAAATAAAGATAAACACAGTACAGACAGTCCAGGCAAAACATGGGGGACAGTCAAGTGAGCTTTAGATAGAAAATAAACATGCACCTAAGCCTCCCGTTTTAGCTAAATCATTCATCACTTAATCAAGTCACGTCTTTATTCAGCAGGTTCCATACAGTTCATCATCCCCTTACTATGCTTCTACCCCATTGCCATTGTTTCAACTATACCAGTTTACCCCAGGATAATTTTCTAACATTTTTTCTAAGGTCATTAAGTGACCAACAAAAGTGGGACTAGGGTGCGAAATGTGCCTGTTTAATTGAATTTGGTCGCAGCTTTACAACCCTGCTGTGCACTGTAATCTGTTTAGCAGAAAGGCTGTTAAGGATAAAAACTAATCTGGTCGTATGCATTATGCAGGTAATATACAGGCATGTGGGTAGTGAAAGGGCCTATGCAGTGACTAACACTATTGGAATGGCGGGGAGTTTTTGTTATTGTTAATGTACAGGTAATACAAGGCTAATGTCCTCGAGGGTATAGAGGAGAGAATGCTACGTTTAACAGACATGGCTTTGTTACCTGAAATAACAGAACATGAGGGAGAGGAGGTTTTATGGGGAGGCTCCGCTAATTCTCTCATAAAAGGGCACGTATAACTGAAGAGTTTGATACTGCCGATATGAAAAATAAAAACAGTTCCTACAACAGAGAGAGAGAGAACAGAGAGAACAGAGAGGGAGCGAGAGACAGAGGAAGGAGGAGGAGTGAGAGAGACAGAGTGACAGAACGATAGTCGGCGGAGACTATCACCACGACTGGCTAGAGGGGCGAGGTTGAATTCATGAGCTTATCCCTCTGGGAAATAACGTCCACATAGATTGGATATTGAGTGCACACTAATCACTGTAACCACTACAGGATGTATGGCCGTATATCTGGTGGCCAACGGTGATAAGCTCTGATACCATTTTATTGTCCTTTTTTAATGTTGGGAAATGACATTTTTATCAGTTTCGTTGGCTAGTCTGTTTGACATTGATATCAGACGACAGTGCCTATGTAGATGACCCCAGTGAGAGAAAATACAAATAACTATATTTAATCAGCCGCTGTCCATCAAGCTGTCGACATGACAGTTAATCTAGATGCTGATTTAATTAAAGTCATTTATATTGGTATTCTGATAGACATGTCTATATTGAGCGCTAGCCCTGGCTTCGTTCATACAGCATGCACTTTCTGTAGATGGAACTTGGTGACAATGTTTTCTGAGCTATTTATATATGATAAAAAGGAACCTCATTACATGGTGGCTTTTCGAGATCAACCAAGAGGTTTTTACAATAGACATATTCACGAAAGTACAAGTAAATATAATATCAGTAGCTGAATCAGCATGATACATGTATACCCAATGTCCAATATGGTGTCAGTTGTAGTTGATAACCTTACTATCCTGCTGCTTGAACTCGAGGTGCCAAGAACAGGGGCCGAACTGCTCTATTGGATACCACTAAAACATCAGGTTTATAATTGCGAATTTGAGTTCCAAAAGCTCAGAAAAAAATGTTTTTTTTAGTAAAGGTACCCTGGGGGCAGTTATACTGGTTTGGTAACAGGGTATCATTAGGCCATAATACTGACGTGAAAAACACACTTGATGTGGAAAAGTTGTAAAGAGATTACTTTTAACTTTCCTTAACCGATTATTAGCAGTAGTCAAGACTCCTTTTTGAAAAGGTCGTTCTTTGAGCTTAGCGATGAATTTCGTCAAGAATAAAAGAAGGAATGGATAGAAATGATTCAGAGAGGTAAAGGGCACGGAGGCATAGGAACGAAAGACGGTAAGGCAGAAGGAGGGTGAGGGTAGGAAAGTAAATAAGGAGGTAGGGATACAGGCTGGGAAGAAAGTCAAGCAGACAAGGGTGATGTCTACAGGTGTTACTCATACTACCCCGTCTTCTGAAAACCTCTCAGAGCTATTTTTGTCGGCTTAAGTCGTTAATGTGTTCTGTGACGTTTCTCGTTGTCTATATTCCTTTTAGATTTACCGCTGTTGTTTGACATGGGCGGCAGTACAAAGCTTTGTTAAAAGCACTACTTACTTATCTGGTCCCCCCTCATCCATCGCCCTGCTCCCACTCCTGCCTCCCCCTGCCTGCCAAATCATTCCCTTTCATCTTCATACTACTTTAATAATATTCACTTGGCAGACACCAGGGAAGCACTATCTCTCTCCGTGTCTGGTCCTCTGTGTCTCGGTCTCACTAGAGATATATTATATCCACCTGCCTTTGAATCTCTTTCCTGCAGCCCCTATCTCGGTCTCTAAAATATTGTTTATAATGTTTCTGGCCAATGCTGATTTGACTCATTTCTCCATTAATAATACACATAAATATTTCAGAAACCTAATAACGTTGTCCTGCTTTGAAAGATATATAGTGATAGGCTAGAATCTTGAGCACTACACCGTAATGGGACTAACATACTCCGTAAGGTGGGTTGGAGTATATACCTAAAACCTCGACCTGTGATGTGTAATTCACCATCTCCTGAAGATCTGAGGACTTTGAAATAAAATATTTGGCGAGGAGTCATTTAGCATCAGGGGAGAGTGTAGTGGATGCATCTTATAATTGGATGTGAGGGAAACTGTCTCAATTCTCCAAGCAGATCTCCAAGCACCTTCTCCTATAACGCGTGAGCAGAATATGTATACAAACCGTGCTCTCCTAGTGGAATCTGGATATCACAGAACTTGAACGCTGTTCTTTGCTGAATCCTAGGTGTAATATAGCCGTAGTTGATAAACCATGGTAGCCATAATGTTTTATACAACGACACAGCTATAGACCGCATGACTTTGAGCTGTTTCCTATTACCAGTCTCTTATAACTGTCTTCCTATCACGAGTTTCCCATTACAGGTCTCATATATAGTAATAAAGACCCTCGTATAACTCACACCCTATATAGGCATGTTTGGTATCGAATGAAAGCTGTTTTTAGTTCGGGTACATCCCGCGGGTAGTACGCGGGAATCTACGGTACTGATATCATATTCCCAGTCTGCTATTACATGTTTCCAATTACCGGTCGCCTATTTCCGGTCTTCCATTACCTCTCACAATTCTTCCAGAGGAACTCACCCTCTAGACTGCACAGACATTAGCGAATTACTGATTCGTTGTGGTTACTATTTACATGGGACACTGACCAATAAAAGAGTTAAACACCGAACTCATCGAGCTGGCACATTCTTAGCATACATTCTACTCACCCCCCCCTCCCTCAACACATACTCTACCACACACAATATAACCCCTTCCCCCCGGCACACAAGATGGACTCAACGTGGCACGCGACCTTTAAAAGCGGCAACAGTAGTAAGTCAGTAGACAGCAATTAATAACATGGCAACAGTCCTCGCAGTCCTCTTACCTCTTCACATACCCCTCTCGCACAGTCAAAGTGCACCGCTCTGCATAAAATATATGGATGTAAAATCTATGTTGAAAGAGCATGGCCATAAAACATAGTATTTATACACGAATTGGCAGGAGAGTGTGCCAGTAAAACGATTCCCTTCCAAATGACTCATATCCTATAGGAACCATGAAGATCAGATTTGCTTAATAACCCCCCCCCCCCTTCATGACGACCTGTAATCTAGTCCTTTAAAATATAGTGCATAGCGTTAAATTGACTTTCCATATATATTTCACAGTCAATTCATACTCAATCCCTGTAACTAAAGAGTTCATGCACATGTCACCATCTATATATTTGACAAAGCTTGTGCCCAGTTTGCTCTATTTTAATTTTGCTGTACATCAATACCCTTCTAATCATCACCCTATCAGCTTACTGAGCCTTCAGCTTCATCACTCTGTCTTCTTCCCCTTTTTCTCCAGATCCAAAGCAATATTCCTGTTGGGACGTTGTTGGAATTAATGAATCAGACTTCAAACTGAAATCTACTCAGTGGTATCAGGTTATCGCCGAAAAGGCAGATTGTCAGGAATATGATGGAGGAGCTTATTATTTTGGGGCTTTAATGTGGTTTGATTGATGGTATTTTGATATAGCAGGTCTGAGACTATTAAGGCCGAATCTAGCATTGAGCATTGTGTGCTCGCCGTCTGCATGTATTATGAAGTGCATAGCTATTACAAATCTTCATTTTAACAGTGTTGACTCTTTACGCACAGCATGTTGCAACCTTTGTGGTTATGATGTACCAAAACTATGTAACTTTCCCACATTGTATAGGTGGAACAGGTAGACCATTTTAAAATGTATCGTCCTCACAGGGCTTAATGCATAAATGCAGCCCTGGGTAGATCACTTGCCATGCCTCATGATGGCAAAGGACATAGCACATTAAAGCACTGGGAAGTAACTCAGTCCCTGTTAATCAGGGTCCTATATCATCGGTGCCCCCGGCCATACCGATGATTGTTCCCGTCCATATGCACAGAGAGAAGGTGAGATCGCGTGTCGCCAGAATCGCCTTTTGAGCGTCAGACAGTGTCTGGCGCTAAAAAGACTTTCATGTGACCCTGACTTTCACATTTTCTTCTGTCTGGCTGATGGTACAAGGGCACTGCCTGATGAGAGTTACAGGCCCATATCTTCCATATCCCCATGCATATTGCCGGACTGCTTAAGCTTTATTCGACATCAGACATCCAATTATTATATAATTTTCAGTTGATGTCATTAGGGTACAGGAAGCCATAGCGTTAATCAGCATTCTCTTACCACGAACAGTATCTTCTTCTGAGTATTTTCTGTTGTAGTGCACGTTCTACTTCCTCATCCTGTCTGTTTAAAAAGAAACCATGTGAAACAAATTGCCATAATAAGTCGGTCACAAAACATTGCATGTGTGTTGAAGTGACAAAAAGGATAATCTTTGTTCGTGTTGCATGCTTGGCACCTCTCACTTTGTTGGCAATAGGCCTGGACGCAATCCTGGTCATGAAATTACATTGATATTTGGACAGTGGGCTGCATTTGCATCCATGCAGCGAATGGCAATATCATATGACAGCAATGCTGTCCTTGTGATTTTCTAGTACAGAATTAATCCTTTAGAAGACTGATTTTGAGAGACTTACGTCACCGTAACCTGGACCTTATAGCACGACAGAAATGCACTACAAACATTTCCTTGCATCGAAAACGTATGGAGAACAGCACTCGTCAGTGCCAGCATGTCTATGGAGTGCCTCTCCAATAGAAAGTAGTAGGACTGAAGGGTTTGGTTTGACCAGGTAGGAAATAGGAAAGTGACATAGGTCTCCATCTATATGGCCTATATATGTCTGTAGGAGGCCGAGGAGAGTCCGTGGACATTGCCCACTTCACCCATGTTTGCCTATTTTGCCGCTCCATGCATAGGACCCCCAACCTGCACAACATAGCAGTCCCCGTCTCTCGTACAATGTTGTCAGGGCGGTACTTGACTAGATATCAATTTGCCATTTTTTTATGTCAAATGGGAACTGAAATGGTCATCAAATAACCCCTAGACCTACAACCCCTTTTTAGTATTGTTAAAAACACACTGATTATCCAGTGTTGACCCCTTCAATCTTCCTGAAAATAAACTAGTAGGCTACTGCTTTTGGGGGTAGAATTGGGGGGGGGGAGGGTAGCTGGGCAGTACTGTGGACACAAGACCCCACAGCCCCTACCCCATAATAACACTACCCCACGTATGTATGTCTGCGCTAGTGTGAGAAGTGTCCCTGGACAGTGGGCACTTCTTCCATGTTTGCCTATGCTATTCCTACATGTATAGAGTACCCTGCACTGCCTAGCCAGCCATTCCCCATGTAAAGCCTCTGTGTGGGTAGCATACAAGAATCCAGGATTCAGGATTTGCACAATCATGGAAACTTGGTTTAAAGGCAATGACCCCGGACCCTACTTAAATGCCAATTTTGTGCACATTCTGGGTCTAAAATAGAAGAAAATTCTGTTCATGCTGTTGCAAATAAATCTTACATTGACTCGTACATCTATACACGTAGCACTTCTTCGAAAACCTTTTGCCTAAACATGTTATTATGGCATACATTATGTGCAGCCACCATACTGTTAAGTTAGGCTTTAGAAGTGCAATTAAGCTTCCTGCAAACCTCAGATCAGAATCAGCCCATTTTACCCATACCTAGCCAATCAGAGAAATAAATCCGGCCAGTGAATGATCAATAAGGCATGATAAGATCGTCAGAATGCCTTTCTTCTTGCCATTCTTGTCACTATATTCTCTATCAAATATAAATAGGGAGGACGGGTTTTACTTCCTCTTTTGAAACCTTTCTGGTTACAGCCTGTCATAATTATGACCTTCCTCTGATGGCATTATAAAAAGAAATAGTTGCTGTCTCAAGTGATCTGGAACCAGCTTTGGTAGGAATTTCCTTAGCATTTTTCCATATAGCCCTGCAGTATGCCATCCCATTCATGGCCCTCACATGGCCATTGCGCATGAGCCCGATTGTCTCCATGAGCACAGTAAGTTAAGCGCACCCTCTGTGTGTGAGTAGTTTATTAACAGGGACCATCCAGCGGGGTAAATATTAGCACGCGCTTAGTGAGTTAAAGCGGCTGGGGTTGTTAGATTTGGAGCCGTGCCACTGTTTGTGTTATCGTCTTCCCAGGACGTCACAGCTCTCATAATGGTGGTAAGTGAGGGGGGTGGAGGGCAGGGTCAATGTTAATGTCCATATGAGGCGGCTGATACAGAAGTCACTGTTTAGCTGAAGGGTTCCAGGTGGTTAGGAACATCAATACAATAATCCATATAAAAAAACAGCATGCTCTCTATTCATAAAGAAATAATATATAGAGCGATGCATCGAATTATATGTAAAATTGTGTTATGGTAGATCTGAATCTGTTGCCATCAATATAAATTTATACAAAAATAATTATGTCCGACGATGTCTATAAAGTGCAGGATATGATGAATCATGTTTGTAATTACAACAATTTCATTGTGAAATTATGTCCACATTGATAATATATTAGTATATGTAATTATGTCTGCTCCTATGTACAGTTCCCCCTTGGTCTCATAACACATAAAACATACATTTCAAGCGATAAATACCAGAGGATGTGTGGGCAGAGAGGTGTAAAATTGAATCACTCTGTACCAATGGTAAAAATGATATAGGAGCAAAGGACCCCCATCATTCTTTGACACATTTCTAAAACATTTAACTAAGAAAATAGTCGTTCTATCATTCTATGAGACGTGCCATCATCATCAGTAGAAAGGTTGTATGGCAGAAACCATTAAACCATCAATCACAAGAGTAAGAAATCAGATTTGTTTCCACATTAAAAAGAAAACAATGCGATTTGTCACGCTTGGCACAGTAGTTCCCCCTCCTCCTCTCATTTATACAAATACAGAGTGGGAGTAAACAGGTCCTAGTTTCTGGATAACAATCGGTCGTGGCCAGAATAATGGACTCCAGAATGAGTACCACTTTCGATTTTCTTTTATTGATTAAAAGCTGACCATGTTGCCGTCAAATCGACAGTAGGTAGATTTGTGTCATACAAGTGGCCGTTCTTAAAGAATGCCTGCTAGGACATTCGTATGGGTTTCCTGTGCCAATATTTATGGAAGTCGCTGCTTAACAACACCACTGCCGCAGTTGTATGTTTTCAACCTTCTCTTAGGCATATAAAGTATCATACTTGTTCTAAGTCACTAACAAAAAAATGAACATTTAGAACTACGACTAGTAAAAGCATACGGATACTGGAAAAGGCAATTTCATTCTTTATTTGGGATTTGATACTCGGCATACATGCTGAGTGCGACGTATAATAAACATGATATGCCTCTGTGGAAGCCATGGCAAGTATTATTCAATTGAATTTTAAAAAGATAACCCACCACTGTTTTAAATGTCTATTTTTTTCTTAATTAATAGCACTACACTATACAACGATACACTTACGAACGAGTGTCTATTATAGAAAGAAATGGCATCTTGCTATATCTGTTATTCTATGTCCCCTTATACCGACTCCTCTAATACCATATTGTGGGATTTCACATTCAACCTCTCTCAGTCAGTGTCTGGTTTAACCATCGGTTAGGTGCATGTACAGGAATGATGTGTTTAGCCAGGGGTGCAGTGCACTTTCCAAATACTACTTACACAGCCTGCTGTAGGCTATGGCGGTATACATTTCCGTTCTATACAGGTACCATGCACAGGGCCTCGATTCATAAGTTTATACTACTAAGTAAATTTTTGGGTTACAGTCGTAAGTAAAGCTACAACTTTTAGAAAAAACGATTGCATACCCATTTCACAAGAGGAAGTAGTATCTCCTTCAAAAACAGTCAGAAGTAAATTGATTTACGATTAGGAACATCTGCAGTTGTAAAGTATAATTGAAATCGTATGTGCCCCTGTCGTACAATGTGGGGGAAACCAATTTATTTCAATATTTATTGCAATATTGGGGTGTTTCCAAACAATATGACGTCATTTCCGGTGAGGAGTTCCCACCTAGTCGTACAAAGAAAGTTGAGGAAATGGTTATGTGAGGCTAACTCAAAATATGACACCTGTAGACTGACAGGCACCCTATATTTCTATATAGCATATAATAAAAATAGTAAATAAACCAGGTCGGAAATTTCCTTCCTATCCTGCTGTAATGTTATCCCACTGCACCATGCGGTATACAAAATACAGTATGATTTCCTATAATGACCAATGTTTTATTTATATTACATCCACTTGATAAAGCATTGTATTGTAATACACAACATATTGACATAGTGCAGTACATGTTTCTCTTTCTTTTGCACCGGGTTTGGAATCTCTAAAGGTTGAAATGGAGAAAAAATCATTGGCTGAGATGAGTTTGGACCCTGTCTCAGCCATTGATTGTGAAATGACATAAAAAGGACTTACGACCAGCTATTACCCTTGTTTTGTAAGACTTCATGACCAGTAATATTCTTACTACTGCATTGTGAAATGCACTATATATGACCTTACGACTGCAAAAGGAACATGTCTTTAACTTACCCATATGACAATGTACTACACCTACTATTTTGTACGAGAAATGGTAATGTTCTGTCGTAATAGTATTTGACTATCGTACATTGTTATGAATCGAGCCCCAGTAACATGACTGGGGTTCATGGTGAAAATCTCATATCATGTGTATTTCTGTATTATTTTAACACAATACCATACTTGTCATACACTGTAAAACATTGTGGAATCAATCTAAGCATTGGTGATTTTCTTCACAGGAATAATGTCGGTTAATTTCTTCCCACTTTCCAGTTTCTGTCTAATATGTGAGGGTGATTGATCTAAAGTGCTGGGCAAATATATAAAAATGTTGTTAGTATTTACTGTTAATCTCTTCTGCCGATCCGACGTGTTGTCTCCTGTCGCCAATATAGACCTCCTTATGTATTAAAACTATGTAAGTACTGGACACGTTGCCTCAGTGCAGCCAAGTCATATAATCGTAAGAAACCTGGAACATCATGCCGAACAATTTGGGAGTGTATCAACACTGCATGGTCGGCATGGTCCAAGAATACACGTAGCTCTGGCGAGTAACTTAATGACAACGAATGTACACGTGCATTGAAGCAGTCTGCTGTCTTTAAAGGGTTAACAGACAATTGCAGCTATTAACGTCAAGAGCTGGGACATACCAGGGGTATTACCAACAAGTCGGCTGCCACTCCCAACATTAACCTGTTAACTAATTGGATGAAGTCCTAAAGAGGTTATAGAGGTACGTCATCCACACTCGGATGGCACTTGTGTATGCCGCCATGCGCTAAGGTTTAGACAGGCCTATTGCCATTTTGTAGCTCATCCTCTCTCTTGAAGTGACCGAATTCCATTGTTTCTTGTCCCAAAATGTATTTGCATTCCTATTAGATCGCAAGGACTTTTCTGTGATTTATTCATTCTAGATTCAAAATGGTGACGATAACCCTTGGACACTTTCTAGTGATAGGGGATGGGCAAGGAATCCTTTACGGGCTGTATAGTGGTTTGATGTGAAGTGCTGTCGTCATGTTGCATGAATCGACTAACTCGCCAGTACTGCATCCAAACATCATTACGACTATTGGAGAAGGTTAACACACTTCTAAAGGTTGGCGGGGCTAAATGCAGGCATCTCAACGACAAAGGACATAATGCATTGAAGCTGTGAGCAGCCATTTTAAATGGGTTAATGAACTTACTAAGATAGGTGAAGATCGCAGAAGGAAGATGGCATACTATTACTTGAACACCTGTGTTCACCCTTCTGTGTAAGCCCATACTATTCTAAACCGCTTTAAGGCGTAATCACCATGTACTTGGGACGCCATCATCACAATCTCCAAGCCTATGCCTACTTGATGCGAGGTGTGACCAGCTTGTAGTCACCTGTTCGAGGATGGTGGTGGTAGCCTGTAGCAGACTCTACCCAGGCTGTGGCGTCCCCTAGTGGCTGTACAGGGCACTGACCTGAGGAGGTGATGGGATTACCTGCCGACACAGTAACCATCAGGTGTCAATGCTGACATCAGCAGTTAGCTACTGGAGAGGGGCAGGATATAAAGACCTGTAGGAGGTGACATTATAGGTGCAGTGGTAATAATGTAAGTGTCAAAAAAGGGGATTGGCCGAGCGGTCGATGATCGCAAACAAGAGTCTTCCATATAATGCAAAAATACACATAAGTTGAAGAAAAGCCCTGTGGCACAATGCATATATAGCAGCTTCAAATAAGGTTGAATCACCGGAAAGGCTTCTGTGTAAGCCCATACTATATAGAATTGTGTCTGCTCTGGGTGCAAGTGTATTAATTATCTTCTGTATTGCAGGCGCCCTGTGTGTGTTCTGCTTAAGGTGTGCTCAGTCACCATTGTCCTTAAGGGAGGAGGGCATTTATATGGGAAGGTTGCACCTGGTGATATTCTTTGGATAGCCATTTCATGAGTCACTCATTAAATTGTTCATGTGTCCCTTATTAGTGGATTCAGTGTCGAGTTGAGATGATATATAGCATACAGTTTGTCCCTTTAGATTTGGTAAACAATCCTACTGAAAAGATACCATTTGATACGAGGTATTAGAAAGGTCCTGACAATGAATGAAGGCCCTCAGCTTTTATAAGGGGTGCAGATTATTCTGAATAGTCCTGCAACAGCTGGAGAAGGTAAGGACCGTATTCTAAAGTCACTGTGGGAAGGACGTGGGTCCCAACTCAGGGACGTGGAATTAAAGCTCTAGATCTATATGTACAACGAAGCTCTTTAACTTATTATCCAAAGTCCAAGACCCAAGGTGTTAGTCAGAGATTCCGAAGTTCAAGAGGAACGCGGGTGAAACAGAATTTATGTAGATGCTTTATTACAGTTCTACTGGTAATACAAAATATATTGATGTCATAATATAACAACTTTGCAGGCAATAACGATGACACCATCTTAGAATTCCACACTGGACACGCCATCCCCTGACATGAAAGATGCAACGATGGGCCCCAACTGTACTGAAGTAGTGAAACCTAAAACCTGTAGAAAGTTGAATTTCTGACATGTAGTCATCTGCTATGGTCATCCCACACCAAAATACTTATTGGCCTTTTTCACTCCACTGCAGGCTAGGCGCCCTCTCAGTGAGAACAATTCTGCTGTGGCCTTGACAAGATGAGATCGATCATTGAGGTTTTACATATTTGCTGTACACACAGCCTGTAGGGAGTAGGGTGTTGATTTTGTTGCCTCATTCTTCCACCCAATGGCTTACATGGATGTACCGACACCCCCGCCCCTTCACCATAGTCCCACTACAGCAGAATCCATTTCTTCACAAACCCCTAGGTACCCATACTCAGTGTGCAAGCAATCCGTCCTTGGCACCTCGGTCCCACCCTGGAGTCTGGAGCTGCTGGCGGATATACCAGAGCTGTGGCATTCCTGTGCCACTATCCACCTGCAGAATGTAAGGTTGAAGCATGACCACAGCCATCTTTTGTGGATTCCCTCAGGATGTGGTCTCACTCGTACATTGACTCTGACCAAAGGTCTCTTCTTGAGTGGAAAAATGTCTGAAACTTTCCAGCCTCCCAACTCCCTCAGACGCTGCCTTCTCCCTAGATGTACAATTATTAGTTTCTGGGGAAATATTTCTACATGATATCCGGAGCTGCCACTGATGTGTAGTAGTTATAGGACGTGTACCAATCTGTACGCGAAATACAGTGAAGGAGCCTTAAAGGCTCCTATAGATTGATACTAGGCCTTTAATCACTTTATACCACTACCTGTATGCAGTATACAAGAGGTGTGAAATGCTTTGTTCTCCGTGCCCGCTGTGGTATAACTCTTTATACATTGCATGTATCCCACAAATATGCCTTCGAATCAGGGTTTATAGTGAGCCAAGACATCGATGTGATATGTGTGCGATTTTCCTTGCATCCATAATGTTTTGTGTTGTGAGATTGTATCCTGCCCCTGGTGAAATCAGCATTATCAGGACTTTTTCCTAGATATGAATAGGGTTCTCTTTTAGCTGCCCCTCTGCCCCGGACATGACCAGAGGGACCCTGGGAGGGACTCGAGGGAGTAGCTCAGGGCCCTAGTACTACTGGGACCATACTACTCAGTTCCACTGTAACACCAGTAGTCCCAAAGCTGCCTTATCCCTACCCTTTTCAGCAACCCCATACTCGGTCCTGCCTTCCACAAGTCGCCTGGATAACCTCTCTACACTCTCTCAATAGTCTGCACTGCATGCACTCTACTTAGTAATCTATACTCTTATAATTTCCTGTCTGCCATCTCTGAAGGTTAATGCTGAGTTACAGCCAGGTGATATATATATACTGGTGTGAGCAGGTGCATGTGAATAGCTCAGGGGCATCCTGACCTTTCTCCTCTTCTTCCTAGAGATAAAGTCTCTTAATAACAAGTCTAGGAAATGTCAGATGGGTTTCTTGATAGACGACGCAATAGAAACCACAAACTTATCTGTCATCAGATTGGCCCCTGTTCCAGTGGCTGTAAGGGCAAATCAGCAAGATGGGTCAGGTCATCATAGTAGGCAGACCCTGCCGGTATCTCCTGGGAGGGGTAGGGAGGGATTTGGGTGCGTGGGTGGGGCAGGAGCAGGGGAAGCCCCATGGGTCGTTTGCACACCACACAACAAATCCCACTGTACCCATAAACCCCTCCTCAGGACAGGGGCTAACATTGACCCGACTCCACAATACACTAGAGGGTAGGTATGTATGTAGGGAGGGGGTCATGGGGGCTTGGGAATGGTGAGGGCAAGAACATGTGCAGGGCTTAACGAGAGGAGGGGAGAAAGAGGAACGCATTTGGAGTACACATGTAGGTTTAGCATATTTGAGTTGTCAAGTAGAAAGAATACTCCCTGCGGGAGTACACGTATACCATGCGTTCTACTTAACAGCTCGTAAACCTTATTGGAAGCAGTTCCATCAAAATCCCGGGATCAAAATAACAGAAATATCACCTACAGTTCCCTAAGCCTTTCATGGTGCAATACTTGCAAACCGTTACCGTCATCCCCTATATGCCCTTGCCATATTATGCCTTGTATTGTTTTCGTTCCTTTCCTTTTCCCTACCTTTTTCTTTCACTTTCTTGATTTCCCTTTCTGTCCCTTTCCTCTGTCTTCGTGTTCCTATACCACATACCATTGAGTCGCTCTCCTGTCTTCTTTCCCCCACTTCACCCACTTTGGCCGGTACCCGTGCTGCAGTAGGGCCGCTGGTGGTGTTATCTCGGCACCCACGCGGGACCAGCGGGAGACACATCCGCCATGATTGTATAGATGGTCAGAAATGGAATTGTGTCACTCCCCAGGATATAAACCATCATGCTGGCCCAATCTACCATCCCACACTGCAGCCAGGTTTGCACTCAGTATGCAGTTATGTCAAGGTAATAAACAACTGATATAGAAGGAGCAGAAGGAAGGGAAGACAAGCCCGACGACGGGATAGAAGGGGAGAAAACTAAATAAGACGGTGGCGATCATTAGATCGTATGGCAAGAAATAGTGGAAAACAGACAGTGATGGTGTAGAAACGCATATGGGGAATATCATAGTACTTTGCTGCCTTTGATGTTGATCTTATTACTAGGAAGAATGTATTGTAGTTATTTCCACCTGCTTGAAAAAAAGGGGAGATGGAGTGGGAAGAAGCTATGCAACGGCGATACGTATACAGGATTTGTTTAAGTTCTGTATTTCCCCGACAGATTGACATTGAAAGGCCCCGTATTTCGTTGAAACCCTTTATAAGGGTTGAAACGAAATACGGGGCCTTGAAATGTCAATCTGGAGGGGAAATACAGAACTTAAACTGATCCTGTATTTATTTTTAAATGTATGTGTAAGGTAATAACGGTGAAAAAGACATTTTATTAACCTGCATCGTCTCGCTACTCGTCTGGAGGCCGCCATGATACCTTGCTCAACTTCACTTCCGGTTTGCGCGCCTGCGTAAATTGGTTTCACGAAAAAAATAATCCCCCCCTGTCATCACATATCGTTGTCATTTGTGCAAATTAGGCCTACTTTACGATTAAAAATCATTAATTTATTAAAAATAAAGACGATCAAACTATAATTCACTGTAAACTTAGGGAAAATATCCGAGAAGTCTGCTCGTTCACACCGTCCGATTTACGATGAAAAAATCCGCTAGGACTTGATTTCGGCGCCACCGTTTCTCTATGGGTCAATGTTAGAAAACCTCAACCAAATTTTCTGGGGGGTATGGGCCTAATTCAGCTATTGTACGTGTAAGTATAGGATGTTTATAGTGCTTAGGCTTTATTTCCATTAAAAATAATGTATTTTAACCCCCAAACGAAGTCAATGGAAAAAAAAGCGACAGTGACGAAAATCGTCAGCGCTTTGTCCGGGAATCGAACCCGGGCCGCAGCGGCGGAAAGCGAGAACGCTAACCACTAGACCATCTCTGGCCCGCTTGCTATGGATCGCTCAAAGGGGCATTTTGACCCGCTGACCTTAGGTATCCTTACGCCACACCGGAAGTGAAGTTTTCGCGAAATACGGAGGTTTGAGGAAATACGGGGGCTGGTTATTCACCTTTTGCGAAATACGAGGCTCAGTGCTGTACTCTACCGGGCTTGATATTTCGTCAAACCATTTCAAAATAAAGCAAAGAAACTATAGGCCTATAAACCAATGCATTTGATGCACATATGAACTTAAATATCATTTATTCAAGTATTTCATGTAACTTTCCGCATTACATTTCGTCATGGAGTGTACAGTAGACTGGAGGAGACTCACGCTATACTGTGTAGTCTAGGCTCATCGCCGCGGGTATGGCGGGGGGGGGGGGTGGGGGGGTGGTATAGGGCGCCACCTGTGGCAAAAAATGGCACTAGCCACTTCCGGCCTGTGTAGCTGGGTGTAGGGTAGCTGAAGTGATTCTCCCAACTGTCAGTTGGGAGAAATCACACTGAGCCATGGCAAATTCATATCAATGCAATTCTTTTTTTGTTATATTGATATTGAATGCAGGTAAAAAATTCATAGTTTTAGTCTTCAATTTTTTCAGAGGGCATGAAAATAGAGAGCGTTTTTAGTTTGGTAGGAATTTAGCAGAGTAGCAATAGGCCATCGGCCACCGACCCCACAGGTGGCAATCACATTCTGAGTTTTTGGGAAAACTTCCACTAGTCTCATCATTATACCGTTTTTATTGATGGAAAGCACTAGGCTAGGCGAGGGTGACTAAATATGTGCCAAAATTCATAGTTTAAGTCTTCAATTTTTTCAGAGGGCATGAAAATAGACTATTTTATATTTTTTTTAATAAAAATAGTTATCGGAAACTCTCATGAAAAAGACCAAATCAACTTCTGACCTTTCTAGTCCCTACCAATCCTTTGCATACTTGTTATGGGCTTTCAGAATCTGTCTTTAGATCTTTGATATGTTGAGAATTGAGGAAATGGGAGCGTTTTAGTTTGGTATGAATTTAGCAGAGTAGCGATAGGGCGTCGGCCACCGACCCTACAGATAGCAATCACATTCTGAGTTTTTGGGCATACTTCCACTAGTCTCATCATTATACCGTTTTTATTGGTGGAAAGCACTAGGCTAGGCAAGGGTGACTAAATATATGCCAAAATTCATAGTTTAAGTCTTCAATTTTTTCAGAGGGCATGAAAATAGACTATTTTATATTTTTTTAATAAAAATAGTTATCGGAAACTCTCATGAAAAAGACCAAATCAACTTCTGACCTTTCTAGTCCCTACCAATCCTTTGCATACTTGTTATGGGCTTTCAGAATCTGTCTTTAGATCTTTGATATGTTGAGAATTGAGGAAATGGGAGCGTTTTAGTTTGGTATGAATTTAGCAGAGTAGCGATAGGGCGTCGACCACCGACCCTACAGATAGCAATCACATTCTGAGTTTTTGGGCATACTTCCACTAGTCTCATCATTATACCGTTTTTATTGGTGGAAAGCACTAGGCTAGGCGAGGGTGACTAAATATATGCCAAAATTCATAGTTTAAGTCTTCAATTTTTTCAGAGGGCATGAAAATAGACTATTTTATATTTTTTTAATAAAAATAGTTATCGGAAACTCTCATGAAAAAGACCAAATCAACTTCTGACCTTTCTAGTCCCTACCAATCCTTTGCATACTTGTTATGGGCTTTCAGAATCTGTCTTTAGATCTTTGATATGTTGAGAATTGAGGAAATGGGAGCGTTTTAGTTTGGTATGAATTTAGCAGAGTAGCGATAGGGCGTCGGCCACCGACCCTACAGATAGCAATCACATTCTGAGTTTTTGGGCATACTTCCACTAGTCTCATCATTATACCGTTTTTATTGGTGGAAAGCACTAGGCTAGGCAAGGGTGACTAAATATATGCCAAAATTCATAGTTTAAGTCTTCAATTTTTTCAGAGGGCATGAAAATAGACTATTTTATATTTATCTAATAAAAATAGTTATCGGAAACTCTCATGAAAAAGACCAAATCAACTTCTGACCTTTCTAGTCCCTACCAATCCTTTGCATACTTGTTATGGGCTTTCAGAATCTGTCTTTAGATCTTTGATATGTTGAGAATTGAGGAAATTCATAGTTTAATTGTTCAATTTTTTTCAGAGGGTATGAAAATAGACTATTTCATATTCTTTGGTGAAAATAGTTATTGGAAACTCTCATGAAAAAGACCAAATCAACTTCTGACCTTTCTAGTCCCTACCAATCCTTTGCATACTTGTTATGGGCATTCAGAATCTGTCTTTAGATCTTTGATATCTTGAGAATTGGAGAAATGGGAGCGTTTTTAGTTTGGTTGAAATTTAACAGAGGGTAGAAAGTTTCATTTTTTTCTCACCAGAGGGCTCCCTTTGTGCCTAATTCCCCCCACCTCATAAGAGGGCGCCACCAGTGGGGCGAGTCAATGATGGGCCCCTGACACCCCTCCCTTCCTCTACTCTCCCTGATTTCGTCTATATGTTACTAAACACGATCATTCCTTAAACAAATTATCCATGCACTTCCTCTATCCATGCACTCCCTCTCTCACCACCTTCTTCCTTTGATCAAGCTGTACTTCTCTCATATTCTCTCATATTCTCACCCTCATCCTACACCTTTCCTATGGTGAAGGTAGGAAAGCCTCTATATTGCCTGCAGCAAACACATGCCGATAGAATAAACCCTCAACAATGACTGATTGTATTCAAGGCTACAGAGGGCAACTCTACCGACTCGGGGGTCCAGCATGAGGGCAGAGGGATATCGGACGGCGTCCATTAATACGCCACCCAGCTCCCGGGACGGACGGATACACGGTGGGGTAAGTACTGAGTAAAGCGGTCATTTCATCAGCATTTGGTTGTGGAACTCATGGCCTGGGCGGTTCATAAGACACCATTTTATGGCTATTATCACCCAATGCCTCACCACCGGCAATGACCGTTGTCCACCCGCGTATGAATACAAGTCACCGGGTCGGCCTGAGTTACGGCTCCGGGGTCAGCTGTGGAAGGATCCGCGGCTGAACCCGGTAGTGATGCGGTCAGGGAATGTGATCAGAAATGATTTACACCAGCAATATCCCCCAACAATACCGGCAAGTGTGGAGGCTTCATGTCTGAAGCTGTGAGACTATGGCACGTTCTCTACCTCTTTTTGTTTGTATGTTGTTTGCATATTTCCATACTCAGCTTCTTCTTTTTTTTAGCTTTTCTTTTCTTTTGGGTCACTGTCCAACACCCACACATTATTAGATAAGGACATTGGCTTTTCTGTTCATGGTGCTGATGTCGGGGTACCTCACCCCAAGAATGTACAGAGTAGGGCAAAGGCAACACATTCGGATGCTCTTATCCATTGGAGAAGTAACCAGCCTTTATATATCCAATGTTTACATATCACAGTACTGAATACACTGTTGGCAAAGTATGAGATTATACAAAGTGACCCATTTTGATTTTGTAAATAAGAATATTTACCTTTCACTCGGAATAAATAACAATATACTAAGTCTCCGTATTGTATTAATATTGCTGGCTTTTATGTCATATCATATCATAACAGATTTTGTTTTCAACTGATATCATGGATGATAGTCAATTATCCAAATTTTAGTCCGAATAACTGTGTTGAACTTGTTAGTTAAAGTTGTCAATGCTGCTGATATGCAAAAGTTACTTGTTTGGTTATTTGATACATATATGTAAGTGAGTTAATTGTGTGCAACCATTGTATTTACCAGGTAGCATTTCATCTTTCATATCTCCCATCCCCTTCCCCAAGTAAAACTACCATGTCTGACTTTATCAGAAGTCAACATATTATGTTACAATTGAAATTGAGGTACTGTAAACAAAATGCAAATTTAAGCTTGTGATTTCATAAAAAGTATCAACTTCTTCTGTGCTTCAATGGAACCAAATATAACTGTATGTATTTTTATATTTTTCGAGATTACCGAATAAACTCATGTCAAATTGAAATTGATTAAGGAGCTTATAGATGAAGTGCTTGTTGTACATCCTGACTCTAAATCAAAGAAATGGTACTTCGGCGCTACATGTCTGAGAGAGCAATAGATTATGCTGACGGCTTGTATCAGGTGCCCTGTATGTATTTGGGATGTGAAAAATATATATTATTCTATACTGTTTTCGATGTAATAAGCGCCCTCCCCTTAATAAGCGCCCCCCCCCCCATGAGACATTTTTAGACTTTAACAAAGGGTCAAACTTCGGGGACATTTAAACTCTCAAGTTCTAAAAGCGTCATAAAAATAATTTTATGAGCGCCCTGGGCGCTTATCATGACGAATACGGTGTGTTAAAAAAAACCAATTTGGTCGAGTATTGACCATAAAATTGTGTTCACTATTCTAAAATAACTGCCTGACCATAGTTGGGCAGTTCTTATCATATGAGGGAGTGCTTGTCCGCGGCGGGATTTGACAATTTAAAGCTCTGAATAAAGATCTCGTTGGTTTCACGCCAGCGTCAGACCAGTAGACCAGGGGCATAGAATGGATGTTCTATTGGACCAACTCCTACTCCGCTGATGATTTTTGTGGTGACATCTGAAGTGGCGGTTACCTTCCAAGTGTGATTGGTTACTTTGGGTTAGAGGGGAAATGCTGCAGTATAAAGAATTTTTTGTCCTACTGGGTCTTCCATCAAGTTAATAATG
Organism: Harmothoe impar; assembly: GCA_947462335.1. Classification (NCBI taxonomy): domain Eukaryota; kingdom Metazoa; phylum Annelida; class Polychaeta; order Phyllodocida; family Polynoidae; genus Harmothoe; species Harmothoe impar. The sequence continues at coordinate 52,269,145 of OX381715.1, read as the reverse complement.
GTTATTATGAGGAAAGTGGTCTTTTACTCTAGAGGTTCACCTTTCACTTACCATTGTACATGGTGGCACTGCTGGTATATAAGGTAGGTCTAGACTCTACATCAGCTATTGTTTTATACTCGTTTAAGGTGTGTTATTAAATGAAATTATTGAATCATCAACCTAGCACTATCAAATATAACAAATATTGGGTTTCAAGGAAGAATGATTAGTGGTACAGAGCCCAGGACCCTTGCCCAGTTCTGGAAGGGGTCCATCAATGACCAAGTATTCACCTTGATAGACAGAGCCATCTATGAGGGCCCCGTAGAACCAGAGAACTAGGGGACTGCTCAGTTATACTGCGTATAAATTGACAATATAAAGGCTTGCAAAATGAAAAAGGCATACCCTTAGTTGTAGGCTGCTAGTTATCTATATCATTATGAAAATCTGGTCCGCTAAATGATAATGTCCTGTCTTGTATAGGACAGTAACACATCATTGGCTAATGATATAAGACGAACATTCCTGAATCAATATTGAATCTGGTCAAGTTATTTTAGTATTATTAATTGTATGTTGAATCAAAGAATAAATAATAATGTACATCAATGTTGAAAAATACAATTTCGACAGTGTGACATTGACAAACTCATAACATGCCTATTGTAATTTAGCAGAGGGAGTAATTCACACTCAGGTTCCTTCAACGTTGTGTTCATTGCGTGCCATTTGTTTTAAAAAGAACATAATTATATATTCAGAAGAATGGATACTGACTTGGCTCTGTGCCTAGACACAGTGTCCCCCCTTCCCTGATCTACACTCCAAGTATCCCCTGTGACATTTAATACAATTAAAACAGAGTTATCTACTCACCATCCATCTTTATTAAGTTCCTCCAATATATCACTTCTCCATCGACTACCCACCTAGTCTGATTATCAAATGCAAGCAAGGTTGCTGTTTTTTATCGCCAAATTGAGTTTCATCACAACACTTAATATTTTATTATGTTTAGTCTAGCCACCAGTTGTTTACTGTTACTTCCTTTGTTTTTTAGGAGGAGGGATCCTTTTTGTCTTGTTCTCAACCTTTATCTAATACATATATGATATTCTATCTCGTTCAGTCAATATTAATTTTATTCTTTAGAAAATCTATTTTAATCCTATTTTCTATCTCTATGATATAGTCTATAGGCTGATGGATATATACTTGCATCCTCTTTGCTATTGTGTTCCCTATATACTCCTGAATTCATCACCAGGTCTAGACAAAGCCCGTTCTATAACTACTTTAAGCTGATAAAACCCATCTTTTCCCTTGTTTACCCCCTTTCTTGGTGTTTTCTTATTTAACAGTGACCTGTCTGACCCGCTGGCCGGGCTTACAAGAAAGGCCCTGGTTTTATGAATATATAATGGCGGCTAATATTAAGGCACTCAGAGGGGCGGGAGAATGATGTGACCTGGGGTAATGGCACAGGACGTGGGGGGAAGGTGGTGTTCCAAAAAGGGAGGGTGGAAGGAGAAAACGAAGAAGCAGTAAGATAGGTACAGTTAAGTAAGTGTAGGATGGAAGGAGATAATAAAGGTGGAGGTAGAAACGACTTAGGAGGAGGGGGAGGAGGGAGAGAGGATGGAAAAGGAGTACGCCATTGAAGGAGGAGAAGGGCATTAGCATTGCTAGCGTCTTCCCTGCTCCCAGCTCTCTGCTGCAGTTGGCGCGGGCCGGCCCCAGTCAGGAGATACATAAAATACATGGGATGGGGCGCACCGGGGCAGTCTGTGTATGTTTAATAAAGTCTGGAGCATCTGGAGGCTGTCTCTTGTCTACTGTTCAGTGAGCTCTATTAGCCACACGACCAAGCAGACCAGACCTTCAACACTGTATGTCCTACACACACAGGGCCTTTCAACAGCACAGCAGATAGCAGTCCATAAGGTCCGCCTTGACATTGTCACACCCACCATCAGCTAAGGGGGTCCATGTCTGGGTCTCTATTCCTTTGTCTGCATCCTTGAAATCCCATGTCTGGACTAGAAGTATAACTGGAAGTGTGTCTCAAAAGTGAATCTTACAAAACAGTGGGTCAAAATGCTCTTCCATTATATTTAACGTATAGTATCAGTCTGTCTGTCTGATGCAAGGCGCTCATGCAGGATGGCTAGATATCATCGGCGTAACATAGCCTTTTTCTTTGGGCCAATAGCAGCCGGCTTCTCATAATGATATATCTTAAAGTGGGCCTGATGTTTACAGAACACGTCGCTCATGTTTTCTCTCTAACGTTTTTGGACTGAATACTTTGAAACACCTTCATACCCCATGTCATTTGATAAAGGAAAGACATGCAGAAACACCCCCTTATACATCTTTGCACTCATGCATCATGCAGGCCTTATGAGGATGATACACTCCGACAGTAGGATAAAGCATGATGCATGAATGCAACCCTGACGACTACAAGACTCCCTGCATTCTTTCAACAAGGCGCAAAGGTTCATAACACATTCTATATTTAATGTGCTGTGCGGCCCTTAACGTGTATTGGAAGGAGTACCCCACCACCCACCCTCTAGGCCACCTCATGCCTTAATAATTCACACCGGGTATCATGTATTAAAGCTGAGCCACCCGCACGTAGCACCTATCATTAACGCCACACCCGCCAACCATGCTATCATATTCTGAACACCAAGCCCTTTTATGTCCCCGCAACACACCCCTACCTACATGCCTTCATCTCATTCCCCTACCTGCCTCCCTCCACCTCCACAGCATTGACTGATGCTGTCTATCTTTACTCTCCCCTGCCACTAAGGGCTAGATTCAAGCAACATATTTTCCAATTAAATGGAACATGCGAGTGGAGTACGGTATTTTGGGTCGTACAGCCGTTTTTGATTTTTATGCGGAGAATTCCCTACCGAAATATATCCTCATTCCTGTTTAAATTGGGTAGCTCCCACAAATCCTGCTGGTTCCCTGTGGTAATTACACATTTGTGATTGGTACCAGCACGATGTCCCTCCTGCATCTACATAATCCGGCCCTTCTCCTCCCTCTGTGGTAGCTGTTTCTCCTGTGTCAGCATCTCTTTCCCTTCCCTCTCTCTGTGGTATGTAGCAGCTCCTGCTGTATATACAGCTCTGTTTCCCTGCCCCTCCCCTAGCCATGTGGCAGCTTTACTTCTGTCCCTTCACTCCCCTCCCCTTTAGATGCAGGCATTGACTGTAAAAATCAATGCAGTAAAAAGTGCATACTTTGCCCTAGTCCTAACTTAGGCTCAATAGTTTAACGCACTCTCCCGGTAGACAAACCATGGTTGATTCAAAATGATTCAATCTTAGCAGTAACATGATAATTATCAACGGTTGATATTAGGTTCTGATTTTGTCGATATTGATAAGATCATCAATGTTACCAATTGTTTAGTGATTCAACATTGATATGGCTATGCTGAATCAACACTGCCCAATACATAATCATCAACAATGGATCAACATAATAAACTTACACTGATTTAACATTGACCAGTCACCATTGAGGCACAATTTGAGATTCAGTATATTGTCATACTGAATCAGGCAGTACAGAGCCTTTGTCTATTCAAATTTGTGGCAACATAAGGGATGTCTTACTGTTCGAAATCATGCATGTATCCTTGTCGTATCCATGTACATTATGATGAGAAAAGAAGGGCTGGAAATCAGGGAAAATACATTTAGTATATAGAACTGCTAAGGAGTAGGTTGTGGAGGCACCTAGTAGGAAAGGTGGGAAATGCATTGCTGCTGTAAGTGCATATCCCAACAGTATCAATGTTGAAACAGGTTAAAAATGTTGAAATGGTAACATGGCATGATCAACCCTGTAAACATATATCAACCAGTAGTTAATGTTGAATTAAGGTTTGGTGCCAACAGGACTGGTCCTATAAGGTTGATGTGGGGTTGGTGCACACTGAGGAGTCACCATCATGCAGCAGTGCTGGTCTTCTACTCGACCAGGGGTCTCAGTTCGTCACCTGCCTTCTCCATCAGGGTCTCATTTCTTCACCTGCCTCCATCAGGTATTTCCATCCCACTTCCCAGTTCTATTTCTCGCCAGCCTTTACTTATCATATCCTAGTAGTTTTAACCACTCTAAAATGTCCTGAAGTAACAGTGGTAGCCATACCATCCCCGTATCTTAAGGCAATGGAATGGGAACATCAGATTTATTTCAGCCTCAACATAATGCAATCAGCCTTGAGCAGTGCTTGCCTGTCAGCACCAACCCTGTTCTTCACTGCAATTAATAACCATAAAACTTTATTTAAGATCAGCAATTCTTGACAGAATGATGAATTTGTCTCAATATTCCATGAGCAATCAATCATTTTTAGAATTTCAAAACCTGCAAATTGCTTAAACATTTAAGAGCTTCTTCGGATAGTGGATCCTGAATGTTACTTGCCGAGGTATAGAAATACACAAGCACCTGGACTGGGAATTTGATAAAGACTAAAGAAATTTAAATCTAAACTCTGTTTATCCCCATATTGAATCACATTGCTGCTGCTCATTCTGAGATGGAAAGCTGTCATTGATCCTCTTGAATTTTTCCTTGAAAAGTGGACCCTTGTTAGGGCGATTTTGTAGAAAAAGTAGCCTTCCCAGCCGCACACATGTGTATACAAAAAATACTAAGTGCCCCCCGGTAAACACAAATGATATAACTATTCAGTTCTTTTGTCTTAATTTGTTTTTTGATAAGAAAGTGGTCAGTGTGATCATAAATATGAAAGGCTTTGGCGGAATTCAGGGTTAACTCTTTAAGAGAGTGCTTTAATGCATTACCGTATTCGACGTAATAAGCGCACCCCCCCTAATAAGCGCACACCCCCCGTTTTTGGCTGATTCTTATACTAGAAAGAACCAAAAATATCTCAATTTTTGACCCCAATTAAACTCTTAACTACTAAAAGGTGTCCATAATAAGTTTTTAAGCGCACTGTGCGCTTATTACGTCGAATACGGTATGCCCTTTATGGTCTTTATCGTCATCACAGCATTGGCAAGCAGTGCTGCATTTCAAGTATCATACCCACTGTACATGCTTGATATACTCCCGGCATGATGCATGACTCTACCATGATGACAATTGCCACTATTCGGCCCTAAAAGAGTTAAAACGAGTGAAAGTATAGCTCCCCCTGCAGTATATCCTCAGTGAGGTAATTAACACAGGCACGTCTGGGACTAACACCTCACCAAGGCTACTCCCTGAATGACAAGCCTTTATCAGGATAGACATCCCCCACAGTGCACATCGGCAGCTGCCCCTGAGACCCTCCCTGCACCCAAGAGGCTTCCTATAGCTCTCTCCAGGAGGGAGTGGCGGCTTGTGGGGGGCTGCCATTCCACAGCGTTGTAGACGTCTAAGGCTATATCCTGTCCTACCTAATGAGAAAGTATAAGGTCTGTAATTCTATCTATACTTGTTTTTCTGTCTCTCTGAAAACTCCCATTATTTCTCTCTTACACTGGCTATACCCCCTGTCTTTATCATATTTCTCTCTAAACATCTATTAAAAGTCATATCCTTACTTCAATTTCTTTTGCTTGTTGGTTTCTCCGGAGTATTTCTACTACACGATAGCTAGTTTTTACCATTTACCTACACGATACCTATAGTAGATTCTGCAGTACACTAAACTATACACCTATAGTAGATTCTACTGTATACCCACAAAAAAGCAAATTTTACAGTGTAGAATAACATATCCAATGATGTGCAGTGCAATATGTGCACCTGTAAGAAAGATAGCTGTATAGACCTGCTCAGCGGAATACCACACCCAATAAACTTCTCCTAAACTAACCATACCTTTATAAATTGCTGAACGTCGTTCCAATCTCCTCGCCACATCAGAAACATTTGCCATGTGTGTGGGCACTTTTAGTGGCTTTGAATATGTTCTCTATTGCTTTGAGTGGAAACAGCTGTTGCTGCCAACGCCGACCGATGCCGCAGCCCTCTGAGCAGCACTGCGGCACCAAATCGGCATCTATAGGCAGACACGTGAGCAAGGTTATGAACGGGTCTGTTTGCATGTCTGTGAGCAAGTCTGTGAGCAGGTATAAACTATGAGTATCGTAGGTTTCTAACGGTAGGTCTGTGATTTTTGACTGTGAGCAGTTATGTGAGCAGCTCTATAAGCAGGTCTGTACTTAGGTTTCTGAGCGTACGTGGTAGAACCATAACTCTACCAAGCCCGAGGCATAATTAGTTTCAATTAAAGTTCAAAGAATATGCAGTCTTATCGGTTGGTCTGTCCGTTCTGTTCTGTCTTACCTCTCTCCCTTCTACTTTCCATCTTTTACCCCTTTCCAATTGTACAATATATTGCTCTGTGTACTGCTCTGTATATCTGTATTATTGGTACTGCTCATTGTATTGCTCTGTGAACTGTAGTCTGCACTGTTCTGTGCACTGTTCTGTGTACGGCTCTGTGCACTGCTCCGTGAACTGCTCAGTGTACAGTCCTATGTACTGCTCTGTGTACACCTCTGTGTACTGCTCAGTGCACAGTCCTATGTACTGCTCTGTGTACACCTCTGTGTACTGCTCAGTGTACAGTTCTATGTACTGCTCTCTATGTACTGCTCTGTGTACACCTCTGTGTACTGCTCAGTGTACAGTTCTATGTACTGCTCTATGTACTGCTCTGTGTACACCTCTGTGTACTGCTCAGTGTACAGTTCTATGTACTGCTCTCTATGTACTGCTCTGTGTACACCTCTGTGTACTACTCTGTGTACTGTTCTGTGTACTGTTCTATATACTGCTCTTTGTGCAGCTATGTGGGTAAGACTAGTGCTGCTCAGTGAGCTGCTCACATACCTCAGTGTATTAAGCAGTCAATGACCTGCCGTGCAGTGGACATCACCACCAGCTGCCGCAGCCCTGAGGACATCGTTAACTCAGGACGACACCCGGGGAGGATCTGGTGGTAATGGAGGGGGAAGGGGTGGGTAATGGCTGGCGACCGCAGAGGAGCAGCGGACGGTGAACAGTGGTGAAGGTAGGACTAGAGGTATGGTCGTATGTATAGGTAGAACTGGAGATATGCATTGATCTGTTGACATCTTTACAGATATTTGAGCAGGTGCGAATTAAAGTGCTGAAAACATGACTAGCCTAGTACCTGAATCCTGGTTCTAAGAGGATTGATACCGAAAGGCCCTTAAGGCAATCGGTATCCCACTGCTCACCATGTAGAAAACCATTGGATTATTTATGAGCCTCACAGAAATTCAAGTGTTTGTATTCACAAAGGGAATTAATTTTTCTTTGGAAACTAATTCAATGTCTTTGTATTATGCACGCTCCCACGACAGAAACCCCAACAGGCATTATGGTTGCTGTTTGTGTGTTAGGTGAAACAATTTATTCCAGGTAATAAAGAAATAGCAGACAGCCCAAAAGGCAGAGGGACTTTTGATATAGAAATATGGACAGGGGTTGGGTTAATGGAATGGACGGGGTTACGAATAGAAATACTAATGAGGTAGGTACTGGTCAAGGAATGGCATAAGTCTGCCTAGGGTCTTACATCAGGTGTGGCCCTTTAGAAGAGAACGGGTCTGGAGAAAAATGTCCCCATGATAAATGACAGTACAGAGACAGAGATGAATGAGCGCAGACATAGGAGTAAGGCAGAATAAATCAATATATGACAGCTAAATCTATACAGTCTAACAGTGGAAAATCCTCCTGACAGACGGGCTAGAGGCTTGCTATGCAACCAGAACCCGCTGCCGGGAAATTGTATCTAAGGTCTAAACTGTAACACGACCATTATGTAGGAAAGTCTCGAATGAAGTGTCATATATTATACCCTTTTAACGCTTTCTTATCTCTAAATGAGTCTTCTTTTACAGTGTCCCCTACACACTGACTCGAAGAGTGGTACAATACACAAAATGGATGTTGTACAATGCAGCCTGGCCCTTACCTAGTTATTAAAAGGAGTGGGCAGTAGTATCTGACGGACAGGCTTATGGTAGAAATGACACTGGAATAACGGAAAGAGAAAAGAGGAAAGAAAAGAGGAAAGAAAATCTCCATTAAAATGATAACTTTTTCGGGTCCTTATCTGAGGCCAGCTGTCTTCCAGCTCGGAATCAGTCCTTTTTCCTATCAGCCAATCACAGTGGACAGTGCAGATAATAAAGACTGTGGTGTGACTATCGAACCCAGCCAGCCCTGAATTATTGATAAGTGGGTTTATTTCAGACCATCCAGGCCCGTCACTGATAGCAGTGGCTGCACTTAATAGACGCAACGGGCTTTAACAATATGAAAGCATACATCCAAATCCTCAATTCTTTAACCGCAATGATTTCCCCTCTATCTTGTTGGATAAAGTAGTATGGCTTCCAATTATGGAATTCATAATTGAATTATAGTAGACAGCTTAAAACTGTTAGTAACTCCAATATTTTATCCCTAAATTAGAAAGAAGAAAGGGTATTGCTTAGTTATTCTTAGTTATTAAACAATAAAATATCATTTACAATTTGCTCTAACCCTGTAAAGCGCCTCCTAACCATCAATACTCTTTGCTTTCAATTAGGTCCATGTGGATAGTGGCTTGAACGACCGACTAAATTGGCTAGCAAATAAAGACTGCAGCTTTAAGGTCCATTTTCACTGAACCCCTTTAACCCTAGGAAAGGCCAATATCCCTGATCTCCGGACAGTTACCTGCTGTTTCTGTCACCTTGTCTCTGTCTCAAGTTGAGAACCTGAAAAACTAACAGGCTTATTGCAGAGATACATTAATGTTAAGGGGCTCTGTGTGTGAAGAGTACAGTGTTGGTCAGCATGGAGCCTGTGCCATGACATTAAGTGTCCGTTAATTTAGTGTTGTGATCTGGATGGTGGCATTCATGGCTACAGCCGAGTAACCGGTCCTCCTGTGTAAGTCACTTTATGATGCCCACTCCTGGAACCAATGGCATCAGATAATTACCCCCATTCCAGTGCTATACTACATGGAATTGTATAAGTAAGGCAAATGCTCTGGGACATCGCCTAAGCCCACTACCCCCCATATTTCCTACACCAGATCCAACACCTCTGATGTACTGCCAGGCAATCCTTTATATCCCAGTGAAGGTACTTGAATCTATAATTAGGAATAAATCCTGCCTCACCACTGTTACAGGACACAGCAGGAAACAATAGCTGATTTCCAGGCTTTCCTCCTGCATCATAGACCTACTGGACAACCCCCTCTGCCCCACACCCTTGCCACCCTACCAACCACCAGACCGACTGGCCGATTCACAGCCACTGCCTGACCCTCCTCATCCCTGACTCCATCAATCTGGCCGGTGTTAGGCCCCCACTTCCTCCCTGACCACCGCCCAATGCTGCAATTTGGGATATTGCAGTCAGCCTAGTCTCCAAGTGACACATGGCTTACCGTCCACCCCTACCCTGCGACCCCCCGCAGTCGTTCAAACGACTAGACGGTAGTGGTTGCTTATGGCAGGGACTGGAGGGTCCTGCAGAGAAGTTATTGGGGATTTCGTTTGAATACATTATTTTGTACTGGCAATATATTCCAGCTGGTGTCATGCAACTCCATATGAGATCCAGAATTCCCTACAGCATTTTCTAAATAGGGGTGCACGACACGATGTTTATGTATATACATATGGCTAGAGGTATCTTAATTGCATGCCATATTGGTAAACAGAACTACTTACCTTGCTTTGTGGTTCACAGCCCAATACTCTGCTTGGCCAATTATGTTGCATATATTATAACACTCATATCTATATCCAACTATAACAAGACCGTATCCTAACTCTACAACATAGAGCCAGGTAGGAAGCAGCCTCCCCCACACCTTGCTTTGTGGTTCCTGGACCAGGCAGCAGAGGGCCACCACTAATGACGTCACAATCTCGTTTGGGGTCATGTGACGCGTGGCGGCCGACGATTAAATGGCTGACATCCGGTTGGCTCTGGGGTGGGCGGCCATGTCACACCCGTTCACCGACCGATAAATCCCGGATGGCAGGGTTTTGGTGTTTTTATTAGTTTTGGGTGTTTTTATTCTGTTTGGAGAAATTCTCACATGTTTCTGTCCAATTTGGGGATTCGGTCTGACAATCGGGATTGGAAAAGGAGGCAATAAGAAAATAAGATCCAAAATGCCAACGGCCATATATTTTTTTCTTCTGTACTAGTGTTCGAATGTTTATACTCAATGTTACAGTGAAACTCTGGGCAAATTCCATAGGGAATGTAATAGCGATACAAAAAAGCTAGCTTTACCAAATAAAGCAAAAATTAGATATATGATACTAATTATGAGTACCAGATCGTGTTTACATCATGTAAAAGTAAATTCCGGATACTTCACAAGATAGTTAGAGATGGAGGAAGTGTACCATATGGTCGAATCTATCCACTGGGGTCTTTTCCTATTACTGCTGAAGCTTAAATAAATGATGTACGATACTTAGCAAAGCCATCTATCCCAATCAGTATTCAGTTTTTGGAACCCACCAAGCAGCATGCTGTTGTTATATCCACTTGACAATAATCACCTTAGAAGCATACCATCACCATGCTTGACCAAGGCATGGCGGGGACGAGTTCTCTAGCAGCTGTCTTCAGCAGTAAGAAAACATGCCCACAAGTGCTGTATCTATTTCAGGAAGCCCCTCTTCAGATACCAACCCCGACTCTTCTAAAGGGCAGAGTTTCCCTTTTCACAGGTCCCAGTGATTTGAAAGGTTTGAGATCCTGAAAGGGTTCCTCTGTCAGGTCATCAAGGGTCTAAAAATAGACACTGCCCATCTAGGCCTTTTAGAGGGTCTCTGCTGGTTCTGACCGCTGACACTGACACTGTCCAGCCAGGAGGGTCTTCCCATGCAGGCCAATGGGGCGGGGGGGGGGGGGGTACCGATACCAATGTATTAGTCCTCTGTACATAACACCAACCTCACCATCCCTTACTGCTTACTCTCTTTCACACTCGTGTTCTTTGCTTGCCTAGTTGCCCCTCCCCACCCATGCCTCATTGCACCCTTCCTTGTGGTCTCCCAGGATCGCTGCCTCTTTCCTCTTGGACGCCATCATTACATCCCATTTTACCCTTTCCCCTATCTCTTCAGCACATATGCACACCCTCCCCATCCTCCGTCCTACCGTAATTTCCTCCTCTCTACATCGCCTTATTCTCCACACCGTCCAAATGCCCTGTGCCTCCTGCCTCTCCTCCCGCCCCCTCCAACGCCCCCTCAGACAGCTTAGACACATGCCCCCTCCGTAGAACCACTCTTCTCTCACCCCAGACAACCTTAGACAACCTTTAGGGCAGGTTTAAACGTACATTGGCGCTCCTTACATTGACCCTTACCCAGACTGAAAAGAAGTCTAGCTTGGAGCTCATACAAGATAGTTTCACATTTTACGACAGGTATTGACCATCCTGAATGGTATAAAATTGCATTGGAAGATCTCTGTATAAGGTTTCCTTGGTCGACATCATAGTGTGGGAGCCTGATATAATTTCAAGATCAATTTCATTCCAGAATAAAAACACTTCATACTGATATTTCAATTTTGATTTGTGTAGGTGATAAAGTCTTCTTGCAGATTCATCTGGCGGGAAGATGTTCCAAACACCATACAGCTTTAAGTAACACAATGCTGCCCTGAAGGCCATGAAGATGCACAGGAATTACTTCTTTAACTGCAAGTACAGTTTCCAGAAAGAATTCTTCCAAACTCCAATGTTTCCCCAAGGAGAAATCCACGATGAAAGACTTTGAGAGAATCGTGCAGTAAAGGACAGAAATATAATTCAGGGAATTCCTTCTTATACTAATCTTAGGTCACCTAAAGCAATCCTCCCAGAGCCATTGAATGATAAAACCATTTCCGTTACTGTAAGAGTTTCTGTTTTTCTGATTAGTCTTCTCGGAAATGCGCACAGCAGGTGATCTTTGAATGATGAAGGAAACTATCTGCCCAAATAATATATTACAGTCTTTACTTCTCATGCAGGCGTTTACTATTATCTTATGTGATATTAGTTGTATATAAAGTCAGAAATGCTGCTTCCATAGTTTAGAGAATGATGAACAGAAGGTGAAAAAGAAGAGAGATTATGAATGGATTAGGGGCCCTGTTGCATAACACATAAGGCCTACTGTACCCAAACGGACAAATTGTGCACGTCTAGGTACAGTAGGCCTTGTGAATTAAGATAAGTAGGAAAAGGTCGCAGGTGAAAATCTGTTCTTTTGAGATAACATTTCCGTTTAAGAAACATAGTGGTATTCAGAATGCTCTCATATACATGCATGAGCTATCTATGGCATGACATTTCATCTTTACTTATAAAGTCGTTTTATACCCCTAGATCATTTCTAAGGGCAGTAACGGTTTCTGTATTATCAATTTCGTCAACCACATAGTCACAATGTTAAACTTAAACAAGGCCTGATAACTAACTCGTCCACACTTCATACTGGCTACCGATTCTCCAATCAAGGATGTTTACATTAGGGAGTAAGCTTAGAGAATGAGGTACTTGGCCTCTACACCCTCAGAAAAATGAGCGTCACTGTTGCCAAAAGCACTCTCACTTAAAAGTCAGGTACTGCCTGACTTTCAGGTGAGCGTGTTTTTTTGGCGACAGTGATCATGACAAAGCAGTTATGAAGTTGGAGTTATGACCTTTTCTCCGCTGAGCTGTCGCGAAATAATAATACTGCACAAACAGTCTGACCTTACTGGTTGGCTTTCCTCATTTCACCATTGGGCTCATGTTTGGTCGATATTGTAGTCGAGACGATGAATCATGGACAAGTGAGGTCTGTTACTGAACAGCTCGCATCAACACATGTATAATTATAACACAGTTTTTTCTCAGTTTCTGCTTCTGCCTGAAAGATACCCATCTAATAATAGTTATTTTGATAAAATGAAAACCCGCAGTTTCCTTGAATAACAACCCCCAGATGTTGTAGCTTATTGCGCACAGTCTTACATTAGTCAGGATTGTTACAAACAATAAAAAGGTAGAAAGCTACAGAGACCTACACAAGCCTGCAGTCAGCAGTAACTGTAGTATTTCCCTTGTGACTTGTGCACCAATACAGGCTCTACACACTGACTACACACACATCAGTTACGGCAGGAGTGCCAATGATCCTTTCCGCTCAAAGAAACAACGAAATGACCTTAAATCAACGTTGCCATGTATTTATGACGGAAAAATGATGTTGCAAAACTGAGGTCGTGTTTGAGCAGATTCAACGTATTTATACAAGTCCTATGTTGAATTTCTTTTTTGACAAACACAATGAAAATAGCCTCTCAACATTGGTCTAAATTTATCCCAGGATGTTTTCATCCCACTGTATCCAGTTATTGATACAGATTCTACCCTTACTACCTACAAAAAATAACACTTCCATTTGCTGCTTTATCAAGCAGGCTTGGTGTCCTATTCAGAAAGAAGCCACTCCTATTTGTCAAACAGGTTTCATGTACAATAGGTTGATGGTTCTTCTCATAAGAAGCTGCTACGACTATTATTATATACGGCTTATGTGTCTGAGGGGGTGGCCGAGAACAAAGCGCTAATGGCTCTGGCGGCCTTTATATCTTATACCCAACAAGAAGCTGGCAATGATAAAGTCGCTCTCACCATACAGAGATCATCGACATGACTGCCTCTCGCTGGTCACCCGGCTTCACACTGCCTCAGCGCCTGGAAACTACGGATACAGACTCGGAGTAAATCACCGAGCGATATTAAGATTAATTTGGGCTCTGCAGAGACGTGGTATTGCACAGGAAGTGACGTATTACACGCATGACTCAGTAGTAAATGTGGTGGAGAGGCTAGCCGGCCTGCGGACAAAGAGGAGGGGAGGGAAGTGGGGATTTGGGGGGAATTCACAGTTACATCTCAAAAGAAATGGCGGATATCGAGAAAGACGGCGAAAATGGCCGGCAGATAGGTGGAAAAGTGGCCGAAAAAAGATTTGTAGTTCATATTTCATATTTCCCGTTGCACCAAAATATGTTTGTGATTTTGTGAGAGAGTTCTAGACTCATACATATTGACTGCAAGATATTACTCCTTATTTAGATACAATTTTGATCAGGTGTCAGAAGCCACGATGCCCGATAGTGATTGTAATGGCGCCTTATTGGGTGTACTTCTCCCTTCCTGTGGAATTGGCATCAAAGAAAAGAGGAAGAAAGATTAAAGAAAAGGTTGCTACAAATACCATTCCCTTAAACAAGATGCTGGCCGGGACTATTGACAAGCTCTAGATACCTCGAACTTCCCCAATGTTGGGACCAGGGAGCAGCTTGGAGTATATAGCCCTCAGTAGGGTTGGTTGTTCCACATGGCCAGGCGGGGACTGTAGCATACCCTATGGAGGATCACCGCCCTGCAGTGCGCCATTTTGTTACAAATGGCATTGTGTGGTTTCCGTTGACAGCTGCCGACCGTTGATGTTCCACAGATAGGGAGATGATAAAAATCTTAACGTTTTACTTCCATTATCAACATGCTCTTACTGCTCCTTCCCCCTCTCTCTCTGCCTCTTTCATCTCTTACCCTCTCTACTCTTGCCTTTCCGTGTAGCTTATCTGCTAAAACCACTGCCTGTTTCCTGCCTTTCCTCAATCCCCTGCTTTACCTCATACCTATAAGCCGTTGATCTACTGCTGTGTCGATCTTTTCCTGTGAATCTCACCCGTGTGAGTCTCTTGCACAGAACGTTCCACTGGTGGTGGATGTCTTCCTGCGAGTTCTTGCAACAACTGTCTGAGCAAGAGATGTGTAGGTGTATTCGTAGAAATCAGAATGTTTAGATTTTTGTAAGTCTTCTCGGATGTCTTTCCTGGGCGAGTACATTCGCTAAAATTTTGCGGAAGTGGATAACCCGGACCCCTTAGAAAGTTGCCTGTCGCTGGCACGATGGCACTGTACTGCCCGGGTTGCAGCCCTATAGCGGCGGCCTTACACGTGTTGCCGCCTGATCTGACCAGCACCCTGTGCAGGCTGTGGATAATTACATTAAAGGGTTGCCTACACACTGGGGGATAGGGCCGGGTGTTAGAGACACTGGGAATGGGACAGCGGTAAAAGGTAGAGAGCACGAGTTAGATAAAAGAGATATACTAGATGATAACTGATGTGATATGAGAGGAGCAAGGGAGACTGAGAGTGGTGCAATGTATGGAATATCAGTTAGAAATAACTAGATATTTGTGAATTTGAAATATGTATGACACATTCCCCCTCTGTACCTGACCTTATACCTACACCAGATATAATTATATGGAAGTCACATTCAAAAGGGTCTTCAAATAATGTCCATTCTAAAATCAGCAGCCATCTGCAAAAATTGAGACATCAGTTTTCATTAGTCTAGAAATATTTCCTATGTTTAACATTTCCGGGTCTATTCGGTTGATTGGCCCTAGACCGTGTCACAACATCTTCAGGAGAAAAACGATATTAGGCCTATGTGTGCCACAGAATAGTCTGTTTCACCGTGAGATCAGCATTAATTTTTATTGGTGGAATGCAAGCCACAGGCAAGCTGGGTGGGCCTTTATAGAATGCCGTTAGGGAGCAGTTCCTGAGTTTCCATACTGACAACTCATTCTTGCTGCTCCCACATGAGCTGCTCCCGGTCCCCTGTGCCCCAACCTGAGCAACTCACAGCAGCCGGAGTAATACCCATGTGCCGGTGGCGCCGGGCCTGTTGACGCCTGTAGGTAAATAAGATGACAGCTGGCAAGCTGCAGCCTCACATACAGGGGCTCCTCTGGGCACCACAGGGGGGTGTTGCTTAAAATAATAGATTTCTTTCAGTTTACCTTTTTCCTGGCGCCGGCTGTTCTCAAAGAAATCCTTAAGCCAAATTGATTCTTTTCACAGTTAGTCTACTTTATGAGGAGAAATATTGTAATGTTCGCGGTTGCTCTCAATATTGATATATGTATAGTATCATGACAATGACAATGAGTATACGACAATGACAAAAGTGACAACATTTAATCAAAGTTGGAATTGGGAACATGAGCCACCATTGATATGTTGGTACCAATTATTCAAGGCAGGCTGGCATCCCTCATCAACCAAATATAAAAGGTGATTCTACGGGGGTGTTGCCCCCTGTTATAATTATTTGAGGAACACGCCCCTGTAAATCCACACACAGATTCTCTGGCTACCATGCCCCCACCTAGCTGTCTGATTGGCTGCCATCTGCCGCAGACCTCTTGTCTACAAGTAGGACCGTCCTTACTCAGCTCTGCTGCTGGATCTGGCTCCCCAGGTGGTCATTTCTAGGGTTTATTGTCCTTTGCCAGACGTTGGTATCTGTATAATTTCGTTTGTTTCACCCTTTGCTCCGTTGTTTGTCTATCTATTCAGCGCTAAACACCTCCCTGCCTTCAATACTTTCTTCCTTCCCTTTTCTTTCCTTCTCACATCCCTTATCCTTCCCTCCTTCCTACATTCCTTGCTTCCTTGCTTCCCTCTTTCCTTCCTTCCTACTTCCACTCTAATTTTGATTATATTTTTCTTACGCTATTTCCATTATGAATGAATACAACACTGATGAGTCACCCATCAGGGCTGAATTCATGTATTATGCTGATAAAACTTGAATAGTCAGTAAATCACTGAACATCACTTCAATGTTTGCCTTATTATACCCATTCCCTCATTCCTATTAGGTCATATTACATATCGTCCGCCAAATCTCAGAAGTGGTTCCGTCTACACCTTCCTTGCTCCTCATCTGCACTAATCCTCACCAACATGGACCCACCTTCCCTATAGTCTCAGGTCTCTGCTATGTTTCTCCTCTAACCACCCTGCAGTCTAGCTCTGGTCTGGTCTCATCCACCCATCCTGGCGTGTATAACCACTTTTTTTTGTTAAAGACATAAAAGCAAAGGGGAGAAAAATGGAAGACAACACTGACACTGTGGGTGGTGGGGTTAGTGAGCATCTTGTTTTGGCTGCCCCCTACCACCTCCCCTCCCCCTCTGGGACCCTTGGTACAGGGACAGAGCCGCCTATAATCACGTAGAGCCAAGCCTGTGGCTGTAGTTTATGCTGCTGCTCTGTTGACAGTGGCTGCCTTTGTATATAAAGGGAATACCACATCATGCCTACATCTGTATTGGATATATTTTCAACTTATACTAACCCCTTTATTAAGTTCTTCTTTGTAGTCATTTAATGTTTGACCGTGCCAACAGACAAGCTACACGTATATTGTTGAGTATAATACCAATAAATTAAAATCAATCATTTCTATTTGTTTACTACCCACCGAAGGCAGTAAGGCTGCTTTAACCATGACCATCATACAGATTCGTTAAAGATTGGCACCTGATCTCCA
The DNA here is from genome assembly GCA_947462335.1 of Harmothoe impar. Classification (NCBI taxonomy): domain Eukaryota; kingdom Metazoa; phylum Annelida; class Polychaeta; order Phyllodocida; family Polynoidae; genus Harmothoe; species Harmothoe impar. The sequence goes on along the minus strand of OX381715.1, from coordinate 52,251,692 downwards.
GCTTAGAGCTTCAACGGGTCGCTATGCATGCATATTTCATATCGGGGGTTAGAATGCTGGGTTAACGCTAAGCATCTACTACAACAGTATACAAGTCAAGGTTTAACTCTCATGCACGGCGGGCCAATGTAAACCAAACACAGCCATCAAACCGTTGCTATACAGTTGATTGTATTCATAAAGTAGCATCACTTAAAGATAATAGACAAGTCAATGGTCGGTAGACGGCCATCCACTTTCGGACGTTGACTCCAGACTAGTCTCAACATGGGCTAAATTACAGATTTTATCTGGCAACAGGGAAAAATCTCGTGACTGTTAAACTTCAGTCTAGTCTTTACGTTTTTAATGAGGAGGCCCTGTATATAGGAAAACACACTATTTGCGCATTCATACAGATTTTGCCCATAAGCATGATAATATCTCCTGCAGAACTAACATGTTCTGGCTATAGCTTTAGCTGTACAATGGAACAATGATGTAATCAATTTTGATCCATCTAAACCAAGGTATTCACTGATAACAGTTCGAATTAAACATTATTGCATAGTGTAAGGTCCATACAATACATTTGGCTATTGGGACCAGGGTTTCATGGTTTTTATGCGATACCTTGAAATCAGAACTAGTGATAAGAACCTTTATAAAAGAAAACAAAAACAACCCTGTGATGTGTACCAAAAGATATATATTTCTGCCAGCCTGTTCGGAGACTGGTTGAGGCAAGAGAAACTACCTATGCATATATGTCAGGACTAGTGCATAACCGTATAGTGAATGGCCTGCCAACCTGGGCGATGGTAGCCACGTAGGAGGTTTGGTTAGTAGGGGGAAGGGTCCAAGTCACAATGTAGACCACAAATGCTGCCTTTTGTGCCTTTTCATCCCTACGCGTTATTGATTTTTAATCAAGGCGTCATTACCCAATCGCAACACCGATGAATGATGGTGACTCCCACCAGCACTGGCCACTTTGGTCGAGTTTGTGTGTGATTTTTCTCCTCAATTTATATTTATATTTTTTCTCTGGCATCACTTTGGCTCACTGAGAAAGGCCCGGATCAATCATCATACATACAACAGTGGCCCCCAATTCAAGCTCCAAGCACAGTGTTCCCTGTTTGCCTCCCCTATATATATTGGTGGCGGTGGCCTATAGATGACAGACAAAGGCCTGTGATTGGTGCTCACCCCGTCCTGCGGTGCTGCTGCCTGGTGAGTGGGTGGGGTATGAAAGGGATTGTCAGTCGCAGAGTCAGGGCCCTGACTGATGGTGTCACCTCCCGCAAACAGGCCATATAGCGGCCGGGTATATTATATTGATTTCGTCTCACACCAGGGGTAATCTGCCTTGCCACTGCAGTGGGGCGGGTGAACTAACCCGCCTGCCCCCTCCCACCTTCCATCCATTGCAGGGATTGGGACAGCCCACCCAGCAGCCCCCTCCCCCACCTACTGTGCTGATCCTCTCATTACAGGCCATAACACTTTGTGGGTACCACATGTTAAGCTCACAGAGATGCCTTAGTGAAAAACAAGGTATTTCATTTCCAAGCTGACCTCAACGTATTCCAAAAAAGGATGGCAAAAGGATGTGTATGGAGAGAAATCATGACAACCGCGACAGACCTCCAATCTCGGCTCTGCCTCTGCTGGTTATGTATGAGAACTAACGTCGCGGGTCGCTCGTCCGCCTTCTACTCTTCCCTCTTGGAAAACACACACACCCCGGGCGGGAGCCATGACATAAACCAGAGTCACTGGGTAATATATGCACTGGGTGGCGATAATAGGGGACTTTGGGTGATAAAGGGGGAGTTTGCCCATTATACACTGTGCGGTATGCATGGAGCATTGGTGCTTGGTCAGCGGTTTGTGTATAGGAGCGATTGTGGCGAGCATTGTTGCGAGCTGCTCGGGCAGGTGAGAGGTGGTGGCTGAGTGGTCAGGCAACATGCGATCAGGGCATTAGGGGCGGCATTCTGGCCACACCCCGACCCGACTGACCTCGTATCGTGCAGGTCACGCCCCTAGGTTCAATCCCCTTACCCCTCCTCTGCTCCACTGGCCGCCTATCTGTTCCCCTCTGCTCCTCCTTCGCTTTGCCCCTCCACCCCTGCCCTTTTCTACCCCACTCATACCCCTCCTGTCTACCCTACTGTCACCCTTTTCTCTTGTCCTGACCCCCCTCCTCACCACCATCCTTACCCTAACCCACCTCCAGCATTTGCTCTGGCACGTTATATTGTGGATCGGGTGGAGTGATTGGGTCTGCCCATTTTCTCAATGCCCCCGCCCCCCCTGCACACGCCCCCATTGCAACACCCCATTTTCCCATCCACTCACGCCTACAAGCAAACCTTGTGAGTCCTGTCTAGACCCAAAACAAGGAAGCTCCTCAAGCTGACTCAATCATTTTAAGGAATTAGACAAATTTAAGACAATTGAAGTCACCTCATATTCAAGTGTTTGTTTTGTCCAATACAGTAATGTATTGCAATCTTTGCTGGTTCCTCATAAATCCACTATTAATAAAATGCTGAAACCAGCAAACAAAATAGTTTTGCTGCAGCCTGGACCTTACCCTTAGTAAGCAGAGGGAGCCAGGTGGTTGACTGACAACCTACTAGGCTTGTGTACAGGCGTGAGAAAACCCCTGATGAGATCAGTGAGTAGCCGATGCGCTCCGTGCAGTGTGAGTCCCTCGAGGATAGCCTTATTCATGCCATTGCTGTGTCCCTGGCACATTCGGCTTTCGATACCGAACATGTGCATTATACTGCTGCACAGGCAGATATACATATCAATCTGGAAACTACTGGAGACTGCTGCGCACTTGTATGGCACTGCTAGATTTATTCACATTCATTCTAGGTTTTGTTACTGCGCATGCTTTCTGATGAAACCTTTTTTTTTGCAAGTCGAAATTGCCCTGAACCTCGTTTGATGGTCGAACTAAATTACAAATCACCAATGTTGTGTAATGTGTTGGTGTACTTGGTAAGACTATGGTAAGTTGATCATGAGCCTTAAATGCATTTCGGAATTAACTTTAATCAAATTCAATAAAGACCCACTTCACCTAATTATATAAGCCTCCTGGTTTTCATTAAAGGCTCTGACCACTCATTGAATTATGTTGTTATGGCACTGCATCTTTCCATTACAGCGTGTGTAACCTCATATGTATACCTCCTCGTAAAGAAAACACAATCCCCAAGAATCACAACCGAATTGAAAGTTGATTGTCTGATATATGTTAGTTGAATGATAATAACTGAGAGTGGTATAATCCAGTTGAAAGAACACATGGCCAATGGAACTCACCAGTCATGTATAGGTCAGGCCCTACCTGTACAACTGGTCAGTCTTATACACATGGTGTCCATGGTTTGTACTCACCTGTAACAAAGTAGAATACATCATGTCCATGAGCAAGAGATTATATTTCGTTTCAACATCAATATATAACGACAAGTACCAATACAATAAAGGTTCTCACAATATTTTCAAACTTAAACAGCGCATTAGCTAGGAATGGCCACTATTGTCTCCCATTACACATTATGTGCACATATGCTATACATCTATTTCCCTAGCATGCAGAATATAGCTCAGCAATACATAGTAAGCTGCTACCAATCTCATGCTACCCAGCACCATACCTCGCAACCTGTTCTTCACAAGATCAGACAGCTCAGGTCATGAGGGCGCGTAAAACCCCTGATGGGTATTGACTGCACCTCCTCCCTCCAATACCCTGTATGCTGCTTACCACCCTCCCCTTCCTCTCCCATAACCCTTCCTACATTTCCTCCAGCCCTCGATGCATCCCCATGATACTCACTCACTCTACTATCTTCCTGTCCCTCCCTCCCTTTCCTCACCCTCCCTCCCCTTTCCCCTCACCTACAACTCTCTCTTCCACCTCTTTGCACCCTGCCATCACCCACCTTACCGCCTGCGTCCTATCCCCTCCTCTCTCTCCAGCTCGTCCTTTGGGAGATCTAAACATGTCATATCTATAGTGGATGAAATCAGAGATCACAGCTGAGGGTGTGAGTCTGCCTGACGCATACCTCCTGCTGGGTTCAGGCAGGCGGCGGAAGGAGTGGGCGGTTGCTGGAGGCTATGGCATGAAACCTGGCCTGAAAGAAGGTCTTTTGAGTACAGCATAGCTTTATATATATATGTTACAAACTTATGCATAGTGTAACCATACAATTACATAAATTAGGTGTGCACGCTCAAAGGAACAATGTAGGCAAGTCGCTATAGTTCAGTGATGCCTTGCCGAATAGAATAATTCTGACCAGTCCTATATCTAGGCAACATAATTGGTCATTACTGAACCATAATATTTGATAGAATAACTTGTTTAGAGGGGAATTTGTACAATACATTGCGCTGCTGTTTGTTGCATGGTGCCCAAAACATTGTTTTCTTGAATCTAAGGATGTAGAATTTTCTACATTGGTATAAAGCCTGCCGTCCACTGGTCGATGGATCCTTTTGCGTATTAAATTGTTTCATGGGATAAATGATGCAATAATTATCGATAGGAATGTATTTAACCTAGCATATATGCGGGCTGCATTCGTACTAGTAGTTGTATTATCTACCCAAATAAAACCTAGACAAAAGAAAATCTGCCAACAAAGCCCATTTCATCGGCCAGTGGATGACTGGCTTTACATTGGGATAACACCGGTCAATTCATAAGTTAACTTTTTTTTCTTCCCTTGGGTATCATGGGTATTGCCTGGTTTGAACCCTTTTAATCCCATATAGATGGGTGGGGACAGGGAGGCTCTGTGCTCGGGTATATGGATCGGGTCTATGTGTACCTGATTACCTGCCTATATGCCTATATAGACACGCAGAATACCCAGACATGTAAGCTAGACTGAGAGGGAACAGTAAAGCTGATATATACATACACTGTGTAATGCTAATTCTCTGCTCTTTTGGTGAGCTCTTCGTATAATCTTTTGAGAGACAAAAAAACATGGGTTACTTTTGTTGACAACGAATTGACTGGAATTCAACACTGCCACTGACTGTATACTGACTGCGTTTCGTAGGTTTGGGCTTTTAGCTTGATTAATTGAATTGCATTTACTATTTGTATAGTATCTGAGTCTACAACACTGTCCTTTTCAATTCAAGCTTTACTATTGGCTTTCACCATACCAAGAGATGGGGATTACCTGGAAGTATAGTCCAGACACTTCAAGCTGACACTAACTAGGTTAATTACAATTTATGATCTGGGGATTAGCCTTCAGGTACTTGTGAAAGCAGGAGTAGGGTTCATTATCTATGTCTAGCCTTACATAACACATTGATATCAGAGTTGCACATATTTGTTATTTTAACATTCTCAGGAGCTATTGATATGGTAATATTAGGCCCATATCATTTTAAAAAAACAGCCTGGGATTGTTTAGCCTAATTTCCAATCAGTTAGTTGCAAATATTTGCATTTGATCATATCCAGAACACTAGTGCTTTAAAAAACGTATGTAAACACATGTTTTCCCTCGAAGGTAGCCACCCATTTTTTATGGGATACAAGTCTATAATCCCTATTATAGGAACCTATGTATAAGTTATGCAGGGGCTAATCCATTGTCTGTGGCAATCTGGGCAGGTACTTAGCTGGCCCCGGGGATTAAAGGATAACACAATGCATAATATAGAGCCTGTTTTCCCCTTCTAACAACTAGTTGCAGGTCCTTGTGAACATATGCGTTCCAAGACAGTTTCCAGACATGGGTACAAGAAACGAGGTTAGATCCCAACCTGGTTAAAAAGCACTGGGCTGGGAATCTCCTGAAAATGTGTTGCGGCACAGTCTGGACAGTAAATGCCAACATAAAAGGCCTGGTGGATGGGTGACAAACCGCTCAATAATGTGGTTATCTTTTATAAGGTCTGCACTGGTGGGTATGCAGCTTTACCTCCAGGATGAAAGTATACACAGCAGTATTGTCATGTATGTAAAACCAAACCATGCAATACCAAATCGGAATCAGAAAAGACGTTACCTGGACGGTAAAGCAGTTGAACAGTCTTCCTCTGTGGGTCATCTTTACTTATTCTTTGGAAGATGGGGTTTTAGCATTAGATTTGCTATTCAGTAATATCTGAATTTATAGGAGAGAATCTGATGGTGTACCTAACTCCATGGTCCAATCACTTCAGTGCCAACATTTTGATCCAGGCTTAAGTTTGACCACATGAACACTACCCCAATATCCCCATACACACAGTTCCATACAAGACCTTCGGTTCCTCTCCTATACTGACCCTCACTAACACATGTACAGCCATCAAAGAGCCCGTAGGTTTGCCTTAATCAATAGGGATCAGCTTGGGCATGCATCTACAGGAACCATCAAAGGTTTATCCAGAATTCCACAGACCTTGCTATCTCTGCAACCCATAGCCAGCTGATATCCCTCCACCCACACAGCTAGAAAGGGTATACCGTTCCCTTACACCGTATTTCTCACAGCAGATAAGTTCTACCGTATAATTATGTGATGTTGTCAGCGTTAGTCAATCCTCCATATAGCTTCCCCTGAACCTCACAAAGTCCTATTACTGTGCAGTCATGTTTATGCGTTGGCTGTCATTTAAAGGGCTTAAAATATCTTGAATCCATAGTGGTAGGTGGTAGTTAAACCTCTAAAAGTATGAGGACCAGGGCTTATAACATATAACAATACAACAGTACATTTTTCAACACCTTAGGCCGGGCTGTAGTTCTACCATGGAATGGAATAGGGCGACAAGGATAGGTAAATGATTTAGTTACCATCTGATGATTATTACTTCACAGAACAGCATCAAAAGGGAGTCCAGGCTGCCTCCAGAATCACTCCCCTGAGTTGACCAATTAAATCCTGTACACCAAATCCTGTGCACAGCCTGGCAGGAAGTAACTTTATAAATGTAGCAGTTCCACCAGTCCCATCTGGAGCCCTTGTGGTGGAAAAATGTACTGGCTGAGCGGGTCTGGTCACACCCTGACAGGTTGGAAACCACAGTAATAGAGGCATGTATCGAGCAAGGGCCATAACACAATCAACTACCTCTGTACCATAGGTCAGCCACCAATACAATATACTGCCATATGGATCTGATGTAGGGAACAAACTTACTGTCTTTGCACGTCTTTGTATTATAAAGAGATGATATTATACCATGCCCGAATTCAGATTGTATTTCTTTTCTTGTAGTGGGCTAAATCTGATATAACATTATTTGATCAGCATTGTCGCTCGTGCCTCAGCAATATCAGAGATGTTTTTTCCCCGGAAAATGGACTTTCAGTCCCCCTTGAACACTGTGTTTTGCTGAATTGGCAGAGCTAACTTTAAATTAACAAACATGTATATATTTGCACACGTATGGGTGCCAAACCGCTATTTCTAAAAAGACAAAGGTGTATCACATTGCATGATGCTGAGTCCGGTCTGAAATTAAAAAAGGTCCAACCTAAACTCAATTGTTTTACGATTGAAGCCTCGTCAACAACATGGGAAGATTAAACTTTATTTTTAGAGGATGTACTAATAAAGCGCATCAGCCTTTCTCATGTTCTACTCAGAACCCATTGCAACGGATATTTAAGATGAGCTGATTCTCCAAAAACAATCTGGAATCATATTTCCAAGATAAGAAAAAGAGAGAGGGATATAGGGGGTCGGGGGGGGGGGGGTAAATAGGGGTAATTTGAAACATGGCGCGTTTTCTTTGAATGGTAAATTTGAACGTTGTTCTAGAAGAAACCAATACTGGTGTACTAATAAAAGTGCTTACAATGTGTACTTTTCCTCATACCTCACGCCAATGAAAAAAGTGAGTAGTAGGTAAGCAAACTCTCCTGGATTAATTCCTAGGCATCAATGAACTAATGTGCTATAATGGAATGACTTCCATTGAACATTCAACAACAGTAAAGTTGAGACCATAGATGCTAACAGTAGAGCCTAGCAGAGGGATAACAGGCCACAGCAGTGTAAAAGGGTCAGGGAGAAGGGAACATGGTAGCAAGACTTAGTCTATTCATCACAGCAGCAGAGTGGGAGTAGACATTCTCTGATGTGGCTTGTATAAATGGTGATCTATTTGTACGATGTAGGGAGACGATGGGGTAAAGGGAAGCAACAAAATGACACATAGCCTGCACACTCCCCATCCACAGTCACTCAATCCCCTCACATACAAAAGGAGGCCTTAAAGAACATTACCCTGAAACAACTCTTGAATGACAATAATTCATTGGAAGTGTACAAATAGAGCGGCTTACTACAAAGACATATTCAGCTTGGCTAAATATGAATCATGTTATACATTGCCAATATGAATATGATTATCGTATCATTGCAGGAGTTTTTATACTTGATGAAGACAAATCTATAATAAAAACATTGGAAATTCAGAAATAAATCCTAGTTTTGTCCTTCAAATGAAATATCTGTTGCTGCTTTCTTTCGGTTTATATTTTGGTAAAGGATTATAATAAGTCAGTTTTTAGTAGACGGCTGACCTTATATGCAAGTACCTATCATATTGCAATGCCAATAAACTGATGTTAATGGTTAAAACATGGTTAATGTAACTTCATGATTACAATAATAAAGTTCACTTTGTATCATTAACAGTTTTAGGCAGATATTAAACTTATGTGGCATTTATATTTATCGTTTTTTGTTGCAACCCTACACAAAGAGAGACTGTACATGCGGCACGATCTCCGAAAGTGCTCCTTATTGCAAGTTGCACTACTACCCTCTTCTCCAGCCAATGCCACATACTAAGTTGTACTTCAAGCACGAGAGGCCCTTTACTTGTAGTCTCATTCTATTAATATTGATACTATGAAAGACAATTATTGGGGAATTACATGTATGAAGAGACATCATTGTGGTATCTGAGAGAATGATTTTTGTCTGCATGCACCATTGCATTATTACTTTTAAGTTTTCACTCTCTTAGCTTTTCATCTCCGTGCCTTCACAATGATCGCATCTTAGTTCATAGTGCATTGAGTGCCTACTAGGTACTTAACCTTTTCCTTGGACACAACAAATTGAGGACAAGGACGTAAATGTATGGTAGAGCTAGGTACTAAGTCTTGTTTGAAATAATACTGTTGCTCAACACCTTTGTTTGGAGATGTGTGGTTTGGGAAATGTGGACATTGAGTCAAATACGGGATTTCCCGTAGGATACTTAGAAGCTCTTTTTATCCTGTATAGATAAAAGAAATACAAGCAAGCAAAGAACCTACTAGGCATTGCTAGCACTATAGGTGCTCCTCCTCTTACTGGAGTAAGAATAGTCTAAAGCAATCCCTTTGAATCACCTTCGACATATAGGGAACTTCTCTGATTGTCACACATACATTTTATCTCAGGTGCCACCTAGCAAAGTGGCTAAGATTGCATCATTACAGGACAGATAACGATAAAATTATGCTACTTCGTTGGGGAACTATTGATTTTAACAAAAGGTCGCTGGTACTGTCTGGACTATACAAGCGAACAGCGCAGTATGTACATAGATAAATGACGAAACACCAGTCTTCTACTTAGTGCATTGAATACTATACGATTAGTCTGGTTAGCAAAAGGTACCCGTAACAAGGAAGCTCAGTCCTCACCACATTTCTATGAGCAAGCTATCCTCTACAATAAGTGATGACGGTGCAGTTCTGAAACATCACCTTACAAGAGGGTTGTCATCTAGTCAGAATAGTCCCTGGAGTATGCCATTCGCCAATTAGATGAGCAATCCGATTAGCTGCTCTCCATTTTGTGACCCTATGGTCAAACCCGGACGGTAGGGGGGGGGGGAGGAACTATACAGATCGATTAAGCAAGAAAGGGGGACTGATAATGTATCGACAAATATGGCATCAATCAAATCACTCTGCAATTAAAATATACACGAAAGGGTGTCACGACAAGTACACCCGGACATCTACCCTCTGCCATTTACCCCCTGGACATCTACCCCTAGGACATTTTGTCCCAGGAGGTAGATGTCCAGGGGGATAAATGGCCTTGAAATGTCTTGCATCATCTAACAAAACATTGCAAATGTGTACACGGCAGAGATTTCAGGGCATTGCATGGGGGACTATATAATTATTTTGATATTTGACTTGATGTAAATTGCAACACTTAGGCAAAGGCCCTTAGTCGATAATGCCTTGTAATACAGCAACAGGACCTTGCATATTGCCAAAATCTCTTTTATTCCCATAAACACAGGGTTTTCCCTACCTGAATCGTACTGTGGAGTTTGGCTATATGAAAGTATCAAAGAAAACAGCAAAGGGGTGGTGGTATTAATAGTGTTATAAATCAATGGAATTAGAATAAACAGTGACAAAGGTATAGGATATATTGTTTAGTACCTTTTTCCTTTCAGCCGTTGGGCTAATAGACTTTCCGATATGAGGGTCTTACATCTGACATTTAATGACATACAGCTCATAAAGCAGTTTATTAATTTGCAATGTTGTAAAGGAATTGCGTAATGAGCTACTATGTTTACTTCTTTTACAGATGGTATAGTATTACTCAGATGATATATGCACCAATTGATACGCATCACGGCAGTGCACCCTTTGATCTATACACTTAGGGTTTTTGTTATGTATTGGCTCCATGTCATTTCAAGAACATGACCTTGATCCCTGTGATTCCCTCCGCAGCCAAGGTTTACTGTCGCACATATTGCAGCTTTAGAAGTACAGGTTTATTTCTGGAAATGATGTAAATCCCCCCCCCCCCACCCATGCCCAAGAAGATCTATTATCCTTATTATTCTGGACACTAATTAATGGGGCCATTTGGTCAGATACCTTACAGTGATGGGGATTAAAATATAAGCACAGTATATATGCATACAGTACATGCATATATTATGTACATCTCAGAAAATGACCTATAGATATTACACGAATGGTAGATTAGATGAACAGCCATTATCGTCAGTTCTTATACCAATCGCAGACAGTTTTATTACCTACTATGGTCACAAAGCGCCCTGGGGAAAAGGAAGGCAGGACTGGCCTGACATCTTGAGGAAATCTCCTGCAACATGGCCGTGGTGATATCCAAACCATAATACCGACATGAGAGATCTCATGGATAAATAGAGAAGTATTATGTTGTCGTGCCCAGTGGTGGATCTACATTCAAGAACTACAGAACATTGCCCCGGATGACAAAATACACGCAACTATTAAGGTTTGAACACAGCCAATAAACCCTGTATCAACCAGAACCTTTGCCATTATATTAGAGATATGCAGGAATTGGGTAGGGCTGCGTCGATCTGCAGTCCACGGCACCCTAGCAGCCGAGCTTTGACCAGCTCCTTTGCCAATTTCTGACAGATGAATGTTGAACCACTAGATTGTAAAAGGGACTGGGAAAAGGGAACTAACAGAATGGACTCCATCACAGAAGAAATGAGGTTGGACATTATCTGTGGTCGTTTGCACAATTGAGGATCTATACATGTGAGATGTGGGGAGACAATGAAGCAAAGGAAAGCAACAAAAAGACACAGAGCCTGCACACTTCCACTCTTCAATCACTCAATACCCTCAAAAGCAAAAGGATGCTTTCAAGAAAATTACCTTGAATAAACGGTTCCGGTCCATTGCAAATGTAAAGACAGATTGGCTCACTGTATGAGCATGGAAAACAGAATAAAGAAAATATGAATCATGTCGAAGTATTCTGGTGTATATAGAGTATATTGATGGAGGTGGTTTTACTGTTTAACTTATATTCAAACACCAAACCTCATAGGACAATGTCAACAACCTAAATCAATTATATAGAAATAAATCAAATTAATATGTTAACCCCATTATGAGTAATTAGTGTAATAGTTGCATCTATGTAGAAAGAATATAGATTTATCAAGTGAAACCCTATGGAATAGAGACCAGTTTCTTGAACCTTTGAAGATTAATACTTTGAAAGGCAATTGGTGACACATAAAAAGGGCCCTGATGCATGAGGAGGCATCACTGTGGTGTCTGAGAGAATGCTTTTTGTCTGCACCCTTGGAGCAAATCGTTATTACTTTCAAGTCCTCACTGTCTTCTTTCTTCATCGTTGTGCCTTTCAGAATGATTTCATCTTGCTTTCTATTATAGTGCATTGAGTACCTACTAGCCCCATAACCTTTTCTTTAGATATTTCTTAAGTTGCAGGCAAGGAGCTAAAAAATTTGCTCTGCTTTTTGTTCAGACGATAATCATTGTTGCTCAACAGCAACCGTTGACACCCTAAGTAATCCGCAAACAGATTCTTTGGCAATTGTGAATACTACTTTTTCCATCTTTTTATAAACAGAAATGTTTGCTTTTGATAAGTGGTATGTAATTGTCAATATGTTATGAGAGGACTGCCTTTTAGTCCAGTTGCCAGAACTGGCCTATCTACCTGTACCTCGCAGTGAACGACGTACGGAGGGTTTTTGGTGATTCTGGCTTGTGAGACCCCACTGAACAATTTCCCACACGGTGCCAAGCTGGCACCGCCGGGGAAATTCCGTAAAAGATGTTTTTCCAAAATGGCTCCCGGGAAAATGATAGTATTCAGAAAAGTGGATATCTCTGCTGTTAGTAGGTCTAGGATTTTGCTTTTAACGCCAAAGGATATGTTTACAAGGTCATACGTTCATAATCTGTCCATATGAAAGTGCTTCAAGGTCAAGGTCAAGGTCAATCTAGAGGTCAAACTTTATTTTCTGATATTTTTCACTAGAATCAACTGAATAACTAGTAAATAATGCTAGATATTATTATCAGAGGCATATGGAAGGTCAAATGATTTAAGGTCAAGGTCAAAGTCAAGGTTAAGATCAAGGTCAAGGTCAAATCAAAGATTGAACCTCCAATTTTGGTATTTTTGATAGAAATGACATGTATATAATACTAGATACTATTTTCATAACCATATTAAATGGTACATTTCTCAAGGTAAAATACCATACCGTATTGGACATAATAAGCGCACACCCCCTAATAAGCGCACACCCCCCGTTTTTGGCCGATTTTTATACTACAAATAACCAAAAAATTCTCAAATTTTGACCCCAATTAAACTCTTAACTACTAAAATGTGTCTAATTTTTTAAACACACTGTGCGCTTATTACGCCGAATACGGTAATCTATTTCCTATCCTGATGATATCGTTCACAATAAACCAATGGCAAGGTCCAGGTCATGCGCTAGGTCAGTTAGTCAATATTATTTACTTGTAACCGAAGGGATTTTGATGAATTGTACATGGTGTAACAGGAAGGATTGTCAATGATGTGAATGTGGACAATTCAGTAGCTATGGAAGAGGAGATGCTGATTGAATTTGTGAAGGGCTGGCCAGACAGCTTTAACAAACCACTACCAAAATGTATAAAAACAATGCATGCTACAAAGCCAGGTGCTGGAATAAACTTGCCAAAAACCTACTAAAGCAGTGCCATATACACACACGTTGTTGGCCTGCAGGCTTCAGGTCGAGATCTAGACTTACGGGGTGTGCTCTCCTATGAATTAGCAGCTGTGCCAATCTCCCTGTTCACTGAAACTGGTGATTTGCGGAGTCCAACAAATAAGGTGACATTGAAGACCAACCTGAAAGTGGAAGTTCCTGCACAGAATATTCCCAAACCAACAGATATCATCAATGATGGTTGTGCCATGTTGTGGGTTGTGCACTGGCCATCAAAAGGGACTGTAAAAGCTTACATTGACAATATTGTTGAATATATCGAGATGAAACTGAAGACGGCCAATGTGTACCTTGTGTTTGATAGATACCTTGACTTCAGCATCAAATCGGCCACTTGCTGTGGGCGGAGCACGGAAGCAAGCAGAAGACATCACTCTCCTGCAATATGCAGCTACCTCCTTGTAGGGTCATACTCAGCTCTTCACATAACAAGGTCCAGCTGATTCAGTTGATTGTGAGTGAAATTGTGGTTCGCAAAGAGGAACTTCAAACAGGTCAGCGAGAGATCTTTGTTACAGGCCAGAATGGTGATCCCTTTGAATTCACTGATGGTCTTTGCATTCAAAGAGCGGACATGAGGACCACACACGAGGAAGCTGATATCATAATGATTCAGCAACTTCTATGGATCACCAATGGGAATGAAGCATGCAACATCAAAGTGATTGCTGATGACACTGATGTGTTCATGCTTCTCCTTAACTATTACAACAAGTATAGCTTAAATTGCTGCATAGTCATGGAAGAAACATCAAAGAACAGGAAATGGGTTGACATTAAAGCTACAGTACAGAAACACAAACAAATAATACCCAGGCTACCTGCTGCACAAGTTCTCCAAACAGGAGCTCAAATGGACTTACTGGGGAATGTAGCTGCCAACATTCCAGACATCATAAAGCAAGCAACAACCTTCAAGGCAGCCTGTTATGGCCATCCAGATGTCGACAACCTAGCCTCTCTGCGATTTAAAGTATGGAAGGGAAAGACAGGAAGAGCAAGTTTAGTGTCATCCCCGAAGCTGATGTCTCTCCCACCTACCTTTAAGGCATTCAAACTCAATATGCAAAGAGCACACGTCGAAGCCAGCACCTTAGTTGCCTGGATAATGATCCCCCAAATATGGATCCTGAGCAGTATGGCTGGGCCAAGGACAGAGTCAATAAAATGCTGATGCCTGTTATGACCCCTAAGAACACACTGCCAGCTCCTCAGTACATTCTAAAGCTGATCAAGTGCTCATGTGTACCACAGCCAAATGTACATGTACATGTAAGGCAAAAAGTAAGCTAATCAGTAACATGACCTTGACCTTGAGAAATATTACCTCTTATATCCGTATGGTAAGAGCCTGTGACATTATGACATGTGATAGATTGGACCCACACTTGATTCAAATGAAAAATAGCTAAATTGGTGGCTTAATCATTGATTTGACCTTGACCTTGACCTTGATCTTGAATCATTTGACCTTCAATATGCCTCTGATAATAATATCTAGCATTATATAGTTGATTTTTATGAAAAATACAGGAAAATGAAGTTTGACCTCTAAATTGACCTTGACTTTGACCTTGAATCACTTTCATATGGACAGATTATGAACGTATGACCTTGTTAACATATGCTTTGGTATTGAAATCAAAATTCTAGACCTACAAACAACAGAGATACCCATTTTTCTAAATGTCCTCATTTTCCCAGGGGCAATTTCGGAAAAACGTCTTTTACAGAATTTCCCCAGCGGTGCCAGCTTGGCACCGTGTGGGATTTTGTTCAGTGGGGTCTCACGAGCCAGAATCACCAAAAACCCTCCGTACGTCGTTCGCTGCGAGGTCCTTGCTCACAACCTCCAGACTATTTCTAATCTTAGCATTTTGCTGTGTCTGAAGGTTCGGCGTCTTTGATGTCTTAGATATTAGTTTATTACATTTCCTAATTCCGTCATATAAAATTGTTCATTCCTGATACAGTGATAAGCGCATTGCAGGTACATAATTTTGCCCTAAATTCAAAGAAACCTTATCAATACCTACACTTGCCTCACAATTAGTGCTACGAAAAAGGAGAACTGTAAGCCACAAATATATATGTATAGATTCTCATCCCAGTAGAATTGGCGAGCTATGCTTTACAGTAATTGAGAACTTTACAGGTATAACAGATTACTTCGTAGGACGGTTGTCATTTATTTAGCATATTGTGCTGCAGACAAGGAAGAGAACAAGTGTACCTGTTGTTCACCATATCTGAGTGTCCTTCTTAGGACCATTACGTATGTGACTTCAGACCGGATGTCAGATCAGCAATGACTCATCTGGATGTGCACCCTCAGCAATCTCAGGAGGACAACCATTTGTATAACAACCAATCTGTCTCTCTCTTTTATCACATCCATTTTTTAACAACATTTCGACAATAAAGTGAGCAGGGATGTTCCTTTGAATCTTGTACGACCCCTTATGAGGACAATTAGTATAACAGCATTTTAAAGAGGAAAAATCTAATATTCTTCCAGACTAATAATTATGTTTAGCTTTGTCAGTGGTTTGTAGACATACTTATCATACACAATGCATACAGTGTTAGCAGCTTGTGTCATGTTTTAGGTCAGTCCCATCAGTGGTTTGTACCCATGTTTGAGGCTACTCCCTACCTGTACAGCCTGGTCTGTCTGATGCATAGTGTCAGTAATTTGTACTCACCTGCAAAATAGACAGAAACAAACATCAGCAACAATATACTTATTAAATGTTAAAAAGTCAAGGAAGGAATCTGAAAATCAATTGATTTAGTCCATTTATTACAATTCCTATTTTCCTCATTCTCTCCCCATTATTTTCTAAAGCTTCCCTAGTCCTCACTTTCCTCCCTCCCCTTTAACATGTTATCCAGGTGCTTTTAAAACCACACTCAAGCACCTTTGCAGATTTAATTCTAGATGTGTACAGTGCACGGATCAATGGTGTTATCATACTCTGTCATAAACAGCCAAAGATAATTATCTCATTTCAATGAAATAAGATTATTAAACTTGTCTAGCGAACAAACCACTTGTTTTAAGAAAACATATTTTCTTGAAACAAGTGGTTTGTCCGCCAGTCAAGTTTAATCATCTTATTTTCTTGAAATGAGATAATTATTTTTGGCTGTGTATTTATATAGCTAGCTTCATGAGACATTGAATTAACATGTCCGAAGCTGATCACACTATCATGAACATAGGTTAAAAGGGGACATGACAATGGTATCGTTTTTTTAATCGTTTTTCTTCTGTTTTCCCCGGCAACCACACGTCCATGCAGGATTTTTATGTTCTACTGTAAATGTCACATGAACAATACCCTATTGTTACAGGGTTCTATTGAATCACCTTACAATCCCATCATACACAAACACAACTTTACGCAAGACCTCAGCCTTCCCTCATATATATGCTGACCTTCACCAGAGCATCCATCAAAGGTCCTGTAGGTGTGCCTTAATCAATGGGGAGCAGCCCGGGCATGGAACCAAGAAAGGCTTATCTAGCATCTCACATATATTGCTGTCCCTGCCACACATGGGTACATCTGTGCAATCTAGCTGATATACCCTCACCCACATCCACACACACCCACCCACCCACACCCACCCACACCCACCCACACACCCCACACACACAGGAGTTGTATAGAGGGGCAAATCCCTTTCCCTTCCAGCACCTTTCTAACAGCAGATAACACATATCATGGTACTGACAGCAAAGCTAAACATCTGGCCACCCTCCCTCACAGATCCCTTCTATTAAATGGGTTGACGCCCTGTCTATGGACGCCTACCCATCTTTACCATGCACCTATCTCTATGTTGTATGTATGTGCACATGTACCACCTCCCTGTCTGTGCCTATGTGTAGGTTTATCGCCTCTGTGTCTAGACAAGTAGGTTTATCATGCACTGCCTGTGTACTGGTGTATTGTACGCAGATTTACCATGTACACTATCTGTATATATCGGCAGGTTTACCATGCACTGCTATCGTCATTCTTGTTATCATAATGCGTAGTAACAGCATATGTGACACAATCTGCGTAAAGGGCTCTTAGTGCAGGGTGCACTAAGGTCCTTTTTCCCAGTGCATGTCACATATATCAGATTCTGCTGACCCATCACCATCCCGACAGATTCACGTGATTTCCCTTCCAAGATGGTGATGACCTGTCCAGCAAAACATGTGTATGGCGATTGTGTACCAATGCCAGCCAACAATGCCATAGCAAACCTAGGAAAGCTTGCTGCTCGTGGTTATAACGGAGAACTTGATGCTGCATCCTGATATGGACGGGTGAGGTATGAGGTTGGGGAAGTGGGACACAAAAGCAATCTGACCAATGGACAGTCACAGTATTGGCCACCAGCCTTTTTATTATACTTCCACATATGTAAACACGGCATTGTTACCGTTGCAGGCCATTCAGGCGGGTGAGACTTATAACAACAAATGAAAAGGTCTAAACATAAACCTTTATATATTAAGGTTTATGTTTATATATATAGGTTATAAAGCTAACTGTCAAGGCATTAATATGCCCATTACAAGTATAACAAATACATAAATAACTATTGATTCATATATCTAGATTTGCCTTATTCTGAGCTTTCTGAGCCACCAGAAACCTGACAATGAATCAGAAACAGCAGCAAAACACAACGTCTTCCCTTAGTGATAGCACAACCCGAAACAGCCTGGCTGCCTTTTCATATTATATCTATAAGTGAGCTACAGGTTCTGGTTCATTCACACTTGGTACTCGTTCCACATGTGTGGTTGCATCAGGTTATCTTGGATTGCTAGGCATTATCAGTCCAATAAACAATTAAATGGCTCTAGTGGGAATAAGTGCCACCATTTCAATATTAGTAGTGTAGTCAAGACCACAGCAGAGGCTGACAAATGGATAGTGAACCACTATACTGCAGAAGGGTCTAGGGGAAGGAGGGGGAGAAGTGGTAGAAAGAACTTAGTCTATCCATCACAGTAGAAAGGGGTTGGGCAGTATCTGATCTGGCTTGTATAAATGGTGATCTATATGCAAGATGTAGGGAGACGATGGAGTAAAGGCAAGCAACAAAATGACACATAGCCTGCACACTCCCACTCCACAATCATTCAATGTCCGTACATGCAAAAGGAGGCCTTCAAGAACAAGACCTTGATACAACTTATAATAGCATCAAATAAAATTTACCACAATCGAAAGAACAAACTGACTCTTTCCATGAACATAACAGATCTATATGCAGGACAATTCAATTTTGTTTTTAAGAACCCAAGCACGGTCAGATTTCATTAATATTATTTCAGATGTTTTTATTATTGCAAATGTATACGGCTGAATTTATTATAGATGTAACCCAGCTCCCTCATGTGCCCCTTCATGCACTAGAGCCCCTATCCCTGCAGTATCAACACTGAAGTAGGCACCCCTGAAGAATTATACTACAAAAGGCGATTGGTGAAACATTTAAAAAAGGGCTCTGATGTATGAAGAGGCATCGCTGTGGCGCCTGCAAGAATGCTTTTTGTCTGCACCTTTTGTGTAAATCGTTATTACTTTAAGGTGCTTGTTCTCTTCTTTTTTCCGTTGTTGTGCCTTTCAGAATAATTGCATCTTGCTTTATAGTGCATTGAGTGCCTAACAGGTCCTTACGGTTTTCTTTGGAGTCTATGAGGAATTGATCGCCTTGTAGAGGTATTTGTTGAGGGACTATATTCCTTGTTGCTCGACACCAGCCCTTCAACTCTAAACGATTAACAGATGTGTCCTTAGCGGAGCTTGTTTAGAACGCCATCTTGACATCCTAGTTTTGTTTTATGCTGAAAGGGTGTCAACGCACTTAGTTTTAATGATCCGTACTATAGCATTTACTTACAATGGCCTCGATTCTTTTTGTGAAAGAAATGCAATTCAGCATGTATACATGTTTTTCTCCTATCATTGATGTCACTTTGGTTGATATCTTAGATGTCAAGTAGGCTGCCTATATTAAGGCTTTAGTTCTCATTTAGTGGTAAAAGTCAGTTATTTCTAGCTCTATGTAGAGTGCATAATTACAGAATCAGGGCCCAAAGCTATGAATATCCAAGCAAAGGCCATCTACTGGGCCAATAATGAGCTGTTAAGCTAGGGAATATGTTGAATCAGTAGGGAATTGTAATTTCATATTAACATGTCTTAAAATAGGGTTCTTTCTTTCAGAAGGAGCAGCTTCGACATTTGAACGGAAGCTTGAAAGATCACATTAAAACACTTGTAAAAGTGCAGCTGTGCTTATCATACGACTCTAATCGGGCTACAGCCAATGCTCAAAATCACATTCCTGAGCTAACTTCACTGTGTGAAAAATTAAGCGTTACTATAGTTCAAAGGGGGTAAGAACGAAAAGAAATCACGTGCTCTAGGGGGTTCGTGCAATACTTCCCTGTTGATAATAGATAACCGATGCCTCATCTGCAGACAGCAGACTTGGGTCACTGAAACTACGTGGTCTGCAGTCACATTTAATAAGACATAGAATCCTACAGGAGAGCCAGCACTTCTATTGTGAATCTCTAACAATATGGGGCAGTGAGTATTGTATACATCTGTCATGCCAGCGGCACATCTTGTAGGGTGAAGGATGAACTAGTAGGCTGCAATACCAGCCTTCTACTAAGGGCATTAAATTGTAAGAGATGTAGTCACTAAAAGGTATGGCTTCCAGTAACAAGGAAACCCTACCCTCATCCCATTAGTAATTGATGGCCGAAGTATCCTCTACTGTAACACATGTTATAGTGAGGACAGTACAGTTCTAACACATCACTTTGTAGCAGGATTGTCATTCATTCAGCAGACTCTACTACTGCAGGCATGTCAGAAGATTGTATATCCAAGGAAAACCACTGCGCCTATTGTTCAATATAACTGTAGAAATATTGAAATTCATGTATGAATGAACTTTAGATGAAATCAAACACACAATGCATTATGTTATTGTCTTATCTAAAGGTCCAAAAGGTAGATGTATTTCAATTAACAAATTGCAAGAATGCATAATTATACTCATTATAAATTGATTGATCAGCTATATGTAGAACTAGAATACTTATTCTGTTCATGTCGCTTTCAGCTGTATGATTTTGTTATATTTATCGTCTGTGGACGCCCATTCTGAATTAGCCCCAATCAGTCAGCAGATTTACCTATGTTTGCGAAAATCAAATCAGATCAGAGACAGAAATGACCAAGAGCTTAGGGATAGTACCATATACATATATATTCGTATGACATTACGTTGAAACATATTGTATTTCTACACATAAATGGCATTGAGTGATATTTTATCTAGCTCCAACCCTGCTGGCAGGCACAGTATAATGCAAAGATGAGATATATCACTCTGTCCTCTCTCTAGGCTCCACTAAATCTGGACAAAGACATATTATGAGAACTTACAAATTGAATTCCGAGTCTAAAGAGTCATCCCTGTCATAAAAGTCTTTTTCTTTAGGACTGCATTAAGAAGTGATGCCAGGCCATCGTATGCATAAGGTTTTTTTGCAACACAGTTTCCTGTAACCTCTTATTGGGGAACGGTACTTATGGTGATCTATAGTCCCCAACCCTATACCTATCTGTGTCCTATTTGTGGACAGCAGGATCAACACATCGCCTAGCAACAGCATAGTGGTTTCCATGGCAACCCCATTGGGAGACATGGCCTCAACATAGGCATCTTATGACATAATAATGCCGATAAAAACGCTCCCTGGAGTATGTCATGAACCTATCAGAAGGGGCAATTTGATTGTCTGCTGCCTATCAAGTGACCCTATGGTCAATTCGGTGCATTATAGCACGACCTGCCTCGTTTCACAACTAGGTAACCGTCTGAGGGTATATTAGCAGTGCAAACGCCATGAAAAACGTATTTTCTAGTAGAACATCAAAAAATATAATTTTCATCGGTGAACCTTTGACTATGCTAGTACCTGAAATTTTGTCATAGGCTGCTACCTTGATTATGAACCTGCTTTCTTAATTTTATAGTTAAGGTAGCAGCAATACTTAAAAGATTATGAAATACACTAAGATGTTATCCTTTACGATATTGTAACTCTGCTATCGTAATTAATGACTGCTGCCTTAGATACCATAGACCTTATAGCAATGCTCCGAGTAGTGAGGAATAGCTTCACCCAGCCTGTGATACAGCTTTGCTATATTGACCCTCATGAAAAGGAATAAACTTTTAAGGCCAGCCCGAAATGTTCACATTCTACCGGGAATACATGTCTTAGCCATCCCTAAAAGATGTTGGCGAGGCCGGCAAAGGCTAGCATTATTAATAAGCAGACCAAGGACACAATAAGGTCACAGGTGTTGTTCTGGGCTAGGTACAACCCGACATGAACCCAGGAAATGTCGAAGACGACAGCATGCAGTGCCCACAGTAGCACAGTAGAGCAGCACATTACAGTTGTGTGTTACATTGTTAATGCATGTATACATATACCCTTTCAGCCAAATGGCTTATGCCTTATCCTAACCTAGAATCTGTTTTGTTTTGATTGCACTTTTGGTGAGGTCCGTTTTTTCGGATATACACATATTGCCCTTCTAAAAGGGTTTCAACAAGTCAATCATACCTGTAACTGTCTTAGTCAGTTTGAAAAACCTAGAGCTAATATAAAACACCACCATAGACCTCACCAAGGAGGTCCGACAGCTGCATAAATCCCTCTCCATCAGAGAAAATCATGGTAGGCCCTTCAGGCAACTGCCTCGGTTGCTGCTTTGATATGTTATCCGTGGGAGGAAAGCTGAATGGAATGAGGAACGGAGTGAGGCAGGACGAGGTAGGTGAAGGAATACAGAGGTAGGAGGTAGGGCGGCAGGGGGTCCGGCCTTCAGGCAGGGAAATGAGATAAACTGCTCCTGGCCACTGGCCTGAGCTGCACTCCCTGAGGCAGCAGCATATCAGAGCAATTCCAGGGAGCAATTTCATTAGTGATCACCCTTTGGCATAGTCCAGCAATTAACCAGAGCAGTGGCCTCTATTAAAGACAGGGAAATGTCCCTCCATCACTCTCTGCCTTCCTCCATCATTCCCTGACTTTTCCTGAGTAGTTGGCTATGCCCAGATCAATCACTTGTGTATCTGTCTGTCTGCTTCCCTGCTGGCTATTATATTGACTCTCTGAAGCCCTTGTCTCCCTACCTTTCTGCATGGGTCTGTGCTTCTATGACTCTTCTGCATCGCTACCTCCTTGCCTGTCTGTCTCCCTGCCTTCCTGCCTCCCTGCCTTCCTCCTGCATCATTGCACCCATTCCCTTTAATCACTTAATGGTTTCTAAATAGAGCGGTTCCAGGCACTTCCCACCCATGGATACATCTCTATACAAATCCTACCCCGCTTGTATTTCTAACTATTCTCCTCTAGCTAAATCATTCAACATTTAATCAAGTTACCTCCTTTGTATTCAATAGTTTCCCTACAGTTCAACCACCCCTCATCATTGTTCTCCCATCTGCCCATTCCAACTCTAAACTCACCAGCCTATATCAGCAACTCTATCGCAGGATAATAGTTTTATGTTGCTCCGGTCATTTAGTGCCCAACAAAAGTGTAACTGTAGCCCGAAATGTGCCTGTTTGATTCAATTTAGCTACTGCTTTACAGTCCTGCTGCACCCTGTAATACTTTAGCAGAAAGCTGTTAATTGATCTGTTAAGGATAAAAAGGAATCTTGTGTATCCGCTGCGTATCCATTTTACAGGGAATGTACAGTAAATGATTCATTAATCATCTCACTTTTTGGGATGGGGAGTGGGCTGTGGATGTTAATTGATGCAGTGAGCAAAACCTTTAGAAAAACTCGTATCACTTTTGAAATGTGTATGGGCTAAAATGTGCACATGATTCTGTTCGTAATATGCCATTTCTCTGCTGGCCTTGAATTTCCAATGGAGGGTTTTTGTGCTGTATGCCTAACTAATACCGGGCCCCTAGCACAAAGGGTGATACTGTTAACAGAGGTTTTTGCCAGACAAAATAATATCGTATAAGGAAGTGACAAAAACATTCACAATGAAGTGCTACAGGCAAGCAATGCTTTTTCTGGGTGACAGCTAGAAGAAACAATACCATGAAATCTAACAGAGGCCTAGAATAAACATGACAGATACAAGCAGATTACATTATCAAACTTCAAACAGAAGAATATCAAGGAAGAAAAACCTCCCATAAATCCAAAATGAGACAGGGCTGGAGGGAGGCAGGGCGAGCGGGGAGGGAGGGAAAGGTATATATGGTGTAGGGAAGAAGACCCCAGCAAGGCTCTAGATGTCTAGATGAATGGGGGAAAGCCCCCCTCCCCTCCCAAGGACATGGAGGGAGCTGAGATAGAAGAACAGAAATAAGAGGAAGCAAACACTCTGAAACAGAAAGAAAACTGCTGTAAAACGCTGTGGACATTTACGTCCAGGTGGGGGTAGGGTGATGGCTCACACATTTCTCTTTGTAATAAAAGAGTAACTAAACCCAGGAGCTATTACCGCGCGACGTGTGCTGGAGACTGTTATACCTGAGACAAATAAAAGGGAGAGGCCGGAAAAAAACCTCCGTGTGTTGGCCAAGTCATCGCTAAGGGAGAGAGGTAGCATATGCATTGCAGCGGAGGGCAGCTGATCAAACCACCTGTGCTGCCACTGCATACACTACAAAAAGGAGCCGCGCTAACCCTGTAACCCAGTGGGCATACTGAGGTTCAACATTGAGTTAATGTTATTGACCGTATGTTAAAAGGTTGGCAACGTTAAATCATAATTCTGTACCAACTGGGAACCCTTTGTGACTATGAATCCAATTTAAATCTAAGCATAGGTTATGTCCTTTTAGTTTAGATAATATATTTTTAGTGTGCAATGTCCATCATTTTTATCCTGCTTGGCCTGCATGAACCTTTACGAATACAACAATGACAATGACTATCGCATCTGAAAATGAATCCTCTATTGTACAGCAATATCATATTGTCCTTTTCCGGTACAGTGCAAGGTGAGTGAGTGCTTTAATTGCTTATGGCATTAAAACGACTATTAAAGGTTTCTATAATGGCTGCAAATCGCAATTGATACCAAAAACAGGGAGATGATATCACAATTGCCCATAACCAATTTCACATCAGCTTCCCCCCCCCTTTTTTTTGTCCCTTCTCAGTTCATACAGAAACGTTCAGCTTGGACGGAGTAATATAGGGAGACACCACAAACATCAATGAGAACATGCATGTTGGGTGAGGCTGACCAGGGTAGGAAACACTAGAGTGCTGAACGTGCCCCAGGGTGTCCGCCTCTCTCAGGTGTCCTACAGGAGGAGGTAGGTGGACAGCTGGTGTGCTGATGGCAGGCCAATCACCAACTGGAGCATCAGGTGGGCTGACTACAGTAACACGTGTCCTCTCCTGTTATTTCATGTCCAAAACGGCGTCCTCCAGGGTGAGGAGCAGTGAAAGGTTGTACCAAATAAGTTGTATAAATGACTGGCTTTCATGTTTTATACTACTGCACGGTGGATGTTTTTCACACCGATTATTACATTATAAACCTAATAAACATTGAGGGCTGCACCTCGTGAAACATGGTTAATGCCACTTGGAGAATGTCTCCAGAACAAGTCTTTTTTATTCTCAAGTAATTACGATTTAGTACGTGGGAAGCGTTCCTAAAGTTACAATTATAGGACTCTAATAACTCTGTATACTGTAGTATACTTTGCGTCACCCGATGTGAATCCACGGGAAGAATCTATAGTAACCAGTGTTCACTACTGATTTGCATTGTGTCACCTATCAATAAATGCAGAGGCCCATACACCCTTATCCCTACATGAACCCAACTCCTCTATGTATATATGCATCAGCTGCATGTGTATAGCTTAGTGCAGGGACCCTATGTATCTTTCCGGGGATCTTCCATGGATGATTATCATCATGACGTGGATCCCTTATGGGTTCTTTTACTGTAGGCTGAGTAGGTAAACATGAGAGAGCTATAACCACTAAGGGAGGACATTCTCCATCAAAGACCGCAATATAACGCAACATCTCCCCGCAGTACGAGACTTTGGCTCTTGTCCTTGGGGGCTCCCCCTGATTAGGGTTTAGCACCTCGCAGGTTAGTTCTCTCATGTAACAGCAAATTGGTAAGAGCCTGTTGCAGACTGAAGTTTATCAGTGTATCAGAAATGTGCACACTGTGCAATATTCGGTGTGTAACAACAATTGACAATGGGTATGACATAACTTTGAAATTAAAATTAGAAAAAAAGGAGAAAATTAATATTCAAACCGTCTCTCATGGACTCAATCAGTTGATAGGTTCACTTTCATTTGACATTCTGCTTTGTAATTGCTACCCCCCCCCGATTGTCACATGTTTGTAAACAGCATGATGAAACGGAATTCTTATCAAAGGATCTGAGTGTAAAAGGCAATAATGGGGGCTTAGAAGTATACGATTTTAGGTTGATGCTCTAGTACCTGAATTAATGGCAATAGAATGGAAATCAGTAGACAGCAATATCCTCTTTCAGGCGTCAAAATGGATAGGAGATGCGTTGGCAAACATTGTAGGTGACCTTATACACAGTCATCATGATGTGCACAAAGTCATATTTTACTCCCATTGCCTTTAATTTACGGGCCGGATCATCTTGCATAAAGGCTCCTTTGAAGTGTACATGCTCAAGCGATTCTCTCCTAATGCCTGATCGGATTGCATCATACATGTATGCAGTAATATTTTTATATTTATGTGCGGGGAAGCTCCTAATGAACATGTACCAGTTATAAGGGACATAATAGGGAATAACTGAGGATGCCACCAGAAACTAATCATTACACAGTAGAAGTAGAATAATATGTATTGATGAGAGGAGCTAAATGTTAGTATAAAGCATAACAAAATTGCTTCTGGACCCTTTGAATTTATACAGAATGCTCAGCAAAATCACATGAAACAGAATACTATGATGCAAACATGAAGGGAATCGATAGAGACAGAGGGTGTGGGGGAGAGAGTGAGATGGAGTTTCTTTATGCAAACATTCAGCAAAGCCGTTACTATCCCAATGCAGGTTGATGTAAGCTCAATACTGAGTTGCATAGATTATCACAGATAAGCCGATGTATGAGATAGGAGCGATAGTCAGGGCCCGTTTTCAGGAAATCAAAATTGTTAAGGCATTTTGCAGTAGAATGGTTTTTAGAGTTGGAATAGGATAATTTGGGTGTGTTGAATCCAAATCTGCCGTATAACATTTCATATCTTGATGTTATCTGGCCGAAAAATCAAAAACAAAATGGCTGCCATTTTTGGCTTAAAACCTGCAGATGTCAGCAGATATAGGGTATAATAGCCTAGTGCAAAACATGGTATGGTCATGAAATTGAATATGCTTACTCCTAAGTGGGTCATCTTTCATATCTGTATCATTTGATATTTGAAAATCCAAGATGACGGCCATTTTCAAGATGGCTGCCCGAATCACACTTCCAAGCTTGTGTCCTTCATAGAAATGGATGTAGTTGGTCAACCAGCTTAATCTTGGTGTCAAATTATATATTTTTAGACCTGCTGAAGCTGATTTTAACCCTTATAATGATCTTAGAGCAGTTAAAGAGCACTGAAATATGTATTTTACATCATGTTTATAGTTAACTTGAGTGTAGAAAATGGATCTTTTGTAATTCCATACTCAGCTTCAGTACATTATGATGTCAAGGAATACAACCCTACCAAGAAGAAATATGACAGCCATTTTGAATTTTAATATTAGTGTCCATAAAATATGCCTTGCTTTGACTGAAAACTGAAAAAATGGCCATCATGAATTCCAATCACTGTATGGTCAAGATCTTGCATTCTATAAAATGAATACTTCTGAGAACAAGACGCTGTATTCTCATGTCAAAGTGTATAATTTGGAGAATAGTAACAACATCAACATTGCTTACAGGTGCAAATCTCAGTACCCCCCCCCCACCCCCCACCCAGCAACATTCGAAGTGGAGTCAGGACAGGTACTCAGCCCTATAAATAGGGGCAGCGGGGGTTTAATGTCTTGTCTGACCTGCTATAAGTGTTTCCAGTTAACTGTGCTACTGTTTAAATCCTATTTCAACATGAGTGGGCATTCAATCTCCAAATTTATAAAAGTTGTCAGCATCACCCTGGCCTATAGTCCCTGCAATGTATGAACCCCTACTACTTCAGTGCCCTAGGACCTCCCACCTTCCTATCCGGGTCACGACCCCCCCCTCCTTGATTGCACCCCTCCTATCAGGGTTCCCACTGCTCCTTATAGGTCCCCATCCCATCTCCTGGGGCTTCAACCCGTCCTCTCTGGGCGTCCACGCTTCAACCTGGTGACTCTTCCAGATGCCCATCCCTCCTCCAGCATCAAGACCTCTTTTTTGTAGGATCTCCCAACCATCCTTTAGTTGTTCCATCAATCCTTTGTGGTTTCATTACCTCCATTCAGGGTCTTCAATCCCCCAACCCAGAATCCCAATCTCTCCTTCTCATGTCAAACTCATGGCTATGGTGAGGATAGTTTGGGAAGCGGTGACATGCAGAGGTCTGAGAGAGAGAGGCATGCTAAGGTTGGAGGGGGGACAAGGTCCTTCTCCTACCATACACATCCCATATCCGCTCCTCTCCCACAAGCCCTCATCTCCTGTCCCATGTCCACCCCTTCTAGGCTAGCTCCACCTGTGTCCTGCCTGCCATATATGTCCTGCCCTTCACTGGCTCCTCTCCTCATTGTCATGTCCTGCCCTCTCCTGTGTCCTCTCCCGCATACCCCTGTGCCTGCCTATCCCCCCTCCCCAAGGACCACTCTATCCACGTCAATGGAATAGGGGGTCAGGAAAAGGGGAGGCATGAAGGGAATTGAGTAGGTAGGGGAATGGGAAAGCAGAGGAAGAGGGAAGCATTCATAGAAGAAGGGCAGCATGAAAGAATAGGACAGGGGGCAATGGGGTGCAAGGCAAGAGAGGGGAATGGGAAGGGTAATGTGATCTCAAGAATCATATTTCCACAGGACTACGATTCGGAATGTGGGTCTGATTGACTATGGGAGGGGAAGACTGGAAGATGGGCTGGACATAATTCTTCCCTCCACTTTCTTTATCCCCTACCATCTGAATTCCCTTCGACCTACACCAGTGTCATCACGTGACTTTCTTACAATCCACAAGGGACCGACAACTGCTGTCCTACCTGTAAAAACGATCCAGGATCTCTGATCATTTGATTGGTCAAACCCGGGTTCTCCATGATAATGCCCAAGTCCACCTGAAATGTCCTCGAGAGAAGAAGCTGATTTTCTCCAAGAGCCCCCTCAGTCGGGGTCTAGAACTTTGGAAAGACTGTCCAATGACTGGCTGTCTATGAGGACTTTATGAAAGCTCTCAAATAAATTATCATTTATAGTAAACAAACTAACCAAAACTGACTTACAAGTAGTGCCTAAATTCTATTGAGTCAAGTTTTCTTTATTGTGATATGAATCAATGGACACTGAAAGCTGTTAACCCCAACCTAGAGACTAGACACAGAATCATAAGCTATGAGTTGTATATCATATTTATTCTTACTATCAGAGCAACTCGCTCAATTCTTCTATCTCTACTTTGGTTTTACTTAAAAGCGCCCCATGTTGTGAAGAAACCAAATAAAATAATTAAACTCTCAAACTCTTCCATATCCAAACATTGCCTTCCCTGCCCTACTACTTCCATGGCCCACCCATATCATCCCATTTCCTCATATAATCCCCTCCCCTACCATGGCCCCTTGCTTTCCCTGCCATATCATAATATGATATATATAAGATATATATGATATATATAAGAAGATGTTATCTTCTCTCACCCCCTCCCACATCTGGTGCATAAGTAGATTCCACAAAGACTGAAGTGCATTTGAGGGCCCCCATGATACCCTTTTCATAGCTTTCCCAACTATAACACTTTCTGCTGTATTGGATCCAAGAAGATACCTCTCTACCCATAGTTCTACTAACAGGTGGTAGTGGTGTAGGTGGGGTCATAATCAGGCATTGATGATAGTCAGTCCATGGAAGGGTAAAGGATGGTGAGGGATGTGGGGGTGGAGGCTACCCATGGTCTTGCCAGTGTCAGTGCTGAATGAGGTAAAGAGCGGGAAGCTAACTATGGGACGACTCATTTTCTACACAAGTAATCTATAGATATGATGTAAAATACACATTTTCCTGCTCTATAACTTCTCTAAGATCATTACAGGTGTTAGAATCAGCTTCAGTAGGTCTGAAAACATAATTTGACACCAAGATTAAGCTGGTTGACCAACTACATCCATTTCTATGAAGGAAACAAGCTTGGAAATGTGATTCGGGCAGCCATCTTAAAAATGGCCGCCATCTTGGATTTTCAAATATCAAATGATGCAGATATGAAAGATGACCCACTGAGGAGTGAGCATATTCAATTTCATGACCATACCATGTTTTGCACTAGGCTATTATACCCTTTATCTGCTGACATCTGCAGGTTTTAAGCTAAAAATGGCAGCCATTTTGTTTTTGATTTTTCGGCCAGATAACATCAAGACATATGAAATGTTATATAGCAGATTTGGATTCAGCACACCCAAATTATCCTATTCCAACTCTAAAAACAATTCTACTGCAAAATGCCTTGACCCTTTTCATAAGGCCTCTTTTCCAGAAAATGCTCCTGACTACGAGTCAATGTAAGGATTTCAGGTCTTAGGGACAACTGGTGTGATCTAGTCTCCTCATGCCTCAGATATATTATACATCTTCCATGTACACAGAAAAATAGTTTCACACTGTTTGATAATTGTGTGAGTATTAAACTGCATTCATCAAGAGGTACAGAAGACCCAAAGCCATTGTCTTTGTGCTTGTCTACACATTGGTGATCCCAGTACCATTACTCATGTGGCGTCACATAACAGGTGTAAATGTAAATGTTTGAAAACAAAGCGCCCTGAAAACCTATTGTGTTTGATTTACAAATTTTCTCGTAAAAGGGACAATGTATGCTACCGGTCAGAAATGTTAGGAGTAGGCCTAACGCAAAAAATAAAGTAAAATGGCCAGCGGACAGCGGAAAGAGTTCTATTCACAGAGGATGTCTTGAGTGGAATCAGTGAAATCCGGATATCCAGAAAGTTGACCGGTATGAGAAGTTCGTGAAGAAGATAAAAAGTTAATTGACTATATTGTGCTAATTTTCTTTTTTTTATGTGGATAGAAGTTTATTCGTGACTCATAACTGTAATTTTTCTCAATGCTCGAGTTGTACTGGATGACTCCTGTGATACCTGCGTATACATAGAGTAACAGTCTGTGTGCCTATTGATATACGGCATGAAATGACCGCGGCATAGAGTTGCAATATATACGAGTATATGTTGATAACCGTGTATAAAAATGATTTCACCTACATTGTATGAAGAGTGTATTTTGTAGTTGAGAAGTTTATACAAGAAGCTTTGGTGATTAAAGGCATATAACTTGTTGCCCCAGCAGCAACGGTCGGAGTACAGGCATGACAGGTACTCGCACCCTTTATATATATACGGCGGCCCGGGGTTTAAGCCATATCAACTTACTGTATTAGTCACTACATCTGGTCTAGCTGTTATCATGATTTACTTTACATGTAGACGATTTTGTGCCAATAAGATTATGAAACTCAAAAACTCAAACTCATGTGTGTCAGTGTGTTACTGTATTGTTACAGAGCTAGGACATGCACGGTATACAGACACACTGCCCCACACTGAAATATACAGGCTCGGACTTATTAGCTGGAAGGGAACAAGTGGTCTCATGTTGTCTGATTTATGCAGCCCTAGTGTCCTACTCATAATGTCAGGGATGACAGATTGAAGTCCCCCAATTGCCTCCCGACAACTTATTGTCAACTCTGAACACCGGTGAAAAAAAGACGATGAAAGGCTAAGAAATGTATTATATTTCAAACCAAGGCACCCAGATTTTATGATTATGCCGTCCTATCAAATTAAATTGCAAATTGAATATCCCTCATGATGAAAGGTCAGTTTAAGATAGGATAGGTGTGACAGTAAATCACCTTTCCTATGCTTAAACCTTAGAAGTGGCTGATATTCCATATCTAAAGGTTGAGCGGTCCAGGCTTCTTCTACACTGATGCTCACTGTTTGCTCAGGCCACCCTGAGCTGAGCAGCGAATCCATAAAACATTGTGTCGCAGATGCACACAGCTCCCCTGTGTGTCATGACAAGAACAATGAAGACGTAGATAACATACATGGGGGAGGCTGCAAGAAATAGCAGAGGGGAAGGGGCAGGGGAACAAGGCAAAGAGAGGTGTATGAGAGAAGGGAATCGAAGGCTGAAGAAAGAAGAGGTAGTGAGATTAGGAGAGAGAAGGGGAACACGTGGGAAAGAGAGGCCAGATCTGGGGGGGAGGGGTTAAAACCATGTAAAGTGCTAAAAGCCCTTGATCCCTATTGAGTTTAGTTGCTGGTAGTTACGTGTAGATACTGCTAAGTAAAATTTCAAGCTAGGTACTCGCAATCCAGTTTGCACTTTTGATCAGCCACACAGAGAGGATGGACAGCCAAGGAGAGCATCCTTTCTGTGTGTCTGGTCACATGGCTGTGGTGATCACTGCATGAACTTTGGCATTCAAGCAAACCCAATACTGCTTAAAGTCACCCTCTAAGTGACTTCAATTTTAGTTAATGCCATGTAAGTTTCACGGAAAGTTCATAATGACATTTAAGTGGCTTTAAATGGCATTTACTGGAGTTAAAGATGCTTAAAGTGTGACTTTAGGCAGTCAAACCTTTGCTTAAATGACAACATTCATGCAGTGGATGTGGGGCTTTAGACACCCCCCCCCCTCCCTGTGCTGACCTCCTCCCACCTATAGGAGGTCCCAGCCTCTCATATTGATTGTCTAACCTCCTGACTGCTCCTGTCCACTCAGACAGGATAGAGGGGGGAGGGGGATTATGCAGCAATTTTACCGGTCAAACATCACAAATTAGTCCCCCATCGTATGTCAATATGGCTCCATGTGTGTGTTCACAGGTGCATCTGAGAACAGGAGTGGTAGGGTATGCTATGTGGTAGATGGCACATGACGAGGGAGAGGGAGGTTATGGGGTGGGGAAGGTGAGTGGGGAGAAGAGGGAAAGAATGGAAAAGATAATCTGGAATTAGGGCAAATGCAAGAAGGTCCGAAGTCGCGCAAGGATTGATTGGCTATTCATAGTCTGGTCGCACAGCAAAATATAATGTTAACCCCTTCACCACTGGATTTCTTGTAACTCAATGCAATTTTGTGCAATATATTGGATTACCGCGTGGAAGGGGTTAAATCACTCAAACTAAAGTATTTCACACAAAGCCAGTTACAGTATGAATAGTTAAAATGAAAGATGGTGTGTGTATCTCGTTGGTTGTAAAGGTCATTGGAATAAGATGTTGGTATATGGTGGCTTTGTTTATACTGTAATACACATTTCGACAATATTGAACCTTCTACTGCAGGATCCTTAGGGTATTTAAATGACGTTCTGTTTGGAGTCAGCAACTTCTTATATACTTCTTTGTGGTTGACTACAGGAGTAGGCAATACCTACTGGTAGATAAAATGCTGGTCTATACACAGGCTTGCCATCCACACCCCCATTATAGGATCATACATTAACCACCATGAATCCGCCAGAAACTAAGGCATATGCCCGGGCATGCTCATATGAGACTGGAGGGGGTGAAAGGGTGGGTGGAGAACGTAATTATGTTGGGATTAGTAATTAACTAAAATGGGATAAAAGATTGATTGGCATACTAACGGCCTGACCCTAAGAAATGACTCGCCATCATGTAGTAGGTCGATGTCCTCATAATATGATGCTCCTGGCTGAGTTAAGGATTCACTCCGGCCTTATTGTGATGAACATACATAATTTTACATCAACCTGGCCCTAGGTAATGTCTCTTATAGATTATTTGCATTTGGTAACGATGTGTATTGTAAATGTTTGAAGCTTCCTTTACCCATTTAAGGGATTAAAATCGAAGAGTAAAGCCCAATTTCTCACCTTCAATTTATTTATTTGAGTGATTTTCCAAGGACGTTACAAAAATCATTAGCTATATCAGAGCTATTTGTAGTTACCAGCAAAAGGAGGCTTTTCCCATTTCCCTTTCTGAGGATCACCATCTCCTTAGTATCATGATCAAAGTAATCCAACAAGAAAATAGTGAACTTTCCATGTGAGATGTAGCGTCAGTCAAGGGGAGATGTGGTGTCAGCATGGTGATATGTGGCGTCAACAACGGGAGATGTATTAACATATGTATAGTGTCATGCAGCGAGGGAGACGTGGCATCAGCGATGTCATAATGTTTGGGATGCATGGGAAAACTGTACCAGCAACTCCAACCTATATTATGGTTTAACGCATTGTCAGCCCATCCATAGAAAAGCCTGTCTCCTGAAAACGGGCTGTAGTGGTGTAGGCCATTAGTCTACTTTAACAGGAGTCAAGCCTCCAATAGAATAGTCTTATAATGTGCCCAGTATACACCTACCAAACACTGGATGTCTACAGCTGCTTGGTTTTATGGTTTTATGATTTAATGACAATGTTTAAGAATGGAGCCGCCTTACCAAGATTCAATACCACAGTGAAAATGTTAATACTTGGAAGGAGACTTCTTGGTAACGACAAGTTCAATTATATCATTCATAACCTCTTTACTCTATGTTCTTACGTTTTTAGATGGAGTCTATTGATATGAAAAGCAGCAAGGAATTCCTCTCTATTAACAATGGGACCAATTATATTCTCCAGAACTCCTTCATTTATGTTCTTACATTTTTCAATGAGAGTTCCCCCTGGGAGCGTGCCAACGAGTGGAATTGAATTTGCTGATAACAATGCAATATGCGCCTGGTATGTCCTTGTGGAGCGGGCTGTGAGTATGTACGTAATTGGCTCTGAACACTGGGTGGGGAAGACTGGTATTGAAGGCTATGGGAGTACAATCTGGTACAAATGTGAAGGTTTTATACTCTGGCCATTTGGTATTCAACTGGCTTGTGATCCTCACAGTCATGAATCTCACTGTGTGGTTTAGGTAGTCCATTCATTCAGTAACCGCATCCTACCAGTCTGCTTACCTCGAAAAAATACACCAAACTATTTATATCTATATCAACTAACCCGTTCTTTTAACCGAAGTAATTGCTAGATAAACCTTCTTTTCATCCAACAATTAAATTAAATTGTCGATCGTGTGGTCATTATTGAACATGAATTATTTTCAGTCAACTGGACGTAAGCAAATTGCAGGCCTTTGACCTAACTGTCTTAAGTATACAAAGGGAATTTACAACACAATACCCCCTGCGCACTGCATGTCCTTATTGATGAGACCTAGACGCACTGTTAGAAGTAAGCACTGTAGCTGCACAGTATAAAAGGAGGTATTTTTGGTTTCCAGTATGACATACTATACAGCTACACTCATCTATTGTAGAACACCACACACAGGAGATCGTGGGTTCGAGTGACAGCAAAAGAAATCGAGAAATTTGACGGAAAAAAAGAAGAAATTAAAAAAAAACCTCTTGAAGTATTTTTTCTTGGGTGACCCTTGACGGCTTCCGTATTACCCAGGGTTGACGGTTCTGACCCATAGTTGTGAAAATGTTACACTAGATGATCTCAGACCAATCCTGACCTTTTAACTGGTCTGGTTAGAAATGTAGTCAAAGATCTGATAGAGGCAGATGAAAGGGGGAGGCAAGAGGGTCAAATGAGGAAGAAATCAATGCATCGATATGCACGAATGTACACCGTCATACTCAGGACAGGAAGTCAACTAAGAGATCTTTTGCCCCATGAAGTAGTATTTTCATAACACATGACTGGACGTTGTTTCACTATGATGGCGGCCCATAAGGAAGGAGTTGAGGTGGAGGAGTGGATGGTGGTCGATGGGGCTGGGAGGCCTTAAGTGCTTGTTATACCCCGTGGCCGGTGTGACTAGTGGGAGCCTGGTGAGGGACATACATTCATCTGTAGGTCGTCTCAGACTATAACGATAACTCTGGTGGCTCACTGTGCGCGGCCATGTTAGTTCTGTCCTCGGAATATCACGCGAGATTTAGCTTGGTACCAGACTCACACACACCATGATATGCCAGCAACAAGCTGTGTTCCGGGGACAGAACCAAGATCTCACGAGAGCTGCTAGTGTTGTTAACTGTTAACTGCTGGTCCTGGGAACAAGTTCCCACCCGTTATATCGTTATAGCTCCAGCCTGCGTGCATTACTGTAACCCTTTAAAGGCACCCCTAAAGCGACAGTCGGACTGGAGCCGGGAGAGGTACTCAGTCCTTTATAACAGTATAAGGACGCTGGGGGTTCAAGGGCAGCATCGCGCTTTATTGCACTTATATACATTGTCAGCATGATGCATCAACGCATGATGCATCAACGCCACACTAGCGATGAAACCTCAATGGTGCTGAATTCACGAATTATGTTGACCGTACCGGGTTGCTACACCCACAAAGTGGCTGCATGGTGATGCACCCATACATCACTGTAAACCCATATGATGACTGCATTAATCTTGTGACCCTGGTCTGTGGATTATATTTATAATCACCTGATCTCATCAGCTTATGTGGAACTCGCAGTCTGATCTGAACATTTTTATCTGTTGTTCCGATCTGATGATTTTTACATGACACGGGAAAAGGTTCGTTTAACCAGGAAAGACTCAGGTAGAATTAGGCCGTCATTTCAATAAATATATACCGAGACGTGAGGGGTTGCAGATGCGCTGGCATTATTACTGTTGGATATTAGCGGTACAGAAGTAACATCAGTGTTCTTTGTACAATGTTAACTTAATTCACACACTCTTCATAATGCTTTCTCCTCTGAATGATCTTTTCTCATTAGTTTCTAGAGAAGGTGCACGTAGTCATTCCATGGCTGTCAGACAAGTGTGAGCATGCAGTCAAATAGGAAAAAGTATCCGTCTCCTTGGAGAGCATCTTTTCTGCACAGTTGGTCAAAATTAACACACCCCTCTTCAGTCACAAACACATCTCTAAACGATGTCTTCCAAACCTTCCTAACTTAGAAGGAACTGCTCACCAAAATACACGTACATTGAACAACCATCCTTTACCAAATCCTGCTCATATGAAATCTAATTGTGCAAAATGTATCGTCTTGCAAAATGGGTCAGCTGATTTGACCATTTTTATTCTAGAGGTTTTGGATGACTGTAATAACCTACACAAACAGATAAGCATGCTATCTGTTTGAGACTGATGGCCATTGGTACCCTAGTCTCGACTATGGGTTATTCTCTATCTATTCCAGTGTATGGTTTGCCTATTGCCGCCTCCTGT
Source organism: Harmothoe impar (assembly GCA_947462335.1). Taxonomy (NCBI): domain Eukaryota; kingdom Metazoa; phylum Annelida; class Polychaeta; order Phyllodocida; family Polynoidae; genus Harmothoe; species Harmothoe impar. The sequence goes on along the minus strand of OX381715.1, from coordinate 52,214,591 downwards.
CAGAGATTGGATATATTGTTGTTACCATACTGTAGTTTTTAGGCACTGGGTCTATGCACTAAACTGTGTGTGTGCTGGCTCAGTATAATTTAGTGTCAGGCTAAATTCAACCAAAGTATAATACAGACCAAGAGAATACCGGTCAGCCTTATACACCCCGTGCATATTCCCTGGTCCACATTTCTGGACAGTAAATTTGCTAAATAACCAGTATTTTTTAACTGTAAGACTATAACACGTCTTATAGAAACTGGAACCTACCAGAATGTGCAAACATGTATGGCATGTTCTGTACATGTATTGGTAAACAAACCCTTCCTTTTAGCCCAACCCATGAATATAGCTTGGGCCACAGAATTGATTCCTGACATGGCCCCTACATATCATGTGGCCTCAAGGGCGGCTTCAGACACCTTCTCTATGAAACCCAAGCTATGATAACATCAATGCTGAAACAACATGTGAATGGGCTATAGATGTGAATACCTCTCACGTGTCAAAGTTGCATTTCTCTCAGGTTTCAGACACAAACGGGGGGAGGGAGCAAGATACTTCCTGTAATTTTCATAGGTTCAGGATGTCTGTATCTTTTTCAGTGGCGGATCCAAGATTGTCAAGAGGGGGGTCCCAAATCTGGCCAGCCTAGACAGAATGTCTGTTCGCCTGGCCACCGCAAGCGAAGCGCAGTGGTCATACTAGGGGGGTTTGGGGGCATCCCCCGAACTTTATACATAATAATCTAAAGAAAATATTAGAAATCTAGAACATCAAGTAAATGGACTGGACAGACTAGGGAGATTTGGGGGCTTGAACCCCAAGAAAGTATTGATGATCTAGCCTTCAAATGGTGCATTCTAGGGCATTTTAGTACAAGATATAGCAAGACTATAGCTTCCATTAAATGGCAAGAGCCGAAATGTGAACGCCCCCCCCCCACCAACCCAGGCCCTCCGATGTATACATACTGCACTGAAATAGGCTTCTATGCGTCATAATAAATCGTTTCCTTCTCTCTTTCTCCTTTCTTCTCTCTTCTTCCCCTTTTAATTTTAATTTTTTATTTATTTATTTATTTATTTTTTTTTTTTTTTTGGGGGGGGGGCCCGCCGGCCCCCTGTATCCGCCAATGTTTTTACACATATAAAAGCATTATTCAGCAACGTCTCCAAGTTGATTGGATCTGATGGAATAGTCTGATAAATCCAATAACTGGATCCCCACTGCCATTGGTTGGGTATGGTTATGCTGTCGGATAAGCCTATGTATGGTGTAAGGGTTGGACATCCTTTGCTATCTGTGAGTGCTGATGTCTAGTGGTTATTGAATTTCACCAAATGGCCATTTGAGTCTTATACCTCATCAACTTGTCAAAACAAGGGTATAAAAAACCTTTACATGTCTCTAATTCTCTTCAAGGTAATTTGCCAACACTTGTGTGTGACAGTCTGAGCCCCTTTTTCAACCCTCTATATCCCAATTTAAAACACATACATCACCGGAACTACTTCCTACAGTGGCGGCAGCGGCAGAAGATGTCGTGAGTGAGTAGGCTGATTCCGAGAGCAGATATAATTTAGTCCAGAAATGTCTACCTGCACTAGGTTAAGGTCCTAATGGTACAGCAACCATTTTGCTGCTGGTACCAAGCACACACGTGGAGTGGTTTAAAATACCATATTTGATATTATGTTATGGGAACAAGGAACAATGGTCGGATGTCATCTCGTTGGCTGTTACGACTAAGATTACAAACAGAAAAGTAAAGGTGTCAACTGTGTTTCCGACGCGGCTCTGGTTATAATAGGGTGTCAAACTGCTATTGACTCTGCTTATTTTAAGGGTCAACTTGAGTTGACACTGATAGTACAGAGTCAACTCAAGGTCACCCTTCATATAAGCAGAGTAATTAGCGGTTTGGCTCTATTTTACCAGCGCCAACTGGGAGACACAACTGATACCTTTACTTTTCTCTGTGTATAGAAATACGGAGAGCACCATGTTGGGACCATGTGAGCAGCTAAGAAGAAATGATGATCCGCACACCCTACGCTGTGCATCCTTTTTTCCTTGGCTACTCACTTACGTATATCCACCCTAATCAGATCTCCTTGTGGTTGTGGCGTGGTTGCTATGACTACCGTGACGTGGAATGCTGTCATTTACTTTAGGATCGACAAGTAAGTACACAGAGCGCATGCTCACGTAGGCCTACATGGGGGGTATATCACTCTCCATGCAGAATCATGGCTAACTAGTCAGGAAGCAGGAGGGGGTCCCGAGCAGGGCGGCCATCTTGTTTATGACACTAACCACACAGAATGAGTTCAGACGTTATTGACAAAGCGTTTCCAATTAAACCAAAATCCCGCAATCTAACAGACACCATTTACAACATAATTGTCTCGTGAATCTCCTGATGCTCAAACAACTTTATAATAGAAAGCCACCCTTTCTTGACGGCTCTGAGTCTATGTCAGCGCCGAGGTCGCAAATCTTTATGGAACAACATAACTATTGGATGACGCCACTTTTCAGATACACAGAGAAAGGAAACAGCGTCAAAAGGGAGTCTAGGTTGCCTCCAGAATGATTCCCTTAGCTGACCTAAGGGAGTCACCTGAGGGAGTCATGATTTATAGCTTTTTGGGTCATATGACCTCCCCCAGGTGACTCCCTTGGGGTAGCCAGAGAATCACCTAGGCTCCCTTTAATAGGCGACTTGAATTCCCCTAAACAGGGGAGTCATTCTGGAGGCAACCTGGACTCCCTTTGGACGCTGTTTCTTCTCTCTGTGTATGATCTTGTAAAACGTAGCGGCATTGCAGTATATATGCTTATACAGGCTTCCATAGGAGGCAGCTGGATTCATGGTGGGCTAGTTGGTGACGAGGGGGTGGGGGGGGGGGGGGTAAGGTAGGGTGACTATCTGATCAGGGGAGTAGACATGGCTTCTATAACTGACTTTGTCTGTCTGTCAGTCAGCAGGCTGCCGTGACGCCGTGTTAAACAACAAGGTTAGTGCCTCACAGGGGGAGCTCTGACAGATGACATGGGTGCTGGTAGTGGAGGGGCGGGGACTGAGGGCTGAGGGGCTATACACAAGGTTGGGCACCATATAACACACAGATACATATGCTGTTAAGATCAACAAATATGAGTACATAGGCACAGAAAGCAAATCTTTATGGGGGGGGGGGGGGTGGGGGCACTCCAACCAGTTTTAAGTTTTTATGCATGATGCATCATATTCACACCTATATGTTAGACTGTAAGGTAAAGTAGTATTTTAGGTCCCTTTCGTTCTGATTTTGGGGGGCCCAAGCATATTCAGCCCCCCCCCCCTCCTCAGTGATTGGTGGGGGGGGGGCTGCCCCCCCCCCCGTTTTTCCTACGCCACTGACATAGCTCTGGAATACAGGGATATCATGTTCCATATTATATGAATACCCAAATATCAGCCAATGAAGTGTCCCACGCAGCATTTTGATATTGAAGGCCAAAACTATATTTAGGATCAAACGAACGTCAAGCTGGTGGTGCCCCCATTCGCATTCATGTACATAGATCTCCTTCAAGATATCCAAAATGATTAAACGAACGGTCCTCGCTACACTCCGACTTAAACATGACTTCTGCCTTGAGTCTTAGTAGCATAGTTAAAGTATAGTTATTCCCAGGTTGGGCCAAGGCCGTCAACCTTGAGCGCTACATTTAGTACTGTTATGATTATAATCATCACATTGGTTTGTCACTTTCCCACCAGATATGTCCGTTTATTTGTAATCACACACCTCTCTCTGAGTCATTGAGGGTAGTTCCAATGAAATTGTCTCTGAGTCATTGAGGGTAGTTCCAATGAAGTTGTAAATAATATTGTATAAATATAGTGGATATACCGACTTTAAGTGATTAATAAAACGCAGCGGTGTAAGGAGCTCTTACAGTGCCACACTACCATACTGACCGAACCACCCTCCCTATAAACTATACATGGTGTACTTTACAACGCAAGACGGACGGGGATATATATTCCTTAGTAGCCATTCCGGGTCTCATCCAAGCTGGCCGTTTTACAACCGGGTGTGAACTAGACATTAGTAGCACAGGCAAAGTGGAGTTGTCTGCAGGTTGACTGACGACCCTGGCCGGGACCACAGGCGGCAGGGTCAGCCGTGTCAACCCGCCTGTCTGCGGCCAAAGTTCTTTACGACCCGCAGGATTATAGCAGGGTGTTCACACCCATAACTAACATGTAGACGGGTTATAAACGCGCTTAGTACCCAACCCCCTCCTCTATGGAGCATAGGGATGAGAGGAGGGGGTGGGGGACTCCCGGGTGACGGCATCTTACTACTGCAGACACAACAGGGTTATGTGGCTGATGGTGCCACCATGTAACACTGCGGCGTTAATGAGGTACACAGAGGTGGTGGTAATGGCTGGTGTGAGAGGAAGGAGAAGGAACAGAAGGAGACAGGGAGAAAACGGCCCCAGAGCAGCGGCCCTTGAGTGAAAACGGCCCTATATATAGAGAGAGAGAGAATGAGCCCATATAATTATACCCAAGTGCTCTAGGAATAATGCATACACTTTCCACCCCTGATGCTGTTACAGAGAAAGACCCAACGTATATATATTCAATTGCACTTTTTTGGTAGTTCAGTGTGAATCTTTCTATCTGAGCACCCCTTTCCCGTAGTTTCTTGTTTTACTCTGGGAATAGGAAGCGGATGGATTTCAATGAAATACCTTCCCTGGAATTTATACACTTTTGACCATGTCGTGAAAAATGATTATTTGAAAACATCTATTATATCTTGATAACCTTATTGTTGGCAGTACATGTATTTAGTCCATTTTCTGTATGTACTACATTTCAATTTGTATCTGTTACGTCCTACATGCAACATTATCATTACATTCAAATACGTGGATTATAGTGTAAACTGTAATTAAAGGAGTATCAGTGTGTTCATGCCTTGCTGACTTCGGTAAAGGTTACGGGTAATACTGTAATTCAATCTTGGCACATCAGTTCCCAAAGGCTTTAGCAACAACTGAGCCAATTCTCTGTTTTCACCTTTATTTCAAGTTTTTGCCACCGCCACAAATGCCCTAAGGCGAAACGTCGTGTGACAAAGACAAATGGAGTAAGGATAACGGGAGCTATGTACAGTGTGCACCCTCCGGCACATACGACCCAGATAATACCCTCCCTAAAGGACCATCCATTAACCCTTTAAGGGCCACCTAGTGCTTTATGGTGCTTTCACAAGGGGACATTGACTACAACAGTACATCCATATGTCTCATTCCTTCGGTAGAGAAAGCAGCAGACAGCGTGGTTAATTATTACCTATCTGTACAGCCATGAACTTCTTTAGCCGGGGGTGGATAATGTTTGGTAATGTATGCAACTGGAATCTAGAGCTAGAATGACTTGAATCCTGTGAGTGTCTAGCCATCGGGCTGTCTGTCCCCCTGTCTGGCAAGTTGAAAGGATTCACATGCACCAAACTTAACCCCATTCGTTGTCTCTTCCCTGAATTCCCAAATAAAATTTTAAGTACCAAAACGTATATCTCTAATGTCAGTTAAGGTCCTGGTATCGGTATGTTAGTAGGATAGGGTGGGGGGGACTTATTCCTCCTCCTTTCCCGCGAACCCCTCTGTGTACCCCCCCCTAAGGTCTCGCCGCGCCAAATCTCACGGGTCAGCTTTGGTCACTGGCAGCTTTGTTTTCTAACCCGTGTGCCGCCATATGGGGGTGAGGGCCCGGGGGGGGGGGGGCTTGGTTTATTTTTTATGCACATGTGTGCGGCGGGCTAGGGTAGTTTTTCAACTAAATCTCCCTCGCAAGGGTCCTGTTTTGAAGGAAAAGTGTCCCTAGCAGAGTCTAGTTTCAATAAAATCGCCGTAGCAAAGGTCACTTTTTCACCAGAATGACATGTTTTTCACCAAAATGTACCATTTTCCCCCAAAGTTTCCTGGACATGAGTAAAATATTTCTGTTAAATTACCCATTACCAATTACCCATGTATTTCATGGTTTTTCTCTCTAAAACAAGGTCTTTTGGGCCAAAAGTGCCCAGCAAGGGTACGTTTTGGACACAAAATCTCCCTAGCAAGTAAGGGTTATCATAGGTCCAGCTGCAAGTACCCCCCCCCCCCCGTCTGTCTGCAAGTATCCCGCTGTGTCTGTCTATATGCCTGTCTGCGTATCTGTCCCTTTCTCTCTACACGCTATTGCCTTCATCCCCAACTATGCCTTTCCAACTCCCAGCCGACACACCAACCATGCAACCAAGCTACCAAGACACCCTTTGTCTTAACATCTCGCCCTGAGGCTCTTTCCCTGCCTTACCATCTTAGTTACATCATTATACGACGATCATTCCAAGCCCGGCGCCTTCCCCTACCCAGGATTTACAACTCCAGTCCCTCCCAACTCTAATCCAGACGTATTGCTACCTCTAAGGCAGGCCACCCCACCCCGGGGACTATATTTAGTAGCGGAGGCCCACCTAGAGATTACTGCGCTGAGGGTGGGAATGAGGCAGCCGGCACTACTTTCTGCCTTTGCTGGGAGGTCCGGGGTTAGTGGTTGGTTGTGAGGGGGGGGGGGGGGGGCAATGCAGAGAGAGAGAGAAGTGCTTAGTTACTGGTTGTCTTGGAAACAGCAAATCTATAACCTGATTGGACCAGTGGGCTGGTGCGTGCAGGTATTCTAATGCAGCGCTTGATCACTATTCCTACGCCACCAAGAGGGCGTAAACCAAGAGGGTCAGGGGTTGGGGGTGGGGTCGGTGGTAGAAATACGGGAGGAAAGGCACATTTTGTGTAATGCTTTCTACTCCTTGAACACAAACCGGACTGCACATAGAACTTCAATACGGCGCGGGCCGTGTACTATTGATGTAACATACTGCATGGCTAGGTTTTCTGTGTTTGTCCATTATTCTAATGGAATGAGTTACGATTCTAACTAATGTGCAAACAGTGACACATATATATTTATATGTTGAGGCTGGGGGCCCCATCATGTCCCATATGTATCCTATTATTTTTTTGAAATAACGATGTCATGCATCACTATTATCATGGGGTATATATCCCTGCTATTATCTTTTATTACATGTATTACAATTATCATTAATCTTGTCATTATCTAACACCTAAATCGAAGGTTAATTTTAAGAAATTTATGTCCATGCCCGTCTCTCCCCCATTGAATTATGTGGTCCAGAATGGTCCATGCGGGTGGTATATATGTACATGGATCTTGCTAGCCCTCCACCCATGGGTGTTAGGGCCATGGGAAAGCTGAAGTAAATGAACAGACACTGGGTGTAAAGGGGCATGAGAGACACAAAATTAATGGTGGGAAAATAAGCTTGGCCAGTGGTGTACATCTAGATCTATATATAAATACTGAACCTCATGTTAAAGTTGCATAGACCGGTGGTGTTAGAATAACGCCCTGAACGCCACAAATTACCATTTGAAATCGTGTTTATGATAAAAAGTTAAAGAAGACAAAATTAAAATGTGGATCGCCTTAAATGAAGAATGAACTGTTCACTCTTGTTCGACAAAGCCAACTTTAACCTTGATTAATCTCATTAATAAATGTAGCCTTTTCCAAAGCAAAGCGACAAGGTTTTATTTGTTGTTGTGAAGGCCTCGGCAGTAGACATTGGATGTCGCCTATTGTTCAAACGGATTTCCTTCGATATACTGTAGTGTAGGGATGAAAGCGAACAGTTAAGATAACTTTACCAGACAGAAAGGTCGAATACTGAACTGAGCAGTGATTCATTGTTCCCCCATTCATTGTTGCTGCATCCGAATTCCGTTCTATTTTTTGACTTTCAGGAAGTGGTCTAGACATGCATGGGTGCCGGTTTGGGAGGAGGTTTTCCTAGGCTGTGCCACAATGGTCACTACACTGGCCACCTGAGTCAGACATACGGAATGAATATTTGTATTCAAGTGCACCAAATATGCTTAAGGGAACACTTAAAGCATATTTAATTCAAGTAAAGTCCACTTAAAACCACTTAAATGCTATTATCACCTTTCTGGGATATTTACATGGCACTACTGAACTTAGAGCTGTTTAAAAGTCTTCCTTTGATGCATCTTAAATTTGCTTAAATGCAAATATTCATGCAGTGCCATCTCTGCACTACGTTTCTCTCCACAAGGTTAGGCTTATGTAGGCTCCAGCAATATTGACACACATCAGGGGGGGGGGGGGTCAAAAACAATTCTTTTTACAGGACATAATTATGACAATTTTGAGGTGAGTGAGGGTGGTGATCAGGAGGAAATTGCTGAAATTGCTCATTTCAGCAGAAATATCGCTGTTACTAGGCACAGCATCACCTGCATCCATTCTTTATGTAATATAATTAGGTGAGAATAAAAGGTTTGTTTGGGGTTACAAACCCTTGACTTATAATGTATATAAATTTAGGGCTTAATCATTAGATCAAGTGTTCAATAGAACTTAAAAGTGTCGCAAGAGACATGATTTCTCCTTGATTATTTCCATATTTACTACAGAATTATTCATCTTAATAATTTGTTTTCACTTATTATAGGATATACATAGGAACCTTTGTGGGGTATTGTGCCATGTGTTTAAGAAATGATTAAGACTATAATTATAGCATGAAGACTATACAGTGATTTTTTTCTTATTTTGCCAATATCTCAATGGCATTTTCACTTACGGCTTTTGTTTACTGAGATGACGTCGTATTCGGGCATCATTCTTTCCACATTCCCTTCTTACACCCAAATAAAGCCTACTTTAGAATATACCGCATTACCAGACTTCTCTCATGAGTTACTTCCATCGACCAGACCTCATTCCACCCTTGCTAGTTCTAATCTATGGGGGCACCCCTTATACACGGCCGGACAGTCACATATGCTAAATGGCACACAAAATATGGACGCTGCCAAGCGGAAAGGCCCGGATATAGACGTTTCAATATGTTCCAGAACCGGAGCCTGCTCTGGACCCCCTTCACAACTAGATGAAATCCCTGTCGGTAACATGGCCATCTTTTTTCAATGAGCATTCCCAAATGTGAATTCATTTTTTACACAGAAAGTTATTCAAATATGGCAAGTCCATGTGGTACAATGAGCAACGGTTATCAAAATATGTCCCTAATATACTCTCTAAATTGATCTGCAAAAATATGGCTGCCTTGCAGTGCAGACCCCAAGTTCCAGCAGCATAGCAGCATGACTGCTCTATACTTTTAGACGTATAAGATGCTGGCCCAATTGGTCACGTGACCTCCCGCGTCTTACGCATGCGTGTCGGTGGCCACATCGGCAGGAGGCAGTAAGAGGTAGTAAGAGAGTGAAGTATGAGGCAAAGTGGCTGTTATGTTTTATAGGGGTCTGCAGAAGTAATTCATGGTATGTCTGAAAAAGCTTTTACTACTTGAGCAGTCGTGGTATAGACCTCCCCTGCCTTCCTCGCAGTCTGTCTTGAGAGGACAGATGGCGCCATATGTCATGGTCAATTACCTAGTTATCTGTTTGTTAGGATACAGCGATCCTTATCAGCTGTTTATTCACTGGCAGATAATGCATGTTTATACAACAGGGTTTGAGTCTAGCCTAATCATCTCATAATAGACACATCGGCTAGAGATTTGAACCACGGAGAGAAGCCTTTAGAACGATCCTTCGGGCGTAGAATGACATCCCTGCCTAACCCTCCGAGTACTTATGTTGCTGTGTCCCACTGTCCCTCCCCCCTTCACCCCGCTCATCTATCCGTCTCTCCATTTCTCCCCTCCGCCCTTTCCTTTTCCCTCCCACCGTATAGAGGGGAAAGAAGAAAACAGGTGAAAAAACAGGAGCAGTAAAATGCTGAACATGCAGAGGTACTAATTAAACCCCTGTACCCCAGCTATATACACACTAACATACGAGTCTCCAATATAACTACTTTTATCAGACTCCTTTGTGAAGGGTGTAGTAATATTATCAGCAGAGCCCGCAGGGCGAGGCTGATAATATTACTACACCCTTCACAAAGGAGTCTGATAAAAGTAGTTGTATTGGGGACGAGTATGTTTGTGGATTTATTATCATTTGGCTATCCAAATTCAACGTTAGAATACTATTTGGTTACATTGGAGGAACTACTTCTTCAAGTGCAATGCCCTATTCTGTAGTAAAACGACCTTTGTTTTGGTTGTATAACCAAACCAGACCCTGGGTCTAGGTCTGTGGGGTAGGGTGATTAATGTGCAGTGAGGGTAATTAGATCAAGTCAGGCAAGTATATACCTGACATGCTGGACACTCCAATAGTGGAGTACCATGCACTAGGACCACTAGGCCCTATGCATGGTCATCTACTGCAGTGAGTATCCACAGGTGGGTGACAGGGGCATGAAAGGGGGGGTATAGTCCCGGGGGGGCCACTCCTATCTTTTCTATAGTAACTATGTGTGAACATCACCTCAAATTTAGGACCCTTATCACGGGAGGTAATTTAACAAAATAGCACCCTATTTACGGGAAAACGAGCCAAAATGCATACTCTAATGTAGAGGGACCGAGAAAAATACCCTTATAAAGTGTGTTTAAAAAATTTGGCCCTCAAAGGGTAGGGCTTACCCTTACCCTATACATAAAATATGTATCTTTAACATTGAAAAAAGTGGATTATTGTTTTATTTGAGAGTTTCAGCCTTAAAATGTACCCCTTTTCCTCCAATATTGCCTAGGAAGTACCCCTATCCAAGGGCCCTCGCGGGCCCTTGCCTAGGGTCCAAAAACATACCCTATCCCTTGGATTCGTGTTCACACATAGTCAGCAATACTGAGGGAGTGGCCCCCCCGGGGGTATAGTGGTCCCACGGTCCCACTGCCTTCGCATATGATATGACATTGAGGTACTAACCAGGCCGGCCACTAGCATTGGGGCTGGGGTTGTCGTATGGGAGTGTAGTGGACATTCTTGACCTGAGTGTATATGTGTGTCACTGGCCCCTGCTCTGATTGGCTGATAATTAGAGCGGACTACTTTCCTGCAGGTGGACAGTGTGAATACAGGAATATTTATCAACATGGTATGCCGTTCCCCTTTGTTCTAATGTATCACCCTCGCCAAATGATAATAAAATATGGGGTTATGGTTCGCCTAATGCTGATTTATCGTACCACACATAGTGTTGTGAAGCTTTTTTCCCCCAAAGCTACAGCAGATTCTTGCCTAAAGTGTGCGTGCTGGTAATACGTGTTAGTCACGATACAAAACATGTGGTTTTAACCGATGATAAGCAATACTCCAGAGGGTCATCTCTAGGCATTTATTTATCATTCAACTGTCAGGTTTTATCCTCACCCTATACTTTGAAAAGATGTAAATAGAATTTAAGAGTAAGATGTCCAACGGTCATTACGAGATATAAACAGTAAACAAACAGGAAGCACGGACACTTTTGAGTAAGTATCGAAATCTATCTTAAAGATCAAAGATCTATCTTAAAGATCAAAGATATTCTAGATAGAGATTCGTTTTATAGTTTTTATGATGACGTCAACATAGAGAAGTCTGTTTCTACATGAGGGTTTTCGATTTAGATATCAATTCCAACCCTTTTTCACCCCTGCATTGGGTCTGGATACCCTCCTTATTAGCTATGATGTGCACATGTATCAATACATTTCCCCATGCAGTTAAATGATTTACATAATATACCCCATGTATTACTCAGACCAGTGGTAATCCTCCTTCTATCCATGAAGGAGATTAAAGGCCACAGTGCCGAACCAGATGTCAGTCTCAATAAGCCAGTCGTGTGTTTGTTCTGTCCCAGCAGTAACTAGATCATCAGCTGATAAGTAATCAGGTTCTCCATGTAGAGGCCTGCAGCCTGTAGGTATATAAGGAGTGAAAGGCATAGCGGATGGCAGCTGGATGGCAGGAGGAGAAAACAATGGAGAGTAATGGAAATTCACTCAGTCCTCCTGGTGATGTGTTGTCTACTAATCCTTGGACACAATAACTCAGTAATTCAATGGCATGATCTCACGCTTTATCATCGCTTGGAAAGCTTGATGCATTAGACAAAGAGAAGGCAGTACACTGTGGTTATTAAGATAGTTATATTCAGCCTTAACAATTATCAGCATCGCTCTAGGACATCTGATGATACACCATTCATCGTATCCTAAAGATAGGTGTGTTTGGGACTCACATGGTACTGTGTGTAGGGGTACGATGTTATTATGTGTACTATTTATTACTTTGGGTCCAGAATACTGGGTAGCAGCACGATTACTCGGTTCTCTGCCTGGAGCTAGCACATGGGATATTGGTAACAGGACTCAGGTCCCCTTCTGGTTCCCCTGTGCCGCTGCTAGGCGGCAAACCCAACCTTTCACCCTGTCTGCGTAACCATGTTGGTTACCTGGCAGGTGGGGTATATAAGGCCCCTGTACATCCTTAGTCCCCATTCAGTGCAGGACCAGCTATTGTTACACTTCACTGTTCCAGTCGTGCGGACAGCAAGTACATATGAGCACATAATTATGTATATGGACAGTTCCCTGATTTGGAATGCGAAGCTTTTGTTCTTTCTGGAATAAAGTTGATCTTATTCTTGCCCTTGGGAACTGCTGTTGCGACTTGTCTTTCAATTAGAACACACAAACCACCACGTGGGTATATATTGGGAGAATTAAAACCTACCATAATGGCGTGGACGTCTCAAAAAATCGCCATAAAAAAAGGGGTATTGAAATAAATTAATGCACTCCATTAAGTAGCTGAATGATTTTGCTTTCAAAATAATCCTTGACCCTAAAGTTATTTCCTGGTGCTTTCTAGGACAAGGTATTGAAAAGGGCGGAAATCCAAACGACTTAGCTTAAATTTCGGACAAGTAGTTTTGTTTCTGCTTTAACACGAGGTAGCAATCATGTAAAAGCAGCAATAAGTGGCTATGGTATAACAAAAGACATTAACGGCTCTTGTTTCTGCCGCATTTAACCTGATCTCCATCAATCCTGCCATCTGTACTGTTCTTAGCCTGATTGTCTTCTCTCCTACCTCCATTGCCACTCACTCTCATCCCAATAATGGAGTGTCTGATATACAATACCTTGCGAATTAGTGCGAGCCTGTCCCAGTGTGGCGCGTTCAGAAACGTGATGAGCCTTTTTGTATGTAGCACTTTGGCAAAGTTTAGGAAGTGTTCTGGACATGACAAACCACCACACAGAATTATACATAGACAAATGCTAACGCCCATTGATACTGTCTCTGCCGTATTTCACGAGTGGGGGCTGCCCAGTAGACAAAAAACGTTATACAACATTTTATAACGTTGTATAACGTTAAATAACGTTTCCATAAAGCTGCTTACTATGGCATAACGTTATATAAAGTTTTAAAACGTTATTTTGACGTAAAATAACGTCTTTTTGTTAGCTGGGTGGGGCCATATGGTATGCACTCCAGCCCCCACAGGTGAAATACGGCAGAGAGGTACACTGTAAAAGAAATTCCGTTAAAATGACAGAGATTCCGCCGGACTTTCACCATAAAAATAACGGTCACCGTTGTTTCAAATTCTCCGTAATTATGACGGTGATTCACTGGCACCACTGGGTGATGGACTTTCACCGTAAAAATAACGGTCACCGTTGTTTCAAATTCTCCATAATTATAACAGTGAAAGTCCAGCACCCAGTGGTGCCAGTGAATCACCGCTAATCTAACAAAATACAGAACATCACTGTTATTTAAATACAGTGCCTTAACAATAAAATATGGTATTTTGTTTAACTTAATCCATTTATCCCAGTGTTATTCTGTCCATTTATCCCCCTACACCAAACTCCATGCTCGATATGGTTTGATGCCCAATTTGGTACAACATGTCCAATCAGCAATATCATCTTAGTGTCAAGACTTCATGCCTAATCATTAGGAAATAGTCTGAGAGCATCATAGAATGCTTCATGACATTTCAGAATGCCAGTACATGAGTGGAAGTCACTCTAAGATGGCTATATGGCAAACCTTACAGCTTCAAGTGTATTATATATATATATTTCTTATTGCCACAAAAATGGTGTTCATAGCATCTATGAAAATCTGCTCACAAACCAAACTGCCACCTGGTGTGATAAAACTGGACATCAATTAAACATAGCTTCACCGTAAAATAAACCTGGTTTCACTGTGAAAATAAACTGTGTTTCACTGTATTGGATTACGGATATTCAAAGTAAAACTTGTCAATTTTACATTGCCCCTCCATAATATAATATATACGGTGATTCACCGTAAAATCTGACAGTCATTCTCTGTATATACAACTGAATATTTTTACAAGACTGAACGCGGCCCTGGCAAATAGCATTATAGAGGCAAAGGGCATATAACACATTGAATCACATTTGTAAGCTAGACTAAGGGAGGTTACCCGGGAGGGCATAGGAAGTGGCGTCGGTGGAAAAGCTTTTTTCCATTCCGAGTCAGATAAAAGGCATTGATCTTAGTGTCTGCGGCTGTCTGAGCATGTCAGCGATCGTCATGGTCTGTCGACACTTCATTAGAGCTGCCTAATGACGAGAGGAGGCTGAGCTCCATAACCCCTGTCTCTCCCCACTCCCCTGAGTTCATATAGGCTAAGGGTCATCCAGACGTTGGGCCATCTTAATCAGATCTAAAATCGCCCTTCTCCTCAGTTTTGTAACGGCTACACTCTATGTGGCATAATCCCGAAAATTGCTTGAATTAATCCACTTCAAACAATTCCACACTGGCAGTACCCTGAAATATTTGCGACCAGAAAATACATGTTCATAGTAAGGGCTCTCCATCACAAAGATGTAATAGCTGACCCCCTGTTTCAGGTCTATAGTTATCATCGCTATGGGCTAAGGACCCACTTGTGCTGTGAATCCACTTTTGTTGTATGAAGCCACAATGTGAGTCCTACGTCAATTAAAGGCGCCACAGAGCTTGCAAGTGAGGCATCTTAACGACCCTTACACACCTGTATATCATACAAATTCATTGCTGGCACCAATCCTAAACTGAAGTATAAGGTGAATATTCTTCCTGGATTTCTATAGCAAGCTTACGGCTTAGCCTGTTAGCTTACTACAGAACACTTCAGGCAGAATACGGTCGGATGAATAAATCTGCCGGATCATCATAAGAGATGTGTCTGCATATATGTAAAGAACCTGTTCCCTTCAAAAGCAGCCGAATAACTGAGAATGCCGGAGTATTGAAGACCGGACCATTGAGGTCAGGCTGTGATGTGCTCACAAAAATAGTTGTGCAGATATCATAGCGATGACTAGGTGAGAGCCCACCTTGGGTAGAAAAGAGTTATTGTGCAACCACTGAATAGGACAACAATGGCCTGACGTGGAATCATTATGTAAAGGAGAAGGTCACACAAACACACTGACAACCGTCTCAAATTCACGGAAAGTTGAGTTCTAAACCTGCACCAAATGAAATTGCATGTCAACATCATTTGTGCTGCCCAATGATAACGGATTTTAATAATTAGTAATTAAAGAGGGACTCGTTGTATCACATGCACAAAGCATACATACACGAGCGCAAGTAATATGATATAATCGGAATTTCGATAGTTGAAGGCAACACATGAGACATCCTTTTTGTTAGGTGATTAAATGTCATAATTGGGGCCATGACGTTAGAATTATTCCCTGAACTACAATCATTCACTAGCTCGCCTTTATAAAAAGGGATTGATTAAGGTGATGGAAGTTATCCTCAGCCGTGGAGAGAGCACCTGTATACAGTGGGCATCGTTGGGATAGAACACACAAAGCCATATATCCCATTCTTAGATCGTTCTCCAAACATTATTCTAGGAGCGAGAGATCTTCGAGTGACGTTGAGAACTTGGATCTAGGAGGCTATGGCGAGAAAGAAGAGACATGAGGAAGGATCCTGAATTTTGGACAGCAGCAATAAAGATTCTAACGAGCAGCTCACATTTCTTTTCTTTTTTTCCCATTTCACTTTGACTTTCTTCCTTTCTTCTCTTTTGTGTGTGCATCTGTAGGCGCCACATTGAAGTATGGATCAGAGGTGGAGTGTAAACCAATGTGAGTGTGTGTGAACGGGAGGATGGAGCCTGTTTTAGAATCGACCGGGTTGGTCTGTGACTTCGGGTGCCAGCATGGTCAATAGAACGAGGCAAGGAACATTGCAGTTTAGTATTATGTGACAGTAGTTTAAAGTAGGTCCTCTAAAATTCGAATTCTAAGCTATATGGGGCTAATGAGAAAAAAGTAATAAACATCTTGAATATAATCATCCTCAGGGATCCGTGTCTTTCAGGCTGGAGGCATGTTTGCTGAACCCATGGGAGACATTGATGCAGTACAATATTGGTTTGTATTCATAAGCACTGGGCTTTTGAATAAGTTCCGGGGTAGAAAGAGGTTAAGCTGTATTAAACATAAGCACTGATGCCTTGAACCAGGAGCCCCTCAGACTGAGCTGCTCCCCACACTGATATGCCCCTCACACTGAGCTGCCCCTCACACTGAGCTGCCCCTACCACTGAGCTGCCCCTCATGAATACTGAGCTGCCCCTACCACTGAGCTGCCCCTCATGAATACTGAGCTGTCCCTACCACTGAGCTGCCCCTCATGAATACTGAGCTGTCCCTACCACTGAGCTGCCCCTCATGAATACTGAGCTGTCCCTACCATTGAGCTGCCCCTCATGAATACTGAGCTGTCCCTACCATTGAGCTGCCCCTCATGAATACTGAGCTGTCCCTACCACTGAGCTGCCCCTCATGAATACTGAGCTGTCCCTACCACTGAGCTGCCCCTCATGAATACTGAGCTATCCCTACCACTGAGCTAGCCCTCATGAATACTGAGCTGCCCCTACCACTTAGCTGCTCCCCACACTGAGCTGTCCCTCACACTGAGCTGCCTCTCACACTGAGCTGCTTCTCATGCACACCGGTTATCTAGTTTAGGCACTGCTTTTGAGTTCCTAAAGTGGATACCGGTGGTAAAGCAGGAACTACCCGATTCATGGAGACTGAATATATTGCTGAGATGTATGATGATGTTGTCTAAGACCCAGGCACGTCTTCCCCTTTCTTCTTTATGCCATTAGCAAACTTCACACAGTATAATCATAGGAAGATATCATAAAAGTATGATTTATGGAGTAGGCAGCATAGTTTACTGCTCCCACAGGTGGGCTGTGGTGGTCTGTGTCTATGCCGTTGTATAGAAACAGCTGCAGCAGCACACCAGAGTCTTAAATTATGGTGAAATATCAAGGAGTTGTGTACATAGATGAAACACGAATGATAAAAAACCCAGATTGTTTTTTGCAGTGCGCATCGGGAAGTGGTACTTTCAGGGATATTCAAAATCAACTGAAGAATACGACTCGATTTATAATACATGTGCAGGTGGTTTAGGCTGATGCTAGGCAGATGTTACGATGATGTTAGGCCAATGTCAGGTTAAATTAATGTTAGGCTGATGTTGTAGATTATGATGTGAGGTTACTACTAGACTACTGTACGGCTGTTGTTTGACTGCTTTATAGTGCTGAAGTTAGTCTGATGGTAGACTGATATTGAGCAAATAAATCAAGCTGATAATTTCCTCACAGTTTTTGTATGCTGGTAAGAGAATATAGCGTACACTGCATACCTCAACACAATGTAGAATATTCAGCCAATTGTGTGGGAACCAATTTGACATAATCTGAGCTAATTCATTTAGCTAAAAAAACATAGAAGCTATGATATGCAGGACCGAGAGAGCAGCCCTGTCTGGTGAGTACCTCCCAGTGTTGACATCACTACAGGGACCCTCTTGTCACTCCTTATCACTTAGAGTAGGGACCCAGACATGGTACACTGTCCCAGCACAAGCTGCAAGAGCTTTCACTTAGCAGTCGCTCCCTAATAATGAGCCGTACTGTAAGCTTGTAGAAGGGATGGCCTTGTCTGAGAGAAGCAAAATAGTAATGCTCACAGACTGTCTAGTAACATCCAAAGGACACCCGGTTGGAGCAGGTTAGGGATGATGCCCGAGAGAAGTTACGTCTGATACATTCCCACTGCTAGTTCTCTGAGTGTAATGTTGGGGAATTTTGAAGAGGAATCTCGTGAGGTAGTAAACTTCTGATGATGCATTTGAAAGAAAAGGACCGTTGCTTTCGGTCAGGAACCTGAAATCTGTTCTCTATAGATGTGTTTAGAATTGATAAAGATACAAAATACATTGTACTCATTGTGGGACAGTGATAGATGTTCAGGAATGCTTTGTAAAGGGTATAGCCTGGTTGTTTGTTCTCCTCTAATTCCTCAATAGACAAACAAGTATTAAATGTCAAAGTGATGTAAGAGCACATCTCAGATGACTAGAGTCCCGGGCTTCATGCAGTCACATGACTCTTTGCAGGGGATTGTTGGATGGTCCAAATGCTGCAGCGAGCCAGAGCTAATGTCAGTGAACGCTTCAATAGCCAACTGCCGCAGGAACAGCAAGGTCCTTCGGGGAGAGATGCGGGCTGGGGTTGACGTGCCAGGAAGGCAGTCACTATTAAGGAGCTAATTGAATTAATCAATTGCCAGTTCAAGTTGTAAAAAGAGGCGATAAAACTAAAAAGAGCTAAAATAAGCCACAAAATTGGCAAAAAGCCATAGCTGATTATGTCAGCGGAGCACCGCAGCCAGATGCACTCTATGGAAAGTCACTTAGTAAAATCCTGCAGTGTGGGTAGCTTTCTCTATAGTTATAAGAAAAAGAGATGGTCAACACATTTTATTGTGTTCTTTTTCAGAACTTCTTTTTTAGATGGAGAAAAATTATTTTAATGCCACAAATATTTTTTTCTGAGAATGTTGTTGACTCAATTAGCTTGTGACATCATTCAAGAAGATTGTGACATCATCAGCTCCCTGCCTTATGGATGTCGCAACAACCATGACTAAATGAGGTAAAACTTAGGATGTCGCTGGTTCATTTGTCAAGTATAACATATGGCTTTACAATATCATTATGGCAGAACAAATACCAAAACAATTGAATTACAAAAGCAAATTGACTGTTCGTTGCCGTCATTCTACAGTGGAGTACAATGCTTTTCGCGACCTTTAGTCTCAAGGGTTTCCTCAAATGTCCTAGATAATTATAAGACCACAGAAACAAAATGATGTGGTGAGGATAAATGATCTCCCGAAAGGTTTTTTGGTTCAGCCGTACGTACACAATTTTGATTAGATACTGTGATTATGTTTTTAGTAAAGATATTGCACAAGTGATCATGTTTTAAAGACTGCTTTGCAGGCCAGAAGATAATCAAGTATCAAGTTACAATAGAGGGTGGCAGGTACCTGCCTGAGGTCAGTATTTGCTGGACCCACCAAAATGCAAAAGGGCAGAAAGAGCTGCAGATTATGTAAGGCCTCACACTGACCAATCACAGGGCAGTGACATGAACCTACATGTTTAGTGGCCAATGAGTGGACAGCAGGCACCACACGATCCCCTCCTACCAATCAGGAGCAGGGGGTACAGAGATGGCGGGAATATTAACCCCCCATATAAGGTGGACCCAAATCAGAGTGGAATCAGAATATGTGGTTATGTTGGATCTGTGAGTACTGCTTCGTCTACACCATATCAAGTTACAATGGAAGGAAACCCGTCATGACTCTTTCCACGTATTGTAACACAGTTGAAATCAAAGCCAATCAGATTTAGTTTCAGGTTCCACACATGCAGGTTACATTAATCTTTCTCTGCATCAAGTAAAAATATGATCTAATCACAAAGCGTATACAGTCGAGGGAGAAGAGTCCTCCAAGATAAAGTCAACCATAAAATCTAAGTCATCAGCTTTCCAGTGATATATATATATATATATATATATATATATATATATATATATATATATATATATATATATATATATATATATATATATATCAATAGCAGGTACTACTTCTATTGAGTAATTACCAAATATCAGAACTGTTTCAAACATTTGGTCATAGCTTTTAAAAAAACCTTGAAATGGTATTTACATTCTGTTCTCAGCATAGAAATCCCTGTGAGGCCATTATTCAATTGACTTTGAAAAAGCTAGATTTGCAAAGAAAAAGGAACAGTAGCCTACACCCATGACTAAATCAGAACCATGATGTGACCTGTTCGTTTGGTGGCGTAGAACCAAGGTGAACAGTAGGTTGACAAACTCAGCAATCTAACTGTCCGATTGCTGAGTTTGTCACCCCACTTTTCACCTTGGTTTTTACACCAGAACTGGCACCGTGCGCACCAGTGTCTCAGCAGACCTAGCACTGGTATATACTACACGGTAGGGGCCTAGTGTAGTGTATGCTAAGCCTCACAGTAGTATATCATTAATATAAATCACCTAATTACGGGGTATGCTTATCCATACAGCGCTTGTCGAATAACCTGGTTACGGGGGTAATCCGTCACCTGGGAATGCCAAGAGGCAGGCAGTGGCTGTTCCATCACTTAGCCTATTCATGCAGGCTATTAGGGTCGTGTAGCTACATATATTTATAAAGGCAGCTCCTGGTTATATGCACCCAGAAAAATGACAAATAAGTCAATAGTGTGGTAGGGAATTTCTTTCTTTATTTGAAGATATGTCGTGGCCTTCGCTTCCTGTGCTATAACTAAATTTGCATTTCATCAAATTATGTCAGTGTGGAATAAAATCCTAGAGTCGGAAGCTATTACTTCTCTTTTTTTTTAAACACAGATCCCGCTACTATGATTAAAGAATCACAAGGAAATCCGGACTCATGTGGAAAATACAATCTGCATATATGGGATGTAAGTTCCAGTTGTTAATAATGCAAGATGAAGCCATGAAGTTTCACCCAGATCACCCGGAGGTGAAATGCAACCTACCACACGGCAAACATTCTATAGACGGGGGCTCAACCCTAAGATATTCATAATGCTCCTATGGCCAACCACATCACTGATTTTAACATACCTCTAGCCAGCCAATGGGAAATGATTACGGATGTGACATTTTCTTTTATTGAAGCAGTAACCCCATATAATACTGTGTCAAAGAGCTCTCCTGGGAGTGGGACTCGGTTAAGTTACTCTGCTTATCCTGGCGTTTATTGAACATGCCATCAAGTGGAGGCAATAGTATGAAGTTCACAAAGGCCATTTCTCTCAGCCCTGCTTATACCCACACAATAATAGGCCTGTGTCCACTAGCATATATATGCCGATTGTCGTCCGTTAAAACGTGAATTTGTATACAAATATGAAATATATGTTTTGTCTCCCAGTGGACACAGGTGGACGACAAAATTCTCGAATACAAATGTGGGAGAGCTAATGATGGACGTCAAAAGTGGATGTCAAAAGTGGAGGTTAAAATATCTAACATATTTGATTTTTTAGCAGAAATTGAGCGATATGCTCTTTATTCTATTATGATAACTCGTCCATGTATGCCCTGGGCAGTCTGGGCAGCAATTTATAACCCCTAGTAGGCACAGCATACCTGCAGTAAAAATAGAATATATAGATCTACGAAATATATTCCCAGATATGTACATATTGCTGGACGTCAAAACGGCCATATATTCCATTTCCTTGTCGTATAGTGGACACAGGCCTAATCTGATAATCATATAAAATTAATAATCTCATCCAGATTTCGCTATAAGCAGTACTATTATCATGTATTAAGTTATAGTATTTTCCATGATGATTTCCCTTAACCCCTTACTGAACAGTATCCTAAAGCTCTGTTTTCCGGACACACCAGACGAGTCACGTGACCGGAGATGGGCTCTGTGATTGGTTGGGTGGCCTGGTTGGGTAGTCGGCCTAGGAACTCCACTGAAGGAATTAGAAGGGAAGTTGTTTTCGTGATCCGTGTGTAAGTAGGAACGTGTGCTACAAATTACAAACTGGGGGTGAGGGAGCAGGAGGGAGAGGGGGAGGTACACTTTAGGGCACAACATCCACCAACCTTTGATACCTACCCTATCTTAGGCTACAACACTAAAAGTACCATACTTTGTCCTTTCGGCATGTAACCTCAGTGCAGCACATGTCGTCATGATACACCGATGGAGTGCACGAGAGCAACTCGCCGCTACTAAATTAGTGCATCATTTCGACCATTGAGAGCGTGTCAACCCAAAAGGATCGGCACGATGCATGAATGCAGAACTGGCGAGTTACTCCCCGGATCTGCATTTATGCATCATCACGACAAAGGTCATGGTACAATAACTTAAATGCGGTCATTGGATGGTTAAGCAACCTTGCACGGTGCCTCTTAAGACTGTACCCACTAGATTGAAGAAGAATGCTTCTTCCAGGATCATATGACCTTTATAGGAAGGTCAAGTTAATACACGCGCAGGCACGCAGAACAAGTGCACTGCACCGGGTGCATGGACTAACCTTTCTCCTCGGCTGCTTACACTATCATGACAATGGATCCCCTCTTGTTTAATATAATAGTCTGGGTCTACCAAAGTCTTTCCCCTTAGGGAACACTTCTGAGCTGAGTGATGGTCGTATGGACCATAAGACTTCACCCATCCACTCAGTCGCCCCCACAACGCACTCTTGGGGCCTGTGGGTCATTTATACATTTTTAATAGGAATAACCACCAATATATGCGATGAAAGAACAAGGCCCACCCTTATTTTGCAATTCTCTCTGCACTTACCAACCAACGTGCTACACTCAGCAACTTCTATACCTCACCCTCAAATTTAATATCAGTCTTTGATATTACCCACTGAGGCAGTACAGAAACACATCCCATCAAATTGCAGTGCATCAAGTGTTGTATCGATTATATATAGGTATACGTCCTTGAAAAGGCTTGGTCTGTAGTAATTTAGTAGATTAACATGCCACCGTGGCTGCCACGTACGCCCCTCGGACCCATCATATAGAATTAATGAGTGATGGAAAACATAAGAGGGAAGTAAGGGGTTCCACTAATTTACATGATTAATTAGGTATACTAATCTGATAATGGCCGATTTTTTCGAGAGGAGAAACTCAGAGTCTTCTCATCTCATCACACTGTACCATAGTTCCATGAACCTGAAGTTATAAGTAACCTTCACAGCTTCCATGTGTGTTAATAACCCGAGCTATATGGAACATGTGGTACCAATAAGGCTTCCTCTTGTAATATGGAACATGTAGCACTGTACATGGGGAAATATAGTGAACATTTTTGGGCGTTCATCAAAGGTAGGGTGTTACTCCAAAAACCTTGTTTAGGGGAGGAGCTGTCTTAAAGGAAATAAGATCATTTCGAATCTGAATGTCTGACGTGTTTAATGCGATGTATTCTTTATCACAGGAGAGACATATATATAGGTAGGAATGCATCACAATGAACATTTTCACTCAAAGCATGTGTTTCTTATAACTATCCCATCTCGCGGACCACACGTGGACACCATATTACCTCTAGTTGCCCCGTGTACCCTAGAGTTACTCATTATAACAGCAATTAAGACTTAGTATGCAGAATTCCCGAAATCCAGTTCTAAGTAGGCTCATGATAATCTTATATAGAATGGCATATAATAAACAGATGTGAAGCCTCTCTTTGTGTCGGTACAATGCATTAGATACACACACACATACTGCCGTTTACTGTTGCACAATCCCTAGTCCTCAATAGCAGCCAGCCACACCTGTCAAGTAAAATATGCCCCTTGGGGGCCACTTACCACATCAATAATCTGTGCCAAAGCGAGGCCGAAGGTGACGTTGAGGGCCTCCGAGGAGTTCTTGGAGGGTCGGATGCGCTGGTCGTAGTGTCGCATCAGGTCACGGACCAAGCGGTACTCCATATCATCTGTGCGGCACACGGTAACTGCAAAGAGGAAAATGAGGGCATGCTTATATAGATATTAACCTTACAAAGTTGGCTACACAATGGCTATGTGTGTAGATACGTGTGGTTTTTTTTTCTGCTGATGAAATTTGCTGAGTTATCAGAATCAGCTGCAGGAGTCAAAGTTGAAAGTAATGCAGGTCTACAAAGGAGTAATGTTACATGGAAAGCCAACATTGCTGAGTAATGTATCAGACTGGCATTTCTAAGCTTAAATTGTTTTCTCCTCATGTAAAATTAATCATATTGTGGTAGATTTTTCGTGTGACAATAGCACATGTATCCAGGCATTGTATATTCATGTTCATGGGAACATGTGCGATGTACCTATCATAAAGATACATTATATTCATTTCCTGATTTCCCTAAAAGTGTGTCCTATGTCCTTTTTTGTTTTACTCCGGGTTATACCACACTTGGTCGACAGAATAAAAGAGATTCCCTGTAAGTATGATATGTACAAGAGCTGACAAAACACTCACCACTGAAGCGGCATTTATAAGTCAGTTAAACCACACTGGCTTGGTCACAGCCTAGCACACTCGTCTGTGACTCGTGATCAGCCTTGACTGTTGCCAATATTGGGAATACAGTTGACTCTCAAACCATGATGTTAAATGACTCCCTTTCTTTACTCTGTGCAGCATAATGAATAGAGGTACTATTCCCAGCATAAAGCTCATGCAGGCTATCAAATTGACTTCCAAATATGAAAGCGAGCCCATCAGCAGTAATGCAGGCGACCGCATTTGAAATAATCTTAGTAGTCATATCAACCATTAACATGAAGTACAAGAGGAGAATATTACAGTTGAAACAAACTATGGCTTTCAGTATTGCATTTTGATACCCACTCCCCCACATTGTGTGCTTCTTCGGGAGGCTATACTGTTGCAATGTTCCCTCAATCTTTGCACACAGATAGCTTTGTGTCATTTTTAGAAACTTTTGTACATTGTCTGCGGAGATTTCAATGTGTTGACTTCTTGTAATCATAGGAAAGGGACATTGTTCCCTGCAAGCGTGGTGGCTGTCTTCATACATTTCTCGTATGATTAAAAGGTAGATTAATTTCCATTATTGTTCCTTGTATCTGATGATAATCTTAACTAGGCCTTTTCCTTTCTCCAGAAGTATGATAAAGGATTTTACCTGACGTCCTAATACTGGGACGGAGCTTTTATTCAAAACTTTAGAGTGGATCATCGTAAATGTGATTAAGGTGAGGCAATGTTAAGTCAACCAATTTTACTGTGAATATCTGTAATATCCAGTACGGTGAAAAATAGTTTATTCATTTACGGTGAAGCTATGTCTTGTAAAAATATTCTGTTGAATATACAGGGAATCAATGTAAAATTTTTACAGTGGATCATCATTATATATTAGAAAGGGGGACAATGTGAAATCGATCAATTTTACTTTGAATATCCGTTATTCCGCACAGTGAAACAAAGTTTATTTTACAGTTTATTTATTTTACGGTAAAGCTATGTTTAATTGATGTTAGTTTTATCACACCAGGGGGCAGTTTGGTTCATGAGGAGATTTTCATGGATGCTAAGAACACCATTTTTGTGGCAATAAGGAAAATATATAGATAAACAGCTGTAAGATTTGCTCTCATCATGAGTCTTCTCATGGACTGGCATTACAAAGTGTCATGAAGCACTTTATAAGGCTCCCATAGATTGATTTCTAATGATTAGGCCTGAATTCTTAACACTAAGATGATATTGCTGATTGGGCATGGTATCAAATTTGGCATGCAACCATACTGAGCATAGAGTTAGGTATAGGTGGATAAATGGACAGAAAAATACTGGGGTAAATGAGTTAGATTTCACAAAATACCATATAACTATTGTTAAGCCACTGTTTTGAAATTAGAATGATGTCCCGTATTCTGCTAGAATAACAGTAATTCACTGGCACCACTGGGTGCCGAACTTTCACTCTTAAAATTACGGTGAATTTGAAAAAACAGTGACCATTATTTTTACGGTGGAAGTCCGGCACCCAATGGTGCCAGTGAATCTCTGTTATTTTGACGGAAATTCTTTCAGTGTATTTGTAAGGTTATCCAGTGTCAGAATTGGCTGATTCGCGATTCTTCATTAGTCATATGCAGAAATAGGTCAAGAAAGTCCCTAAGGATACGAAACCCTCCCCAGGTAGTAATGTCAAATTCAGGGAAAGCATCGTGAGGCACTAGAAAACTTTGGGTCGGGTCAGGCGGTGCTGGGAAGCAGGAGTAGTGAGACCCAAGTGGCCATTACAGAGCACAAACCAAGGATAAGAACAGCTTAATGCAGCTCCACTCAAGAAGCAACTCAAATGATGCCAATAATTGTAGCATTTTGTGGGCCTGGGTGAATGATCAGAGGGCCTCATTACACTTAGACACACCACTTCAATGATGTCCCCCTGCAGAACTCCGACCTTTTGCTGGCCTTTGGTTGTCACCAAATGGACCACGGTCTGTAAATGACATTTGAATAATTTCAAGTTTTTTGAATTGACAATTTTCCATCTCCATTCTCTCCTGAATGACCTCTCTACAATGTCTCTGTGCCTTTGAATTATGTCAGGTACTAAGCTATGAGAGTGTAAAATCAGTGTTAAGTATTTTTCACCCAGATATACTACAGATTCACTATAAGTGTTAGGCTGATATCTGTATTGCATGTCTGAAAGGGTACTGAGTAGCTCCCACCAATCAAAAGGGGTTGATAGCATTCTCACGGTCAGCTACAAAAAGGGACAAGAAAATAGTATCTTGGCACGTCATCTTGAAAGGATTGCGTCTGGGCGTTGATTGGGTTTAGCACTGCCTAGCCATGGCTGTATGTTTGCTTATACCTGAGAACTGTGAAGTCTGGGATTCTAGAATTGTATCAAATGGTATGACGTCTGACTTGCTCAGTATCGAGACATGCCTGTTGACCTGTTTTTCCTTTGCCAAATTGTATTTGGAACATTTGGTCTCACATCAATTTCAAATCTTTAGCAATTCTGCTAATTTGATATTAGATATTAGATATTTGATACCTTCAATACCAAGATAACAAGCAAAAGTATTAAAAGAGAATCCTCTTTCTTCTTACGTATCTAAAAATATCCTATGAAATACATTACGATGTTATGTATCCATTTGGCTCCCAGTCCAAAGGGCAGTGGTTGGCACCATGAACATGATCGGGGAGTCTAAGATTCCTAGTTTACAAGGACGCTCACATAAGACCCCTCCAGCTGAATGGCTAGGGAAGACTGGCGATGCCATATAGTAGATTTCCAGTAAGATATTGGTCCCTGTCTTTACCTATTACCTATATGCACTAGTTATCTAGGGAGGATCACAAGGAGGTACTGCTAAGAACGTCCCGCAATCATACACAGAAGCATAAATACTCTAAGTCTTCCTCTATTGAGGCAAGTAAGGCTGAGCATGTGCCTGAGGCATTGATAGGTACCTGCTGCTGGCTTGAAAGAATCGAGTTAGCTTTGAAAGAAGCAATTTGATGGCAGCAAACTCATAAAGCTCAGCATGTGGGGTATCGTAGGGCACGGTTGCATTATGAGTTTATGAGTGGAAAAGATGTGGAAGTCTTTGCACCAATATAGTTCATACTTGAACCCTTATCAGATGGCCTTTACATCATTCGTCATCACTACATTATGTTTACTTGTATCATCGATCATCTCATTTTAGAGCAGTCTTTTATTCCTTTTCATGATCAAGTTTAGGCTAGTCTCGATTTTCTTGTCTTAAGCACCGTATTACTAAATATCTAAACCGATTTTTCATTTTTAACTGGATGTGATCAATATTGGCATTAATATAAGGGCAGTACAAACGCCTTAGGTAAATTTAGTAAACACTGGTGGAACACCGCCCGAAGCCATTTGAAGTAAGACGAGTATAAATGAAAGCACACAATACATGAGTGAAACCACATTGGCAACAAACTTACCAGGCCTGTTCTTCTTGATTAAGAACATATTGCAGACTGATTATGTACTCCACTATGGCATCTGCAGATGGTTTAGAATGTTATCTCAGTAAGTATCCGGTTCAGCTATGCAACATCATATTGCGTTTTTGCTAATTATATTTTCGGTTTCTTTTATACATGTATACGCTTTGAAAATGCACTCATTATCATAACATACTTTTGATTCCCTCATACTAGAGTCGCCTTTCCAGCAGATTGGCCAAATTCCAGCCTACATCTTAATGTCCAGGCATTCATTCGCATTGTTTGATACTACAAGTTGTGAAAAATGCTAGTATCAGGGACAGTTAGAACACCACATCTAAAGCAGAAGTAGTGGAGCATGATGCCGATAAACCAGAAACAATACGAGATAAATTGTAATCCGAAAAGTACCCCTCCCCCAGCCTACATACTGGCAAGCTTCATAGTGTGTTGGCCTTTATTAGCTGTGTAATGCAATGTGGCCCACTGTAGGTATACTGCAGACTCAAGTGGTAGTCAAATAACTGAGTATAATAAAGCCTATATAGTATATCATGAAGGCACTGGTTATATGACCATATGGCTGTATGTGTGGGCATGGGTATGCCACAAGCTAAAATTGAGTAGGATGCCTATATTTACCGTAGATGCCTGTATATAGCACAAGGTATGACATAGGTAGCAGCCTATCATCTTTCAACCCTAGATGGCCCTACTGTACCATTTACTTGGCCATAGACATATGGCACCACCCGAAGTATAAAGATGATGGTGGCAGCAGTTTATATAGTACTAACTGAATTGCGCTACCCTCTATTGCCAAACACATGGTATAGTTCGCCATATAAGGTGGAAAGATGAGCGTCCAGCTCTGTCATACTTTGTACTATGTATGCAGTCATGTACTCGAAACATGTGTATGCTATACAGTTTGAAGACCACATCCAAAGGTTTTTAATTGGCAATTTTGCTATTGTAATCAGGTACCTAGGTATGTTAACTGACTTCCTATCTAAAGGTAACTTCTGTAGAGCTATATTTATTCATTTATTACTTGGTTTAGTTGGGGGCCAATCCATGAGACCTCATATCCTAAATATCAGTGATTGTGCTGTCCCCAGTGAGAAGCACATGAACTACAGCCCAAATACCCAATTTGATCTCATATTGGGTGACAACCAACCCAATGGGGAGGCCACCCCATATATTTTCAATAACAAACTAGCACTAATTTGATGAGAAACCCCTCCTAATCCCTATCTATAAAGGGCCCCAGAAAGTACCCTTTCCCTTGGAATCATGGTCACACATGCTAGCCAAAACTGAGGGAGTGGCCCCCCTGGGCCCCTGCAGTGGTCAGTCTGCCTGAAGCACTTACCTCCCACTGCACTGTGACAACAGTGACGTTCCCACCACGTGGTCAGGACATCAAACATGGCAGATGGTCAGTTGAATGGAGGCTAGTTCTCCTGATGACAGGGTGTTCCTGGGCTATTTAGAATGTACACTTCACAATAGACATACAGTATTGGGCACCATAACAGAATGAAGTTCTTTATACAGCTTAATACAAGTTCAGAGCACAAAATCCTGCTTTAATACTGTAAGTTGAATTTAATATCAGGTTACCACCCCTCTCTACTGCAGGCAGTAGTTCTACTGCAGGAGGCAGTAAATGAAGGGTAGGTTCCTAATGGTCAAGCCAATTGCATAAGTTTGAAATATACATGGTGTTACCATGTTCACTGAACCATGACCGACCAAACAGTCATGGTAGGTTAGTTGCCAATGATCAAGGTACAAACTGGCCATGTTTGATGTCCTGACCACGTGGTGGGAACATCAGTGTTGTCACAGTGCACTGGGTCAGAATGGTGGAGTGCTATTATGAGGAAGGGGGTGGGGTTGCAGTGGTGGTTAGCCATGCCTACCCATGTGGTTCATACTGTAATGCAGTCACAGAGTGGTCTTTCTTTAAAAGAGAAGACCAGTCGTAATATTATGTGGCCTTCTATCCGTAGTATTGGCAATGATTAGCAATATCCTGAGATAGACACTATTAAAACGTACACCATGTAGCATTAACACTGCAATAAACAGTGGCTGGCCAAGCCAAAAATGACGTCACAAAGGACTAGAAATGTATCAGACACACTCGGCCCATCTCTATTGATTGGTCTAGACACCACTATGACGACCTTTTGATTGGTTGCTCGGTAATCTACACCAATCCTGGTATGCAATGACAGCCAATTAAGGGCTTCTCAAGGGCCAATCATTGGGCAG
The DNA here is from genome assembly GCA_947462335.1 of Harmothoe impar. Lineage (NCBI taxonomy): Eukaryota > Metazoa > Annelida > Polychaeta > Phyllodocida > Polynoidae > Harmothoe > Harmothoe impar. Next base: position 52,184,350 of record OX381715.1, on the reverse strand, counting down.
TATAGGTGCAGACGATTTTGTATTTTTTATCTGTTTAATTTATATTGGCACATGTGGTCTTCTGTCTAACTCTCTGTATGGAATAAAAATAAGAGGTTTGTAATTACTTCATGTATACAATCAATGGCCCCATAATGATATATTGCCTGTCTAGTACACTGTAAATTGTAGTAGAATATACTGTACTTGTATAGGATTTGTATGGCCGGGTATATGTTTGGTCTCATGTGACACCCATTTTGATAATGTGTATGGCAGAATATTGCTAATTGATACCAATACTACTGATAGAAGGCCACATGGAATCACGCTGGTCTTTTCTTTTAAACCCCCACTCAACCTGTACTCATTCATGGTCAAGAAGTTGAACGGATACCAACTGGTATGTGTGTGTGGGGGGGGGGGGGGAGAGGGGGGGTCCCAGGTAGTACCTACAGTGACCCCCCCCTGTCCCACATACACACACATCTCCCACATGCACCTCCTTCCTTAGCAATGGCCTCACAGATGACCATACACAGAAGTGCCCCCTTGTGCAAAGTGAGGGAAGTACACATTGGCCAATTCAATATTTGGAGAGATTCACAACTTTTGCTAGAAGCACCACTGTATCCACATATTAATGCAATGTCTATTGAAGGGTTGTTTATAACATTTTATTTGCAGTAGCATATTCTAGTTTTCTCATATTATTCAAAACCTCAGGATGTGGTCTTCAAGCCTGTGGGGTATGCTGATAAGACCAGCCCCGTACGGACAATGTATAAAGAAGTCTAGCGGTTTGGCATTCGACCGTCAGCATGTCGGTTCTTTCTTTACATTTTTATTCTGTGTATGAAATGTGGGGCAAGTTTCCACAGTTCCAAATAAAACACAAAATAATGAATTCAACTCATCTTAGAGGCGGTGTCATCTTACTGCCAAACAATATTTCCATGCATGTTTTGAGCTGAAGACTGTATACGATTGTGTCGTGATTCTGGTAGCAGATAATTTTCATTTTGGTAATGAATCTAGGTCACTGCATGAAGCATGGGATTTAATTAAAATATGCACCTATTCATCGTAAGTATGGTAAATCCTGTATTAATTTTATTCATAACAATTTCACCAAGATGTTATCTTTGCGAAGGGATTCTTTGCACAAATTACATTTTTCACTGATTTTCTATCGCAGTGTGCTTACATTAATACGTCTCGTACCTCATGAATAAAGACCGCTCTATGTAACATTGTCATATCTCATCACAGAGCATACAACGCAGCAATTGTATTGGGCAATTGATACCATTAGTCAGCAATTTACATGCGACTTGTGAAATAAAACCCAAGCTTGAAAGCGTAGGGACATGTGGGATGTATGATTGAGGATAATCTAGCAGGCCATTGTTTTCTGCCAGACTTTACATAATTCTTTTGTTCTATGTGCTTACAGTGTTTCAGTGTTACAGAAAGCACTGGAGTACATGATCCCTACAGAAACATGATCCTTACATATTGTAAAGGTACTCATAATACCTAGTTGTGCAAGAATTCTAGCTGGGCAGGACTAGGATGACGATCAGAGGTGGGCTTGAATATGATTAATGATCATCCGTTCACGGGTGCACAAATTAATATGTGATGAGTGGGTTATGGTTTACATAGAGGTGGTTCCGTAAGGGGGGAGGAGGTGGAGGGTGGCTTGTCATATAAGAGTTGTTATAATGGTGTTGCATGAGGTCATTATAGATAAAACCCTGAAATATATTGCTGTGTAAGGCTAGACCTATGATGTTATTTTCTATTCAAGGCACCTCTTCAATATGATAATGAATTATATCAATCTTCCAAAGTGATCAGATCACCTTGCGCATGCGCATTAATTGCCACCTGATATCAGTTCTGATACTGCCCATTCTAAAGATTTTTTTTTATGGTATCTGCATCCATCCAACAAACAATAATCCATACTTTGCCTGTTTTAATAGGGGGTATCATCTATTGCACATAACGGTTTGTGCTATTCTAGCACTAGACAGTAATCATCTGATGGAGAGGAACAATGTACAACCCACATAGCAATGTGAGCATTCTTAACTAGCTCACCCAACAACGCTCCATCTAAATCAAAACAATTATGATTGATTGGCTGACACCCCAATGGAGGACAACATATATATGAATTCATTAGTACAGCTCATCAAATGGAGAAGGAGAAAACAATTGAATCAAATGAATTCCAATTAACTTAATCTCTGTTGGTATAATACAAGGTCTGATATAGTTATTATAAAGGGTACCGGTATATTGATTATATAAGGCTCTACTATACTGTTCTCCGAAAGGCCACCTCCCTTTTTCCATATTTTGATATATAGCTGGGTCATATAGCTGCTTAGACGTGACCCTCTTAGAGGGTATAAGGCATAGGCACCCACATATATACGCACATGGGTCGTGTTGTATGTCACTGTTGTACAGCTGACATCAGGATCAGATCCTAGACGAATGGAAGCATCCATTAGAGCAACCTCTATGGTAATGACCAATAGAATTATCCCATTTCCAGTGGGAGAAAGACATTATCTTGATGCCATCTTCCATCGATGTATCCTACTGTCAACAACTGAGGGGTACCAATGTATGACGATTTGATGATACAACGATACAGGCAGGATATGTATATATATCTGTCCCAATGATAGCAGTGTATGGGTACTTTGCAAAAGGAGTAGGGAAATCTATGTATACTAGAATATGGTGCGTTTGTTTAGCAGTTTCACTCACAGCTTATTTCATAGCTATTACAGACAGAACTACACTTGGCAGAACAATACAGTCCCATCATGACCTGATGATGCTGTCAGATTTTGGTTTGATGGAGGGGTTTACCACCTCTCAGACAGGGTCAGGCAGTGCTAGGAAGCAGTTAGCAGGAGCAGTGAGGCCCAAGTGGCCTCAACAGAGTACAAACCAATTAATGACACGATAAACTAATGAAGTTCCACTCAGAGAGGATGCCAGTTTTGATAACATTAGTGGTCCCACTTGGACGATGAGAGACTTTAACATCCTTGACGCCACTTTCTCACAAAACTACCCGATGACCCTTTCGGGTCTCATGAAATAAATCACTAAATGAAGAGAGAATTTAGAAGAGAAATGACATTTCTAAACCGTAGTTATGTTTCCTATTCAATAGACATAGGCACGCAATATTTCTAATAATATTATCTTTTTAATAAGTAGCCATAATTGTCACTGTTTATATATATTTGGTGGAGAGGTATGGAAGTTACCTTGTCACATCTAATTATACGATTTACAAAAGCAGTATGGAGCAACTACAGCGAGCCAGACCTGCTCAATTGAGTATTGAGCAGGTTCCAGGAAACATTGAGCGGGTCCCAGGAATCACAGACCAGCAGGAATGTAACCCTCTCCCTATATGCACCCAGGTAATGTCTGTGTCGCATGTCACCATGGGGACCCACCAACTCACACTGATCGAAATGAGTTGATAGCATTCTCACACTCAGCTACAAGATTGGATAAGAAAATAGCATCTTGGTATGTTAGATGTAAAGGATTGTGGCTGGGATTTTTGTGCGTACCTGGTGTATTCTACCACTAAGTGATAGAGACACCTTATAGAGTGATACAACAGCTGACTCAGCCAGATATTCACGCAGTGTGGAGTAGGTACTTATAATGATTTATTGTAAGCTACATGTGTCCCTTTTATTGTGCAATTGTGTTCGGGTCTAGGTGATGAACCAATAATGAAACGGTATTCTAGTCATTGTTGGAAATGTCCAATTCTCCCCGATATCCATTATGATTATTGCATAATATATTGCAGACCATCCTAGTTTGACTTCTTATCCAAGTGGTGCCGTGGTATGCAACAAGCTGAACTCCCTAGATTAATCATCGTCAAATTCAAATCCCAGTTCACAAAATATTACTGATCTGCTGCGAGTAGACAAGCGGCATAAGGTGACCCTCCTCAGAATCATATTCACATCTTCAGTGCATTGAGTTCACATCTAGCCTTCCAGGAAATCATACCAGAAAGGCTTGCACTATAGCACTTTTAAGACGGTGTGTATGTGGATGATGCATTGATGGGAACCTTCTGTGGGCCTGGGAGGGTCAATTTACCTTTGAGAAAAGCAATTTCATGGCAGCAGTCACATGAAGCCCAGCACGTGAACAGTGGGGCCGACATATATAAACAGTACTTAGTGAGTCAAGTGGTGAAGGATGAACTCAAAATGATCAATAAATCGAAATCATAAAAACTGTCCACTTAATTGACAAACTCAAACAATTCAAACAGACGCACCATATGTTACATTCACCAAGCGAGCATAACACTTTTAATTTCTATTCATCATTCTGTCAAATATCCCTATGACTAACTTAGGATAGCCACTTCAGACTAAGGCCCGGGGGAATTGAATTATCAGTGTAGAACCAAAGGGGCGAGTATGTCACGCATTTTTGGTCGTTTTGGACACGACTTATACCCCCTTGGCACGCCTTTCCCCATACCTCTATCATTGGTGACCAAGACCCCCCACCCCCTCATGCTTGACATACTTTAAGGACGGCCCCAAACGATTGGGAATGCAAAAACAAATCGAAGTTTCAAAATGGGGTACTGCATGTTAGTTGTTATGTTGACCACTATTATCTGTCTAATGCAGTGTAGCCTGTCCGTCGACGGCTAGATTAGCTGGGACTAAACAACTGAATTAACATAGTCCAGCCATACAGTGACCCATCATAATGATTAGTATGAATGTGTATGAACATAGGAATGACCTTATAGGGTCTGGCAGTCAGTCGGCTGCAGCACCATTGCATTGATATATGTCCAGTGGGTAGCACCGCCATTATGATGTATGTGAGGAATTCCAGATGGCAATAAACTTATTCCATTGAACTATACATCTAGGGAATTCTATTTATCTAGCTTCCGGCATGTCATGAAAATATACCCATTAGTTATAGATGTTCTTTGTGACTATAACTAGCCCTTTAGCCTGTGTAGTATCGCAAATATGATAATAAGAAATAAAATATCAATCAAGCATGAATTCTTTCTAGAGAGAAATGTTGAATTCATGCCATGCTGTTGGTCCAATTCTGTATCACTTGACTCACATACCCACCCACAATGTATCGTGGCATCTCGCTGTGGTGCTAGCTCCTATCTCATAAATAAAAACCAGCCTTTGTGATCTAATCATATCTCATCAGAGAGCAAATAAACCAGGTGCTTTATAGGCAATAAATCTCATTAGTCGGCAAATTACCCACCAGTTGTGAAATCCGAACCCAGCTTAGGACAACGGAGCCATGTGGCGTCAACAAGGGGGTTGGGCGTGATAGAAAGAATCATTTTGTTCCATGTTAATTTAGCAGGATATATGCTGCATTTTTGTAATGGCTGCCCTTCATCGCCGCCATTTCGTATTGGATTCCTCACAGGAGTGCCATTGTTTAGATTCAGAAAGATTGTCACTGTACCTTTAGGACCTTTGCCTTATCGAGAAGGCATCTGAGCAGAACTATTGAAGTAGGTGATGGAGCTGCGGGCTTGAAGAAGATTAATGATGATCCATTTATAGGCACGCTAATGTATATGTGGTAATTGGGTGCCGGTTTACATAGTGGAAGGGAGCTGAAGGGTGGCTTGTCATATGAGTTGTGAGGGGGGGGGGGGCAAATGGTGTTTAAGTCATTACACATGTTGAACACTTAATAAATGTGTGGATGTTGTTCCGCTGGAATTCATATTTTTGATCTAATACACTTCTTCCATGGAAAGGATGATTTTCAGCAACTCATATCATAACTCCCCCCGCCTCCCCAAAGCCATCACAGGATTTATTGATTTCTATCACTTCCGGTCAGTTTTATACCTGATTCCCTCCTGCACTAGACAAAATTCTATGGGTTTAGATACTCTGTATACTCAATGTTTTACTGTATGTACACCTGTTGCTTACAACAGCATCAGATCCATGCTTTGCTCTATCTCCTGTGACATGATAACGATATCTCTATTTTGCCTTTGACATATCAGTCACTCCTCACCTTGCATCATTACAGCTAATATCTGACGATTGCTATGATACATAATCTTATGTAAGTTTGGCTAATGACATCTGGCAACAGGGCAACTAAAACCTAGACTCTGCTTCTATGGTGAAGCCCTTTTACCGTGGTGACGGAGTCCCATTCTATCAGCTGTCTATATGTTCTTATACTAATTTAAATTAGGAGGTATCTTATATATCGTTCATTAATATTAAATTCCTATGGCACCAGAGTGTAGGCAGCTGATGGATAAGGACGATGAGTACCCACATAGCAATGTGAGCATTCATATCGTACTCACTCTACTAGACTCTAGCCTAATAAAAATATGATTGATCGACTCCAATGGAGAACAAAAATGTTTATAAATCATTAGTACAACTCATCAAATGGGGAATGGGCAGACAATTGAATCAAATGGATTCCAATTATTCGCTATGGACCTAATATAAAACTTGGTCTGTATGTATAGAGGGTGTCTATTACTTCCATCGCACATTTTAAGTGAAATATCTATGTAGTACTAAAGAGATGAGGGCTGGTGATGAGAGTAGACTATTGGAGGAAGTGACTTTCAGAGTCAGCATATTCCCAGGAGCTGTTTTGTGTACTGTGCTTAAAACTGTGGGATGAAGTGACGTCCACTTTTCAGCTCCAGGCAGAGACATGAATAGGAGAATTTGCAGGGACAGGAACACTGACGGAGAGTGATGTCTTGGGGATGTCTGGCGTTATGGGAATGATGGAAATCCCAGTTGACATTTACCCATAATAGCTGCTCATTATAAGTCCTCTTAGATAGGACGTGTAGGATTACTTCTGATGGAAAGTAGATAGGACCTAATCATAGGTGCCTACCTAATCTAATGAGTGGATACAGCCATATTATTATGACCATTTCTGATGACTCATCCTTATTTGGGTAAATTTCTATTTTCCACGCAATAAACTGTTTAATAAAAGAGAAGTATGTCTAATGGAAAGCATGTCTATCAACACTATCAATACACTGACTTATACGCGTTAGTATAATAGTGCCCTAGTGATCTGGCTTCTATGTTTTATCAACAGTCTTGATACATTGATGTATTTGTATACCCTACATACACTGTGAAGGTCATGGAAGCAGTTGTAATATTCGGTAGTACAACCGGTCCGGTGGTCAAGAGCAACACTATCCCATCCACAGTGAGGAATACATAATGTGTCCCACTACTGTACCCTATGGGATTGAAGGGCTACAACAGACTTACTCAATGTTCAGTTCCTCATCTCAACTGGATCGGATGCTTTAATCAGTTGAAGCTTCAGGAATAGATGACGACATGGCTCGCTGTCAGGGGTCTTAGAATTCCGGGGAAAACTACACTTACAATTAAAAAGTAGAAATGATTGAAATTCTGAAAGGTGACACAGTGTCTCGTCAGAACGAGGGATTTGAGGATGACAAAATGGTAGCAAATGAGCCATCTTGATATCTCATGGGAAGGCAAGCTATCTCTTCCCTTTGGAGGACAACATTTGGCCCACTAAGACAACATGGCTTCCCATATGCCCTTACATCCTGATAGGAGCCGATGCAGAGCAGACCTAGCAGAAACAGCTATTTATAGTCGTTCTGCTGGCCTGTCACATAACGCAGGGTGTGTCACGCTCAGCGTATCGTGACGTCACGGGGCATGCACCGAACCATGCGCACTGGTGCAATCTGTCATTAGACCATTAGACACTGGCGAAGGGGACGACTGGTCCATCTGGGTTCCCCCTGAACTAGCTGCAGGGTCCTGCTGATGTTATAGTTTCCTTACACATCATACAAGAGCAAACCTATCTGGTGGATCTTCCTGAGATAGCTTGGTCGGAATGATCATACACTTCCTTTGTTAGGATTGACTTTGGACAGTATGGTCATGATGTATGCATTTCTTATACTTTTAGAATCACCCTGTCACAGTCAAAAAGCAGTTACTATTTGGGCCAATTGCGAGATGAATTAACGGTAATCACAAGTCATACTATTACTAATTAATCATACACTATTTAGTTGCATGTATGCAGATAGCATCGGGGAAAGAAATATAATAACCTTATAACGTGGATCGGAAATAAAATTGAACCAATTGTGCACAAAACCACATTTGACAAAATGGTCATGTGGTACTCAGCGCCTAACATGAAAGTGGTGTTGCCTGGTGGATGGAATGTGAACCAATGGTCTGTTGATGTGGCCAGTGCTGGACCCAAATGAGATTTTTCAATAGGGCTTTCGCCACTTAAGGGTGTTTCTCAGAGGCTGGTTCAGTCCGCCGCTGGTCTCGACTGCCTGCGCCTTTAGTGCAATGACTGAGGAGGCAGAGTGGGCAATGTAAGGAAGGAAAATTGAAAGGATAATAAGCAAATATTGACGTATTATGGATGTAGGCGGTATTTCCATGTGGCTTATTTAGACAAATTGCTATGGATACCATGTGGGCCCGCAACCCGCTCTCAATCTCAATGCTGTTTTACCATTACAGGCGGCCATACCATGTAAAGCCATATAAAGCTGTCAGTGTTGGATTATCTCAATATGGACCAAGAATTATGGTAAAACAATGTTATAACAGAAACTACCAGCAGGAGAGATTTACAGAGGCACTGGGCAGGGAAAAGATGCAAATTCCCTGAGGTGATTTCCATATTAATCTCAAATTAACCCATATAAATATATGTATATATGTATATCAATAGTTGTAAAAGGAGGATGACATAATCATAATTATGAAACATGTTACTGTACATGATTCTACTAGGATGTAACAGGCTTCAAATGTTTAGATAAATAGAAAAAGGCACTGGGAATTGGCATAAAGGCATCTCTATCCATCCTAGTTTCCCCCGGCCCTTTTCCTGAGATGGTTATAGATCTACTCTAGTTTATCTGAACTGAAGACTGCAACGTATACAGACAGTGCTAACGTCGTCAATGAATCAGTTGGGTACTCTGCCCCGAGATTGGGGCACATTGCTGGCTGGCTCAACTGGCTCATATATACATGCTTTGGGAGTCCTTTAGAGGTTGAAAGAAGTATCCAATAAGCACACAATGCTCTTCACTAACCCCCCCCCCCCCTCCCCCAAGGATTCGGTTACAGACCAGTTATTGAATCAAATCTGTTTTAATCTGTTTAAATTTTCTTATAAGGATGTGTTTGCATTTGGACTGTTCGAAACAGTTTGAACCTGTAGGAGAAGGCTTATACATCACTTTCTCCTGAAGATTTGGGAACATATCCGCAGTATGAGAATGCTTAGACGAGACGCTCCCAATGTTATTGTCATGAAATATGAGTATTGCAGGATGGACAGATATTTTGTAAAACAATGAATCCGTACACATTGCTGTGTGTGAAACATTTCTGGTACAGTTTAATAACCCCCTTTATTGCAGTCTGTAATCTGAACATGTCTCAATCATCTTGTACACCATGTCCCTTTACCCCTCAGGACAATAACAACTGACCCGGATGGACAGATTTACATAATTAACAGGATTTATGAGACATGCCTTCTCATTGGCCAATTTTCATGAGGTCAAAGTTCCCGGGGTTCGCCACACTCCGCAGTCGTTCAGTATGCAAATAGTGAATGGGGGCTCATCATGTGCTCATAAAGTTGGGTGATTTCAGCACAAGTGTGGAATAATATACAACATTGTCCAACATTAATGCCACCTCGTCCAGTGTTTTATTTCCTGGGGAGGTGGAGAGTGCATTCCGTACTATTTTCTGACACTGTACTTCCATGCAACATATGCAAGAAGGTTAAGGTCGTATTGAAACTGCGTTGTAATATTATTGTTGCATGGCTTAAACATGGTATAACAGTGGCATTTATTCCATTACACGATGTATAAACGTGCCATTATTGACATTTACGGGCAGTATAATACCTTTTTTCACTATGATGCATGATTGCAGCTCTGGCCTATCTCCTTGCCTGGGGTACATTCATGCTATTGCATGTACATCATGCAGACTATTTAAGCATGTATCAGTCCTGTCGGGATGGCAAAAAGCTTGAATACAGCACTGGCAGGTGACTCACCAAAGCAACATTCATGAACCAACAAAGTGAATGGCACATTACAGCAGTATGCGGCCCTGAGAGGGTAAATTAATATGCTATGCTTTGTCAGTAATTACCTACAGTAAATTTATACCTGCATCTTTTGTGTCCTTATAACGCTCTGTGCTTTAATTACCTGCTATGAGGTATCAGATGTACAACTAATACAACATGATGTTATGGAAAGGTTTCACTTTTGGAGACTAAAACTCCTACAGAAGGTAAATTGATTACCGTTGATCGCTGTTCATTATTAATTAACCCACACATGCTTGGCCCTACTTTATCAATAGACTTTTAAACTTTAAGCGGGTGTCGTCTTATGACATTGTGTTCTAACAGCTGAGCAGTATTACCGACCTCTCTACATCCTTGGTATTACTAGAAACAACCATACATGGACTGGAGCAGTCTTTGTAAAGAAACAAGTAACAACTCAATATTAACACATTATACATGTACCACACTTGGCGGCAGAACAAAAGAAATTGCGTGTTGTATAATACGTACAAAAGGTGACAACACACTCCCCACTGGTGTGGCATAAGTCAGTTATACCGCATCGAGAGCCCTTTATCCAGCATATTGGCTTAGTCTCTGCACAGTACACTCGCCTGCGACTCGTCATAAGCCTTGACTGTTACCAATACCCTCAGTAAAGGGCTCTCCGTGTGACATAAATTACTACATAAAAAGGCACATAACCTAGCGGACTGATGGTATCGGACCAGTAAAACATTTCGCTGATGAAAGATAATATTCACTTCCATGCCTCAATCAGCTTTTGCATTAGGCTATAGTACCTGCTGTGTGACAAGATCTGCTACATGTAATTCCATGCCAAGCATGGCAGCCATTTAGTATTCCGTTCACTGTGGTAAACAGCGGTATTGAAAGTGACCATTATCCTAGAAACAATTATTAAGTTTAGTGTCCTGAAAACCGGTTGTAATCCAGGTTACAACTTTAACCTAGAATGTGTATCCCTTCTTCATTATAGGCCTACCTGTATAGACGACATACAATGCGTTTGGTTGCAAGACCGGCTCACTATAGAAAGGCCATTCTACTCTAATAAGCACTACAAGTGTATTATGATATCGCTATTGCCTTTGAGTTTGGATAGTAGCCTTCCTCTGTTGTGCACGTGCTTTAGCTGCTGTTAGATTGATGAGGCACCATGTGTCCTCACTAGGCTTGGGCTGACAGGGAGTGTCGTGAGGCTATTGGTCATCTTGACCGGCCACCATATTGCCTGGGGGCAGTTTGGGCCAGGGGATGGGGGTCGTCAGTTATGATTGAGCTTGTCTTGTATTCAGCTAGGATACACAGGTTTCCTTAGCTTCACAACATAGACATGAGGTGCACACTGTATGGTTGTAGAAGCTGTATTATTGTCATGAATGCAGTATGGGAGAGTTAGTAGCCGGTGCTGCATCCGTGCGAAACAAGCAGAAATGCATGCATTAATCAATGTCATATATCGGTCACAGCTTTCACATTAATACTTACATCCCAATAATGATAGTGATTCAATATCTCTAACAAGAATCATCTAAACCAATATATTTAACAAGAAATATCAAAAACTGGTTTTAATTTGTAATCATCAGATCATGTGTTTACTTAATAAACGAGTGACTTCAGTCGCTTGATGAAACTATGTAATGTAACTTGGTGAAACGTTACAATATCTTCATGTCACCAGATATGTGTGGCAGGATATAATTATGTGACCAGCCATGTTTTAATGAGCAACGTGTATCACTATATGCATCTCGTTTTGTCAGTTAATAACACATTTATATTGCAATATGGAGTTTATTCATAAAACATCAGTCATTTGCTAAAAAATGACGATCCTTATGAACATTGAAGGTGAAAGTAAAATCCACCCTGTCTTATTGGTGTACTACACCCACATTTTGTAACCGTTTAACCCTTTGACAGTGTCTCATCCCCGTAAGGTTGGCATGATGCTTGAATGCTCCACTGGCGAGTTACTTGCCTTGGCTGCATTCATGTGTCGTGACGATTACGGGCATGTGATGCATTAATGCATTATGCCGTCCTTAAAGGGTTAAGGGTAACATCGTGCCTTTGTCTTCATGATTCACGAATGTAGCCCTGGCGGGTATACTCCCCATGGCTGCATTTATGCATCATGCAGACCCTTCACAATGGTATCACCACCCCGACATGGTCTTGGCACTATGCAAATACCGTGCGGCCCTTAAAGGGTTAGGACAGTGTCCTATCATGTATCAAGGTTTTTATTTGTTAATAAGTTTATTAGCCTCCGCCCTATACTTCAGTAATCCAATCATGCAATATTCAACTTTTGTGATTTGATTTTGATTTATGTGTCGGTGTTTTGTGTTATAGCATGACTTGAGTGAACAGCCTAAAGAATGTGTTTGAAAATACACTTTTAACAAACACATAAAATATTGAAACACTTTTAAAAATCCAAACACATTTTGAAAAACTTAACTTTTTTTCTAAATAGGCCTAGTACTTGCACACTTTTTCTGCAAAAGTGTTGCGTTTATAAAGTGTTTAGAATCTAGACACCTCAAATAAAAAGTGTCTAGAAATTAAACACGATGTGTTTAAATATCTAATATTAACCTATGGGCTAGATACTATAACATCCAACAGTTGATCTATCCCTGAAACGTGTCTAAAGGAAAGACATTCATGGGTGATGAGCTGTGGCATGCCTCCCCTCTTACGAATTTTAACTAACATCCCAAAAAATAATATTCCACTTAGGTTACAGTCATACAGTCTAGAGGGTTTGTGTTAGTCACTCGCCAAATGCCCAATGGCGAAGCAAAGTTCATTTTGGTTAATTAAACTCTATGAAAATTCATCAAATTAGCGAATTCTATATGAAGGGCTACCATGTTGTTGAAATGGACTACCAGTATATACTTTATAATCTAGACACTTTTAATTTTTTAAACACTTTTTATGATGAAACACTTTCGATTAAGTAATATTCTGTTGTGTAAATTTTCACCACAGTTAGATGATCTGGATATGAATTGTTTCATCATAAAGGTCCAGGGTTTCCATATAATTTACGCCCATCATATCATATTTGTAAGTCGGCCCATATTGACCTTGAATAACATTTTATGACTGTATTCAATAAAAAGTTTTAGAAATTGAAATGGAAATTAAATTGAAGAGTCGTCAGCAGTTGACCCATCAAAAGAGGGGGAGTCAAAATCGATACTTGAATGCATGAGTTGCATGCAGGTAAAGTGGACTGTGCACTTATGTCAGGGTAGAGTATGGGCAACAGGTGCATACAATTAGTGGACAGGCGATGTGAGGCCTGTCAGATAAGTGAGTAGGTGAGGTTATTGCCCAAGGGGGTTAATAACAAAACATTTTCACTTTTGCTCCTTACAAGTGTCAGAGGGCTAAGTTATATTGCCTCAAACTATACATTCTGGTGACCATTGACCATATACGTCAATTATATGCCAATAGCATAGGTATATTATGTAGTAGACAGTTAGTCCCCAGCCTCATGGTTATTTACTTACCCAAAAAAAAGTAATGTGGTGACAAAACTCTATACTTGTGATGTTGGAATGTATTATATATATATATATATATATATATATATATATATATATATATATATATATATATATATATATATATAGTTTATCATCATAATCATTCAATTCAGGTAAGTTAACAAGAAAAGTTCCATTAACACCCCCTAAACTACACGATTTAGACATAGTGGACCTTTCTATAAAGAATCGAAACTGCATGGATGGTATGAAACAAACGTCTGAAGTATTGATAGTGGCTGTGGCTTTTGGTTGCCACTGTTACCAAATTAGTGTTGGTTTCCCCATCAGGAGGGCCTTACATATAGAACGATTATTATATTGTCGTTCATGCTGTACGACAATAAGGAACAACGAATAATCTTTAATTCCTTTACATTTTTCGTCGTTGTTTAAAACAACGATCATCGTTAAGCACTCGTTCGTTCTGTTTTCATCTTTGTCGTTGTTTTTTCGTCGCTCTTTGTTCAGCCTAACAACGATGGAAAAAGGGCAGGGTACAGGGTAAAGCGGAAGTGACGTCACCCAAAACACCGACCGAGGTAGCTTCCGGTACATTTTCATCGTTGTTCCGAACAAGTGTCGGCGAACTCGAAAAACGGTAAAATTGATGTTTTACACCATTCCTCTCTTTATTGTCCTATGTTACATTGTACATTATGTCATTATGTATCGTCGGCCACATAATTCAGTGCATGTTAATATCTACTTTCACTGTTTCGGCCCCAAACTCACTCCGCTGCCGAGCGATAATAAGTGAATATGTCGCCCGTAATGGCGGGAATCCAAAGGATATGTACGCAATGCAGTAGTATGACACTGTCCTGCATTCCCCCAGCATTTCCAAACATTTTCTCCACTTCTATCACCCCTTTCTTTCTCTCTCTCCTCCCCCTGCCCTTTATTTTACTTTTCAACCCCCCTTTGCGGCATTGTCCATGCAATTTTAGGCGATATTTTACTTCCTTACTTCCTTTTTACTTCCCCACCATTTTTGGGGCAATATCATTATTGCCTCATTTTTGGTAGTACTTCCTCCCAAAAATTGCTGAAAAAAATTGGGGTTTACAAATTTGTATTTACAAAAAAAAATTTACGTAAAATATTTTGGAAGTATATTTAAGGAAGTATTACGAACATTGCTCTCATTTTTTCTTTGTACATAGAAATAAATGTCATACTTTTATCTTCTCCCAGATGTCAGGAAGTAAAGAGGGAACCGTGGCGGGTGACTGGGAAGGTGAGGAGGACGACGAGTATGAGGCTGAGGAGGAGGAGGAGGAGGAGGAGGAGTCGCAGGAGGCATCTGTCATCGACGACTCTGACCGCGATCGGTCGTGGCTCCCTCCTACCCGGTCGGCAGACGAGGACGACGAGGAGTCCAGTCATGCGACACACACCCGTCGCAAGAAGCAGAAACGTCCAGCCCCCCGCTCCAGCTCCAGCGACTCTGACCGGGACACGTCCCGCCGCTCTGAAGGTCGCTTGGCCGACACGTCTAACTCCTCACATAGGTCGGGACGGTCCGCTAAGAGTAATAGACATCACAGTCGATTGAATGACGATGACGAGGACATTGAGCCCGTGGCGGAGCAGGCCCCGTCTACACAACTGCCTCCTCGGAAGCAGAAACCTCGCGCTGCCCCTAAGAAAAAGAGACTGGTTGAGCCTGTTAGCCCGCATGCAGTAGCCAGCGATCCAGTGCAGGGCCGTAAGGCCATCCGCCACCCGTACTGGTCCGAGGACGAGAGATGCGCGCTCATGAGGTCTGCGTTAGGGGACAAGGGCATTCTCAGGGAGCGGCAAACCCGCAAGAACAAGCCGGCCAGAGATGCGGCTTTTTCTCGTCTCCTGGGTAATTATTAATTTCTTCGTAACTGATGTACTTGTAAAGAATATACCAATTACTTCCGAGGATACTTGTACTGTAATATTCGGTGGTGATACAAATACGAAGTAAAAGTATACACTGTATTCATTTGGTCTTACAAAGTTTACATTAACTTTTACGGTCTTACAAAGTTTACATTCACTTTACGTAATGTCCGCAAATATATATCTTCAGACGCTGTGAACGTTGTAACCACAACGGCGGGTCGCACAGAAAAGGAAATACGGACTAAGTTCCGGGACTTCCCGAACAAATGTGGGGAAAAAGTAAGCATCCCTTCTATATTTATATTTCAGGTTTTTCTTTTGCCTTCTTAAACAATATTACATGTAGCGCTGTTCTTTGCATTAAATAATATTTAATTGAACCCATCTGGATAACAACACAACAAAATATATCTTTTCTATTTTTCCCTCTCTCGCCACACTGATCATGTATCTTGCCTTATCATGCTCAAACAGAACACACAGCTTCTTCTGGACTACGTGGACAAGGGGGCGTACATTCCCGAGGAAATGAAACTTAGGGAGTCAGAAGTGCTGGCCCTCCGGTTCGCGGGGACGGAAAAAATTGCAGGTGTGTTTTGTTAAATTGCATATCCCTCTTGTTCTTTTTTTATTTCAACTTGTTATAAAATGTACCACGAAATTCAAATTTTTATAAAATGTACCATCTACACCTTTTCGTACTGTATGTATTGTTGTATATCAAAGAGTATCACAAAGAGTGTTACAAACACTATATTTCTAAGTATTTCACATTCTCACTTTTTGGGTGGTTTCTCATCTTGTCTCTTTTATGTATGCTACAGGTTTTCGCAAAAAATCCTCCGCCGCCCCCCGTGAAGAAAGGTCTTCGCAAGCGCGCCGCCCTGCAGCCGATGGAAGCTCTTTGCAACCGCGCCGCCCTGCCGCAGATGAAAGGTCTTCGCAACCTCGCCGCTCTGCAGCCGATGACAGCTCTTCGCAAGCGCGCCGCCCTGCCGCAGATGAAAGGTCTTCGCAACCTCGCCGCTCTGCAGCCAATGACAGCTCTTCGCAAGCGCGCCGCCCTGCCGCAGATGAAAGGTCTTCGCAAGCGCGCCGCCCTGCCGCAGATGAAAGGTCTTCGCAACCTCGCCGCCCTGCCGCCCCCCCTCATGAAGGGTCTTCGCAACCTCCTGAAACGTCGCGACCATGTGGGACAAACGAGGTGCCCTCCCTGCCGCCTGGTCTGAGCCAACAAGAGGTGTGGACCGCGTACAACGAGCAGCAGCGGAGGCTTCTTACTGAGAGGCAGGCTGCCCAAGTGCATCTAAGTTCTTCTACACCGCAAGTTTCAATATTACTTAGGACTCCGTCCTCCGCCGTGACCAGTACAGGATCTCGCCGGAAGAGAGCCAACCCCGCGACCATCGGCACTCATGTGTATGCGAGCAGGAAAAACCTCGAACACTCGTACTCCAAAGATGTCGAGGATACTGCCAACGTCACTGCTAACGTGGGTTGTGATGCAAGTAACGAAAACCTTGCGGCAGACGATGAAGTTGAGTTGACCGTATTCAGACTGGGAACCCCCGACAGCCACAGCAAAAAAAGACTGACTTCCACTCCCCGTGGCAACTCGCTCTCTAAGAGCAGAGAGAACGTTAGCCCAGCTCAGTCTGAAGCAGAACACCTACAAGACGAGGTCCAAGCCCCCTCACCCAGAGGGGTCAGCAAAAACCCCGACAGTGGCGTCCCCCCCACCACCACTCAGCCAGTTCTCCCCCCAGAGGGCAACGCGGCTCCGGCTGCACGGAAAGTCGCCCCCCCACCTGCTGGAGCAGCACCGGAAGTCGCCCCCCCCGCCCCCACCTCCGCAGGAGCAACACCAACTGGCCCACCCCAGCCGGAGAGACAGGTCACACCGCCCCCCCACCCCCCACCGCGCAGGTACCCGTGGCAGACGATGACTCGGAACAGATAGGCCAAGCCATTGTCCGGTACATCGCCCTCGCCACGGGTACCCAGCGCATGTTTGCGAACGCCCTGCTAGACGTGTACAATCGCCTGGGGGCACCGTACACCTGCCGTCAATGCAACCAGGAGCAGCAGGGCCACACCACTTGCAGCACTGGGACGCTAACAGAGGACGTGGGTCCCAGTGCTGCAAGTGGTACAGGTCGTGGCCGGGGCCGGGGCCGGGGCCGGGGCCGTGGCCGGGGCCGTGGCGCTGCATTCGTCCCACCACGCTCCACCCGGGACACGGCAGACACTAGCAGTACAACCACGGACGATGAGCCCATGACACGTACTCGGTCGAGATCTAAACAACAGTAGAATTATACTTTGTCTAAATATTTGAAAGATCTAAACATCAGTAGGGATGGGTGTCCCTCCAAAAGTTGTTGAACTATTATGCCGATGTATCTGTATTATTTTAACTCGCACACCTTGCCAGACATGCACGATATGGTATAAATCATAAACTTGTTAACTGTATTAGAAATATATTTGGATAACCTAGCATGTTCTTAAGTTCTCTTTGGAGAATAATACATTGATATGGTATAAATCATAAACTTGTTAACTGTATTAGAAATATATTTGGATAACCTAGCATGTTTTTAAGTTCTCTTTGGAGAATAATACTTTGTCTAAATATTTGAAAGAAGTACTTCTAACATTATTCCTATGTGTTAGGAAAAGTTTGTGATGCAGATATAAGTATTACAGAAAAGCTATAGTGGAAACATGGATCTGCAACAAACTGTGTAACTCTGCCGAGATGGTAGAAATCGTTAACTCGTTAACTATATTAGAAATATATTGGACAGCTCGCTAGCGCTGCTAAACAAGTCAAGTAAAAGAGTAGCATGATCAGAAGTTTTATTTGCAAGTCAATCAGTGAGGTACTCTGCCTTATCATCATGTCACACTTTATTTATTCCCACCCTCTTCATGTCACAGGGAGGGGTAGATAAGGCCTTATTTTTCTAGTCCAAAGATAAAGGAAACAATTACATGCGTCATGTGGCATCTTATCATCTTGTCCGATTGTTTTATCTATATACATTGACAAATGAGCGCTGTCTAAGGATAAGATAAGATAGGACAGTAATGTACTTATTAAAATACGGTGTGTATTATATTTAGTTCTTTTTCTTTGTTGTATTACATGTCAAATCATGTCCCGACATACCAAGGTACGTCGGGTTAAAAGTACATGGCGCAGTGCGCAGTCCAACTCATTAATCATAGACATACAAATTGCATGTTTTAAATGTTGTATCAGAGATAAAAGGGTGCTATATTTCTAGCAGGTTTGGGCTTACTATGCTACGGTTGCAGTACCCCAATAAAAACATTGACTTTATCCATTTGCTTCCTCATTCTGTCCTCGTGGTAGACATCCAAGGCATCAATCAATACCAATTTCTTTAATCATCATTCAGCCAGGAGTCTTCATACACATCCAGGGCATCAACCCTGTGATGCTCATGCCACTTGTTAAGATCCTCTGTAAAGAACAAAATTTTTCATTCTGCCATTGCCAAAAGTTATGTCAAAAGTTGTAGATATATCAAGACGACAAAAGTTATAGATATATGAATTTTACATAGCACTTATAGTACTAACTAACGATTTATATGCTTCAATCATGATTACACCCAGAATATAGTAGAATAAAAGGCACAGAAGACGCACCTACAGACCTGGGGGCATCGGGCAATGGGCCCTGCTCTCGCAGGAGACAGCCTGCAGACAGTAGGGGGGCCGCCTCAGCGCAGCCCAATCGTAGCGATTCTTCGCGATGACGCACACATGGTTTTTTGACAGGTGGTCGTCCCCCCAGTTGCACCACTTGGGGCCTTGGATGACTCGGCCACGGATGGCGTACTTCCCAGTAGATACGTCTCGACGGCCCTCTGTCCAGACGGGTTCCAGGACTGAAATGTTACATGGTATTATTAGCAACGGAAATCCTCTTTTTCTGCCCTTTACATAGTCATATTTGCAACATGGCACTTCCTGAGTATCACATGACCAAATACCAGCCTTAATTTAAAGTTTACTTTGTAGCCTGCATGTAGTATTACTTCATACAGCGCACTTGCTCATTATGATATGAAAAATGTATGGGCCATGAGTTTTCTTACTTACATCCAGCTTCCAGGTTTCGCAAAGCCTGGAAATCCAGGAGGTGGGTGGGGCACCTCTGATAGGCCGCCTGCCAGGTGATGTTAAACTGGCGGACCTTTTCCAGTAGTCCTATGTACGTGTATAGGAGCATGCTTTGTCGATAAAACAACATTTCCACCCTGTCCGTCGTGTTTAAATCACTCCAGCGCTCCTGCTCTAGTTGACGGTGCCGGGAAAAGTCGGAAGGAAACTGGAAAACCGGTTTCGGGGTTATGGTGCGTAGCCTAAGTGAATGAATCCAGGGCTCTATGCCCAGCCATTTAGCCACTTCCAGACCGCTATTGTAGGCGGACCGAGCCCTTGAGGGTATACTGCCCGAGGCAGTGGCTGCGAGGAAGAGGGCGAGCAGAAAGTAACATGTGGCCATGGTTGTAGACAGGAGTGTTCTGGATGGGCGTTTCCTAGCATGTTACACTTTGACCAAATCAAAGCACATGACTATATTATGCGCATGCGTACATGGCATTGTTTTTCCAATGGTATAGGACAAGGTCCTCTTTCTCCTTGAACAGAGATATAAGAAATCAATAATTGACCGGTATAAAAGCAAAAAAAAGAGATTATCTTTAGCACAAGACACGTTTCACTCAAGAACCACTAGGGGGCTCTGCCAGTGCAATTGTCCAAATACCACTGTAAGCCAGCAGATGGCGCCCCCGTCGCTCTATCTTTTGTTCTCGTCGTGACAGACACAACAACAGTGCATTTTCACAGAAATACACGTCTACAACATGGCTAGCACAAGTGGAGAGGTGAGGATGGTTTATTTTGTACATTGGGAAGTTTGAAATGGGTTTATCCGGGGATAGGACGAAATGAAATGAGCATAACTTAACAGAAAGCAAGGGGACATTTCAACATGCAGATCGCGCCATTGTTGGGGGGGGGGGGTGGGGGGGGGGTGGGGGTTGGGGGGGGGGTGATGGTGGGGTGGTGCCCTGTAAGTGCGGAAGGGGCCTACTTGCTTAAGCTCAGTTATTTGTATATAACGAACAAAAAAGCAACCATTTCTTGATCTATTTTGACTGAAACATTTGTTTTATAGAAGAGACGCAGTGCACGGGTACATGACACATGCAAGCGCAGTCGATATGTACCGGTTCAACACAATTCCCCAAAAGACCTCAGCGATGTGGAGTGGGAGGAGGACCCAGAGCAGTATGCACCCCCTGCCGAGGGAGAAGAATACCACCTTCCTTTCGAACTGCAGGACATGCCGGAGGGGGAACCGGACTCGGACTCGGACACGGACGACGAGAGACACATAGGACAGTGGCGGGAAGGTGACCTAGGGGCTTTGGTGCTGGGCCTAAACTACCACAAGGACGATTTGAAGGGAAAATTTGTGGGGGCCTCGGGAGGAAAGGAACGCCGTACACAGGCATGGCAGAAAGTGAAAGGTAATCATACTATATTCCAAACAACATTGCAATGTATATGAAGCGCGAACGGTGTTATTCATCTTATCTTTGATATGGGTTCATCCGTGTACTGGAAATTATACAAAGTAGAACAGAAAGCATGTGCAAGTATGTTGTCTTTATATAACTTTTTTAATGCCAACTTTTATGCCATTACAGAGTATGTCAATACCCGGTGCGGGACGGAGTGGGAAGTCACCCAGATCAAAACCAAGACGACAAAGTACATACAAACTATAAAGGCCAAGGTGAACATAATATATTTTTTGGAATTTAAACTCGGTATGCAAAATGCACATAGAGGTGTACATTTAAATTAAATATAACTCACATGATTCCGCCGCAAACAAAATAATTTTTTGGAAAAACATCGGACTTATAAAATCTTTTTGTTAGGTGACACGTGGCCGAATACAGCGTTGCCAGACTGGTGGCGGTCTTTCTACTGAGGACAATGACCTGACCGAAGTAGAAGAGATGTTCCTCGACTACGCTGGGGTAGAGGGTGTCGTCGGTAAGTACAGTACCAAAATTCATACTTACTCGGCATATCGCTATACAGCATTAAATGGTGTGTATTTGCACAATTATCAATAAATGGCATTTATTTGTATCATGATATACTACATCTAACTACATGTCACGTTACAGGTGTGCCAGACATACATTGCTCATCCCTATTTCCGGACAAACCCCACAAGCATCTCGAGGGAAGGCAGGTGGCCGCGTATAGTGTTTGGAACTACAAGCGCGAGTGGAAGCCGGAATACGATGAACTGCCGGGAGGCCCCCTCAGAATGGGCAAGTCGCCAAGGAAACGCGGAGGAAAGGGAAGAGCCGCACCCAGGAATTAATTCACTTAGACCCTAAATTTCTGAAAAGTACTACTACAAACAAGTAATAACAATTTATTTACCATAAATTTAGGCCAAAAAGTTTCCTGCAGGAATGACATATTTGTATACTGGACATGTGATCGAATGATAATAATAAAATCGAAAAAATGAAAATAAAATCCATATTGACATTTGGAAAGCAAATAGCAGGTTTTACAGTTTTAAACTTAGATAGCTTAGATAAGGTGCATTAATTCCCCTGTCGTGTCCTCTACTCGTCATTCTGTTGATCCAAGGTTGGCCCGAACCAGGTGCGCGCGTACCGGTCGCGCCGAGTCACAACAGGCCTGCGTCGGTTGAAGTCCCGGGGCTGGCGGGGGGCTGGCCGTCTGTAGATGTACCGGTCGTCGCCATCATCCAGGTGATCCAGGATCGGTGCGCGGTCCCGTACTGCGATGTTATGCAGGCAGGCACATGCCGTGACAATCTTGCTTGCCTTCTCTGGTGTGTGGTGTAGGAAGCCCCCACTCGCATCCAGGCACCTGTAACATAAAAAAAGTCTGTAGAAATAGGAAACAAGATGTAGCATGAGAAAATAAAGCACATAGTAGGGTAAAGGTACGTACCGCCAGCGTTGCTTCCAAACCCCAATGCTGCGCTCGATGATGGAACGTTTCGACTTGTGCCAGATGTTGAAGAGCTTCTCAGTCTTAGTGGCTGGATTAAGGTACGGCGTCAGAAGGTAATCCTTCAGGGCATACCTGAAACAAAATTGTTTGTATACATAATTAAATGCCGAGAAAAAGGGTATAAAAATGAAAAAAGGGACAAATTTGTTTGAGGAGAATGGAAGTACTATCAAAAATCGTTACAAAAAATTGCACCAAATGGAAGTACTTTTTGTGCAATTTTTAATATATATTTATATTTGTGCTAATTTTAAGTAATTTTTGGTAGTACTTCCTTTTTTTGCAATTTTTTGTAACAATTTTTGGTAGTACTTCCATTCCTAAATTTTTTACTAAAATTACCAAAAAAGGAAGTACTACCAAAAATTATTAAAAAATTGCACAAAAAGGAAGTACCACCCAAAAATTGTTACAAAAATTGCACAAAAAGGAAGTACTACCAAAAAAGATGTTAAAAGGTGCATGAAATGGAAGTACTACCAAAAAGTACCTTACCCGCTGTCTCCGAGCAGGAAGTAATCGCCCCATGTCCCGGATTCAGCATCCTCCTTAAGCAGACTGGTGTCGAAGATGTAACTGTCTGCTGCGGACCCTGCCCAACCGGGGTCAATGTGAGTGATTAGGTTCTGGGCATCACAAACGACCTGCAGTGGGAGGAGCACATTATTGAAAAAAAGGGAAAAATGACGGTTAAATGTTAGGTATTTTTCGTGGATGCTACGCCCTAAATTAGGAAAATATAAATGACCAAATAATCACCATAACGTTCAACGAGTAGAACCCCTTTCGATTCATGAACACATGTTCCCTGTCTCTACGGGGGGAGACAAGTTGTATGTGTGTCCCATCTATGCAGCCGAGAAGGAGAGGTTTCTTCTTGTGTTTGGCGTGGAAGTCCTTCGCCACATTGAACTTGGCTTCGGCAGTATGTGGCCAACGAATCCAACGGTTTGAGTTCTCGTAGAAAAAGTTGGAGACGTCCTCCACACACCGACTGACTGTTGCGATGGTAACCTGCTGTGTTTCCGCAATCGTGTGGAAGCCTGCCCCCGTGGCAAAGTATCGTATGGCAAGGGACATCTGCAAAAGGAAAAAATAATGTCGATAATATTGATAAATTGCCATAAATTGCAAAAAGTGAACTGTACATGAATTTGTCAAATGCAAAGCATAGTAGGTAAGCTGTATATAAATATATTTAAGTAATGGAAAGCTAAGCAAGGACAGGAAAGATGAAGGGATAGGGGGAAGGGGATGAGGCTCTAAATAACACTACTGTAGTCTATGTGATAGGGAAAAAATCTCACCTGTTGTACATGGGACAGTCCGCCACCGACCTTGGTCCCTTGGTTTCTGCTATATCCTGACTGTGCAAACTCCCTGCCTAAAATTCGGACCCTGTCACGAGTCAGCCTGTACTTAGCAATGAATTTCTCCTCCCTCCACTTAGCCACAGGATCATGGCGGGGCAGGTATTCCTTGCGCAATCGGCCGAGCCGATCCCGCGCCTGCACCTGCGCCGCCATTTTCCATGTGCTCGCACTCAAAGTAGGGCAAAGGTCGGCCGGAAGTAGATAAATAGTCGCTGAGGATAATCGTCGCTATAGACAATAATCGTCGTTGTAGACATAACGAGAAAAATAATAGGAAAATCGAGGTGACGGATGAAAAAGTGAAAAAAAATGGGTCCGAAAATGAGATAGGAGGAAGGACGAACAAAGGGAAACAAGAAAAAAGGTTGGGGAAGGAGGGGAAGGAGAGAAGAAGGCCAAATGCACAGTGGTCTGAACGTAAAATGCTTTTGTCGCTGACGAAATTTGTGATGGTCGGACCCATTTAGCGCAGTCGAAAATAGGCCCTACAACGACAAAAAAGAGCGACAGAAAAGTACGATATATTCGCAGAATACCCTAATTGTAAAGGTTTTTGTCTTTGTTTTACATCGTTGGTGTGCGACATTATCGTTAGGATGGCAAAAGAACGAAATTGTCGTACAAAATTATCTTTATTTGCAATTGTAAAGGTTTGTGTCGCTGTTGACTGGATTTGTCTTTATCGTTCTATATGTGTGGTATGCAACTATTATTAGAGTCAACACATTTTATATTTTCATGAAGAGTCAAATTACTAATGACTCATCTGTGGCCAAGGTCAACTGCATTTGACTCTGCACTGAAGGAGCTAGATGATTGACAGAGGGAGGTATTCTAAAACTATATATTGTATTGTAAGGGGAAAAAAGAATTATACTCAACTAGTTAGATTTATGATCCTCAGTTGTGAACAATTAGGGTTAGTTGGTATTTATTTAATATACGTATGGAGAGTAATTAATAGTTAAAATTCCACTTTTTGATGAATCTGAAAAAGTTATTTTCTAGTGGTTACATCATCAAATATGATCAATGTCATGGTTCATGAAATACCGGTCATGGTTATAGCACAGGGGTGTACAGCTCCCCAGGTTAAATCAAGAGATTATAAATCGTATTCACTGTGATATAAGATTGTTTACTTGCCAGTTGCTTGCTGCCTGTTATGCGTAATTCACTTCCAATAGATATTATTTTGAACTGCATCAGCGCTATTTGTTAATTTTACACCATACATTTGGCTCTAGTGTCTAGGGTATTGCAGGATCAGCATGTTGTTATTCTTTCTCCCCAGCTTCACACAAAAAACACCAACAACTACTGCTACTAGCACTTCTAGTGCTTCATAATTCATCCATAACCCATCAGCGCCATGGCCGCCTCACCCACCACTACATCTCACACAAGGTGTTGGCGGTAACTAAGGGTGGCATGGAACTGGTAAACCTGTGAAATATTCAACACACCTCATCTCCGCCCCAAACATAGACACAGTCTACTCGTGTGGCATCTGGGTATATATGTAAAGGTTACCCCACAAGGACCTCAGTGTATGTCAAAATAACCACGACACACTAGCTAGTGCTGCCATATATAGGACACAGTAGCTCTACCATTGGTGGCATTACATAACTCAGGTCCGAGGAAACTGTAGTGTAGATAGGCAGATGGGAACGGTTTCTAAAGGGGAGGCACTGGTGCTACCGTCACAGGAAAGAGGGTCAATCATGAACATTTTCATTTGTGTCTGTGGGACCTTGCGGACCCTCCTGACAGAGCAGCTTTTGTAGGTATCTCATTTCACTTTCTGTCACAACAATCAATATATAAAACCAGCCATGATTGAGCTATACCACTTTTGCGGGCAACCCATTATAGCCAAGCACCCCCTAACCCCACCCCCAAGACCCTTACCACTAGGTAGAATACAGGTTTGTTAGTAATGTACATTTAGCTTGCTGTAAAAATATGATGGCGAAAATTGGTTACATGGCTCCTCCTAGAGCATGCATATTATCCCTGTGGGGCACCTATAATGTTCTTAGGAAATTCGGTATTTTCAGGTGGAAATTAAAAATCATATTCTAGGTGGGGGTCCTATAGAATCCGATTCTGAAAACAGCTACATACTTGAGGAAAATTAATAGTCTCTAAGTGAGAGCAATTTCCCAACAACATGCATTTATACCGATTGTATTATGTTGGTACATCATGACGACAACTGTTGCCGTCAGAGGTTTGTCGTGCTTTATAAATCTAAAAGGCTGCTAATACTACCCCAAAGCCCAGCATCAATAGATTGAGAAGGTAGTCACACATTGCAGTCGTACATTATGTTTTTGCTAAATTATTAATGGTATGAGTAGACCAATTGATTGGTTTCGGCTTATAGGACAATACACCAATGCAGAGTTACTTCTCACTCATAATCTGTGTATCCTTCACAATTATATCATCAGATCATGTAATTAATGAAGTAATAATACTCCTTGACAAAGAGGACTATAACATACTTAAACAGTCAGGGTTGACGGTAAGTAATAGACTCAGACAATGTAGAATTGGTCAGTCGAACAGATTCACGGAAAAGATAAAGCTAAAAGCCAGGTGTTAAGCCTGATTACATGGGTAATAACAATGTGAATCATAATAGGCATACTGCTGCTCGTAGGAATATCGTGAAACAGAAAGTGGGAATGGGTACATGGATAAGTAGATTATACAGGAGCAGAGAGCTGTGTACATACACATACAAAGGTTGTACACAACTTTCATACCACTATTTACTTAGATGGATAATATAATGACAATGGAATGATACTACCGGTAGTCTACTTCCTCGAATAAAAAAAAGTGTTCTTACTGGCCCGCTTTCCCTATATTCTTGCCAAAAAAATCGTTTAAAAAAAATATATCAAAAATTGAATTGAGGTGTTGCCACTACTTCTCCTTGACCGTTCCTTGTGAACACGAATGGAATGTGGCGTGTGACAGCGGATGTCATAAGCTCTAATATAATACCAAACATAGGGTGCTTTCAATAGAACCCTTAAGAAAATATTTCATCAATTTTCAGTAATCTATTTTTATTAAGCTCCAACCGCTATAGCGGCCTGCTGGCGATGAGAGGGTTAAAATCAACTATGTTTCTCTCAGACTTTTAATCATCGATATGTTCTACGAATATGGAAAGTCATTCCATCTTGACAATTTATATTTGGAATGTGAATAGAACGTTTTCGGATGGGAACTTGGTATTGCATTTTGTGGAGTAGATTTATATATTTCTTTTTCTAGTAGAGTACAGATTATGGGATATAGTGCATTAAGAGCTTAGTTATCATTATAGCACAATAACAGTAAAACAAGGCTCATCCCATACTTAGTATACATCCTATTCCTCTCTCCCTCAGCCCCCAATCTGTCCCTCAGGCACACCCTTACAACTTCATCAATGGAGTGTACTCCCCGCCTCTACCATACATCGTCCCAGCCTGCCCGCAGCTACTACAGTGCTGTCCCCTACTTCACTCAGTAGTCTCTGCATACCGATACCACCTCCAGTTTCTCCTCCCCTTGCTCTCTCTCCCCCCATCCACCCACTCCTGCAAAAGAAGTACATTTGCCCAACAAGTCGTTTAGCGGTAAAAGGTTTGGTTGCCCGTAGGGTGGAGGGGGCTGGGTCGACGGTAGACCTCCTGGGTCTGTCACTACCTAGTCCTGCCTGCACCAATTTCACAACTAGGTAAGAGTCCTGAGGTTGACGAAGCAGCCATTTTACTTTTTAATAACCGATACTTCCCCCTTCCCCAATAAGTCACATTACAAGGAACCAATCACGATTCGATAGAACGTAAAAAGATCAGGAGCCTTTCACTCGCATAGGAAATCTCACACAAAATTGCCACAGCACCGTCCAGGTCATAGGGCCAGCAGCAGGGTGTAGTCACTCAAGTACACATGAATGTTCCTACTCCTCCCCTCTCGCCCACCTTCCGCCACACTCCTCTTCCATGCCCCAAACTCCTGATGCCGTCTACTCATTAGGGCGAGCTAATCATGGTAATGCTGCTAATTACTTAGCCTTCCTGGCAGTTAGGGCTCTTAATGCCAATGTGACTGTGTTACCAACGACTTGCCCCACCCACTCCCACCTCTCCACTCGTCTCATCATCTACTTTCCTCCTTTAGCCCTGGTCCATCTCCTCTCCCTCACCCACCCTGTATGATCTGTCCTCTGTCTACATGCCTGAGCCTGCCATGCACTGCACGAGTTTTGGGTTTTACAATATGTAAAGTCCAAGTAAGTAGGTGTAAATCTCCTCGAGATTCTGTGCAAAGATAGTGATTGAGATTTACACTAATTTACTTGGAATTTACATTAATTGATATTTACTTGGGTTTTCAACTTCAGTAATATCCATGTAAAAATCGTGTAAATTTTTGTAATGTTCACTGTAAATAGATGTGCAGATTGGGTTCAAGATTTACATCAATTTACCTGGCATTTACATCCGTTGATATTTACATGGATTTACCTCTCTGTAATTTCCAAGTAAAATCTAATGTAAACATGTGCAAGTATCGTGGTAAATCTGTGCAAAGATAAAGCTTAAGATTTACACCAATTTACCTGGCATTTACATCAATTGATATTTACATGGATTTACCTATGTTGTAAGGTGTACCCTTATCACAATAGGCGCCATAAAGGCTGGGTTAAGGCTCTACCCAGACAACCCTGACGCCACAAGGGGGTGGGGGGGGGGGGTTGCCTCCAAAGTCCTTTAAAACAACATATAATAACGGGGTGAGGGTCTCCTAACTTCTCCTGTTAGTATCACGGGTTTTGCCCCTCCAAAGGGACTATGTTTGATTTTACAAAACGTAATAGCCCCCCCCCATTGGTCCTTGGTGTACAAAGACGTGGGTGTGCGGCACTACCCCCTGACAGGGAGTCCCATTAGAAATTAAATAACTATGATACATAATTTTCTAAATATGCAACCGATAAAGAAGACCAAATTTAAGTAAACACAGAACATTGATGAACCTAGCATTGACGGCCCTAATACCTGAGTAAGGGTCATAGCCTACAGTGGTCCTCAATAGTAGCACAGGCCCGGGGGGGCCACTCCCTATATGATCTATAGTAACCTAGTAACCATGTGCGTACACAAAAACCTGGGAAAGGGGTCCTTTTTGGGTCCCACTGGCGGGTCTCGACAAGACGACATGGGCCTTTTTGGGCTTAGTGACATGCGACAAGAGGAATTTAAGAGGCCTTTTTTTTAAATCGACAAGGTGACATGGCCATCTTAAAATCGACAGGGGAAATTCGGAACCCCCCATCCAGACCCCCTTTTTAGACCAAGAATATCCAATCACAAAAACTCGAAAAGTTCCTGTAAAAAGGGGTATATCTTTGGAGAATTTTTGCCAAATCTAGGGGGGTAGACGGGGGGGGGGTCCCCATGTCGCATGTCACTAAGCCCAAAAATGCCCATGTCGCTAGTGTCACTAATGGATTAATAAATGGGGGTCTTGGGGCGGCAGGCCCCAGGAATATTTAGGAAAATTGACAAGCTAGGGACAAAATTTAAAGGAACAAGTTAGGTAACCTACTGTACTCCAAATGAGGGATTTTTCTTTATGTACCCCCATGTCACATGTCGATTTTAAGAATTGGCCATGTCACATGTAACTTAAATGGCCATGTCACATGTCGATTTTAAGAATTGACCATGTCGATTTTAGGGGTCTATACCCATTGGTATCCCACTAAAAGGGGGTCAATTTATGGGGTATCTTGCCAAAAGGGGTCTAATTTTGGCCAATTTTATATGGAGGTATCCCGTTAAATGGGGTCTAGTTTTGGCCAATCAAGAGTATCCCGCAAAAAGGGGTGAATTTTGGCCATTTTAGGGTGGTGTCCCACTAAAAGGGGGGTGCTTTCTACACATTTTAGGGGGGTTATCCCGCCAAAAGGGGTGTGTTTTTTTGTGGATTTTGTCCCGGGAAAAGGGGTCTAAATTCAGGGTGATGTACGCACATGGTATCAATAAATGTGAGAGTGCCCCCCCCCCCCCCGGGAGCACAGGGGCACGCTTTACTGACTGGGTGGGACTCCCTACCCCTCTGGTCACCATGCCAACCGCCGCTGCCTGACCGCCACACTACGGGAAGAACAATGCACCCCTACCTGGGGAAGGCTCAGTGAAGCCTGTGACGTGACCTACATAGCTAACCTTCGTGCAGGTAGTGGTCAGCAGACACACACAGGAGCTGCCCACAGTAAGGACAGTGTCACCAGTACACCAACAGGCAGCAGGGAGACCACATGTATGTGTGGCTACTTACATACATGTACATGGCGCAGGTAGCAATAGGTATTATATTGTCACAGTCTCTTACACCTTTTAAAGGTTATCTAGCAGTTATGTGTGTCACAATATCCCCATAATTATAAAGTATATACATATGTATATATATCCTGTACATCCTTGGTATTTATTAGGAAATAATTATAGTTGGATTTCTTATTGTGCTGTTTTGTATTATCCTTAAGACTACAGAAGAACGATGCCATATATGTCATGCATGATGTACCAGTAAATTATGTATAGATACTATTAACAATTTATATAATATAATTTTTACTTGTTACAGAAGCAACCTAGTCACCAGAAGCCATCTCCGACCCCCAGGAGCCTGTCCCCGGTCTCCAGGGGTATTTGGTGGTAGTATTTGTTGGTAGTAGGGGGCAGGAATGTAACTTATAGTCAATTAATTTCGATTTTGATTATTATTATTTTTGTCTCAAATTCTCTAGCCTACCCCTCCCCCCCCCCCCCACAACCCCCTATCACCCCTCAGGCAACCAGGCACGTGCATACCCATGTGAGACAAAGCCACCTACCGACCCCCCCCCCCCCCCCCCCAGCTGCCCTGCCCGCATGTCATGCCATGGCAACCACACCTGTGGGCGGTAGGGCTGGTGGTCAGTAGCGTGACCACTAACCCACATACCTTAACTTAGCCCTGCTACTGGAGTACACACCACACAGAGCTGCTGGACATGGTGAGGGCAGGTCATATCTTATAGTGGTAAGAGATTTATGATACAATTTCTTATAATATTTCCTTATATGTATATTTCTTTCAGTGTAAAGATTATCTGACGATTTCCTATCTGACTATCTCCTCTGAAGATTTCCTTTATATAATGTATATATGCTACTGCATAGTATACACAATTGAATAGAGGTATTATTTCTTTAATTGAATAGACAATGGCTTGTTATGGTAGTAATAATCACAAGGTGCTTGATGTAGAATGTACATTATCCCTACATTCTTTTTAAAATCCGGAAATTTGAAAAAAATACTTCTGTTCCTTTACATTTCTAAAAATTAACTTTGCTATTTGCAGGTATACTCAATGTTTGGAGCCGGACTTCTCAGGACGGACCCCTGGCCCTGGGGACGGACCCCTGGCCCTGGGGGAGGACCCCTACCCCTGGGGATGGACCCCTGGCCCTGGGGACTGACCCCTGCCCATGGAGGCGGACCCCTGCCCCGGGGAACGGACCCCTGCCCCTGGGGATGGACCCTGCCCCTGGGGACGGACCCCTGCCCCTGGGAACGGACCCCTGGCCCTAGGGATGGACCCCGCCCATGGAGGCGGACCCCTGGCCCTGGGGACGGACCCCTGGCCCTGGGGGAGGACCCCTACCCCTGGGGATGGACCCTGCCCCTGGGGACGGACCCCTGCCCCTTGGGACGGACCCCTGCCCCTGGGAACGGACCCCGCCCATGGAGGCGGACCCCTGTCCCTTGAGGTTAATCCCTCCAAGAAATGATGCTTCAATTGATGAAAATAAATAAAAATCTATTTTTCTGTTATTGCCCTCCAATAAATACAAAGAATTACAGGCATTTGTAAACACTGTTGCAATGGTCGAAATTACAAACAATTACAGGCATTTACAATGTTGTAATGGTCGAAATTACAAAGAATTACAGGCATTTACATTATTGTAATGGTCGAAATTAAAAGAAATTACAGGCATTTACACTGTTGTAATGGTCGAAATTGCAAAGAATTACAGGCATTTACATTATTGTAATGGTCGAAATTACAAGGAATTACAGGCATTCACACTGTTGTAATGGTCGAAATTACAAGGAATTACAGGCATTTACACTGTTGTAATGGTCGAAATTACAGGCATTTGCACTGTTGTAATGGTCGAAATTACAAAGAATTACAGGCATTAACACTGTTGTAATGGTCGAAATTACAAGAAATTACAGGCATTTACACTGTTGTAATGGTCGAAATTACAAGGAATTACAGGCATTTACATTATTGTAATGGTCGAAATTACAAAGAATTACAGGGATTTGCTTAAGGTGTAAATACAGCCATTACGAGCTTTGATTTGGGTGTAAACCCTAGTCAAAGATCAATCTTGATCGCCTTTACATTTTGGGGAAATTCCATTGTAAATGTCTGTAAGTGTCTGTAATTGTTTGTAAAATCGGCCTTTACACCAAATGTAAATCCTATGTAAATTCCAAAGCTCGTGCAGTGATGGCCTTCTTCTGCCCTTCCCTGTCATCCAAGCACTTCCTATCTTTCTCTTACAATACGCCTCCATGTCTTCTCCAGCCCAACACTTCTAATACTTCTCCTATCCTTGTCTGCCGAATATACTCTTCTACCTTGGCTCCAGTCTAAGCCAGCTCTTAGTACTCCTGTCTTCCTCCTTCACCCTTAGAAAAGTGAGCGTCACTGTCGCCAAAAGCACCCTGAAAGTCAGGCACTGACCGACTTTCAGGTGAGATTGCTTTCGGCGACAGTGACACACACTTTTCTGGGAGTGTTGCTCCCACCCTGCACCTTCAGAAGAGTGAGAGTCACTGTCGCCGAAAGCACTCTCACCTGAAAGCCATGCAGTGCCTGACTCTCAGGTGAGAGTGCTTTTGGCGACAGTGACGCTCACTTTTCTGAGGGTGTTGCACCCAGCCTGTGCCTCATCATAACACCCTCTCTAACCTGTCAATCTGTCACCCCCTGATAAATACCAACTGTGTCAGCGATCCAACAACCTCCCGCTACCCCGCCCTTTACATTTCCCTCAATGTAAAATCTGATCATTGGCCAAGAAGAAACCAATTCCTTCCTGGATGGGTGTCCTAAGTGTTTGGCAGGGCTTCAACACCCCCACCTCGCCCCCATCCGACCTCACCCCAGCGGTTGTCACTGATGCGAGCAACAACGAAAGGCCCTAACTGTGTGAGAATGTGAATGGCACCAGCACCCCCTTACCTCCTCTTGTGCCACCCTTGACAGTACTCTGGTGGTTACTCATACATTTCCCAGGGTGACATGTGGGCTATGAAACCGCTCTGGGCCATTTTGAAAGAGATTCCCGACAGAGGTAACATCATCCCTATATTCTTTGCTTCATTAAGGCTCTGTAGGTCTACCATCCTCCTTGCAACCTGGCCATTTTGGGATTGATACTGGAGACAGAATGCCCATGGTACCCTCAGGGGAGCTTTACATAAAAAAACGGTGTTTTTGGTCCCAACTTTTGTTGGGAACTCTGGATTCTGGGACAATCTCAAACTCGCCTTACAAAATGGGTGTTTTTTTTTGTCCTAGCGGACAGGAATTATCCTATTTTTTTTGGGATAAATCCTGAAGAAATATATCCTTACTCATTTCGAGTAAGGACATATTTCCTTACTCTCCCGCAACTATGACGTCACAGGGGGGATTCCTCCCAACTTTGGGGGCATCCCCGGACATATGTCCCAACTTCAGCTTCCGGTCGACATCCCAACAGCGAGAACGCACGGAAACAAAAACTTCCCCAAAAGCAGGTAAGAGCTTAAATAGCTGAACAAAAACCTTTCCACCCGTTTATCATGTATTCCAACATCCCCCCGGTCTAACTTTTGTTACTCAAATATGGTAATTTGCACATTTACACCAAAAATACGGCGGTCCATGTGAGCGATAATGGGGGGAATACGTTCATTTCGGGCGGGAAAAAGTTGGGCATTATGTCCTATCTGTTATAGGCCGTAATACCATTGTTGTTCATCATTTATACACGATTTTCTCTCACTAATACATCTTATTTCTTGTCCTAGACATGGCGCGTGGACATGCCAAACCAAAGAAAGATCACCCCCCGCCGCCACAACTTGTCTCTGAGAGCGATTCGTCCTCATCAAGTGAGGAGGAAGATGACAGTGATCGAGACCCATCTTTCACCAAGCCAAAGTCGGCACACAGTTCAGAATCGTCCAGCTCCTCGGATGAAGAACAGGAGATCCCCGCCAAGTACCGGTTGAAGCCGCCCTCTGCCAAAAAGGAGTGTGACAAATCTAAAGGAAAAAACTCAAAGCCCAAAACTAAAAAGACTGCCCATGTCGACCACCGCTCACCGGTGGCGAAACCTAAAAAACATAAAACTGGAACAAAAACGCCACCCCCCGAGTTGGAGGATTCCACCAATTCCGAAAATAAGAAGTCGTGGTGGACCGACCAGGAGAAAGTCGCCCTATTCACTGTGGCACACAAGCATAGGCGACTGATGGCCGAGCACACGAGCAAGAAAAATGCACCACTGAAAGAGGCGGTGAAAAACAAGATGCTTGGTAAGTTTCTAGCATGTCACAGTGATATATTCTTTCAAAGACTTAGCACCTGTACTACAATGGGTCATGGTTAGGAATTCCAGTACTCTGAGAAATATCCTGTAATTTATCCTGTAGGTGTCGCCTAATTATTATAAGGACCATCGTACCCTGACCCTGTGTTCCCCATGTAAAGTTTTTCTGTCTTGTAACACTATCTTCTTCCTCTTCAGTGGCCGTCAACGCTGTCAGCAAAACAGGCGGAAGGTCTCTCGACCAAGTGATGAAGAAGTTCAGGACTTTCCCCGGGAAGGCCGCACAGAAGAATGACGACCTCCTGAAGCACTACATCTCCAAGGGGAAGCCAGTTCCGCCTGGCATGGGCCTCGACGAGGCCGAAAAGTTGTGTCTCAAAGCTAAGCTTAATGTCGGAGAGATAGCAGGTAAGTTAACATTATATAGGCACTTCGTTCCCCACTTACTACCATCACTCACTCAGTAAATATATATATATATTTCTTAAAGGCACAATTCCCTATCCTTACAGTACCGTGAATGGCAAGATGGAATTTGGGCCATTTTCTTACTGTGACTATTTGTTTTTATCTTTTTTCCTCTAGGCCTAACTCGCTCACACAAGCATACCGGTAGCAAGAACAGTGCCTTGGTTGCGGAGCAACCTATACCCTCCACCAGCAGCGACGTCCGGTCCACCAAAGAACACAAGACAGGCAAGGCACGGAAGGAACAGAAGGAGGAGGTCGAACTCAGTGATCCAGATGACCACGACGATGACGACGACGACGATGAGCCCCCCTGTAAGCGCTCAAAAAGCGACGCGCCCGTAGAGGAGACCTCCGGGGTATGGGACACCACCAACGACCAGAGCAACGCGGCTGAGCAGGATGACGAGACGGCTGTGGATCTAAGCAACGTCAGTGAAGGGGACACCTTCCACAGGGCAAGGAATTGTGCACGGGGGGCCGAAAAAAAAAGACCAAGAAGGCAGACAAATGACTTTTCAAGAAAAAACTAAGGAAATTAAACCAATGATTAATTTTTACCTGTTATATACTCGTATGACTATTCATGGAAAAGCGATGGAAATTAAACGACTGATATATTGTTACCTATAATATACTGCTAGGGAAAATGCCAAAAGTTAAGTTAATTTCTGAATAAATTAAGACACCAAACACAATCCATGGCTGTTATGTTTTTCACTGCTGTCGGGGTGCCCGGCGGTTGAAGTTGGCCGCTACATACTCGTCCCGGTGATCGACAGCCTCAGGGTCAATGTCTCCTTGGTTGTGATCAACGGGGCCAAGTGGGGCAACGCGTACGGGCCGAAACCTGTCGTGGCCGTCATCTTCAGCGTCACGATGGGGGGTCCTGTCCAGGACAGCAAGGTTGTGAAGGCAGGCACACGTAGTTATGATGCGACACGCCTTCTCCGGGGTATGGTGCAGGTAACCCCCGCTTGCGTCGATCACCCTAAAAAAAAAGAGGACAAATATTATAAAATGCATCCCAGTCATGCATTTTCCCTAACCTGAAACCTTTCCCGTTGTCCCCATAGTAAAGGCGAGTAAAATAAACTATGAACTTACCTCCATCTCTGCTTCATGACCCCTATCGTCCTCTCAATGATGCACCGTGTCGACCGGTGCCATCGGTTGAAGGCCCTTTGTCTCGGTCCACGCGGGTTGTCATAGGGCGTCATCATATACTCCTTTAGGGTGTAGCTAAAAATATTAAAGGAATTCATAAAATAAAGTCCCAAACTATTAGGGGAAAGAAATCCTGAAAATTATATAGCACCTACATATGCAGTCACTTGAAATATTACCAAATAACGTCACTCACCCGGAATCACCTAACAGGAAGAACGTCCCCCAGTCACCACTCTCTGCCTCCTCGTACAGGGGGCTGCTAGCAAAGGAATACTGGTCGTTGGCTGACCCCGCAAACGACGCATCGATGTGTGTGATGTATTGGTCAGCGTCACACACAATCTGCAAAACAACCAATGAAAAAAATTGTGAAAACAATAAGAATTATGTCTTTTCCTAAAGATTTTTTTGTCACACTTGATATAAAATATGAGATGGGGATGATTACAAGACTTGGTCCTATGTAGAAGATAAAGAGAAATGTGTCTCTTTAGTAGATTGACTTACCATGGCATTTATAGAGTGAAAACCTTTACGGTTGACGAATACACCCTCCGGAGGGTGAGCCCCCTCGTACCCGTTCTTCTTGGGTGCGATGATCTGTATGTGGGTGCCATCTATACACCCAAACACAAACGGATGTTGCTTGTGCTTCTGGTAGAAATTAGCTGCCTTTCCCACCTTGTCTCTCTGTCTGTGTGGCCAGTGGATATAGCTGTAAAAGTAATATTCGCATAAGATTCAGCCGCTGTCATAGTTAAGCAAAATAAGACAAATAAAGACGACACAAAAGTATGTGAAATATGGTGGGAAGGGTATGCTCATTTCGCCCAAGGAATTAGGCAAATTAAAATTTAAGGGCAAAACTTACTCGGCAGCATGTAGGTAGAAGAACCACGAAACGTCGTTCACCACCCTGCTGACTGTCGCCTCTGAGACCTGCTGGGTCTCCGCGATGACGCTGAAGGCAGCGCCGGTTGCAAAATACCGCAGGGCCAGACATACCTGTGGAGAAGAAAAGTAGCAATTATATATGGGCAGTAGAATATATCCTATTTTCAACCATATAGTGCACTATTCCAAAAAACATAGAAAAAGTTTAAAAAAAGTCAGCAATTAGAACTGACGTGAACAAAATGTATTGGCATGCACTACCCTATGTACAAATAGCATGATATTAGCCCATTGCATATCAACCTTACATGAGGTAAAAGCACCAAATCATTTGGCTCACCTGCTCAATGTAGGAGAGGCCTCCCCCTACCCTGCTGCCTTTCGTCCTATCCGTCCACTCTCCAAAGCGTTTGGCTACCCTCTTCACTCTTTTCTTCGACAGACGGTACTTACGAACGAAGCGGCCCTCCGACCACTTCCTATAGGGGTTGTGGCGGGCCAAATATACCTTTCTTTTGCGACCGTTCCGGTCGAGATCCGCCATTTTCGCGCGTTTTGCTCGGAGCAGATCGCTGGTTCTTTTAATTGCCCCCCGCCAATTACCAGCGAGGGGCAAAATAAATATGTCCCAACTTTTGTCCCCACCCCCCCAAACCCCCTTTTTTGACATGGTCTCAATCAACCCAAGAAAAAGTATACAAAAAATGCATCAAATATTCCACAATCAAAGGAAGGTG